>QUSF01000022.1:9508905-9656164 GCA_003676055.1 Chloebia gouldiae
CATTCCCGGGACACGGCTGGCATTCCCGGGACACGGCTGGCATTCCCTGCGGACACCGCTGCTCCCGCAGCCCGAGCCCGGCCCCAGCAGCGCGATCCCGACCGCCCTAAACTCCTTTGGGATGTCCATCGCCCCTGCTCTCTCCTTTATTTTGTGCTCCAGCGGTACCCAGGCTCGGTGGGCAGAGCTGGAGAGCCGGGCTGGATGGAGCCTGAAGGAGAAAAGGGGCACAGGAACCACTCTGGAAGGGCTGCGCTGGGCAGAGCAGGGGCATGAGTGCAGCAGCACTGCTTGAGGAAAGTTCAAGATTATGTGCCATGCCACGGTCAGGGGAAATATAAATAAATAAATTAAAATACCCAAAAAAGTTTTATCTAAACTGTTACCACCAAACTCGGGAAGTAGCTACATAGGCAGACCCGAGAAGATGAAAAGGAAATTGGTGCAGCAAAAATCCTCTGTCAATGCCGCTCTCACCTCCCTTAGCACAAAGGTAATGCAGACACCACGAGGTTTCATTTAGAGAAGCACAGGGTGCTCACACCCCCCATCCATTACTGTCACAACACCAAATGAACTTCTACAAACAGGAACTTAGAGCAATTCTTTAGGTCAGACACATTGGTACGAGCCTGCATCACAGAAGGGACCCCTGAACACAGGTGTGCAGCTTAATAATCAGCATTTAGGTCATTCTTTATATCACAGTCTTGGAAAGACAACAAGTGTGCCCTGTGTAGTCGTGCCCTATAAGTTTTTTCCACAATTCCAGGTGAGAAGACACAACAATATTATCTTTAGAAAACTAACTCAATGAAACTTAAAAAGTCAGGATTTTTTAAAAAATTAACCTAAAAATTAAGGAATATTAACCACACTAAACTGCGTACACTTTGTTAAGCTCCAGTCCATAGAATGGGAGGGCTACAAACTACTCAGAAGAGTACAGCTAGACCTGAAGTGACAAAGCCTACTTTTTCCTGCTGCCACTTGTGGCAGTTTGTCAAGTTTGTCAAGACAGGAGAAAGAGGGAGATTGGACAGTAAAGACATACTGTACATGTTTCACTTAAATTTGCTTTTATACAAAACTTTGTTTCCTTATTTTATAGAGACACAAGTTACTTGCAGTACTACACTCTCTATTTTGTTCACATATACAACACATTTTAAACTAAAATTTTCACACAAATTCATTAATCCACAGAAGTTTGCCCCATTTGTTTTGTGGGTTTTTTTTTTTTTCTCCATGATTTGTACCACATCTCATACTTTGCTGCTGCTATAAATTCACAAGGAAAGAATTTAACTTTGAGGACAAAACAAGCTGCAGGAGAACATAACTTCAGAGCTTGTTTCCATGTAATAGTAATGAAAAATAAAATAACCATAGTAGCATTGAATGTAGTCATAAGAATACATAGTAGGGCAGCATAAATACATCTTGATCAAGAAGTTTTTTTATGAAATATTATTAATCTCTTAAAAATTAAAAGACTTTCAAATCTCAGAAGAATAAGTGGTAGATTAATTATGGAATTATATGTAAGGGTTGCCTCTTTTTTTCTGTAGGAATTAAATTAACTGGACATCAGCACAGCTTCCTTGTACAGTGAAACCATTTATTTTATTATTCTGTCCACATCTGGACAGCCCTTCATATATTCTGAATCTAAGTCCACCACATTTAGTGCTCAATGCTGGACTCACTTTAATGTATAACAGATAGATATTAACATGCTCATGTACTGAACCAAGAAATCCTCCCTGCCTCCACTTCTCCTGTCCTTTGCTTACTGCCCACTCTCCAGAGTAGAGGATCCCTCCTGTGCCATGAAGGATTCCTCTGCAGCTCCTCCAGGACTTGTTTATCATCATCTACCAGCAAAACTCAAAATATTCCTCATCATTTTGGCCTTACCCCATAACATGGGCTGTCACTTCCAAATTTAGCTCAATGACTCTTTCATTTTTAGTTATTTCTTTTAGCTTGAAATCTGAATTTTAGTTAAAACTTCAAATTCTTATGACCAAGCCTGACAGGTTCTAGTTAAACACCCAGCTTCACCCAAGAGATAAAGATATGACTCAGGAGAAGTAAAGTTGAGGGGTTTGTACCTTTAAGCTTCAGTTTATACTGAAACACTACCAAGGCTTTCCAAGGCAGGCACCTAGTCTCCAAAATCCAATTCCCACAGAAAGATCCCTGATGCCATGACCAGTCTCACTCCTGTGCCAGAATCTAGGAGAAAAAGGTTGAGTTTGGGTTTTTGTTTTTTATTTTTTTTAACTTAGGAATTTTGGCTCTCTAACCTTGCAGATTGACAAACTTAGGCATTGAAGGAGTTTCGTATATGAAATTAATAGAAAGCTACCTATAAAGGGTTGTTTAGTTTGAGATAGGGACAGAAGTACCATGTGAGAAAGTCCAATTTTATACACAGAGTCAATATTGCCTCCTTTCTTTTTCTTCTGGTTTATCCACCAATTTTGAATGAAGCAGTCCCTTTTCTTCCTAATTGCATTTTCCCCTCAATCGTCCAGGGATCCTGTCCTTTCCATATTACATTTCCAGTTGTTTCATTAGTGTAACCTCTTTCTGTTCATGAGTCCAGCATCACCTCCCTCCTCCTTTCTTCACACTCTAATTGGTCTCTTTTTTTCATCTTTTCCTACTTCAATTGATAAGGTGTCACACTCCACACCACTGAGTCTTTTTTTTTTCCCTCAGCTACTAACTAGAGTGTGAAAATTCATCTACAATATTTTCTCAAAGCTACTTTAATCAAAACTAATCAGCTCTCCCTTGTTGTGGTGGCCATCCTTCTTCTCTCCTACCTGCAATTCCTTCCTCTCTAAACTTCCTTAATGCAACAAAATTCACACTGGAAACTCTGAATTCACTCTCCTGTTTCCCTCTGCTGCTTTTTGGCACTGTTTCAGCATAAAGTTCAAGTGTCTCATCCTCCAGGATTCAGACCATCCAAGACTCAGCATTGAGATCTGCTGGACAATTACACACAGATTACCTGACATTGCTGAGTTTCTCTGAGACCTCTCTCAGTGCTCTGTGTCACAAACCCACGACCAGACTCTTCTACTCAAGCACCAAACAACATTTCACTCTGGATGGGGCCTTCACCTCCCTTGCAAAGTGATTTCCAGGAAACAGAGCTCAGCACACGCTGCATGTGCTCGGTGGGATGTACAGAATGTGGTGCTGAGTGGTTTGCAGCAGAAATGGGCTGGGCACACTGGAGAGAAGCAGGTGCTCCTCAGCGTGAGCCCCAGCACAACCAGCAGCACTTGCACACCAGCCAGCTTCCCTCTGACTTCCAAGAATCTCCCAGCCATGACAAGCACAAAAACCCTCACAGAGAGAAAGAAAGCCTTAAAGCTTATTTATTCCAACCGTGCTTATGCCAGTCTGAAATGATTTTCTTGTGGGCTTCTTTAAAAGAGAGAATCTTTGCCTCAAATTCCAAGTTACAAAGCATCAGAGAGACCAATTCCCCTTTTTCCCTTTCACTCCATACTCACAAAAATTCTTCTCCCAACAAACCTATTCATATTCATACACTTTGAAGAGGAGAAAAAAAATCAGCAAAATTCTCTTTGAAATGTTCTCATGCACATAAATAACACTTCCTCTTTGCTCTCTTTAAATTATATTAGCTCTCCCAAAACTAGTTCTCCAGCTAAGAGACAATGGTTTTATCTGTTCCTTTAAGATTTAGAATTTGTTCATGAAATTTAAAACTATTTCAAGACAAAATTTAGCAACATAAAATTTTTACCACTATAATTAAACAAAAATTACTACAAGTATTCAAAATGAAGAAATTGTCACAGAAATTTGAAAATAAATTACTCTTCAAATTTAACTCATTTTTAGTGCATCTGAATTGGTTTCGCAGTTTCTGACTTCTATTTATGGAATGCCTCCAAAGACTCTCAGATTAAAATAAAAATCTGAAAGACACAAAGCAAAGTTGTCTGGTTTTGACTTAATCCTGTCCATATAAAATTTGAGACTGGATCCCCTCATAGCTGTTATACTTCGTGAGGATATTATACCTTGTTTTGTCATCTCTCAACATGATATTCATACAACATTATTTATTTTAATATAAATAGTATTATTTATTCATTAAAACTACATAGAATAATACCAAAAATTAAAAAGAACAACAAAACACACAGACAAAAACCTAAAATGGGATTTTAAAGAATTGCTTTTATGTGAATATGGTCTTTTCAGCAAACCTGAATGAAACATGAAATTCAGCTCTTGAAGTCAGAGAATATCAGTGAGGTCAGAGAGCACATCTTAGTAAGTGCCTGAACATTTGGGGCACTCTCACCACAAAATGAAACCCTACACCCCTTTTGTCCTGGGGCTTCCAGTCCTTCCCACAGAGCTGTCTAACTGATCCTATGCACTGAGAACCCTTTTGGGCCCGACTTAACTCTCCACCCTAATATTTTGTACCTTCACCCACCAAACCCAACTTCTCCTCTGGGAAAGGTTTCTCCATGGACAAAAGGTTCTCCAAGAGCACAAAAGGAGCAGAAATATTTCTCATATTAGGGCAAGCAGGTCAGTTAAAGCTAGCAAAAGGAAGCATTGACCTCCTCTTCAGCCAGAGTCTGAACATATTTCTACAAACAGTATATCTCCAAAACTTATGCTGAACTTCTGATCAAAAAAATGCAGAAAAAGTACATCAAACAGATAAAATTATCCATTATAAAATACTGTATTTAAATTAAGGGACAGGAACCGAGAAGCTTCAAGTAATATGTGGTTGTTCGAAGCAATACAAAGCCAAGAGTTTAAAAGTAATTTATTGTCCTTAAAAGTTCAGGAAAATACATCTCTATCCATAAAACACCCATATTAAAGTCCTGTGTATTATTACAGAGATAAAGTCAACATTGAAAATCAGGTAAATTGCAAAATCCTTCACACCAAATGCCCCCATACCTGTTGTCCCATGCAGCTGAACTCAGGTCTAAATCAAGTCCTAACTCTCCCAAACCTTTTATCAGCTCTGCCCCACCTGGTGCCTCAGCAGGACTCCTCCCACCACAGGTGCCCGTGGTGATGGAGATTGCTCTGCTGCAGGATTCTCATTGGCATCAGCTGGGAGCTTCAGCCAGGCCACCCAACAACCATCAGGTGCCACCATCAGGTGCCACCATCAGGTCAGCACAGGACAACCCTCCTACAGACAAAGGCTTCCACCTCATTTAGTGCCTCCCTCTTACCTGAAAGGGAACCCCAGAGCCACAGACCTTCCCTCCCTGTGCACATTAATCTCTTCCTGCTCCAGAGACAACCCCAGCCTTTACTAAGGTGCAGCACAGATCTCACTGGATGAGCTACACTGTGTGCATTATAGATGCAATTTTACCATTGGATCTTGAATTTTTCCTTGAAACCAATATTACTGGTACCAAAACGACATTGTCTAATTCTGGTAAGAAACATTTCTGGGGTGTTACAATCTTACCTATCAACAAAAAGCTAAAATATCAAATCTGGGAACTGTCTTGGAATAATAGTTAGGAACAAAATTAAATGCAAGGACTCACCAGTAATCTCCAGAAAAGGCAACTTCAGGGTCCTTCACAGATAAACAAAACAGCAGAAAAACAAATGCCAGACTAACTAAAACCAGCAGTTGGACTACAAATAACAAGCAGTAAAATATCTGTAGCATTTACTATGAGCCAAATTTTCTGGAACTGGTGGAAGTCTGAGCACTCGGTGAGTGCAGTCCTGGGCTCTCTGAACACAGAACACCTGCAGTGCTGCAGAGGAGGCAGCAGGAACATTTTTTCCAAGAATTTAGTGATGCATTTCAAGTTAAACTACACTAAATTCATCACTGTATCTAGTTTTATCAAAACAATACTAAAAGAAGGGCAGTTGTAGGACTGGATAACCACTTACACCTGATACGTATCACTAATCCTCAAAAAAATTCTCTTAAAGGTCTGCTTTCATGTAGTCATCATTCTTAAATATTTCAGCACCTAATGCTGAAAAGACAATATGATTTTCAAGACTGAAATAATATGGAAAGGAATACATTTGAAACAAGCAAACTTTAACAATCTTATTTACCTAAATCTTGCCAAAGTAATTCAATTGCCATAAAATACTTAGTCAAGGAGCAGACAGCCTTGCTGCATAATTCATCAGCCATTTTAATCCTGTTGATGAGTATCAGGTTCTCTACAGAAATGCTTTTAAAGAGTGCTTAAGAAAAATCATTGTTAGTTGGGGAATTATGAGATGTATTATTAACAGATAAAACAATCCAGCAAAACCCACCCTATGGCCTCTGTAATGGCAAATGATATTCTTATAAAGAAAACTTATATCCCTGAAGTCATAGACAAACTGCAAATGCTAATACTTTATACAGAAATCTGAGCTAATAGGCTTTCCCCAGCATTCACCTTCACTGAAAAATACTACACAAAGAAGAATTTGCTCAGTTGTGAGGTTGCTCTAGATCTCAGTTACTTGCAGGCTGGAAGCAAAATATTTTATCAATAAAATGGAGTTGCACACAGTCCTAATTACTGGAGAAACTTGTAGTTTTTTACTCTTTTCATATTACCTACGCCTAAATGATTTTTTATATCAATAATGACAAAAGTAAATTACATCATTTACTATGACTGTGAACTAAATAATAAAGCCTACAAAACACCAGAACTAAGTTTATCTGTGTTATTAGAATTTAAACATCCTGACTGTTTTATTCCATACATGTTTCCCATACAGATCTTGGCCCTCCCTCAATCAGTTGAGAATATGCATAGGCAAAACAACACTGGAATGACTGAATCATAAAGTAAGAAATCTTTGGTTCCTTGCTTTCATTCATTCTTTTTTGTTCTCCAGCATTCATTCCTGCTCCAACAAAACCTTGGAATTCTGAGCCAGGGGCAGAACAATCAGCTACTCCTGCAGGACCTGCACACACAGCCCCATTTGCACTGGGATGGGAGAGATGCTCAGAAGAGGCAAAATCCTGAGATTTCAACCCATGAATTTCTGGGAGTTATTTAACAGTTGTTAGTCAAATTTGAGCAGGTATTCAGACTGACTTGAAAGGGACAAAGTCTTGTTCCTGAAAAATATCCCATTTTCTCTGGTGACCTATCAAAGGCTGTTAGAATCTCTTGAGAAAACTGCCTTTCATGCATTTTGAGAAGGAAGTACAGAGAAATGGCCTGAACTCGAGTGCTGTGCCCAGCTCTGGCCCCTCAGTTTGGGAAGGACGCTGAGACGCTCGAGCACATCCAGAGGAGGCTGGAGAGGGGCTGGGAACACAAACCCTGTGAGGAACCCCTGAGGGAGCTGGGGGTGTTCACCTGGAGGAAAGGAGACTCAGGGGTGACCCCATCACCCCCCACAGCTCCTGAAAGGTGGCTGTGCTCAGGTGGGGTTGGGCTCTTTCTCCAGGCAGCACTGACAGAACCAGAGGACACAGCCTTAAACTGTGCCAAGGGAAATGTAGGTTGGATATTAGGAATTTTTTTTACAGAAAGGGTGATAAAGCACTAGAATTGTCTGCCTGGGGAGGTGGTGGAGTCTCCATCCCTGGCTGTGTTTAACAAAGCCTGGATGTGGCACTGGGTGCCAGGGTTTAGTTGAGGTGTTGGGGCTGGGTTGGACTCGATGGTCTTGAAGGTCTCTCCCAACCCAGAGATTCTGGGAATTCTGTGAATCAGCTGTCCCAGTGCTCACTTAGTTACACAGCATTTTTGGTGTCCCACCACTACCATGAGTGAATGCTGATTTCTGCATCTCCTTAGTCAAATTAAACCCAGCTTTCCTTCTGTCCCATGTAATTTTAATTTATGTGCCAGCAACTGTCCACATCATATGCCTGGATAAAAACAGTAGTTTAAATGTAGGAATTTCTAGGTTTCAGAACAAGTAAAATTGAAGGGCTCAAGTCCTCAACCTTACACATAATTTCTGTGTAGCTTTATTGATAAATAATGACTAAGTGACTTTCTGAAAGTAAGTTTACAAACACAGGTTTCCTACTGGCACGAGGAAGTGCAATGCAGGGAATAATGGGTTTTTGTGGGGGATGAGCATTTTAATTTATTATTGTCTTTATTTGTTGTTATTGTAAATGTAGTATTTGCTAATATAATTTAAATAACTGAGAGACACTATCTGAAAAAATGAAAATTACAGATATATTTAATGCAACGGATTTACTCATCCCAAGTAATCAAATGCTTGATTGGTTTAGTGCCCCCCCCGTAAAAAAAAAAAAAAGCTTATACACACTCTGCAAACTTTCTTCAAAGTTTAAAAAACTAAATAGCACAAACATATTTTAGCAGGGTTTCCACATTTGCTACAACACAGACAGTTGTAGTGGGAGAGGGATGAGGTCAGTGACAGGAAGGAAAATGTGATTACCTAATTCCCATTCTGCTGCCAACTCTGACCTTTGGATTCCATTTCAAATCCAGCTATCATGTTACCAAAATAATCAAAATAATATACTACAGCATGGATACTGTTTTGCTAATATGATATGCAGATTCCTAATAGGAATTTTATCCTTACAACTAAATTGCACTTATGCCAATTATGAAATATTTTTATGTGCATGTGGCACACTATTTCAGAACAGCATTTTTTCCCTTGACAAATAAAGAGCCTGAAGAAAAAAAAGATCAAAAATTCCAGCTGAATTCAGTGCTTGCAACTTGAGTTGATTTTGTGCAGCAAATTCCAAATGGTCATCTTCCATTAATAGATTCTTACTAATAAAGTGTCAAAATCTTAAAAAAAAAAGTTTGAGGAGAATGTATAAAATGACATTCAGACAAAAAATACAGAAGCAAGAGACATGGACTGAGATTTGATTTGATATTAATATTTAAGAAGTAGGAAAAACATTCTAAATGGCAGCTGTGTGAAGTAAGCCATGCTACCTTCATCAGAAATGTGAATTCTGAAAAATTACAGTTTCTTTCTAAAAGTAAGCTGTGAAATATTGATTTCTGCAGCATGTTATGAAAAGCTGGGCCCTCTAACCCTTGGTGATGATTGTGAGAAGGAAAACAGTGAGATGAGATAAAATCTCACATTAATTGCACGTGGAAGTCATGTTTTTTAAACTGCCTAATTTACTGTGAAACTGGAGGGACACAAGGAGCTGAAGAGAGGGCAAAATCCATAATTTAGGACTTAAAATTTGTTTTTAAGCGACTCTTTAAAGGGGAATTACAAAAACATTCTTTATAAGACAAAGGAGATGAAGTAAAAGGGGAATCCACTTGAGGCCAGCTGGAAGCACCCACGAGAGGCTCACCTGGGCACAGCTCAGGTGCAGCAGCACTGAAATTCCCTCAGTGGGGATCACATCAGGAGGCTTCTGTTGTGAACAGCTGCTATTTGTTATTGATACGTGCATTCAGAGGCACTGGAGAGAAAAAAATTGTTTGTCAATGACAACTTCTGATCATTCTGCAAGAAAAAATGGCAGTTATCTCCAGATACAAGTGATTTCAAAAATGGGATATCCTTCAATTAAATATTACTGCCTGCTTTCATCTTCAAGCACTAGAAGCTTTTAAAACACTAGAAAATAAACTAAAGGATAATTTCTTCTTCCACTGAAAGTAGGCCCCTTGCATTTTCAAAAATTAACCCTCTGATTAGTCATAATTCTCTGAGATTATGAAAAAAAACACAAACATCTTATTTCATATAAATAATTGCAAAGAAAATATTTTAATTATTCAAGCAGGACCTTGAGTGGATTTACTGGGGATAATTACCTCTAAGAAAACATTCTAAGCCAGAACTGATTAAAAAGTGGGAGAATTTTTCACAAGCCAGTACCCACACACTCACTCTGTCATCTAAGTGTCCCACCTACTGAATTCCTGAAAGAATTCTTCATGTCAATGAATGTAAAGAGAAAAAGGTTTTGCAAAGCAAGGTAACTGACTCTTAAACACAACATTTACAGAGGAATTAGAAATTTGGAGGTAATTGTCAGATTTTGCTTAGATGAATAAAATTTATGTGCAAATTCCCTTGAAATCTAGAGATCAGAGAAGTGGATATACGAAAATCCAGTCGATAAAAGAAAAATTAATCATGAATTGCACACAGCATGTAGAATTTGTGCAGAAACCTGCTACTCCGCTGAGTCTGTTTCAAGAAAAACATCCTCAAAAATCTCAGAGTGAAACACAAAATCACCTCAATCTTTTTCTTTCTCCAAACAGGTGTGAAATGCAGCTCAGCTGAAAACTGCAGTTCTGACTTGCAAGTGAATTAAGCTTCACAGAATGATAAATAAAATGTTCAGTAATGTGCTTTTGGTGTGACTGAATAAGGCATCTGGATAAAATTGAGAACTATAGGCGAACATTAAATCACTTTAAAAACATGCATGAACTTCAGAATGATGCTGTCATCACATTATTTATATTCTAGACAGACCAAAGAGCTATTATATTTCAGGTCTTTCATGGCAAAACAAAAGCTTTACACAAGTAATATTAAGTATTTAGATGCTTTCATGCAGGATTTATTATTTCGTATTTTGTCCTGTCTCTATATTTCTCTCAATTTCAACTGCATTTTTTGTCATTTTAGCTTTATACTGTTTGGTACATTTGTTCTGTTATCTATTATCTGATGAACAATCTGAATGCATGCAGAGCTGGATATGGCTGAGAGAACTTATCTTCCCTAGATCATCAAACTAAACAAAAGCAGGAGACAAAGAAACAGAGTAGAAAAAAACCCCTCAGTTTTGTACTATTTAGACAAAAATAACTTTACATGCCTTTCATGTTTATCTGAATTAACCATGTTAAAGAACAGCCAACAGTAGAAGTTATTTCACACAGTAAGACATAAACTGTCTTTTGTAAGATTTTTTCAATACTCTTCCTTTACAAAGACATAAATGATAAATGTTGACCATAGAACTTAATGTGTAAAAGAACATATTTCATCACAACATCATAAATTAAATGGTCACCAACAATAATTAAGTTTTTCTATAATCACCACAATTTGTTTTTTCATCTAACTTTTAAAACTCAGCCTTCACCAAGCTTATCTCCTTGATCAGGGCAGTGCTATCCTTTCTGGGTTTCCTATGATTGGGATTTTTTACTTTAGCCCAAAAATGCTTCTGTTAGGCTTTACTGCATCTACCAAGGTAGAAACATTTTTCAGATTTATTCAGCCTGAAAATTTCCACTTGTCCCTAACTTTTGCTCTCTCATTCTGCCAACTATTCTGAGTATAGCCATCAAACCTTTTGCATAGTAACCTTTTAAAATTTGCTTCAGAGCAGCTAAACATACAAAGCCATCAAAATGTCAGAGTGAACAGCTCCAGCTCAAATCTTTCTCCTTTCTTGGAGAAAGGAGAAACTCTTGTTAAACTGGCCTCTGTACCAATTTAACAAACATTTGCCTTATAGCCACATTTGTTGGTGTATAAACCTACAGTTAAGTAGGATTTTATGTTCTGTTTATGCAAAACAAAGAAAAAAAAAAGCCTGTCATCAACTAAACATCTACCTGCAAAGTGTCTCTGATTTAAAGCATATTTGTAGGTAAGCAAATATAAATTATATTGTAAGATTTGCATAACCAAGATTGATCTAACACAGAGAAGCAATGAAATGCTTCAGCTGTGGCTGATCCCGTGTGGTGTCAGGGATTTTCTGGCACTGAGGCTCGGGGGACTGGGCTTTGCTGGTGGCTGTCACACACCTCTGGGTAGGACCTCAGGAGAACTCAGGCATTTCACAAGCCGTTGTTCTGATCATGCAAAAAGGGTTTTGATGACCAAGGATGGAGCAGGAAGTACAGAGGGAATAACAAAACCCCAAGGCTGGCCAGGAAAACGGGACTGTTTTCTTTGGAGCAGATTTCACAGAACTCCTCAAACAGAACTCTTAACCATCTGACCCAAAAGAACGTTGAGAATTCCTCTCTTTGAGAAGTGGGAAACGACACGCTCAAAATGTTCCAGTGAGCCACAACACAGAACTGAATTAACTCCTATTCCAAAGTGTGATGATAGGGTAGATCAAAAAGATAAAGTATAAACCCAGCAAAGATTACACACCACATCTTGTAATAGGTATAAAAATGCACATATATTGATTCAGTAGATGATGATTCAAGCATACAGTAATTAATCTTTATTGTGATAGAAACAACAGAGAGGAAAGACAAAATCTGAAGCTACTTTAAACTTATCCTATCAAATCCTTTCAGGACACATCAAAGATTTTCTGTTCAGTCTGTTGGTTCAAATACTCTTGTAGTGAATGATGTTTCAGGAGTTTGTTTCCCTTTGAAACAGAAGGTAAGTTTTCCAATCCTTGTTATACATTAATTGCACCTTTATATTTTCATAACTAGCCAGCTATAGGAAAATTACCTTACTAGTTTTTACAATAAATGCAGAATTCTTTACTGGAGAAACCACCCACATGTAAAAGCCGTGAACACAAGTGCTGACAATCAGTCTGACATCCAATCTGTTTCCAACCCACAGCCACAGAAATAGAGCAGTGCACATTCCAAAAAAAGACCACTAACATTTTCGCCAGTTTAAAGTACATTAAAACTTCTTTTATTACTCAGAAGCTTTGCCCCTGCTTGGTTCATCCTTCCTCCAACTCATTCACATGTCCAATTAAAAGATAATCACACAAAGTTCTTGTACTGGGGTTTCAAAAGGATGATAAGGCAGCAGACTGTCACTGAAATTCAAGGCATTGAGTTCTTAATAATTTTCTTTAATAGCCATAACTGTAATTTGAGTACATCAATGACAGCAATTGAGCAATATGAATTATGTGTTGATTTCCAAATAATCAGTAATAAAAAATTGTAGGATATTGTATCTCTCAGATAAGAGCGAAATGAAAAGCAAAAGGAAAGGTGAAACATTTAAACAACATGAATATTATAAAGCATGAATACTATAAAGCACCAATGTCTATTAGAATTCAAAATATCTTTGTGATACAGCATATAAAAAGGGGTTTGATGAAACACTAATAAGATGTTTGAATAATTTGTCCTATGAACTGCAAATCACAAAACACCAGGAAGATTTATTACTCACAGAATACAGGAGCATTCTGGGAGTGATAAATTCCCAAGGGCTTGGGAGAAGCTAAAAAAAACAAACCTTAAAATCAGATTTTAACCATTACTCAAAGAAATACAAACCCAAATTCTAGTGCTACTGAAAATGCACTCAAAATGATGCAGTCTGGTAAGGAAGAGGATGAAAACATTATCCAGAGGGAAGGCTGGGGAACAACTGCCTGGAAAGGAGCTTTGGGGAAAAGGAAGAGCAGGAGGATGAGTGAGCAGGGGATACCAACGTGGCCTTGCAGCAAACCCCACGTGCAGCATCCCAGGAGGTACCAGCAGGGCCCAGGGAGCGGACCTGGAGGGATGGAATCCTTCCCACCACGCCAGCAGTGCTGGGGCCACATGGGGAGTGTGGTATACTGCTTTTAAATCGTTAAAAGTTCACTTACAGCTCCTCCCTCTAATAATCAGAACCTTCAACTGCCTATGTTACAAAATAATGTAAAAATATGAAAAAAAAAAAAAAAACAGAAAAGGAAAAACCTTTTGGAGTTTTTGTGTTAAAGTTTAAGGAGTGAAATCTGTGAAGCACTGAAGAGTAAAAAGGTGAAGTGAAAAAATTTAGACCACCTATAATAAGGGGAAGGAGAATGAAGAAAGAATAAATGAACTCAAAAGTAATACTGCCAAGCTAAAATATTTTACTCATAACACACTTGGACATTTAAAACCCAATGATAAAAACTTTATTCTAGGATAAGGCATCTGAAGATTTGACTCTGAAATAACTATAAACATCTATGCATATGGATCTCTTATGACATAAAAACCTTAAATTGCACAATGCCAATTCTATCCTGTCAAAATATTTATAATTTATTAAAAAGTTATAAAACTCCATTGCTGCTAAAAGCTAAATTATATTTATGGTTAATATAAATTTTGCTATTTCTCAGCAATGATTACTGAACCTAAAAAAAATGGACCTGAAAGCTTTAATAAGAGCCTGAATGCTTTAATGGACCTGAAGGCTTTAATAAGATAACTCAGACAGCAAAAATCCTCTTTTGTCCAGAACAACTCTAGACACAACTTTGCTCTTACTCATAATTCCTCATGCTGTGACAGTGGTGTCTTTTTAACAGCTTTAGCATGTACTGAATGCATGACAAACACAGGATACTGAAACTTAAAGGGGGAAAAATCCTTTCGTTCCAAGACAGATGCTCACTTCTGAAGTCTTTTCAACCTCCTCCTACCCACTGTGTTTCATTTCAGAATGCAGCAGTAGCACACAAAAAAGAAGCCTTGCTCTGTCCATGGGGTAGCAGAGGGAATGTGTGTTCATCAAAACCCTCTATTGTCTGCCCTAAATTGGGCCTTTCCAGCCATGTTTGACAGCTGAATCATAAACACAATATTCTGTGAGCTTTTTTTTTTAAGCTTTGGAAAGTAATGTTTTAAATCTACAGCTCACCTCAAATGTCTCTCTGATCAATATATATTTAAAGAGTTTTCCCTGAATTAATTAGCACTTTTATTTCATATTTACTACTGTGCTACTTCACATTAAAAAAAAAAAAAAAAAGGTTTTGCGTGTTCACAAGATTTCTGTTTCACACAGATTTTTCCACATTACTGAACATTCAGTCCTGAAAGCAGAAGTGGGGAAAGTTACCCAGTGCCACAGCATTTAACCCCCTCCCATGCACACACCTGCAGCAATTTGCATTTGAAAACACACCTTTAATGCATGGAGAGCTAATTACTGGCTAACCAGAAAGGCTTCCAGTTCTTAGGTTTGCAGTTTCCAGTGGCCCCACCATCCCTTGAGGCCACTCAAACTATTGCAGACCTCTTTTTAATGCTTTAGATAGTTTAGGCCCACTGTGAGAAGCCTGAGTACTGATTTCATGGCTAGAAATTATTCCTACTAAAATAGGGATACTAAATTAAAAAAGAAATGATCAATCAATATTTGGATGTATATATAGATATATTATTCAGGTGTAACAAAATTATATCAATAATCACATAAAAGACTTTGGTTTATATCATCAAAATAAAACTTGCCAAACGGTTTGAACCTGCCTATGTGAAATGTCATTGCAAAGAGAATATATCAAGAATTTGGCTGCTGAGCAGATGGGACTTGGGATAAGTTAGAGAAATTATTGAAGATGCACTATTTAAAAAAAAAATAGAAATACTAAAATAAGCACTTAAGTATGTATGGAAAGTAAACACTTATTTTCATAGTCTTACTGTGTGTTGTTCTGGTTTTACTTCTCTCTGGTTTCTTTTGCCTCTTTCCTTGATCTCTCCCTTTTTCTGGTCCAGTATGCTCAAATGCACACACATAAGCATTTTCACACAAACATGCATCCATCCATATCTATCTATTTATATGTGTGTGTATATATATATATATATATATATAGGTATATATGGGTATTAAAGTGTGTAGGAAATGCCCAAGTTCTCTCTACTCTCTCATTCCAAACGTTCCCAGTGCCAGCCAAGAAGCCTGCTCTGAAGAAAGGCAAAGGGAAGAGAGAGAAACACTTTCCTCTCCAGCCCCAAGAACGCTGCTTGCCCAGCTTCTGCTCCCTTGGTGGCTGGCAGGCTGCAGGCACAGATGCCAAGCTGAGGCAGTGATTTTGCAGTGATGGCATCTGGCTCCTTGGCACACACCACTGATGTTTGTGTTGGCTCCTCTGCCGTTGCCCCTGGGGCTGTTAATGGGTTCAGTTGGTGAGAGGATGTTGTCTGAGCCTTTCTTTTAACTCACCTTTGATTCTGCTCAATTTCTGTCAGAATAAAGCTGCTCTTCATCCTCCTGAAATCTTTGTGCTTTAGCTGGCATATATAATGATGTCATTTTGGATGGTCCTGTTGTGCTAATGGATGATTTGGATAGGGCAAACCATTTCTTTGTATATTTTACACTTAAAAAAATTATGCCTGCCAAAACTTATTAACACAAATACTTTATTCAAGGACACTGGTTTTTTTTTTTTGTGATCCAAAAAAAAAAAAGAGCTAAAACTGTGAAAGTACCACAACCATGATAAAAAGGAAGCATTATCAAAATCTGATTCTATTTCATTATAACTCCTTGTGTTCAAAAAAAACAAATATCATAGTATCTTTATATATTGCAAGAAATGCTGATGCAAATTTTACAGTTTAAAGTAGAAAGTCAGTGAGCCACTTGAACACGTCACAAAAGGTAACTCCAACGGGCTTATCTCACAACAACACGGTTCCTAGTCTAGAAATATCAGTTTATATGACAGTAATTACTAAAACAGATGGGCAAGGAGCCAAAAAGAAGCATCACATCCACAGTGGACTGAATGCAACTGGGAGCTATGGAGCAGAAAGGAGCTGTGCCAGATTGTGTGGCAGCTGAGAGTCTCATTGGTGACCATTTGCTGTGCAATCTCAGACACATCTAAAAAATTATTCATTCCCCATTGATTTCATGCTAAAATGGTAGGGAAAAAAAAAAAGCCTCTGTCTGAACTTGAACACAGTATCTGCTGACAAGTTCCTTCCTTTGAGTACTCAGGATTTTCCTCCTTGCACTTCCATGTTCCTATCTCGCTGCACATTTTAGATCCACACTGTCAGGTGTTACATGAGTGGCAGTCAAAACCACAACAGAGGTCTGCAGATAGAATTAACCAATAGGTTCAAAATATTCCTAAAACTTACCCCAAGAAAAGACCTTCCCTTGAGGAAATCTATTTATAAATACTAGCAAACTATAGGAAAACAGCACTTTGATAAAATGAACACAAAAAAATAAATCTCAAAAGACAGATTTTCTCTAAAATTACTAAAGAAATTCCTTAAGCCAGAATTCCTTAACAGAATTCCTTAACCGAATCCTGTTACCATATGAACTTTGTTTATTGGGTTTTTTTTTTTTCCATAAAACAGTTCACACAAAACTTTGATTTAAATCTTTCTGCTGACTAGTCAACCACTGTACATTTTAGAAAATGCATTTTTCTAATTATTATTAGAACTGGCTATCATTATGAAGAATACTAAAAATCCAGCTGAGCTGATTGAGATCAATATTCATATGAATTGGTCTCTAACAGCAATTAATAGTTTGCAATTGCTAAGACTAGAACAGCAAGAATAAAGCATTACCTTCAGTCCAATCTGATACCTAATGTTATTGAGATTTTGAACAACTTTTAATAAAGAAATCTTTTGGATATAAAGGCGTTGGCACTTCCTTCTGAATGCCTCACCAGGCTGTTCAGGCGGGCAGCCTTGCAATTAATCTTAGCAGTTCATTCATTTTCCAAACCTCCTTGCCTATTGACTCCTACAGAAAAGTGCTCATCCACTCACTTGGTTACATTAATTATCCAGAGCAGATAAAGCCAAAGAAATCCGCGAGACACCAGAGACCCCATTAGTTTTCTGTGTAAATTCCAAATTTGCTGCGTGTAAACAGAAGGAGGCACGTGTGCCAGTGCAGCCCCCCTGAGCCTGGGACAGCAATCCCTGCAGCCCTGCACAAGGCCCACCACCAGATAAACCAGTGGTTTATCTGCCTCTCGGAATTGTGGAGGCAGGAAGAAGGCTGGGAAACACCGCAGACTTCCATCGGATTTTCCCACCTGGAGCATTTCTCTGTGTTCAACTACACGGAGTTACCTCGGATTAGTAACGCTACAAGGAAGCCAAGAAGGAATGGAAGGGTCAGTGGGGCAAACAAAGGTGGGGTGGGAAAGGACAAGGCAAAGGGAGAAGAGTAAATTATTCACTGTGTAGAATAGTTTTGATTTACCTGGACTTCTGTACATTGACCTCTGACTGCAACTATATTTCCTCTTGCTTTTTTCCTTCACAACACCTAAAAAGCAGCCCAGAGATGAACTAAATAATTATTGGGTACACTTCACTTTTGTCTCAGTTCCAACAAAACCTGACACCATTCCAGAGTCCAGATTTTTCTTGAGGAAAGTGATCTTAAATTCTTATAACTTAGCAAACATGTATGATATATTATACACTTTGCCCAAATTAAAAAATGTCCCCTGCATGTGCCAATGTCCTCCCTGCATGAGGCACAGTATTTGATCTGCATAAATTAAAAATGAGCTACTTTTTAAAGGTGGGGCAACAAATGTTTGAGGAAGAGCTGTCAGTGTGAGCAGAAAAATCCCACTCTCACTTGAATCAACACATGCAGACAAATATTTCAATTTTTGTGTGCATGGAAACTTGGCACTGTTTCACAGAATACCAATTTTGTCAGTTAAAAAGTGTCAAATTAGCAACTTGGACAAGAATTTTGAGACTAATTTGCATATAAATCTATGTATATACATATATATATACATACACGCATTTATACCTGCATGAAGGGAAAAAATCCCTTGCATCGCTCAGTGGTTTGCAGGAGAGTGAAATAGTGAAGATCCTTGTTTGCTGCCTTCAGCCAGTTAAAAGAAATTTAAATAAGATATTTTTAAAAAGCAAGAATTAATCTTGAGCTGACAACATAAAGTTCATCAGTACAGTGAATTTTTCATTAGCCTAAGAAGGAAAGAAAACATATATGCACATATATAAAGAAATATATAGAGATATATAATTTTGTAAATCCACAACTAAGTCTGGTTAAATTTAGGGGACAAGAAAATGATAAATAGTATGTATTTTCTTGAATAACACAAAGTCATTCAAAATAAGAGATTAAAAAGGAACTGACTGAATATTTCAAGCAGCTCCAAAATCAAAGTGAGAAAACAATTTGGAAGCTCTGCTCTGGTTCTTAAAGAAGCTTGGTGCACCCAGTAAAAGAGGGAAGACATCAATTAGACTGGGAAATCAAATTCTTACCTGAGGAAAATCCCAATTTAAGTGAAGCATATTTAAGAAATTTAACAATTTAAAATAAAATTAAGAATGTTAAATTCTTAAAATGAAGAATTTTAAGAAGAAATTTAGGAATTTAAGTGTGAGCTCTTATTGATTCTGTGTGTTAAGGAAACAATTTCTAAGAGAGAACAATTCTGTTAAGAACTGAAAAGGGAAATACTATAAAACAGAAACCCCACAGTCCCTGAATGTACAGAGGAGTTTTAATTGAAGTTTTAATTGAAACTTGAAGCGGGACTTGCTCCATGAGAAAATATGCAAGAATAAGCCATTATGAAAACCATTTGATAGCAAAACCGTGTTAATATCAGCTGTTATAAACTCTCTGCTTGATACTTCCATAGGCCCTATGTTTAGGAAAATCCCAAAGCTCCTGACTGGAAGCAGACACGAAGCACGGGAGCAGCACAGGCAGGGCCACTGCCCCAAATCCCCGCGGGCAGAGCGCTTCTGTTTTGTCACAGGGTGGCACTGGCAGGGAAAGGCAGAAATCACAGAGAACCTCAAAAGGTTCCTTGAGCAGTCTGGAGTTTCCTGTGTCTCCTAGGATGGCTGAAGAGAGGGGAAGGAGGAAGCAGATCCATGTTAAGAACAACATTAACAACAGTGTCTGCTTAGGTCATTCACCTTTCCTTCACAATTGTTACACGCTAAACAACACCAGAGCCTCAACTAGAAAGAAAATAATCATAGAAATACACAGAAATGCTTTTTTTTTTGGTTGGTTTGGGTTGGTTGGTTATTTTAAATTTACAACAGTCATTTGGCTTTCTCTTTTTCAGTTCTGAAGTCCTCTTGGGTCTGCCCTCGCCTGTTCTCTTTCTATGAACTTGGATAAATTGTATAGTGCTGATTAAGTTCACTAAATCTTAGAAATTCTATTATTAGGAAGATTTTTAATTTTTTTTAATCTGGCTAATTACAACCTGAAGAGCATACATGCTTTTTATTAAAAGATGAAGAAATACTATTGTACTGAAAGCAATTGCTAGTCTGGTTTTGTCTAAAAGCACCATCACACCAAGAAAAACAGGAACAAGGTAATTATTTCTATGTAAACCTAATAAAAATGCAATAATCTAGATTGACTATCCACATCTTAATTTATAAAAGTTATTAAAATATTAAAATGTAATTAAAATGAAAATATTTAAATGTAAGCACTGGGCACTTATAAGACAGTCCACAGATATATGCAAATTACTGGGGTTTTATTTATTTATAAATAAATATGTTCACATACACCAATGTAATCTAAAAAGATATTAAAACAACATGAAATAATCTCAGTAAAATAATTTTATCCATTGGCTCAACACAACTTTTTGTTCATAACACCAATAAAAGGCGGGAAAAATAATCTCCACATTCTTCATCTGTAAACAAATATACTTAAATAAAGTGCATTATATTTTCATCAATTTGATTAAGCACATATTCTATTCATAACGAAATAAAAATATCTATGTAATGGATAAAATGTTTGTCCTTCCATTCGTGTTGGGTACTGGGGATGGGTTTGAGGGGTTTGGAGTCAGTGATGCCGCAGCACTCGGAGCACATGGAGAAGGCCACAGAGGGGCTGACCCTGCTGGAGCCAAGCCTATCAACAAACCAGTGCTTGACTGAACGGCATTCCACTGAATAATCCCTGCAAATGTGACTCCAGCAGAGCTCCGAGATCCTGCCCAGAAGCAGAAATGCAAAGAGACATTTCCAAGAGCCAGGGCAAGCGCTGGGGATGACTTCCCCTGGCTTTCACCAGGCACTGCCATTAGAGTGCTTTAGCTTCCATTAAGTTGTCACTTCCCTGTGCTGCCAGCTTTCCGAGGGGGACGATTCGTTCTGACAGAACCATGGCCTGTCACTTGCACTCACACTCACTGGAATGAACAGGAAAACCCCAGAGCTGATGGATTTATTAGAGATTGGAGCTGGCACATATATTGCTTACATGTACAGAGCACGGTAATTAATAAGCTCTAACCTGTCCACTTTAAACTCCTCATATTTACTTGAATACGTAGAATTCAAGGCATAGCAATCTGTTCTTTCATTGGATTTTGAACATTAAACTTGTTTAATTAGCCCGTATTGATTACGACAGTTTTGTAACAACATCTAGTTCACAAATATTTTTAACACATAAGAATAGCCACACTGGTCAAGAGAAAAGGCTGATCTAGTCCAGAATCACAGGGGCAAACATTTAGGGAAGGAACATAAGAAATACAACCCCACAGCCAGTCACTGCTGAGCTGCCAGAGCTTCTACACAGCCACTGGATCCATCCTGCTTGGTCCCAGATAAATTCTAAGTGCCACAATCCTGCTCCATATGAAAAAATCCATTGTTATGCTAATATTGAACTTGCTGGCTGACAATATCAATGAGTACTGATTCTTATACAGCAAAACATCCCATTTTCTTTGAAGCATTTATGATTGTCTAGGCCTCTCTTCTCGCTTATCTGTCATCATTCCAAGCTCAAGAACCCTAATCTATTTAAGATCTCACCAAATAGAAGATATTTTGCAGTTCTCTCTTTCTTTCTACCTATTGGACATATGTGTGGTCAGAAATATTCTTGGTGTACAAAATATGAATGCAAGAAGGATTTCAGCATTAAAGATCTCCACACCATTCCCATTTTCAATCACAGAAATTATGATCATTGGTCTTTAATACATCCATTTCACCTTATGTTTTCTTGACAACAGTTAACAAGTTATTAATTATATTTTATCTTTGGCCAGGTCCAATAAATGAACTTTTTACAACCTGAAGACAAATTATTGAATTCAGTTTGCAGGTTTGGGCTGGGAGAGAGTTAATTTTCTCCATAGTAGGTAGTATGGGGCTGTGGTTTGGAGTTGTGCTGCAAACACAAGGAATCTCTGACAAGACAGGGAAGTTTTTGTCACTGCTGAGCAGAGCTGACACAGAGCCAAAGCTGCTTCTGCTCCTCACCCCACCAGCTGGGCTGGGAGTGCTCGAGGGAGTGGACACAGCCAGGAGAGCTGACCCCCGCTGACCCAAGGGATATTCCACAATATCTTATGTCAACTCAGCACCTAAAGCTGGAGAAGGAGAACAAGGGGGATGTTTGGGGTGATGCTCTTTGTCCTCCCAAGCCACTGTCCCACGTGGTGGAGCCCAGCTGTCCTGGAGTGGCTGAACATCTGCCTGCCATGGGCAGTGGGAAGGAATTCCTTGTTTTGTTTTACCTGTTAAGTTTATCTCAGCACACGAGCTTTGGGGTTTTTAGCGATTCTCCTCCCTCCCAGGGTGGGCAGCAGTGGAGACACTCTGTGAGCAGCTCTGTGGCACTCAGCTGATGGCAGGGGTCAAACCACAACCTTTAAGTGCTATTTCACCTCTTCACAATCTTGGAGAAACGAAACAATGACGAGAGTGAATGTTTTTCTGAAGCACAAATCAATTAGAGAAGATACAATTGCACGTAGAATCCTCACAGAAGTAAGATGTAATGTAGTTTCTTCTGAAAAATCCTTAGGGAGGATCTTGTCCTTTCTCTCTCTCTCCTCGTGCATCCACACTCATCTTCCCTGCTGGAGCTTGGCCGTGGTCCTTCTGGATTACATACAGATCTTCTGGAAGCTCTACTGGGCTGCAGCAGAAGGCACTTGGGCCACAAAGGGTGGCAGAAAAAAGCACAGGGTGTCAAAAGGGAGGAAGGTGGGACAGAAGAGACACTGTTATGCTCCTTCACGGTGGCGAGAGCCAGAGCAGGGGCAGAGCCAGCTGGCTGAGAGGAGAGGATGACAGCCATCAGATTAACTGGGAACAGCCAGGCACTCCTGAACACCACCACAGCAGACACTTGGCCCAGCAGTGGGGACAGAACAGAGTCCATTAAGCATTTTGAAGGACAAAATCTAGGTTAGAAAAAGGTTAGGCAATATAAAGATGTGTAAGAAAAATACACAAGTGAGACTAGAGGTGGGCATGTGAGAGGCTGAAGAGAAAAACAAAAGAGATGCAGAGGGGAGGTAGTAAAAAGATAAAAAAAAAGAGAAAATATTGATTAAATAACTACTCAGCAATATACGTCTCTTAACACATAGTAGAAAGACTTCACCACAGTCATAATAAACTGTCTCTAGATGGTTTTGCATATTAATATTCTTTGTTGTACAGTTATTGAATACTTCTGGTTTCACCTTTAACATTCCAAGTGAAGGGCCACATAATTCTCTGTTGTGATGATAACCGAGAGCAGGCATGACTGTTACAAAGGTCAATTGTTCAGAAAGTTTAGCACAATCTTTATTGACTTCTAATTATTACGTTTAGCTTTACCACATTTTGCTTCCTTAATTACAATTCTGACATATTTTAAGATTTATTTAAAATGCTGAGGTGCAGAGGCTCGCAGATAAATCTTGGTGATTTTCTCACATACAATGTGAAATGATAGGCTGGATTTGACCTCATGCAATACCTGGGCTGAAATAAAATACTAAAAATTGGTTATTGTCAAAATTTAAATCACTTAAAATGAACAGAAAGTGAAGATGATCTGTTATTTTCTTATATAAAGATATTCTAAGCTAGCTGGTGCCACTGAACAGTCAAAATTGCACTTCTGTTATTACATATGCTTTGATCTAAATGATGCTGGCCTTCTCATTTCCAATGCCCATTAATTCTTCTAACCTATAAGCTGCCTTCACAGGTTTGGAGTTTTATATTCTCCAAAAACTCAGTCTTACAAGGCTTTTAGGATAATTTCACTTGAAAGAATTATTTGAAAAAAAACTGAACCTTAACTGCTCTGAATTTTCTACACCTAGGTCTCAAAGGAAACAGAATGCTTCACATAAAGCACAGAAGAATTTCACCTGTTTACTTCCCTGCTATTGTATTATTAGGACTTTGGGATAACTGGGAAAAAAATCAATGTTGAGTGATGTCTCATCTTGCCAGATAGTTGTGCTATTTAGAATCAGCATCAGAGAAAAATCAGTCAAGTTTTCATTAAGAGTAAATATAAAGTACAGAAATACTCAGCTGAAAAAATAAGTTCTGACAAACTTGGTCAAGTAGCAAGCAGTAAACTGCTTATTTTTTGCCATATTTGTTCTAAAGTGCTTGTTATATTTTTAACATGCCTAATAACTGCATTGAAAATATGATTTATTTATTTATTAACAAGCAGTATTTCCATTCTTTGACAGTCTCTCCCTACCCCAACCCCCCCCAAAAAAAAAAAAAACCCTCAAAACTTTCAACTAAGCTCATCAATTACTCTTAACACTCTAAATAGTTGGCAATGTTTACACAACATCCTTTCAGAGTTATTCAGCTCGATCTTGCAGCTCATTAAAAGGATCTCTATTTATTTGCTGTGTGTTACAGTTCTTCACTTTGGCACAACACGCAAAAAGGAAGCCAATTTTACTTTTCCCTGTGGTGTTAATTGGTAGAGCATGCTGCCTGCCTCTTCATTAATTATGTCAATGTGTATGAAACTTTCATTTTCATGGCAGTGTTTTAACAAAGCTTTGCAACAAGGCACACAAAAAGCCAGCAAACTCCAGTTTATAAAAAGTGGGTAATGAAGGCTAGCAGCAGCCAGAATATAATATTTATTTCAAAAAGTAGCTTTTTTTCCTCCTTATCCCTTTCAGAAAACATCTAAAGCAAGCACTTACTGAAGTAAACAAGATCAACTTTGCTGCTGAAAGTAAATAAATCTCCATATAACACACAGATAATGGATCTGGAAACACTATAACTTCACAGAGCACAAAGAATGAGAGAAGGACCTTTAGCCCAGCTGAAATGGTTTTGCTCCTAAAACCATTTCCAGATAATTTACTGATCTCATCCCATCAAGTGTACGGAAATCACTCACTGCTTGATAGCTCACTAAACACTGGGGCTTTGTCTAAAGGCAAAACTACCACTAGCACAGTAAAACCAGGCACTGACCATATGAAATTCCTCTGGATGCCTTTAGCCTGTTTCTGTTGGTAAAAGACTAACACTGAGCTTTTCTCACTACCTTTTTTTTTTTCCTAAAAAAAAAAAAAATTAAGCAAAGAAAAAAAATTTTGATCATCTCTCCATGGCTTCAGACAGAACATGCTGAAATTCACTATACTGGAGAGACTGCCTGGAGACAGAGATTAAAGCAACAAATAAAGTCTGTGATAAGCTACTTCAGCTCTTTTTGGAAATTCTGAAATGCAAAGAATTAAAATAGAGTTGTGCTCTATTGTAGAAGAGATAAAGCATTAGAAACTATAGATTAAATATCTTAACAAGTCACCATCTTACATTCACATAATTGCAGCTCACAGTCTTGGGAAGCATGCCTGGAGAAGCTTTCATGCCACCACTGAGGCTGCAAATGCTACAGACAGAAGTGCTTGTATCTCACCCCAGCTATCTTCTGATTGATAAAAAACACTAGATAATACCTCTAGTTGAAGGACTAAAGAAACCCCAAACAAACCCTAAAAAACCAAAAAAAACCCCACAAAACCCTCACAAACCACTGAATTCCAATCTATGATCTAAGCTCTTTCACTCTGTACTTCTCTCCCTATATATCTGTGATGGCTTTAGACCAATTCTTTGCAGTGAGATTAAGTAATAAAAAGAGGAAAAAGCATTGAAAAAAAAGTTTCCTACAGTAAGCATAAACCATAAAACAACAAAGAAATTTATCTGTACATTGAAAGCATTTATCCTTCAAGTGATTCTAGCCAGGGTGGGAGACAAGAGGGAAGCACAGACTCCAAGGTCTGTCCTGTCAGAGCCTTTTGTCCCCGATGGAAGAAGCAAAGTTCCACTCAGCAGACCTATCAGCCAGGGCAGACGAGTTGTAGGTGCCTTTTTTGTTGTTTGTTTCTACTTTCCCAGTATCCATTAAATGTTATTTCTCTGAGGTTAGAAGTGTGCCAGTTCCCAGACTGCATCTTCCTGTGGATTTACATGGCCCAGCACTACAGGACACTCCAAAGCAACAAAACAGTCATACTATTAATACAGATATTTCTTTATGTACCTCTCTCTGTACTCAAGTGTCCTCAGAACTGTAAAACATGAAGCAAACCCACCGTTTGCTTGTGTGGATAAAATAGTGGAGCCTCACTGACCTAACAGATTTGGTCTTCATTCTTTCTTCTTCTTCATTTCCTCCTCCTTTAGATGTTTGACCTCTCCATCTTTCCTTCTCATAGCAGCACTCTGAACATCACAAACTCCCTGCTCTCATTGTCTTCTCACTCAGTTTCTCTTAATCTTTCACTCCCCTTTCTTCAAGTTTTAGCTGACTTCTCTCATACCCATAAAGTCTCTTAAACCCAGTCCTGGCTTCAATTCTCCTCCTCCAGTTCAACCCCCTCAGGATCCTCCTTCTCCTTTCACTTGGATCCTGCTCAGTGCTGCAGATGCTTCACTGCTGGACAGGTCTGTGCTCTTCTGTTCCCAACAAACCTGTCTCTAGGCATTTCTTCTTTCCTTCCTCTCTGCTTGTTAAGTTCCTCTCCTCTGTGAGCTCCTAAGTAATTTATAAACACCATGTTTCTTTGCTCTTCCTGCCAGAAAACCTGCACTGAAATTTTATATTTATTCTACTCTAATAACTCCTTGCGCCCAGACAGTGGAAAAGCTATGACAAGGTTATATAATGAAATATTTTCTATATTATTACTCCTTATCTTCATCAGGAAGTAGTTCTGCAAAGACATACAAAAAACTAACTTTGGACTGTAAGAATACAACTGAACAGCCATGCTGTAACTGAAAGACTAAAGGAAATACTCTGGAGAAAATTTCACCCTACTTGCATTTCTTCTATTGCCTCAAATAATTTTAAGAAGGAATTTTGAAAATAGGTCCCAAAACATGGCACTTTCTCTTATTTCTCCCCAGAAGCAGCTGATCTATCAGGAATGTATTGTACAGTGCTAGCTATTCCTCTTGAATTTCCTGTGCAGTTCTTAATTGCTATTTCTGTATAAAATACTGAATGAAAAAAAACATGTATTCAGGATTTCTTGGGTAATTGTCTAGGCTGATACTAATTAGAAGCTGCAAAAACTACATGGACGTTTGAGAATTGCATACCTAATGGAACCCATGTATGAAGGGAAACTCTTAAAAAAATAGATTTATGGTCATTTTAACCAGTATTCATCACCACTGAAAGCTTATATACCATAGGTAGATAATTGATATTTTTTTCTCTTCCATATGTATTATTTTTTCTCTGTCACACAGATAAAATGTTCTTTGTCAGCAGCTGCGCTTCCCTGACAGATTTTATACCTCAGTGACAATGTTTTATGCTCAACAGCTGGCACATAAGTATTCTCATGCACTTACTACATTTCTACACTTCTCAGTTTTACAGGGTTAGGCTTTGTTTCATCATCTTCTATCCTAATTTAAACCAAGCAAAAACACCCTAAATAAAAAGTAATTCAGTAGATTACCTATTCCCACATACCATCAGCATTATCAAACTTTTTTTCAGTGAGATATATAGTGGAACTAAACATCTATAACTGTGTTCTCCAGAGTATCAAAGACAAAAAAAAAAACCAAAACCAAAAAGCAACAACAACAACAACAAAAAAAAAAAACCCCAGCCCTTTGATTTTCACATTTAGCAAAAATAGATAAGGTATTTCTGAATCCACTGCTGTTCAAACTAGAGCATAAGCTTTGGGGAAAAAAAAGAAACCCAACTCTAAAATTCTCTGAAATGCAGAAGTAGCGCTCCAAAAAGTTGTACCAATGCTTCATTTCTTTCAGTACCAAAATATTGCAAAGTCCAGAGCTGGTGGCTGTTACATTTTTGCTGCTTCAACTGCAGAAACCTCTGTCAACTCCTCATCTGCCTGGGGAAATGTGCATCACTTGGGAGCAATCACCACTTATCAGCTCTGGGCAGGTTGGTCTAATTGCTTCTCTTAAAGTCTCTGTCTCTCTCCCTGGTCACCAGATTTCCCAACCTAGTGGTCATGTACATGGAGTCTCTCTGCCTTTGCAGTTTATAAACAGTTTATGTGCACTCCCAAGCTTTCATTGTGTGAGGGCTGGACACACTGCCCAACAGAAGGCAAAAGATCTGAATTAAACAGCTCCAGGTGAGGCAGTTGCCTAAATATCCAGAACCTGCATTATCCCTTCCAGACCCAATTCATGGCTCTAGGGAAATGGTAAAAGCTCCCACTGATGGACCGTATTATTTTTGCCACATATATGGTTTTGAATTATTATTGTTAATACAAATGACTTGTTTGCAGGCAGTTTGTCAAGTGATCAGTTCGTTGTGACTCAGCCACTTTGATATTTGCCCTTCTGGGCTCTTTCTGTCTCCAAGTTTCAGTCTGCTGTGTTATGTTTGGGTCTTGATCAGGGACACAACGAGCTGCCCACGCTGCCCCAGCACTGGACACAGACAGTCCCCATCCCAGGCCGGAGTGGAGCCAGGGCTGGTCCCAGCTGTGCCACTGGACAGCTGGGCAGGGCTCAGGCTTGGCTCACAGGGTCCTGTCAGAAAGCAGCAGGCTGGAACCACACCAGAGCAGAGCTGCACATCCACCAAGGTGAGTGAAAGCAAAGGCTCAGTAATAAACATGCAGCCAGTCAGGCTCATGCACAACATGCCTAAACAACTTTCCTTCCTACAGATATAAAAAGGACTTAAATAGTGAGATACACTCTGTTCAATACATGGGAAAGATTAGTGCTACATGGACATCAGCGCTAAGAAAAGAACTTTTTTTTCTAGGACATTTGAATTATTGTGCTAACATTACACATTTTACATTGCACAGATCACTTCTTCCTGTCTTCTTACAGCCAGGCCTGTTTTCCTTCCAAATTATGCCTTCCATGGCACACAGCTGGGATGCATCTGGCACGCTCTGCTGGGCCCCCACAGGTCCCAGAGCAATACCCTGCATTTGGACATATGTGCACTAAGTTCCACTGTGCCACATCCCCTCCTCAACTATGACCATAAAATTTTATTTCCAGCTTGGAGGGAAAGAGAGCAAAGTCCTCTGGATTTTGGGAGCGAGCCAACAGGAAGTGCTAAACGAATAAAGAGTGTCTGCAAGTGCTCCCTGGGGACTTAGCAGTGAATGCCTATGACACACTGCTAAGTTGGGATGCTGATTCTGGTGCCAAAACCCCATATATCTCCTTGCTTCAGTAGTTATTAATCAATTAATATACTGTATTAAGTAATCAGACCCCTAAACAAGCTTTTTAGCTTTTAGTTTCTAAAGAAAAAAAAAAACAAACAAAAAAACAAACAAAAAAACAAACCACACGTAACAAAGCAAATGCATGCTGCTATATTTGAAAAAATACATATATTTGCTGCTATATATTTCATAGATATTTGAAGTTCATCGCTTCAAGTTATTTTTATTTATTCCAAAACATGTTAACAATAGAAAAAATAAAGCAAGGTAATCAGGCAGAGCAGCACATTTTATCAAGAACATGTAAAAATCAGCGCTGTCCCCAGTGTGTGTAAGAGAGGTAAAGGAACAATAGAGAAATACAACCAATTTGGACTGATAGTTTGGCTGCCCCTCTCACTGCTCCACACCTTCCTCCAGCTCCCAAGATGGGCTGCACCTACAGCTTCTATCTAAACTGTTTCTGTACACTTCTGGCACCAGAGATTTCACTGTCTTTCTAAAGAAGTTCTTCCAGTTCTCAAATGCTTTTTCCATCAGAAAGTTTTTCCTGCTGCAAAGTGAGCCTGCTGCACAGGGAATACAGAGAAAAATCTGATTACTTTCTCACAGCTTCTCTTTATGTACATGAGGACTATTATCAAGTCCTTGCTCAGGCTTCTCTTCCCCAGCTTTTCCCTGTAGGTCACATTTTCCACAGTTCTCATGCTCTATATTGCTCTCCCCTGTACCTCCACTGATTCAGCCACTTTGTTCTTGAAGCATTCCCAGAATTTTGCCTTGCAGCTGAAGCTTTACAAGTGCCAATTTTTTCAAGAGTACTATTTCAGAGGCCTTACTGATGTTTACTCTGTTTTTGTATAAAAAATACGGCATGCATATGCCTTTTTTGCAATAGCATGATATATTTAATATGTCCAACTTTTGATTTACTGGAAACCAAAATCATGGTACTGCACATTACCTATGCAGTTATGATACATTTACATTTTCCCAGGTAAATATTTTTAAGTGTAGACCCTTTAATTTGCTCTAAATTGCATTCTTTACAGTCTCCCACTCACCAAGGGAATTTTTAACTCTAAAGGTATGCTTGCAGCTTCTTTAAGATTGACATTCTCAGGTAATTTTTAAAATATGTTTTGTATTCTACCATTCATGTCAATAATGAAAACACTTAGCTGTATTCTTAAACCAGCCTTTTGTAAAATTGTTCCAAAACCATTAATCTACTTTGACAGAAAACCATTTACATCTGTTCATGGAATATGGCATTTTGTTGAGTGGGTTTTTTTTTTTGTTTGGTTGGTTTTGGGTTTTTTAGGGATGTGCTAGGTTTTTTAAGCATTTGTTTTACATCCATTACAATAGTTTTTCAAGCTATGTTTCTGAAGAAGAAACACCACTCTTGCTCACTGGACCTTGTCAGGCAGAATCTTGCTGCTGAAATACCTCTGGAGTGACTCTGAAAAGCCAGGTCTGAACTCACTGTGCCAAACTCCAAACCAGATCCAAACTGGAAAGCAGACTGGCACAGAGCTGTATCTGATCTCCTAAATCCTGCTGCCAAAACAGGGAGGAAAAAACAGTTGTATACATGTTTGTCACTGTAGAGTTCCAAATTAGGTTTGGGGGAGGGGAAGGTGGCTCTGGCTATCCCAATAATCTCACTTTTATCTCAGAATGGTTTTTAATGCTTTACTCAATGAAGACAGAAATGTGGAACTGCATCAGCCCCCCTCAGCCAGCAATAGTAGGTCTGTCTTGCCAAATACATACTGGGACATAAGTTTAAGAGAAAATTTAAAAAAATCCACTGAAATTCATACCCAAAGTCAAAAAGAAATGTGAAAGCCCTACCCTTGTCAAGGCAGGTGAAATAAAAACTGTGATTTGACAGAATAACATCTACACCTGCAGAGAGCTGAAGTAAATTATTGTTTAATGAGAGAATAATTAAGAAAATCCCATATCCTGAGTACTTTTTTATATTTTATGAAGAAAGATGGAACCCATAAAGAACTTAGAGAGGAGATATAGGGGAGCTGCACCAGAGCTCTGAGGGGACTGACATAAAGTATAAGGAAAGTAAGGAAAGAAAAGCTACAGCATAATACAAGAAAAAAGCATTTACAGCCAGCTGAACACAGGGAGGCTCCTGTGCCACCACACAGCTTGGCTGGCCAGGGTGAGGGTGAGCTCCCACAAAGGATTTCATCATCAGGCAAGATTAAAAACAGTTACATTAAATGAGAACAAAATTTCAGGATATTTTTTGCTCTCGTGAGCAGTTTCTGTACATGGTGCTTGTAGATTAATGTTCCTGATACCTTGTCTTTTTTTCTTCCCCACACAGGTCCTCAATTGTTACAGTAATAAAAATGAATCTTACTTACATCTTGAAATGTTAAGTGCAGCGCTAAATCAAGAGGTATATTCCTTGTGGGGTTTTAGGACATATAAAAAGTAACATGTCTAAAAAGCAGTTGTACATACCTTGATGATTTATTTTCACATTACATATTGAAATGCAGTGTTCTGTTATTATTGTGTTCCTTGTATTTTAAGTCTACATAACATTTCTTGGTCACTCCAGTTGATGATAGAGTTTAAAATGCTATGTTCTCTCTGCTTTTGGCTAAATTCCAATCCAGAGTGAGTCCATGGCTCACTGATACAATGAAAATTGGTTTCTAAAACTCAGGGTGCTTCTTCATAAATGACATTAAAAAAAATGCAGAAACAGAAATAAATACATCCAATCTTAATGCTGCATTGAAAAGATTCTTTCCTATTGCTCAATAAATGTATGCCTTGAAGTGTCCTTCTGAAATAAAGTTCATGTGAGAAAAATGAAAACTGCAGTCTGTCATTGCTGCAAAACTCCAAATTCCTACTGTTAATGGCAAACAGAAAGAACCAGTAATTATTATATACCAATCACAGCTGAAGATAAATTCTATTTCCCTGCATGTGTAAAAACTGCTGTCATTCTCTTTTCCTTTTTTTTCATATATTTATTTCATTAGGATCCTCTGACTCCAAGAAACTTGATGTTGAAAGGTGGAGTTTAAAGCAGGTTTCTTTAATTTCTGAGTGTCTTACAACTTTTAGATCTATGAGGTGGCCGCAGGGCAACTCCTCATGGATTAATCTTGTCTAGGGAAAGAGGAGAGACAAAACAATTATATCAGCCAAGATCAACTATGAGAATAAAGGTTGAAAAAGCAAAACTGCACAGCTAAACAATACTTGGTGGGTATGCAGAAGAGTGAGTTTAGCAAAGCAAGGCCAGAGAATTTGTTTGATTATTCTTTTGTTTAATAAATAGATAGGTAAGAGGAGAAGGTAATGAAGAAAACAAAAAGAGGAATACATTGCAAGCCTTTTGCTGATTAATGGAGAATGTCATTAAGATTGATGGGGTCATCTAAGACACTGTTATCAGCCCTGCTAAAGCACATCCACATCTTGGTATTTCCATAAAGCCTCTGAAATCACAGGGATGAAGAACGAGATTATGATGCCACAAAGGGCTAAATTTACTCCAAAAGGCCATCAAAGCTATCCATGGAGCAGTACAACAGCAAGGAGGAATGAATTAGCATTACCCATCAAGATGATTTCTCCAAACACTCCATGATGAATTTCCGTCTCTGCCCGATAAGTGTATTATTAAATTTTATAAATCCTGACTTGCAGAAACTGTTCTGCTTTTCACTTAATGCATTCTGCTGTATTGAGGCTCACTATTGAGGGCTTTCTGAGATGTTTCCTTTCTGCCAGGAGCCTCGGAATGCAGTTATTGAAAAGCATATGGGAAATGTAGTGGGCATGTGTTTGTCACTCTCAGCAAATCCTTGCTCTGTGGCAGACATGATTTGGAGATCACCTTTGAAAGCTTATCTCAGGGAGGGATAAGGCAGCATTCACATGGCTTCATCTCCAGCACAACACGGCCAGACACAAAGTGCAGGAACATGTGATTGACAGAGAGATGTTCCATTACCAGATTCCTACTGAAGGCACTTCTACCCCTGCCCTCCCCCCCAGTAAAAGCCCTTGTAAATGCATTTATTTTCACTCACTCAAAACAAGAAAGTCCCAGTGTAAAGATGTTTAACTTCAGCTTTAAATACAAATAAGTACTAAAATCCTTCCTACACTGAGTGTATGAAAAGGGACGAAGCACATTGTAACTTATCTGCCACATGGTATTTTGAAGGGATAAAGTGAAATAGCTTCTACAATTATTATTTAGAGCCTTATTATCAAATTTATATTTAGCAAATTTGACTTTTCTGAATGGATTAACTCTTTTCCAGGAATACCATGCTATTAGCACAGAACTGTAAATACACAGCATGGTGTGTTATCTTGAAAGGAGGACAAATTAATATTTACTACAACCTACTAAATATTTTATTGAGTACAAAAGGTCCACTGACTTAAAACACTCCATTACAATCTCAGAAGAATCTCCACTTAACAGAAAATGTTCTGATGTCAAGCCACAGCCACCACCAGTTAAAATGTTACCATGACAACCAGCAGCAACTTAGGGTAGTGCAATGCATAACTCGGATCCAATGCTTCGCTCTCTGCTCATCTACTGCAAAAAAATTATTTTTCACAAGCAGAAATCCTAGAAGCCTGAGTATATTTCTAAGCAAGCCCCTTGAGCAGGAGGTAATGCCTGAGAAATCTCAGAAATGGCTCTGCACTGACCTGCTGCTCCGAGCGATGCTGGTGGGCTTTGCAGGCACACCCCAAACCGCTCACCCAGACTGGAGCTGGGTTTTGGGAGCTCTCACAGGAATCCACTGTCCAACCTCCAACCAGTTCCAGCTCACAGAATAATCCTGAATATGCACATTGAATTCAGGCACTTTCAGATGTGCTCTTTTTGTGTGTGAAATCTCAATTCAGACCCCGCTCTCAGGTCACAGCCTGGCTCTCATGGTTCGTGTCGGTCTCTAAGCACAAGTGAATCTACTCAAGGCTAACTCAATAATCTGAAATACAGAAACTTGCTTGAGAATGTTTTGCCTATGCAAAATCAAATAATGTTCAGCTCAGAATGGCAAAAAAATTTATACATTTTTTGCAATTATAGAGCATTATACCCTGTCCTTCTCATTCAAGGGGACACTGAATAAAAACATGTAAATGGTATAATGAGTTAAAACCATTATCAATTCCCTTTACTGCATAGCTTTTGGAAAATCATGGAAATAGAATTGTAAATCTCAGTTAAGAAATACTTTATTGTCCAGAGTTATTCAGACTATTTTTTTTTCCTGTTAAAGCATTTTGTACAAATTTAAATTTTGTACAAATTTACATTTGGGCTTCTAATACATAATTTCAAGGGGAGGGTCGAGCAGAGTCTTATAAAATAACCGATTTAGCCTTCCATATAATTCTTGTGACTTTTTTCCTCATGATTACAGTTTTCAAGAAGGCAAGCAAGGTGAAAATCTTTAACCCATTATGCAGAAAAACTGCCATATTGAAATAGCAATCCTTACATACTGCATCAATTTTTTCTTATTCTCAAGATATGTCTCATTATTTTTACCAAATTGCTATCAGATTTCTTAAATGACAGAACAGAAAAACTTTTAAATGCTCAATGAATTCTGAATTATTAAAGATAAAAGGGTACTTTGGTATATTTATTATCATGTTGCAGGAAATCATCATCACTGATGTCTGGATTAAGCTCTTATCTTTTTAAATGGCCTCTTCAGTGCTGAGGTAAACTCAAAGATGCATTGCTACAAACCTCCAGAAATTATTATTTTCGTGTTGTTTTGTTTGGTTGGCTGGGTTTTAAACTACTTTTTAATGTTATTAAGTTTAATTTCACTGTGCAGAAAATTCCTTTTCAATAAAAGAATGAAAAGGTTGCATTTGGATGAAAGCTACAACATGTGCGTTCCCCCAGATGTATGACTTCTTCTTTAAATAATTTTATTTTAGAATTACTTTCTAGTCCCTTTAATCAAGTTATTCCTGCTGAAAGTGCAAGGACAAATAAGGATATTAAAACACACACTGACAAGGGGGGAAATTAACAAAATACTGATGCTCATTTTACCGGAAAAAAACAGGAGACAATTCTTTAGCCACTGGTCACCCCTGTAGCTCCATCAACTTAAATGCCATTCCATTTAATTATCCTTGTGAGCAAGACATGATACAAATTATTCAGTTCTTCAGTTCCGCCTCATGGCTGCCTGACATATTTTGCTGACACCGTGCATTGCCAATCTTCTACACAAAAAAAAAAAATATCAACAAAAGTTCAGAGATCACATAATCAAGGGAAATGCACAGGATGGAATCCAGGGTGATTTATACGAGTTTGTGTGAATGGTAAGTATGCACCTGATTTTTAAATAACACTCTTATAAACCCTCTAGCAAACTGCTAATTCTCCTGATGCCTTTTCTGTGTTACCCCACTGATTTCCAAGCCTTGTACTTCCATGGGAGCTTCTGAGCTCACTAACCCTGGGCCTTCTGCAGTGCCCTCACCCAGCTCCTGATGTGGCTGGCAAATCTGCTTTCACCCTGTTGCCCCGATTTTAAAAGTGTTAAGTTTTCTTTTATAGTTCTTTTGAAAGTGTCAAAGTTCTCATAAAACTTCTTTAGCATTCTGATAATGTTTACATATTTAAAAATCAGAATTCTGACACAATTTCATGTATGAATAGAATAGTTTACATATTTCTCTGTGGGTGGAGAGTAATGGTTGATTGATCCTTAGACCAGTGTGGTTGGAGAGGTGGAAATAAATAAATTCCATCCTCCAATCCACGGTCACCTTTGGAATTCTATAAATACCAGTGTTCAAATAAACAAGTTCTTTTTCTCTTTGGTTCTTTCCAAGCTTCTGAGCACTCATTTCATGGCCAATAGAGACACACCACTGCTTGGACAGCCAAGGGTGTGTTCACATGCAAGGGCAGCAAATAAACAGTAAAGAGTGATCAGCTGAGGGATGTGGTTTAATTTAAGAGCCCATTTTTGCCTCCTCTGTACCACACACTCAAGTTCAGTGCAGTGAGAATAATTCCTTTAACCTGGATGGGGCATACAACGGGTTTAAGTGCACAAAGATGAGAAGAATAGTCAAGGCAAGAGCCTTGGCAGCTCCCTGAAGTCCTGGGAGACATCTCTCCTTGGTTCTAGGGATTCTGCCTTCTTTGCCACCACGCCTTTATGGAATGTGGGTTCCATGGCAGGCCAGGCAGCTGTTCCATGGCTCTGCTGCCCATCTCCCTGGGAGCAGAGCATCACTCTTCAGGAGGAGGACAGGATCTGCCTCCTGTCCCTGCCACCCCCAGGGGCACCCCAGGGCCTGGCAGGCACTGCCCTTGGGCTCACACACTTGCCATGTTACACCCTAAAAAATAAGAAACATGCACAATCTTTGGGTTGTCTCTCTTTTTTTTTACTAGTAATGGTGCAACTCATCTGGTTCCCCTCTCATTAACCAGTTGGAAAGAGCACAATGTGAAATGATACCTTCAACATGAAATGATGTATTTAAGAGGAGAAACACCTCAAAATGTAATTTTAAAATTACAACCTTCAAAAACATTTTAAGACAAGGTGTTCTGCTTATGTTTTCCAGTTTGGTGAAAGGACTTTGATAAAAAGCCATCAGCCTTATTTTGACAAAAGAAGAAAAATATTTTCATAAGTCTGGAAAAATTCAATACCATATTTCCAAACTTATTTTTTTAAGAAGAATGAAAACTAGAGGAAAAAAAAATCCTTCCTCTCTCTGAGTTAAGGTGAAACATATCTTATTTGCATCCTTTTTGTCCCACAGCAACAAGTACAATGCTGGAATTATGTTTCAGCAGATACAGTAGGATAAACAACATAATCTCCAGAGAAAAGTCCCCTGAGATTTTATAAATTTCAGATTTTCATTAGGTTTCTCTCAGCTGCTTTAACATGCACCAAGATTCTGAGGTGGGAAGCACAAAGTGACCACAAAGGCAGCAGAGTTTCTCTATGTGACATTCCATAAAGGGAGTTGTGAAAAGAACCAGGATTGAAGAAACAAGGGCTGCCTTTTTTTCCCCACTTCCAACAACATATATTTTTATGGATGGCAAAGCATTTAAATAGTTAGAAGGCTGTAAGAATCCACCTCCTTGGCAGCTACAAATTCTTTCTGATGAGAAAGATGAGGCATCAGAAAGTCTGCCTGGTAAATCATGCAGAGTTTCCAAATAAGCTCTCCCCTCCCATGGATTTTTCTGCAGGAGATGATGATCAGGCCATATGTTACTATGACAGGTTTGGTATTTCATAACTGGAACCCATATAGCTCCTACATTAATATTTCCTCAAAACAGGGAAATTTTTAATAAAACCCAAAACCTACTTTAATGTCTATATCCTAGAAAAATCATGACTGAGACACTGTCCCCAAAAGCAGCTCTATATTCAATTACTTTTGTAAATACATCCCCTTTTATTATTTTTAGGTTTCAAAAGACAACTAAATACTGCATTTAATAGTAAGCATGTGCCCTACTGAAGGGAACACAAACTATAATGATATGCCTAGCTTAAAAGCAAATCTAATCTACTTGCTTATTAAATTTAAATGTGTTTAAGGCTGATATGGTTTGAAAATGATATGTAAAATAACAGCTTCCATGGCTATAAATGTCAAGTCTAAAAATTATATGCAATATAACATACAAAATAAATGCTGCTTCATCTTTACATTTCAGTGTGATCAATTCATTAAATGAGGTATTACAAGCTATGAGAAAATTTTACAACTCCTGAGACATAATTCGTCACAGTGTATTACAATGCAGCAAGGAAATACTTTAGAGGTTTTGTCATCAATGGATTAAAATTCTTATTAGAAAGAAGGTGGGGGAAAGTAGTTTTCTGATGTACCATGACCAAAATTACTCATCACAGCATATATTAAACACCTACATGATCCTTTTTCATGAGACAGTCTCTATATTAAATGGTTGATTTGTATTTTTTTTTTCCCTTGGAAAATAAAGCAAGGAAAAGAGAGGTGATATATTTTATAGGGCCAGGATGTAAGGACACAAAGGACACAGATCTTCCCTGTTGGTTTGTAACACCAAATCCAAATATTCTCTGTGGGTTTGTTTGGCTTTTTTTTTCCCTCTTCCTTTTTAACTGTGGTAGAGGAATGGTCTTTCCCACCTGCAGAGTCTTCCAGAAATAACATGGCCACAGATTTTCACCACTGGCCAAGAGCCACGATGCCAAGAAACACTGTGGCTGTATTCCTCCAGGTCCCCACAGAACCCCTCTGAACATTTTATCCATACAGCAAACTCCATTGCTGCAAACTCTGTAAAACCTCGAGAACCATTCCACATCTCGAATTTCCACAGCTCCCTATTCCAAAAAATACTCCCCAAAACTGACTGCAGCTTAGGGAAACTGCTCAGCTGAGCCCTCTCAGCAACCACGAGAGTGACACAAAGAAGCTCCCCCAGGATGTGACTCAAGCCCCTAAATTAAACCCTTACTCTGAATTGCCTCCTCCTGCAGACACATCTCTGTCTCTGCTGATTGCACAAGGAGTGGCAGGAGTCTGGATTAGAACACGACCTGCTCTTGCCTCCAACCTTCATCTTCCCAACAACTCTGCTCCAAAAGAGAGACCGCTCACAGGGGCTTTGACTGCAGCACGAGCCCATCAAATTTATTTTCTTCATCCAGTTAAATTTGGGAAATTATAAAAAGCCAAAATCTTAGAGATTGCTAAAAAAATTCTGTTTTCACTGAGGTGAATGCCTGCTACAGGTAAATAAATATATGCTATATATTGATGGGGTTTGTAGGCAACTGTTCAGAAGTCATGACTGCAAAAGAATATTTGTAACATCTAAAGTGTATTCAGATTTTGTTATTTATAATTAAATCCTGTTTCAAAATGCAACCTAATTAAGAACATTCAGGCTCAGGGCCTTTCAATAAGGCAACAAGACAACATCAATTTTCTCTCACAAACATTTACAACAGCTGAAAGGATAAATGTTACTTCCTTTGTTTTTTCTCTCTAGAATAAGAATAATATTCATGGTTTTGGCCAAAATAATTTTATTTTCAAATACCATTACTATTTCCAAGATACATGCCTGCCTCTTGCCTTATCACTTTCCCAATCTACAGAATATTTAACACATTTGTCTTACCCTGACATACAATTTGCTATTATCATGTGACACAAAAAACACACATCACCCCAGATGTTCTCAAGGTGCAACAGAATCTGGCAATGGTTTTACAGGCCAGTATCTAGCCATGAATTTGTGCTCCCCCAATCCCATCCATATTACCAGGGGAATTATTAGGTGGCTGTATCTTTCCAGGCACTCAGAGCAAGATAACCCTAATCTAGTCTTATCACTTGCACACAAAAGCATTGGATCCAATAGGCTTCCATGTAATCCATCTCTGTCAACCGCATTAAGGAAATTACCTGTCAGAAATATCATGGCCAAGATTCTGTGATTAAATGCAAACTTAGAAAATGCTCAAGGGTATAGTAAAAAAAGCTGCATAAAATTGCTTTCAGTTTAGTTTTCCTTATGTTAACGTTGTGTCCACAAGCATTTGAACAACATAAAGAATCAAGTAATTTATCAACCACGCATTGCGTTGCCAAAGGAAACAAAATATATCTTAAAATTTGTCATAATTCCGTGAAGTTGACTTTCATTATTAAGATGGTAAAACTCTAAAAAAATCTTTCAAGATCTTTAAAGAACCAAAAAGCACATCAGGTTCTTTTTTTTTTTTTTTTTTCTCCCCAGGGAGGGAAATTGTTATTGTTGATGAAGTATAGAAATGTCTAAACCTCAGATTTACAATTCGAATGCTATTTTTTTATCTCAAAGCTTTTGTCTCTGCAGAAATTACCATTTAAGGCTTACTGGTGGTAAGTTTGCATGGCTGGCAGCACAGTCCTACACCTCAGGTCACTTAGGTCCAATCCAAAATCAACAATCTCCATCAACAACTTTGGTCTTTTCTTTAGGCATCTTTCTATAAAGAGGACAGAGCAATCATCATATATATACTGCACTATTAACTGTGAATATCCTGGCTCTGTGCCAAAGAAGGGAACACAAAGAAAAAAAAAAAAGGCAACTTGACCCACAATTCTACAACTAAACAGTTTTGAGATATTCATTGAAGAACCCTCTATTCTAAAATCCCCAATGTATGCTAAAGAAATCAAGGAGGTGGAAAAATTACAGTATGGATATTTAGCAATGTTGATTAATATCCCCAGTAGGTGAGAGGCACTGACACCCTGAAGAGAATCTAACAAAGGCCCATTAAGATGATTAAGGGACTGGCACGTGTCTCTTGTGGGGGACGGCTGAGAGACCTGGGCTGGTTCAGGCCCAAGAAGAGCAGAGCAGGATCAGGGGGTGTCAATGCACACAAATGCTTGAAGGGAGGGTGAGAAGACTGAGCCAGGCTGTTCCCAGTGTGCTGAGGCAGCCAGAGGTTCCCTCAGAGCACCTGGAGCTGCTCCTCTGGGAGGGTGCTGAGCCCTGGCAGTGCCCTGGGGATGTTCCAGCTGGGATGTCTCCACCCTGGACACCCCCAAAAGCCACTCTGGGCACAGTCCTGGGCAGCCAGATCTGGGGGTCCCTGCCCAGCGCTGGGGTGGGACCAGAGCACATCCAGAGGTCTGTTCTAACCACAACCACTTTATGATTTTATTTCCCTTTTATATCCTGCTTATCCAAGCCCCCCTGAAGGTCAGCCCTGTCTTGCACTACCCCTGGTGCTTCCTCATTCCCTCCCCACCCTGCTATTAAAGTGTTGCCTCTGAGACAAACCCTGAGGCACATGGCCACTAAGGAGCCACCAGGTGAATTCTGAGCCCTGTAAATTCAGCAGCCAGCTGATCTATCAACCTTTCATCCATTCCAGTTTGCACCAATATGGCTGTAAGAATCATAGGGTAGGATGGGTTGAAAACCTCGAAAAAATTCACAAGACCAGATGTTATTTCCTCAAGGAAGCTTCATCTGGGCTATGGTTGATCACAAAAGAAAAAAATTCACACCTTGAACCCAGTGAGAATGTTTGCCATATACCTATTTAGCTTTACTGGAATTCTAACTCCATTCAGCTGGATGGAAGTTTCCAAGCACAAGGTCCTACACTCAAGCAGCAAAACTAAGGAGGACAAACAAAGTGGAGCAAAAGGAGAAACTATTCAAATTCCAAGAAGCTCTTCTTGTAAACCTGGAAATGTACTTCCACCTTCACAAGAAATTTCACTGAAAAATCCTTGATTCTGTCCTGCCACAGGTGATTCAACTAAATCCAGCCAGGTGTGGTTGAGAAGACAACAGTGAGTAGTAGGTTAGAGCCTGGCAGAGTTTGTTCATTAAGATTCTTACACTGCACCAAATATGTGATGAGTATTTACAGTGAAGATGAACATTTCTCTTTGATGTGGTGGTTGCACACCTATACAGATGTCTGTACTACCAGAATTTTAAAATACACAGTAAAAGCATTCATACGAGGAAGCTTGATTCAAAAAATGGAGATTTACTGGATTAAGGAAGGAGAAAGAAGCAGCAGTCTCAGAAAACCAGCATTGACATGCTGATAATAACACAGCTATCTTCTGATTAAGATGAAAGGCTGAGATTCTACAAATGCACTGGGGGGTGTACTGTGCCAACTTTTTTCACTTGAGGCATCATAAATTATCAGATCTACCAGGTGAGGGTTAGGGGTAAAAATTAACATCATTTCAATGTGAAGTAACACGACCACAAAGATCCCTTTCCATGAGAGGAGACAGGATAAATGGGATTCACAAAATGGATGTCCCTTCTCTCACCTTCCTCCAAGGTCAGCCTGGTGCTGCTGAAGTTCTCCAACCAGCAGAAGAGTTGCAGTTTTTCTCCTAAAGCAGGCAGACACTGGGAAAAGCCAGTTTGCAAGCAAAAGGCTGCAGGATGAATCCTATCCTTCATGAAGACTGGACTAAAAAGGCACCTAAGGGTTTGCTTGAGCTTCTGACCAGCAAAGGAAAGAAGATAATGCACATAAGCCACAAGACCTATTGTGAAGTTTATACTTACTTTTAATCACAGTTAAAAGAACTAATAACAAAACTCAAAGAGTGAATAGGGTTTGGACAACCTAATTTGTATCTATAGAATGGTGACTGAAATAATGAAGCTGTCAGAGAATCACTGTTGTCACACAACATTTACAGATCAGAATCCATCAGCAGAAGCCAAAATCACACATAAAATTATTTTGAACCTTGCACAGGAATTTTGAGTCAGATGAAAGAAATAGTGGTAAAAAAATAAAAGTGGACCTATGCTCCATGTGGCAGTTTTATTAGTTACTTTATCACCCCCCATATGTGCTGTCAAGGAAAATTATAATAGGCCACCACTAATAACTACGAAAGAAGACTCTGAATTATTATTGATATTCTTATTAACCATGCTAGTAAACTCAGAATAACTGGGTCATGATCATAGAGAAGTTCTGTGTTCAAAAAGGATACTGTACAGGACAGAAGCAACACAAACACAGCACTACTTTTAAAGCAGGAACAAAATACAGTAAGTACAGCTGCAAATTCAACCTCAAAAGCACATATTGACTAATGGAGATTATATCCAAAGCGAGCTGGGTAACAATTGTTTCCTAGCAGGCTAGGAAAGCAAGATCCTTTCTTGGAATAACTCTCAGATTAATAGATTCAATATTGTTTCCATTTTATTGGAGAGTGAATTCCATTAAATACCCTGCATTACTTCAGTAGCAGAATGTATATTTGCAAATGAATGCAAAGACTCTGGATGAGGAACAATACACGTTCTGGTCTACCAGCACCTATGAGCATAACTTTCTTTTAATTATCATATTTATTTCTTCTTTACCCTGTTTGCTGTCATGGGCTGGAGCTGGTGTTCTGGAATGAGCTCACCACAGGTGGGATTTATGAACACTCACAATGCACAGAGCACACCAGGCAGGCCGAGAGCAGAGATTAATGACCCAGCACAGTGACAGTGACTGTTGCCACCACCCATCATCATCACCAACTGTTATCAGCCACTTCACGGAAAGAAAAACGTGTCAGAATCTGAGTGACTTAACAAATGCAATAAAATGAAACGAGTGAGCAGCAGAGGTAAGAATTCCAGGAGTTCCTGTTCCCAGCTGCACACACTCAGTCCTCCTGGGACAGCGCTGCCTCTCTGCCTTCAGAGCTGCATTTCTGCATCACAGGGGTTAGGGGGAAAGATGGGAGTTAGGTGGGAAAAAGGGAAAGGGGGGAAAAAAAGGGGTGGGGGGGAAGGAGAAAAAAAGCAGAAAGGGAAGAGAAAGCTAGAACATGTTTTTTGATTCATCTTCTAATATAATAAAACCAGAGTTCACTTTAGGCTATGCGAAAAAAAAAAAAATTAAACTGAAGGGAATTATGATGTGTTTTTTTTCCTGGATCAGAGTGTAACAATGGTAACAATGAAGGAGGAAAACTTCATTGGAGCCATATCTTCTTCCACTGATATTCAAAACAACCAGTGACCCAGTACTTTGAATTTAATAGCTACATATTTGTACTTAAGGCCATTGAGTCAATAATACCTAAGTTAAAATCATGTTCTTTCTCTGTTTTCACACCACACACTCCATCTTAGAATCCAAGAACAGAGCTTTAAACAATAATGACAAACATCTGTCATCCCTGTTTTCCTATCTACTCTTCACCTTCATCCTCAGTAAAAATTGAGTGTATAAAGCAGGCAAAGTAGGGAAGGCAGAGCAGAGAACCTCAGGGAAATATGCTATCAGCAGAATCCTTCTGTAGAACTTGCATTGTGTAATATACATGAAAAATAATTGTATCACAGAACTGTTAAATAACCATATTGGATTTGCAAAACAAGATGCATTTTCCCAGCTCACTGAGAGCCTGTAGCATTTTGGAAATTAGCATACATCTGCTCCGAGGTATTCTGCATAAAATATTACAAAATGCATTTGATATAAACAGATAATTCCTTTTAGTAAGGTTTAAAGTTAAAATGGACTGCACTTTACATGATTCAGTGAGCAAACTGGCATTCAGAGCTTAAGGAATAACTAAGCACCACTTTCTTAGTCAATTCTGCCACCTAGCTCATCTTGGGAAAGCTCAGCCTGCTATACTGAACTCCTGAAAAGCAATTTTCGTTCTGTTTAGAATTGTAATTCACAAATAACTCACCTAGCACACCTAAATCACTTCATTAAACACAGGTAACATGGCATATTAAAAAGAAGAGTCACTTATACCAGAAGTACCAAAAGAAAGTTTCTGTGCATAGAAAATCTGTCCCTTATAAATGAACTTTAATTCTGATTGATTCAACACACACCAAACCATTTTGCTTCATTTAATCCCTTAACCACAGTTAATGTTCTAAAATATTCCAAGGGATTTTAATTTTCAAACTACAGAAGGAAAGAAAATACCCTTTATCCACTCTAAATCAAAATATGCAATACTGGTTCTTGGATGCTAATATTCTCATTTCAAACTGTCTTTTTTTCACCAATGCCTTTTAGCAGAACAGAATTTGTGCTAGGACAGACTTTGAAATCTAAATATAACCCAGCATGGCATTCCATAAGCAAGCATTGTCATATATAAACGCATTAAAAAGCACGTGCGAAGTATGCCAGAGGAAACTTGTGATGATTTAAACAACTGCACATTTTTCATGTAGTTTAAACAAACAAAACCAAAACAACTCCCAAAAATCATGCTGAAAATATGAGTTGGATTTGAAGTTCCCTGAGCAGCTATGCTGAAAAGCAAGGTGAGCAAGCAGAGCTCAGAACCATAAAGCTGCCAGCAGAAAGAGACAAATTATGGTTTTGTGGGGTTTTTAAGGTAGAGAATTGTGACACACTAACAACACAGACCCAAGTGTGGCAGAGCTGCCTGAATACCTGCAAATTCAGTAGCACTGCAATCTGGAGATGCCACACCACTGCTGAGGAAAGGTTTGTGGTGAGATCTCGGCAGCACCGGGAGCTGACGCGACCTGCAGGGCTGATCGTGGCACCCTCGTCTCTTGGATTTGTTTTCACTCTTGGGACAGGGATCTGATGCAGGGCACTGATGCTTGGTGGTTTCTTTAACTGGCTCCAGTGACACGTTATGCTTTAACACCACAAACAGATGAACAGCTGTCGTTATCTTTGATGCTTTTGCATTTGTGCTGCAGCTATTGTAGCAGGCCTTTCCTTGCTGCCAGTAATCTTCGTTTATTTACTGGAAAACACTAACCCTCTCAGAGAGTAGATGTTTCCTTTAACATGCAGGTTGAATTTGGAAGTGAGTATTTTCAAGTTAACTTTCCAAGGAATTACAAAGGGATAGATTCTGGCTAAGGGAAAAGGATAAAGAAATATCCAAAAAAAGGGTACAGAAATATCAAAATTCTCCAGTAATATGTTTTTATCTTAGCACTTCAAAACACTGTACAAAACCTGGAAACCATACTACAAAGAAATCACCCTACTCAAAATGAGAAGAGATCTAAAGAATAAGACCTAAGATTTGCAGAACAACTGAAAACAGCTCGTGATCTGATTCCAAACTTAGACTTTTTCAAAGCACAGTATCAACTCCAAGGATATGGCAAAAAATACCCATATTAATAAGGGTCACTCGTGTCCATGCTTCTAAAAATAATGTTCCTAATTTTCTGAAATAAAGAATAGCAAGAGTAAACACAGTAAATACACATAGAATAATTAAGATATTATTCCCATCATCTCATTTTCCAATTTTTACCATTCAGCTTCAGGAATTAATAAAGAGAACAGGTATTATACAGAAGCAAAACTCTGTGGAAGCTCCTTGGAGAATAGCAGAAACACAAAGTTTGACACATGAAGGTGAGGTAGAAGTCAGGATTTCCAGAAAACATTTTCTCCCTCATTAAAGAAGTAATGCCCTTCTCCTTTCTCCATTCTCTTCACTCCCCAGTGCTCATTCACAAGGGGAATTTGGGGACAGGATGCAGTTGCAGCAGCTCCAGCTTTTTGTGTGTGCAGACCTTCTGTGTCATTTCCATTCTTTCAGCAGGGAGATTCAAGGAAAACTCTAACACTTCCTACTTCTTTCTTTCAACAGACATTTCCCTACATTCCCCCTGTAACATTTGCTGTCCTCCTGCTATATTTTCTCTTCTTAAATCTGACATAGCCTTTCTCATTTTGCTTTTATTCCCTCCTTGCTTTCCTCCTCATCCTGTCTATCCCTTCCCCTCCCTTCCCAAGTGCCATATTACAGCTCTCCTTTAGTCTACACCTTTCTCTACTCATTCAATCTCTTCTTTATTCACCTGTCAGACAGAGATGGATTATTTTAAATGCTCCCTCAACCTTTGCTGCTTTCCAGACAGGCTGACAAGAAATCTGGAGACTTAGATCTAAACCAGCTTCAGAGCTTTCTGAATATGATACTGATAGGGATGGAGCAGAGAGAGAGCTGAAAACATGTGACAGTCCTCTTGTTGTCACAGATCCTTAAAAAATGGACAGAGGAAGTTTTACACTTCCTCAAGGTTTAAACACCCTTGTACACAGCTTCCATGTTCTCAACTCATTGATTTGGTTTATTTTGGAATCAATTAATGATACTCTTCTTTATGGAACAGTTAAAAAAAAAAAAGTTGCTTTGTTTTCAGAAAATAAAAACCCCATTATTTTGTTATTTTATTCTGGCAAGGGAGAGGTGTCTGGTTTTATTTTAGAAACTCAAAGTAGCTCTGCTCAGAGGAACATCCACAGTTTGTTAATGGGATAAACTGCAATAAGCAGCAGTAAAACCATTAGAATGGTGCAAACATATTTTTCTACAGTTAAACATTCAAGTTGCTGCTGACTGGTCTTGCTCAGCTTACACAGCACACTTATTCCTCTGCAATAGCAGTAAAAATAAGCAAAACAGAATGTCTGGCAGGGAACAGAACAGAATAATTCAGTGGGAAGGAACCTACAATGATCATCTAGTTCAACTGCCTGACTACTTTAGGGCTGACTGAAAGTTAAAAATAATCTCATTAAGGACATTATCTTAAATCCAGAATGTAGCAGAAGCAATTTTGACACTGGGTCTTAGCAACTTTTAAACTAATTTCTCAGTCCAAACACTACCGTAAAACATTCTAAAAGAGAAAACTGAAGGTTTAATTTTATTTTAAAGGAATTTAATGCAGACCAGCCAAGGTTCTAAAACAAATCAGAGAATAAAAGAGTAAAAAAAAAACCTTACAATATCATCACTGAAACATTAGAAATTCCAAGTTTTCATAAGAAAGCTTTTCTGTACCTTAATATTGACATTTCATTTTCTCCAAACATTAATGAATCTCACTATATCAAAACTCTAGTCAGAAGCAATTTACAATTTGTACACACAAACTGAGTTTCTCTCTCAAATACTTTTGCAAATCATTCCCAAGATTCTATTTCTGCAAGTACACATAGAAGATATTATTATCATTGTTTCAAAAATGTCCAGCACTAGTAACTTGACTGAGCTTTTTTCATATAAAAGAGATAATTCATGATCACTAAAATCATCCAATACCAATGCATCAGACAAAGATACAGAGTAGCAACATAAGAAAACACCTGCAAGCAATGATAAATCTGGATGCTCACACACCTATGTCTAAATTTTGTCTCACATTACACACACACATTCTTTGCCTACCCATCACATGTAAAAAATGCAGAACATTTCCCCTATTTAAAAAAAAAAAAAAACTTAGTACACATTTTGTATGCATTTAGCTTAGAATTTGAGCATAGTTTATATAATTTAGAATAAAACCTACTATCCTTCATCATGAAAGAACGAGATCACACAGGCTGTGCACGTAAACATAAGGTCAGCTTTCACATGGCCTTTGAAGGCAAACATGGTTTTCCCAGATAAAGCAGCAAAATTCTCAGATATAATTTGTATAGATGCACACATATACACGGCCCTCTCTGTTTCTCGTTAGATTTTTACCTTCAGCAAGCAAATGCATATCCATAATAACCCAATCAAACCTAGAGTGCTCTTTTGGCAGAGCTGAACTCTCTGGTGAGCAGACCACTGAAGTTGTAAGATAGACACACACACAAGTTACAGCAAATGTCAGTGCCACTGGGAGAGCCTGTCTGCCTGCTGTGCTGCTGGAACAAGGAAGCCTTTATAAGTTCACCACCCAAAACCAAATAACATCAGCTCTGGAAACGATGGGACCTATTAACCTACTTAAATAAAAAGTCATCTCCTTTCTTCCCAGGCAATAGGTACATCACAAAACAGCAGCATGGCTTTAATATTGGAAAACCAAGACAATGATCTGTCGACTCATATTGGCAGCAGTGGAACATCAACATGGCTTATTCCTCTGCTGCCTCCAGCTTTGCCCAGGGAACTGCTCTGTAGAAAGCTTATGGCTTATTCTCAATCATCAGAAATTAAAATTTATATATAATTCTAGGAAAAAAAACCAAACAAAACAGTTTCTACATTTTACTTTAAACATTTACTGTTTAAGCTGTTTTATCACACAGAATAATGGTAGCACCTGCTTGAGAAAAAGGTGTCTTAGGTTGCAAATGCAAGATGTGGCTGGGGGTGTGCATTCTTTTTCTATCTGTTAGGGATGGGGCAGTTCTCCTCTGTTCATTGGGCACAGCCAATCCTCCCTCCAGGAGATCTCTTCTGTTCATGGGCCATTCATTATTAATTATCTTCTGTTCATGGCCAGTGAGTGTCCCTGCATGGCTGAGAAAATTCCATCATCCATGGGGAGATGCTCTGCCCAGGGGGAGGAGCCGAGCATTCCTACCTGGATACAATCTGAGATTTTGGGACACCACAGCAGCCTTTGCCCCCTGCATTCCCAGAGGAGCAGCTTTCTTCCCCCTGCATTCCCAGAGGAGCAGCTTTCTTCCCCCTGCATTCCCAGAGGAGCCCAGGCCCATCTCCCCCAGCCCTGGAGCTCCAGAGGAAAACTCCCCCCTTGTGCAGGATCCCTGCTCCAGCAGAAGCACAGCTGGCACTGCAGGAGGGCTGAGCCACCCTGGGATGGGACTGAGCCACCTCCCTGACCCACAGCATGTCAGGGCCTGTTCTGACTCTGGCAGGGTTGTTTTGTATCACTGCATTTTTAGTTTATTTCTCCTAATAAAGAGAACTTCCATATCTTTGCCTGAGAACCCCTTAATTTCAAAATTATAATAATTCAGAGGAAGGGGGTTTACATTTGCCATTTCAAGAGAGGCTTCTGCCTTCCTCAGCAGACACCTGTCTGTTCAAACCAAGATAAAAGGATGTTAAAAATTTAGCAGTCTGCAAGTCCTTGGGTGTTGTAGGACACTGGCTCTAGAAGGAACAGAAAATTGCAGTGCCTTTTATGCACAGAACTATGAAATATTGCATAATAAGTGATAGAATCCTATAACAAATGGATTTGTGTATGCAAGAGAACCCCAAATCTGCAGAGCAGGGTTAGCTCCTTCCATTGGCAGTCACAGGTACCAACCTAAGGGACATTTTCCAGCATCACATCATTATCTACCTCCAGCCAAAACAGCTCAGCCGAGTTTGGACCTTGCCACTAGGAAATATTTAAACAGATGCTTGAGACTGACCAAATCCTTTCAATTGCTTTGGAGAGGAAAAAGCAGTTATAGGAAATTTCAGAATAGAAACCAAATCAAAGAAAAAGCATTTGAGTAATTTTAAGGCATTGCTTTATCTCATTGTTTGCCTACCAAGCCCTGAGAGAACTGAGGTTTCACTTATTTTATTAAAAAAAACCCCTTTGAATTCCTAAGCCTAGATGCACTAACAAAAAAAAAAATTAATGTGCATCATTAGATGCAAGCACTAAATAAGCATCATTATTCAAGATGCAGATAATAAAAATCCAGCTTTGGCAATGTTTTTCATAAAATAATGTAGACATCTCTATTAAGTTATATAATTCATTAGTATCAAAGTTTAAGTTGATGTAATTGTTCTATAAGTGTAAATGACGTAAAACATGAGTCACTGTTGCGTCACTTTCAGCCACAGAGAGTGAAAGAAAGGTGTTGTTGCCTACTTAAATTTCATGCAAGTTCTGAAAATTAAAATTCCCTGTGAACAGTGTTGGCTTGAATAATGGGATAGAAAAAAAGTCTAACTTTAATAGGGAATATGGCTTATTATGTTGAAATGCTGATAAATTTCATGTAAAATACTGATTAAATTTAATTTCTTCCAGTGGTACTTGACTGTGACAAGAATATTGAGGGAACTTCTAGATGAGTCTGCCTTTCAGAGAACATAAATATATTCCCTGTGCTTAAAATGCATGTGTTAAAAGAACAAAAAGAGGAATTAAATTTTAACACAGAATAGGGAAAAGAGTGAGGGTTTATCCCCACAATATTTTCTTTTAAGTAAGAAAGATGTTTCTAAAGATAAACATCCTTAATGGAGAAGCATAAATAAATTTGTGTTCTTACTCCAGATCAGGTGCATGATCTGATGATAATGATGATAACAATATTGATGGTAAGAGCAGAATTCTTTTGAGCCCTCTGCCACCAGCTGCCACCTGATCTCAGTCTGGCACAGGTGCTGCAGATCCCTGCTCTTCTGGGCTCATTCATTCAGCATAACTTCACCACCCCAAACAAAACCACAATGTACAAGTCCTCTGGATATACCACCTAGCAGTTTTTGCACAAAATTCCTTTTGATTCCATATTATAACACTGTGCATAGAATACAACCTTCTGTTTACCCGAAATTCATTTTCAAATTGAAATGGTATCTTGTACTACACGTGTTCCCAGTGATTGAGTTTGTCCTAGGAATGTATTTAATGACTAAGCATATGGTCCTGCTTGCATCCCCGAGCCCAGAGCTGCTCAGAGCTGCCTGCCACGCTGCACATATGCATGAGGAAAAGCTCTGCAGTGGCTGAGACTCCTGGAAGGATGATCAGATGAGTTTCCTTTCATTAACCCAGATGAGTTTCCTTTCATTAACCTGCACTGATGAGGATAATACTGCCCATGTCATTGTGGTTATATGCTCTTAATGACACTGAAGCCTCTGAATATTTAGTGAATAATCAACTATAATAATACTGAATGCAAGGACATGGTTTGAATTCCTCTGGTTGCAGCCAGGTCTAAACAAGCTGTATCATTGCATGACCTCATGCACACACAGTATGCCAGAATAATACCTTCTGCAGGTAGAGCAGAAACACAGTTTGCATTTTTGAACTATGAACCAAAAGGCAACACTGAGATTTCTCCTCTTGTTTAAAAAGTCAAGATATTTCGACTTTGAACAAAAGATACTTGTAGCATTAAACACTTTAATGTGCATTTTATTTTTGGGGACTGGTGACTTTCACTGGAAAGCTATTTTTCCTCATATGCAGCCTTGAGCTAGAGACCACATTCAGTACTGTCAGAAATCGTTGGGAAATAAAGACCCCACATATGTTTAGAAATCCATACCACCTAGTGTAAATATATATATTTCAGTGTGCATATTTTTCCTGTGTAACAAACTGCTTGCTGTTCAAATTATCTTCCCACAATAGTGGCTCTTTTATATATTTATTAGCACTCACCAGCACAGCTGGAATAAACACTTACTGCATTTCAGAATAATGAAGTTGATCCTTGAATCTGTTCCTAATTCATCACCTGTGGGTCAGATATTGTGATGTGTGTTCAAATGACCTAGTATGAGATGTAAAGGCTGTGCATATCAGCCATACAAGATTAGATTCCTTTATTTTCTGCTTTATCCCTCTCTCTTTTTTTTTCTTTTTTTTTTTAAAGCCATGGCTTCATTGGTGTTTGGGGAAATCACCACCAGAGACTGCCAAGACAGAATCTGTTAGATTAGAGCAGATGAAGCAGCATTGCTCACCACAAGTTCAGTGACTCAGTGCTCAAGGTTAATGACTCCTGTTTTGGGACCAAATCAGGTTCTCTCCCTCTTTGCCCTTAAATTTCTGGAAGGCAGATTGTTTCAAACAGATTAAAGAGGGTGATGCAGCAGGATGTGGAATCTGTGTTTGATAGCTTGTATTTTTAAAGTTAAACATAAAGCTGCACCTCTGATTTGCCTAAACTTTTCTAGACCAAATCAGAGCATTACCACGATGATCCTAAAAGATACCCCAGTGTTTCCCTTTTGGAAGGGAATTCTCCCTGTATAGAAAGGTGTACCAGAAACAGACAGCATTTCCCTGAGCTCAAGTTTCTGCATCTGCTCTGTCTGCAAGTAAAATGTGATAAACACCCTTCAGTCATGCACTGCCACACACAGGGACATAACACATCAGCAACTGTACTGTGTTTCATCACATAAAAGTGTCCCAAAATTCTGTCTCCAGATTTGTCTAAGGCTTGGAAAGTTTGGAGAGTGAGAAATAAGGCAACAATAACATGGACCTCCCTGTGATGCTTTTACCTGCACTGATCTCTTTCAATCATTTCTGCTTAAATAATGCATCATAATTTGTTTTCCATGTTTCTCAAATGGATTTTGAACTGTGCAAGGTTTTGACATCCACATTATTCTATGACAGTGAAATAGACAGTTAAAAGTATGCAGTGTACACTTTTTCAAATTATGTGAACTTAAATAAGTTATAAACGCTGTCCCCTGCCCCTCAAAAGAAAACCTGTGGGCTGCTCTGCACGATCTGTTAAAGAGGAGACATTTCAAAACCACAGTGCAAGGCAAAAAGAGGCATCTCTGGATTACTGACTTGGAATCCAGTGGCTGTACCTCAAAAAGAACAAGCACTGCTCTTTTAAAAGACTAAATAAAGCCTTCTATCCCAAATTCTTAGCTCTGAATTTACCACAGACATCAAATGTTCCTAATTCCTCTCTAAGCTATAGGAGTAGGATTTGGGACACTTTTATGTATACTGATACTAAACACAACTGACACTGTTTGTTACATCCATTTTTGTGTGTTCTGATTATGCATTGTTCAATGCATGCAGGTACCTAACTCTGGATTTTGCAGATAAAAGCAAAAAATGTAAATACTTAATAAAAACAGATGTCGACAAGTGAATAATTCTGCAGCTACTTTATCACTGCAGTGATGTGACCACCCTGAACAACAGTGCAATGCTAGTAAGATACTCAATTCAAACAGAGCACAACACAAGACAAAAGACTTAATTAAATTATATTGTTTCAGTTATACTGCCACAGAGTACAACTTTTATCTATACTGTGTGTGATGTAGCATTCTTGGACATATACCTATAAATAAGATAACAGCAACAGTAAGGTGATGTTCTTATAGCATTCCTATTTCAAATGTCTTTTGCTACTTCTTTAGTAGTATTTAATCCCTCTGGTGTGGATTTCCTCTTCCTTTTTGTTAATCAACCTGGTGATACTGCAACATATTCATGCAGTGATACCATTCATTTGGTCACTCAATTACATGTGATAAAAAATTTACTGATTTTTCTCTGACATCATCACGATGTCTTATTTCACAATGCTGCTTGCCTATTACAGTGAAAAATCTAGAAACTGCACAAAACAGTATAAAACAGTACAGAAACAGTACAAAATTGCTGTTTCTTAGCCTTGATGACTTTGAAATTCTTATAGAAGTATAACAGGCCCTGGCAAAAAGTAAAAAAAAGAATTCTATATCTGAATTGGTAAAAAAAAAAACCAAAAACAAACCACAAAACCAACCAACAAATGAGCCTCACAAATAAACAAACAAAACCCTTATACACACTAGATTCAAAATCCAGAATTGCAGACCTCAATTTCTACCCAAAATATCAATTACCATGGTCAGTGGAAAAAAAAGATAATTCTGCAAGGGTAGAAATGACTATTGTGCTATATTTTCTCCTCATAGAAGGCTCTTTATTTTCATACTTTTTTCCCATTCCTGTTTTTATGTATTTCTCTGCATTGCTGGTCAGCTGAAATGTTTTTGGACTATAGGCACTGCTGCTTTATGCAAGACATAAACTGCTCTAGAAATGCATATTAATTACTAGAGGGAAATTTAGTGATCTTTGATGTAATTAAATGTAGCAAGCAGTGTGCATTTAACACAGAAATTATCCTTACCTCAAAGCTTTCTCGCTCCACGGCCTAACCAACAAGGAATCTGTGCTAATGTGAACGACCTGGAGTGGCTCCCACAGTCTAAAAGGCTTTGTCAGATTTAACAGCATTCTTTACTGACACTTAAACTTCATTTTTTTGCCAAAGTGGTTACTGAAGTGCCTTGCTGTGGCTGGGGCAGAACTGAACTGGCCAGTCCTTGTTGTCCCTGGCATGTGGAATTCAAGAGCCAGCCTTTGTGTTCAAGCCAATATTTTGAAATAATGAACATTTGTTCAATCATTCAAAAGGTGAGCGTTTGTAGCTAATGAGGGAGAGCCTGAGTCCCTTCCTGGTCCCCTTTAGTGTGACCCCTTGCCTTGGGAGCACAGGCAGCACCAGCAATCCCCTCTTTGGCCAGGCTTGTCGTGCAGCCAAACATCCTGCAAACAACGTGTAATGAAGATCTGAGTTTCACCTCTCTGTCCTTTTGTCACTGCAAAAACCGAATTTCTGAATGATTGCAAAAGAAGAAAATCAACAGCAGCTTAACTTAATACAGACACACTTGTCATCTGTTAACCAGCATTTCCCACAAATTAATGACAACACAGTTTTTCACTTGCTAATTAAGTTTCATTAATCTGCATATCATTCAGTAAATTGTTATAGACCAAAGCAAAGGTTACAGACATTTACTCTGTTCTTGCTAATTTAAAAATGCTGAAAAATGCTTGAAAATTAAATGCAATATATTCAACACATGGCCACACCTCTGAGACTGAGTATCCCAGAACTGCAAGGCTCGTGCTACTAGAAACAACTATTTGACAATACTGACCCTGCTTTCTCCTGGACATTTACAGTGAGAGAAATACTAATGGATAAATCACCAGTGATACATAAGAAAGTAAGAACAAACCTTTATAATTCAGGCTTTTAAAAGACACCTCCAACTTAATTATCATACTCACACTGGGTTATTTGTTAATTCAAATAAAATTTGAATTGTTATTTTAATTAAAATATATTATTTCCCATTTGTGTGGGTTTTTTTTTTCTCTAAGTTGCATATGAAGTCATCCTTAGAGAAAGATGCTACAGAAGGAATGTCATATTTTCCAGTTTGCTTGCCACATGCTTCTGACAGGCCAGAGTGTAGAAGTGAGTTTTTACACTTCACCTGTGAAATCAGTCAGTTTTTGTAGCTATCATCAGTTGTTTTTTGTTTGGGTATCAAAGTGTAAATCCACCAACAGTAAGGTACCATGCTTAGCCTGTCTTGTCAGTGACAAAAGAAAGGAAAAACACCTAGAATGGATAATTTATCACTGAATCAATACCAAACCCTCGAAATTTAGGAGCACGTGGATGGGTCACAGCTCATAGGCATCAAAAAAGGAAGTAAACCTGGGATTTACTTAAATTCTGTATGTCAGAAGCTTAACATTGCATTTACCTTACTTTGAATTATACTGCCTTTGCAGCCCTACTGCAGAAGTATTCCAGGTCTGTAGGAGTCTGCCTGCATAGAGGAAATCAGAGCCACTGCACACCTGAAAATTTAATTGCATCCTTAACTGCAATTAAGTGTAGCAAATACAGGCTTCAGGACTTACCTGAAGAACACTGATGTTCCTAAGCAAGAGCATTGTACTGATAAATCACTAAATAAGGAAATAAAGGTAAACCCAGAGAAAGGGAAGCAGTGAAAGACACAGATAAATTCTCTGCATTCACTTGGATTTTCTGTTCAAGCATTTCCTGTCCCTTAGGTAGATGCCAACACAAGTATCACAAAAAGACTTGCCCATCCAAATCAAACATGAATTTGAGCCAAACACAGCTCCTTTTTTTCAGTACATTCTAAACTTCAGCAATAAATTGTCCCAGTACCAAAACCTATCATGCAAGTCCATTGCATTCACCCTGGAATGCCATCACAGACAGCTCTGCAGGTGATGAATTGTGCAGGATTTACATCTGGAGGCTGAGAAGGATCCTCTCCTTGCATCCTGTTCCATGGTCACATGGATGGTCCCTCCACAGTGCAGTGGGAGAGGGCAGTGGCTGCAGAAACCCTGAATTGTTTAGGGTTTGACAACCTGTCCTTCAGCTCAATATTTCAGTCTTGTGCTTATTTTTACCCCACAAATAAGCTTACCAATGTCCAGGAGCCTAAAATGACTTTGTGGCACTGCAGAAATCGTTTCAGCAGAAATAAAGTGACTAAATCTGAGGATGTTTGCTGACAAAAGTATAGAACAATATAGGTGTCTTTTATCTCAAGAAACTACAGATTCAGTTGTCTATCTTGTTTTCTCTTTGCTCATATTTTTTCATGTAGCCAAACAGTTGAACGGTGCAGGATTTTTCCCTCTTTTCCCCCAGCACACAGTACATTACAGAACATACAATAACTGTGCTTTTTTTTTTTTTTCACTAACTAGTAGATTTCTCTGTAGAGTTTCTCAGAATAAATTAAACCAGACCTCAGAGGCTGCTTCTATGATGAAAATTTTCAGCAATCCTCCCAGAGCAAAGCAGTTGCCTTCATGCATTAGAGTAACACAGCACGGCAGTAACCAGGAAAGGCTAGGGCCTGTTGTGAGAGGTAAAATAAAGTGTAAAATACCTAAGGATGCCATAGATCTGAGGCTGTAGGTCTTGGTGGGGGCTGCAGACCAGGAGCAACCCCCTGGGATGCTCCCCTCAGCTGTCTTGCTAATGAGGACATTGAGCATTGCTCACACCACAGAGCACCTGGCTCCCCAAAAGCTGACAGAGGAAGAAACTGCAATTAAGTCTGTGATTTAGTGGTCTTCCTATGGCTTTTCTTTGGTAAACCTGAAACTGTACCCAACTATGGAACAAAATAAACAAAACACACCAAAAAAATCAGGAGTTATTCTCCTCTGAAGTTATTTCTCCCTGTGCACATCACCAGTGCTCATGTGCCTTCTGTTGCAGAACAGTAATGGAAGTTCCTAATGCATGTTTCATTCTTCATATTAATTTATTTTAAATAAGATCTCACTTTCATCCTAGTTACTTCTGTAATACTGGATGATTTTTAAATACAATTATCACTGCCTTGGCTAGGGTCACTTCCTGCATATCACAGCTATCAAAATGAGTCAAACATCTTTGTTTGCCATTCTTTGCTTAAACAAAAGAATTGTTTTCACTTTTATTGAGAAAAGGAACTCCTTTGCTAATTCAAAAAAAGCAGATTTGGTTAAATTGAAGGAAAGATTCAGAAAAAGGTTTTGAAACTTCCAGAGGGGATTTACTGGCACAGGTCCTGTGCTTATTTTAGGAAGTGTCACTCATCAATGCTTCTAAAAAGGAGGTGATCAGGTGCTGAGCCCCACAATAATGACCGAACATAGGTGAAAAAAATAGGAAAAAAAGATTGCTTCTTGTTTTGCTGCATCCATTGCAGAGGGAGCAGGAAAGGGAATGAGGTGCTGGCTGTGCAGGTGTTAATTGCCATCCTGGTTGGAATATTCCCTGGAATGCTACCAGAGCCCAGGCTGTGCTCCTCAGCCCAGCTCCCTGAGCAGCCCTGACCCCAGAGAGCACAACTGCATGCACAGGTGCAGGAACCACAGTGGCCAAGACATTCCTCACATTTAACATTAATATTCCAAGACTCCTGCCTGCCTGCTGGAAGGAGGGACCCAGGGCAGAAATTTGCAAAGACAGGTAGTGCCTGGGGTTGAAGTCATTTCACTTGCTGATTATTTGACTGGTAGTATTTTTCCTCTTGAGCAAAATTTCAAACAATTCAGCCCTGACACATTTTTAAAAATGCAGCAGTGGAGAGAACCATTGCTGTCTGTGGGCATCCTTTCCCCACCTGTCAAAATCATCAAGTGAACATGAACTTTTAGAAATAACAAAATAACAACTATGTTTAATTGCTGGGAAGCAATTTTTCTGACCCATGAAAAGATAGCACGTTTCAGTTCCCTAAAATTGTCAGTCTCCTTTCTACAAAAGTACAAAAGCTGATGTTTTGCTTGTTTCTGAAAGAGAAAAACCTGGATATGTTTTAAGTTAGTACATGTAAATGTATTTAAATATACATATATACACATGTGTACACACACACAAATGTCTCCCTGATCATATATCCATATTTCATTTTCTAGTAAGTTAGACTTCCCCTTCTGTAGTCCTGTATACCATAATTGATTTTAGTAGTTTTCAATAAAGTCCTGCAACTTTAATGCATGCAAGAACATTAATGTGATTAATTTCTCCCCTAATGCAGTTTTGTTTGATGTGCAGGAGAAAGCATTGTCACTTCAGGTTGTACCTGGGGATGTAGTGACAACTGGAGAGGTCCAGTCTTACAATGGACTCATCATGTCCCTAACATGAAATATCTCAGATTTTCACAGCACAGAACCCTGACAAATACAGCAGGAATAGTCATGGTTATCATGCATCTGCTCCATTAAAATTTGAATTGAAAATAATTGGTATTTAAAGGATCACAAGCCTTAAAGAGGAAAAAAATATGGAATGCTTTAAGCACTAGTTAGGGAAGCAACACCATTTTCCTTTTAAAAGTTTTAAAAGAAAAACAGCAATGTTTTCACATCTAGTGCTATACATCTACATTTCTAGAACTATAACTCTACAAATCAGTAAGCTTCCCTTACCTCCTTGCTTTCGGAAGGAAAACAGGTGTATTTTCTTCCTATCTAGGTTTGTTTTGTCTTATTTTACCACAAACTAATGATTCCCCACTAACAGCAGCTTGATTATCCACAAGACACAAAGCAACTCTGTACTATTTATCCAGTGGAAGATGCTGGAAAGCACTTCAGTAATACCAGGTTGCATTAAAGAGCTGCATTTTTACTGAGTGTTGCTCAAAGCCAAAGTATTGGAATGTAAATAATGTCATTCTCTCTTATTTTAAAAATTAAACAATACATTATGTAGTGTGTTTAAATGAAAAGCTCTGCATTCTAGGGCTCAATGAAATGGCTAGTTCTGTAAATCAGTATTCTGCCACAAATAATTAAGGAAATTTATTCAGATTGGCAAAGGTTGGAAAATAAATACTTGGCTGTCCTTAAAGAGGAGCCTTCAAGAAAATGTTCTTGCTAATCAGAACTGATTTTCAGGACATGCATATAGAGATCATTAGGGGAAAAAGAGCAAAAGAAGTAAAGTTAAAAATCTCAATTTTTGTAATTTGGCTGAACTTAAGTGACTGATAATACAGAACAAAAATATAGCCTGCTTTCAATTCAGTTTTGAAATACCTACAAAGGGCAACCTGAAACAGAAAAATGGAGTAAGTGCAATGAGGCCTTTAGAATAATTATGTGTTGTTAATTGAAGAATGTTAATCATGTCATATTAGAAGGGAGAGAGGGTTAAATTGGTAAAATTTCAATTCACTTAGGCCTTATCTCTTGTTGGAATGAACCAGATGATTAATCCTTAATATTCTTCAGGGATACAGAGAACATCAGCAATTAAATTAACAACTACAAAGTTTATGCTCAGAGATTCAAAAATGAAAGACAGAAACACTTTAATTTTTCACAAGTTGTTACCTTAATTATCTTCTTATTGCTTCTGTCTCTTTTCCCTCATTACAAAAACACACCCCTCAGTATTCCTGGATCCTTTAATTTGCTGTAGCTCAGCAACTGTGTAAGGAACGTCATCAGAGCTGCAAAAGTCATAAATCTTACTTTGTGCATGCTCATTGGAAATAAATCCTTCTGCTCTACCCTGTCCCTGTGTTCCAACTGCCAAGTGATGACAAATTTTTGTTTCCTTACAAACAGCAGTGTCCATCAAAAGTTGCTGACAGAAAAGAAAGGCTTGCTTAGCGCAGAAAGTGGTTTCTTTTAGGAAAAGGCAAAACTACAGATATCTAAGCCAACCCAATACTTATTATGCAGTCCTGCCAGCACTAAGAAGGTAAAGGGGTGAGTTCTCATGAAACCTAATTCTACAGTCATGAAAACAAGAGTGTAGTTCCAGATCATTCATGAAAATTATGTATCACCAAGAGATCACAGACTGACATTTAAATGTTCTCTGCTTACAGAAGAAAAACAACAGACAAGATGGAGGACTTGAGAATGTGTTTGGGATTCTTTCTGAAGAGTTGCGTTAGAAAATGTGGAATCTTGTTATCAATACTGGCCTGATTCATATATTGAATGATTTCAAATGTAATTGCTGGGAAAGTAAATGCTCCCACAAGCTGAATGCAAAAATCCATGCCCACAAAACACAGGGACTTGACATTGTTATCACCAGGCATGCTTTCAAAATTATCAAAGTTTTAAAGTAAAATGTCATATCCCTGAAGGGTGCCCTTCGAACAAATTATTAATGAAGCTCTATTGATCCTCACCCAAACAGCAAAATCTCAATAAATCTCCTCTGGACCTTTGCTGAGGCTGGAAAATGCATTACACCCCCCTACTGACCACAATTTTTATTATCGCTATTGTGTTTGCAGGGCAGTCAATTTTATACAGCATTACAAACTGCCAAGTGCTAAAGTGATTTCCTCTATTACTGAGGTCCATGTATTAAATTTAGTGAGGCACAATATCAGGCTTCAAATATTGCAGGGTTTAGAATTGAATGCAGCTGAGCCTAATGTTATCAACTTGACAAAAAACACTGACATATTAAGTAGCAAATCATTTATTCATATTTGGGACTGATTTTGTTTTTCTGTTCAGCTGTATAGTTTTAGATTAACCACAGTATTTCAAAATGGGACTGTTACTGTGAAGTCCAAAGACACTGTGGAATAGATATTTCATACACTTATTATGCACAGTAGATCAGAGAAATATGCCTCACTGACCTGCTATCACATAGAAATACATGTAAATTAATAAACTACTTTGCATAATGCAGGTTTAGGCTGCAAATATTTAACACTTCAGAACGACCAGTAATAAGTATTTCAGGTACTTTTTGTTGTAATCAAATACAAAGCCTTAGTGCTCAGGTAAAGTTGCATTTTGTGCTCCTTTTTAGCCTGATCATTGTTTTCCCTGCAGTCTGAGATATTTAAAGCTAGCAGATTTTTGAGCTTTTACATACTATCTGAAACCCAGTTCTTTCTGAAATATGCCTGTTGTAAGGTACACCTGGAAGAACTGATGTATCCAGAATAATTCAATATTCGTCCCCATTATTAACGATTGCTTACATCAATGGAAATAAAGCTTTCTAGATGTTTTTGTCAATGGAAAACAAATTATTCTGTAACAAACTGAGAAGAGCTATCTGATAGTTTGCTTGCTTGAAATAATTCCAGTGATACTCTGGGGTAAAAGCTGAAGCCACAACACTCTGACTAAAAAAAATAAAAATCTGCATTGATACCTGTTATTACACAGAATGCCAGCTTCCTACCTTTTATAAATGACTTTAGATACTGACAGGTCTGTGGTCTAATTGTGCAATTATTAAACTGCAAAAATTGCCATTAAAAATTGCTCACAGCGGATCTCTGGACAGAACTATCCATCTTCCTGCAAAAACTCCCTGGAAGAATGCTGTAACTTTCTCTCTGAAAATCTCTGTCTTCAATGTGCAATATACCCCAGCTGGAAAGAAAGAATGTAAATGCCATTGACAGATTTGCACAGCATTGGAAATGTGACAGAAATCTCTAAATGAAAGGATAGAATTCCCCTCCTTTTTAAACCTTTCCAGGCTCAATCACACATCTGGGTTCACTGGGAAGAGCTCGACAGTCTGCAGTCTTTTACTTTAGGTATTTCACTGCTGTAGCTAATTTTGCCCTAACAACCATGTTGGATACTGAACTGTCCAAATCAATCACTGAACAGTTTAGTATTGTGCTTTATATTGCCACAAGGCTTCTACACCTGTCTCATAGGAGACAGCAGGACAAAAATATTGCTACCTTGAACTTTATTACGGCGTTGGAAAGCTAACTTGCTACTGGAGAGCCTAATTCAAGCCCAGAATTTTGTGTCATTTTCCTCCCATGTGTCTTCCCCTCAATCCTTCCTAGACAATTCCTGCAATACTAGTCAGCTGCAAGCAAACAAATAAGCAAACAGATGAAAGCTGAAAAACAAGCATTAAATATTTAAACTTGGGAGTACTGCCCTTCTGGAGTTAGACTCCAGGTGCCCTTTCCTTAAAAGATAAAGCATTTAACATAAGCTGACACTCAGACATCTCAGTCTCATATGCTGCCAGGGTTCCTCCTTGTCACCAAAAGAGATCAGATATTATTTTGCTAATTGGACTGAAAAATGCTCTTGGCATTCAGAGACTTCCCACACATTCACTACTGACTTCCTGGACCACGTGGGTCCCTGAACTGGCTTTATGGAAGTTTCTCTGTGTTCTGCAATCTCATCATCAATTGGATTCCTCTCATTCAACACCAACATGCAACTGGTCATAATTCTGTCTATTCACTTCCATTGCAGAAATTCTACAGAAGTATGAGGAACAACACCCTGCATAGTTCTAAGAGTAGAGCTAATGACACTTCTTTCATTCCTGAAATGTTAATTAAGCCATAAGTCTGACACTTGGTAATGAAATATTTATTTTCCTGGAGTACTACATGTAACTTAAGAATTACAAGTGGATCTAGATGTATTACTGAATATAAAAATCATTATTCTTAACCAGGTTGCAATCTACAAGGGAGAAACAATATATTATTACAAAGAACCTCCTAATTCACACAGGTGAGTACCATCCATTTTTGGCACTTTGCATTTTGAATTTTGGAGAGCAGTTTCTGTTGCTTGCAGGAGTTCTTTAAAACATTAAAAAACCCTCCAAGTTTACATGCTTTAATTCCAACCTTAAATTACATTGCATTACATTTAATTTAGAGTCATCAAGGACATAACCAATTCAAAAATATTTTTTCCCGTTTGTGACCTGAGTATCTCAGAGAGTAGTTTGGCATCCTGACAAAACACTGGATATGAATACCAAAATAATGGAATCACCACATTGGACTCAAAGCACTGGGGATGACTCTGAGAAACTGAATGGGAGTAAACACCCAGCAGAATCTCAAAATTTGAGATGAAAAGGAGTACAAGAAGGGTGGAAGAATTGATTTGCTGCCTAAGAAGGAGTGAAAGTGTGGAGCAAGGGTCAGGATTTCCCTTGGTGGAAAAGGTGTTCCTGCCTCACACCCCAGCACAGCAACACACAGCTTCTGGGAGGACAATAAACACCACAGCCAGACCCAGTACACAGATTCAAACTTTTTACCTGAAATTCTTCCTGAATAGAGATGAGGGAGATTTAAAGAAATCAAAAATAAACTTCTTCAGTGTGATTTCCAAATGGGGTATCCAGGAATCACCTCTCATGTCCTGCAAACATACTTTGCTGAACACATCTGGGTTCTTTAGGGCAACAGACGTGGTTCCAAAAATCAGCAATTCACAATAAATCATCAGGGGTGAAAACAATTTGCTAAGTGACACTGTGCTGTGATCAGGTGACACTGACAAATCATTCTCAGGCCTATCCTGCAACTCCTAAGCTATTCTTGGCTATTCAGCTCAGCATTTTATTTTCCAAGATACAGTCATAATTCAGTGACAAGCAAATCAGCTGTAATTTCTACAATTTCCCTAATGAAATCCCAATAATTTTTACTGCTTGAGACTATTCCGTTGAAGTGCAGCTCATCTGAAAAGTAATATCATGGTGGCATTTACATGAAATAGTTCCAAATAAACAGAACTACCAACATATATAAAATCTATGTGAAAACAAGGTTCCCATACATCAAATCATGTCCAAAACTCATCCCACAGACTTGCCTTGCTGTGGAAAATGGCAGGTTTGAATTAAACAAAGTCAGTGAAACAGGACTGAAAGGACTGGTTAAAATAACAGCAGCAGGTGTGAAGCTGTGTGTGCTGAGTTTGCCATAAGGGATGCTGCACTAAAATACTTAGCCAGTTAAATAATGTGCATCTAACAAAAATAGATACAAGATTGCTTGGTCATATTTAGCTTATTTGACTGTGATAACATTATTAAATTTGTTCCCTAATAAGACATACCTCTAAAGTGAATTGGAGTCACTTCATTTAAAAGATGACTGAACCATATTACTTCAGTAGTACCATAGGAAAAAGTCTTCAGTGTGTAAAACACTGCTGCAAAACATGAGTAAATATTAATTTCTCCATGTCCAACAGAATAAGACATGAACAGGCTTGCTTTTTAGCAGGAAAGATTCCAATTGAACATGTGGTTCACTTGTGTGTGGTTTTTATAGCTAAGAGATAAATTTGACTTGTCTGTTTATAATTGCTTTTTATAAACCAATTTAAATTAAGAATTTGTTCACTGGCTGTGAACATCCATATATTAACTTAAAACAGGATTGTTATCTTTGCTTTTACTGTGTAGTTTTACATTAATAGCATATGATGATGATAACCTTTTCAAATAAGAGAGTAAATGTTTAACACACACATTAATAAATAGTAAGAAACAGAAGTGCATGAGGAACTTTTACAAGTGCTAGTAACACATCACTGCATCACACCACAGGATTCCTCACACGTGAGCTGTAGAATGAGATGTTTTATGCCACCTCAGCTAGGCCTGTATGTATTATTAAATTACCTTCCTAGTCTTTACAAGACTTAATTCCACATTCCTCATTTGTCTCCAGCACCTTTTTCCTATAGCAAGTGTAATTTTGTCGTTGTGTTAGATCAGCTTTCTTCCCTTGCTTGAGAATAACCTCTTCTACTTGTCCTACTTCTTATGAGGAATTGTCCAATATACAAATCAAAATTTACATCCTATCATTATTCTTATCCTGTTGCTGCTCATAGAGTCATCAAACATGTTGCCAGACATGCAGGAAAACAGAAAGTAATAAAACACTCTGACTCTTAACCATCCAATTCAAAGAATTGCAGCCAAGTCCCACCAGGAGGGTAAAACAGACCCTTTTCTAAAGCAAGGTTTAATTGTCTATCAGCTAAAATGACACCTCCCCAAAAATAAAGTTTTTAAGAATGGTCTCTGTTGGAACTAATTTTCCTTATCTGAGAGGGTGGTGCCATCTGTATCTACAACCAAAGCATAGCACAGTAAAGACATTATTATTAACAGCATTGCAGAGTTACTCCAGATTCTGTGACATCAAATAGGGCTTGAAACACATGAAGACAAAAAAATAAGTTCACTCTGTGGGTTGCTTTAGAAGCTGAACCTTAGTGATGTCAAGAGGACACAATTTCTTCACATTTAACTGAAAAGGACAGTAGCTGTTCTCATCTTAAATATTCTCCTTTCATTTCAGCCCTTGACCTCTCTCTCCTCTATTTTCCTTCCCTTTCAGTGACATTTATTGTTTTCTCCTTCTTCCTCTGCTGTTCCTGTTGTTGCTGGGATGCTGCATTTCCAGACAAGATTGGAGTGTGAAGGTACAACTGGACAAGCAGTCGTGCCCATTGTGAGTGTTCCTCCCAAAACAAAGTTCCCTCAGTTTTCTCAACACTTCCACTGGATAAAGAAAATGGGATGTAAGTAAAAAATTCCAGCTGGGCTTTGCATTTATAATTAGGAGTTCCTCATGGCTGAGAATTGAATACCTTTTCAGGTATTCAATCTTTCGAAAAAAGTGATACTATATTCCAATTACAACTTAATGGGGAAGAGTGGGATATATTGAGTATGTTCCCAGGTGGTGCAATTTATCTCAGATTGTTGTGCAAATTCATAGCATTGACATGGGATATTTTCTGAAAAACTCACAAGCTAAAAGAGAAGAATTGCTGAAAACAGTACAGCTGAAACCTTTCCCCAGGCTAGGAGTTTCAGTTATCTTACACATGTGTTGAGTAAAAAATACCTGCTTTTAAAAAAATTGAATTATGTTTCTTACATCACACATACAAAGCAGAATTTTAAGCTCTATTCAGTATCCATACTATGGTGAAAACTAGAATTGCTAATTTTTAAATCAGCAGTACAATCAACATTGCCACCTTACCATCAGCACTGCAGTTACTCTTCAAATTGGTTGTATGAGAATCAATATATTAAACATTTCCCTATTCCAATTTATATGCTTTCCTGTATTCACTCTTGGAGGGAATAAAATCATCTGCACAACATTTCACCATAAAGAATATTGACAATCTTAAAATTTGCATTTTTTCAATTAAAAAAAACCATACATTTGTTTTAAAAACCTGATTAAAACAAACCAAAGCTCAGGTGAACTAGGCCTCTGAATAAAAGTCTAAATCTCAATTAAAGTAATAATAAATATTTGGTTTGATGCAATCTAAAGCCAGCTTTTGGCTTTGAAAAAGTCACTTTTTAATCAAATCTCATCTCACCAAACATAAATTTGGTCTTCACTTCCTATTCCATAACAATGGATGCTCTGCAAAAACTCCAAGTGGAATATGTAGAAACATTTCCCCTGGCTGCTGCTTCAACAGTTGTTGAGAAAGCACAGATTAACTTCACTTTAACTGCAGCCACCAACCAGCTGCTTCTCTGGAATTTCAATAGTGACAAAATTCTGAAAGCCCAAAGGACAGAGTTTCATTCATTGCTATAAATATTCTTAATAAAAGGGAGATGACATTATCATGATTATTACACCACTCAAAAAATGAAATGTACAGCATTTTACTCATAGAATAACTACAGTTGAAGCATTTTTTTGCTGATTTTCCAGTTAATACTGCAGTGAATCAAAGTCTCAGTGAGGCAGGCAGACTCTCCAGAGGACACACACCAGTTCCCAAAGCAGAGACCTCAGGTTTATCACATGTGCTCATTGCATCCCATCTCACCACAGACCTGTGAAAGCCCCACGTTTGTAACACACAGGCAGGAACCAACTGAAATACAAACATTCCAGTTGGAACATTCCATTTGAATTTGGACTGTGCTTCCTAATCTGAAACCACTGCTGGTTGGGCAATTTTCATTTTTGCAAAATGAGAAGTGGCACTTCATTTTAGGTAAAGGTTAATACGAAGTTCCCAACTTTATAAAATTCATCCCTCTCTAACAGCAACTGGTGCATGCTGGTGTCTGACGTTAGAGAGGAATGTTCACACACTTGAAAATAAATGGTTTTTGCATTTCAAGGTGACAAGTACAATGTCAGACACAATCAATCGATCACTGCATAATTATTATTGCAAATGATCCATATCCATGCTGCAAACCTTAAGGGGAATTTAATGAAGCAGGAAGCACATCAATAATAAGATCTACTTCAGTCTCTGCTAAATCTCACAATTCACAAATATGTTGTTACATTTTATCCTTCCTCAAATTCCTGTAATTATATTTTAGGAGAAGCTCACTGAAAAGTAAAATTCAAACATACATCAGCTTGTCCCCTATAAAAGAAGTCCCTGTATATTATATATATATCACAAAAGATGAAATGTACAAAACTCTACCAACACAACAATCTACGAAGAAAATTTGAAATGCCAATATCAGGCTTAGTCTGATATATTTGGCTAACTTAAATCTGTGTTGTGCCCACGGAGGAACATCCAGGGAGCACAGCAAGAATAAGAAGGAGCTGCAGAGAGAAACTCCTGTGTCCTGACTGCAATCCCTCCATGTCTCACACTGCCTCGCTGAAGAGGGGGGGATTTAACTTGTGATAACAAAAGGGGACTTGATTTTGTTTTCCACTACCTGAACCAGAATTAAATTGACAAACTGAATTGGCAGGAATGATAATTGGCAATAAATGATGTCATTTCTTCCAAGGCAAGTTTGTGACAGTGATCAGGAAGTGATCTCTATGTTTTCCTGCTTTTTCATGAGCTTTCTCACTCCAGTTTTTCCCTTTCCTCCTCCTTCCCTGTCCCACTGAGGCAGAGAGTGAGAGGGGATTTGGCTGCTAGCTGCACCCAACCCATGGCACAGCTGCCATCCTGATGGGGAAAAATATACCCAGTGTGGTAGAACCCTGTGTGAAAGCAGTAATTTCTGCAGAAATGTTGGACTTCAGCTTTCTGGCTGCAGTAAGAACAGGTGCATTTCCATACTAGGCTATGACAAGGATCCAAACACAGATTCATCTGTTTGGCAAGGAAGGAATATCAATCCAGGAGCAGAAGGGGAAAAGGAAGTCATATGGAAAGACATCAAAAGATGTGAACAGATACCCAGACTTTGATTAGTAAACATCCCCTTCTGTTGATGAAACTGTGAGACAGTCTAACTATTTCTAAAAGGTAAATCCAGCCTAGTGGCACTTGCACATTACAGAAAAAAGATAAGTAAATCTTGGCTGAGGGACTCTGACAGCTCCTTGAGCAGGCACACTTCACTGCAATAAACATCCAAAAGGAACACGTCAAGATATTAATCTGAAGACACAAACAAGCTTTCTCAACTGCCCACAAAAATCTTCAGGACTTGTTCACTCCTCTGCCCCCACAGCTGAGGCCATTCCAAGAGCAGCTGAGGTTCTGCAGCTGCCCCAGCTGAACCCACCAGTCCCAGAAGTGGTGCTCAGGAAGGATTTCCACTGAGATAACAATCCTGGGACAATGGGAGGGCTCTAACCTGCTCACCCAGCCACATTTCATGCAGCCTTTGTTCAATTCTCTCCTCACACATCCCTGCACTGATAAAGGCACCCACGCAGTTCATTTAAAGCTCTGATGGAAACCAGTGCTATGAAGGGGGACACGATGAAGATAAGGTTAATTGGACAAGTGCAACTCCCTGCTAAAGGAAGGGGGGAGAGCAGGTTTGGCAATTAAACTATACAGAACATATAATGCAACTTCAAAAGAGAGCAGAGCCAGTCAGTCATGCTGCCTTACACAAAATGCACAGATTCTGCTGCAAGAATTAGTACTGATAATACATACATTCTTGAGGCTTAAGCTCAGTTTGATCCTATTTTGATTCAGTTTCATCCAACACCTTTGTGTGTTTGTCTCTAAAGGAATGTACTTTGCTTTTACAAACCAAAACTGGCTCGTTTGCCTACCTGCAGTGCTGGACATAACAGAGCATCATCCTGATTTGTTCTCTTGCCATTCTTACCCCACATCAATAAAGAATGGTGTTCTACAAATACCATAGCAGGGCAAGAAAACCCTTCAAGAATTGAACATACTTGATTAGCAAAAAATTACTGTCAAATATTCTAAACAGGAATTGCTTTTCTCTTCTGTTTCATTTCTCCTTTCATACTAAAAAAAGTGATTTTGCTGAATGTCTTCATGCTTTGCATGCTAGTGTGATTTTTAGCTTTGTCATCACAACATGAAGTATTATACATATGATTTTCAGCCAACTTATGTGTGTGTTCCAATAGATACATAATGACAGCCTACTGAGAATTGTCTTAGATTCTACCATAACTAATTGTAATCCTATTTTCATTCAACACCTCTGTCAGTCCTTTGATTTTAACCATCAGGACTGTAGATTTATAAATTGCAATACTTCATTATTAAAGTTTATTGAGACAGATACCCTTGAAGATCCTTACTATTCACATCAGCATACTCTATTATGAAATCATTTTGTATTTTTCTGTGTTAATAATAAAAGGTACATATTTATTCAGCATCAGTGGTCAGGCAGTCAGATGCAGAGGGTGAAGCTACATGTTTTATTCAAAGTCTCAGTGGAAAGCAGAATGAGGATCACTGACTCTGAAGATATCTGCAGCTCTTCTGCTAATATGTTTGATTTTTCTTAACTAAAAGGATCTAAATACTTTGATTACTCGATAATTCTATGCAATAAAATCTATACTGCTGAAGTGTTCCTCTGACAATGTTTCTCAGCACAGTCATTTATTCTTTCAGCTTAGCTCATGCTGGATCTCACTGTCTGTAGCTCTTTAAGCACAGTCAGCAGTGCATTTTGTCTTAGTCCAGGGCTTTTTTGGAAATCCTCATTGGAGAGAGAAATCCTCTGCTTAATGAACATAATTTCAATGCTACAAAATACACAGTAGGTAAAGTTAGCAAAAAAAAATATATAAGCACATTATTTGTTTCTTACTGCAATTTAAAAAATCCTAAGGTTTTGTTCCTTTATCATTTTAAGCATTTCCACATCTGCTTAGGGTTCTCATTTCCTTTAGGAAAAAAAGTCTTTACAAAGGTGGCCTGCAGCCCAAGGAGCACAAGTTAGGCTGGAAATGACACCCTTCTCTGAGCCAGGAGAAAGGCACACTCTGTGCCTGCACACATTTGGTGCATAACAACAGGCAGACTTTGGTCAGCTGAATAAAATACCATCTGCTTTTGGATATGGGAGCTGACACCGACTCTAAGTGTGTATTAGGATGCCTCTAAATAGGAGAGGCAGCAGAAATGCAACCATAAAGGTGTTTAAACTTCTAAATAACCAGATTAAATTTGTGCTAGAGTCTGTTACTTCCTTGTCTTCCAGACTTCTTCCCAGATGTTCATTTAAGGAACATTTTGCTAACTCAGACAAGTACAATTCTCTGTATTGGACCCAAAAGCTTTATTCTACAGAGCTGTCAAAACAGTGTCCTATAGCCAGAAGAAATTATCTTGTTGCTATTGCATACACATTGTTTTTCAATCTCTTTCTCTGTATCTGCCTAGTCTAGTTTTGGGAAAAATACCAAATTTTATTTGCTGACATACTTTCTGCCTTGTTTGATCAAGTATCATTCTGAAGCTGCTACTGAAAAAAATCTCTGCTAAATATACACAACATTTCTGACAACTCATTCCCTATTATTAAAAAGAACAGCAGACTGACAGGAATGAAGCACTACTCTGACTAAGCAGACATTAATTAGATGTCTATAAAATGTATAAAACTGCATTATGGTACATTAAGGTAATTTTAGTCCAGCATTGTAGCATACAACAAAATGTGGAAACCCAAGAATTTTTATTTTAAATATATATTTACCAATTATTTTGTTCCAGTTTTTCCTTCAAAAACATTTAATTGCATTCGATTTTTTTTCATGATGTGTAGTAACTTTAAATGCTCAACTTCTAACTCAGAATATGAAAATTGAACATGAGAACAGTGGGAATTGAATAACCAGATGGAAAGCAGTCAACCATGGAACTGTTTGCTTGGGAATCAAGAGCTGCTTGTGGTGTCACATGGACAAAGTTTATTTTTCGAAGTATGACAGAAAGGAGAAGGAACAGTGTACAGAAAGGGGGGACTCTGGAAGACCTGGAGCAGTCTCAGCTTTCAGCCAGCAAAAGTTACACACTAAGCACGAGTCAGCAACTTCAGAGCCCTCAAAGTGGAAGAACCCCAACACAAATATTTGTTACCTTCTGAGCAAACCCCATCACCTTTAGGGAGGTGAGCAACACAGGAAATGGGAATGAGCTTCTGCAGTGATCCAGAACACTTTGAGTTACAATCTTACAAACAACAAACTTATTTTGGGGAGAAAAGGTATTAAACTGCAGCAGCAGCAGATGTAAAGGGGTCTCAGAGAGAATAATTTCCCTTTTGATTTCACTAGTTCCTAAATCAGTAACATCTGAAAGCCTTCAAAGTTTCTTGGTCAGTGTGAACTCTGACACTGATGAGCTCTGATTCCTACAGCACACTCTGATTCCTATTCATAAAGTACCAGACCAAAAAAAAAAGATCTTTGTTCAGGGAAGGAGGAAAATATAAATACAAACATCATTTAATTGCTTAGGCTGTCAACAAATACTGATTTCTTTTGACAGGGTTAACAATACTAAAAACTTTCTCTACTTTTTGAACTGTTGAACTAAGTATTTAAAATACAGCACCTAACTGAGACTGTTCTATTCAACAGACTGAATTAGTGACTGTGCTCTCCATTCCTGCACAATGTTTTAAGTTAGCTAAATATGCTCAGCTTGCAATAAAAGGAACTTGATAGCACTGTCATCAATAGAATTAAAAATAAAAGACCTCAAACTGTTCCAGAATGATGTCTAAGTAAGACATTAGAAAATGGGAAGAAATCAAAATTTTCTTTTACTTTGTAAATATCCAAAAGGTTTATATATTACACATTAAATGAAACAACAAGTAAGCACTGCCACATAAATGAGTGAATAGTCTGAAAAAATCTCAGTCAATGTAATAAGTTAATTTTAAGGCCTTCAAAAAGGGAAGATTACATTTTCACACAAGTTGGCTACTTTAAATTTTAATAATATTGCTGAGAAGCTTTTTATAATTACATAAAAAATTGATGTGATGTCAGGAGAAAGCATTTCAAGTGCTGCTGTGAGTTTATACCTTGCACCTACATCTACTGCAAGTCTTGTGTTTACCTACAGCATCTTTTACATATGCTGCATCTTAGGTACCTATGCATGGCCACTTAGTGTATAGAGTTTAAAAATCATAACATTTCAGGAAAAAAATCTGTGAATACAAATCCTTTATTTCCATAAAACCCACAAAGTCATAGTGTTTTGCTAAAATTAAAAAAAAAAAAGTTTATTCTCTGCTTCTTCCTACTAATCTTGAGATTTTATACAAATAAGTTAGACTAGAAAAGTTCAGTTGCAAATGGGAAGAATAATCAATGCCCAGGTGTAGCAGTGACAAAAGAGAGAGGGACTGATTAAAGAATTCAGAAAACCAGAACAAAACATATATCATATAATTTAAGTAAAAGGGACTAAAAAATAGAATAAACACACTTTTAAATATTAAATACTAATTACTAAAACCTCTATATGAATTACTAGGCTTTGTAAACCAGGAATTGGTACCATCAGAAACTGCTTGTTACTAGACTGTTTTGCTTAAAGCATTTATATACATCTCTAAAAAGAATAACTAGAAAAGTTCATAAAAAAATAAAAAATACAGTGCACTAAAAGTGATAGAAATATGCATAGCTACCTGGAAGAAAATGTATTTCACTAAATTTTCAAATTAACCATGATTCCTAGGCTTGGGGAGGGAGAAGATCCCTGGGTTTTAAACCTTTTGAGCCAGAGAAACAGAATAATACACAATAATGCACATCCTTTCACTTTAGTGTGCATATTAGAAAGAAGGGCTTATCCCCACATATTTACTGTGCTTCTCCTTTGGACGATGGCAACTCTAACAGCACAAACTGAATGAAAGACACGCTGCTGCAACTGAGGGATCTGATTTATAAATCTACAAGGAGAATGAAATGAATCCTTGCACCAGCAGTAAGGGTTAAAAGCCAGCAGCAGTCAGGGTTGCTGGTAAATGCACAGACACACTGGTGAAAATTCAAGGGACTTGTACTACAGAACCCAGAAAAAAAGAAAAAGACAAAATCATAAGGCTCGGTGATTGGTGAGCTCCCAAAACGATAGCACAGGTCAAAGTATTGAAAAAACAAACTGAAAAGTCTACATGCAGTGCCTTTTGCACGGGTGACAGAAGTTACTAAGATATAGTGGAGGGGCAGCAGAAATGAGGAGAAAGCATAAAGGGAGATTTACAGCATGAACCACGAGTGATTTAAAAAGAGAAGGAGTGATTACTGATAATATCTCTGAGAATTCAATGTTGCTCCTCTGCAGCCTGTTTTGCAGAGGTGGCCCAGATTAGCTGCACGCCTGTCTATTTTTACATACATTTAAATTAAATAAATAAAAAGATTGTCAAATGAGATTAGTTTAAAATATTTTCCCAGATGTACAGGCTTTGAAGAGGAACACAGAAAAGCTTTTAAGTATGCAGATTTGTTCAGTGATTTCTTTGTGGGTTTGTTTTGCTAAGAAATAAAACATTCTGTCTCAAAACCTGGATGAATTCACAGGTTAATAGCCTTACTAATTCAAAACCTACATGCCACAACACAACATTATTTTTAAGGTGAGCAGATTTTGCTGCAAGGAATCAGAACAATGCTGAATGTAAAATCACAGAAATAGGAACACAGTATCTCTTTCCTTATCTGCAGTTGTCAATAGCCAGAAACTTCACAAGCCAAGATAGAGTGTGACAATTAGTATAAAAGCAACTGGGTTAAGTAACACACATTAGAAGTTTTAATCACATTAAGATTGTTTCATTTCTTACAAAGAAAGCAAATTCTGAGCAGCCACAAGTGATGCAGCATTCGCTTTGTAACTGAACCCCACAGTGAATCTTACACAATTGCAATATGTTCTAAGGCATTGAAAAGAAAGCACTGCACCCTGCCACATCCTGCAAATCATGAAAATAAATGCCAGCTTCACGTAAATGACCCGGTTTGTTTAAACTCTGCCTGGAAATGCAAGCACAGGTACTGCACCCCAGCCACGCTCCCCTGCAGCACACACACCTTCCATAGCACAAAACATGCTGCAACTACAGGCTAAAATCCACCCTCCCAAAGTCCATTTATTAACAAAAGATTGACATGGAGAGAGACACTACCTACCCACAAATACATCATCATCTTGAAAGAAATCAAGGGCTCTGTCAGCAAACAGAAGTCTCCTTACTTCACCAAGTATGTCTGGAAGGAAAACTGAAAACAGTGGGTAGAAAATCTTGCCTTTTTTCTGTCAAGTCCTCACAGTTCTCTTCTTATACAAGGTATTTTTTTTAGTTTGTTTATGAGAACAGCCTTCGTTCAGTGGCTCTTTCTGCGTGTGAAGTGACTTGCTTCAGGCTGTCTTTTTTCTTCCCTTTTTCTCCCTAACTCAGTCTGTCCTTTCTTTACTGTCAAGCTTGCTTAGGTAACAGTTCTTGGTGTATCTATTTAATGAGCAGGTCCGTGCACTAAAGGCAGCCAGCTACACTGGAGAGGAGAGGTGGGGGGGAGAGGGAAAAAAAAAAAGTAATAATAAATAAATAAATGGGAATATACCACTTCCTGATTATTATTATTATGGGATCTACAGACGCCCCCTCTGTAGGAATTTACAGGAGGATTTCTAGAATGTCTTGAGAGAGGGGGGAATCCTCAGAGTGACTCTGGTGGCTCTCGAGCCATTCCCTCTCCCCGCTGAAGGACCCACTTCACAAATCCCGCATCTGAGCAATTTTTAAACTCAAAGCAAAGCTCCTACAGGAAAGAAAGGAACATGTACTGCACCCTGCTTCTCCTTTATCTCTTTAAATGTACTTCAGATAAAAGCTGCATCCAGTCAGGTCAAGGCCTTTCCCAATCTTATTACGCTGACACAGGAGGGCTCAACACACTTTTCTACAGCCATCTACTGTCTCCACCGTGTTACTGCTGCTCTTCCTGCTGCCAGCGCCAGAAACAGGGAATGCAAACAGTCAATCAGGCCATTACAAAAGTGTTTGGGCTCATTTGATTTATTTTTTTGGTAGGATTTTTTTTTTCTTACCCTAATAAATACTTCAAAATCAAAGTTATGATTATGATTTAATAAAGGTTAATAAAGAGAACTGCATATTTTGCTTTTTCTTAAAGTTGAATGTACATTATGCAAAGGAGTGAGCGTGCAAGAGACTCGAGTTTTTTTGATTGATACTTGGACTTTTATCCTTTGCTACAAGAAAATACTTTTAACTCATTTAACCCATCTCATTAAAACACACAATATACTTAGTAAATTAATTAGTACCATCCCCAGGTGATAAATGATTTTAAAATGCAAAGGAGACAAATCTTAGTTACTTTTAAGGCTGCATTATTAGGTTTAAAAATCATGCCTGGCCTTGTGAACTGGTGCATGCCACGCCCTGACCTGGCACATTTTGGGTACTGATGTGGAGAGCTATACACACACTCTTTCTACCAAGTGCATCAACTCCATATCATAAATCAATGATTGCTAAAGAGATGAGGTATAAAAATGGTCAAGGGAACAAGATTGAACAGAAATTTTGCCTTATTTTTATGTTTGATTATTTATTTGTTATCTTTGGTCACAAACTTCACACTTCTTTAAAAAAAAATACCATTCTTTTTACCTAAAGACTCCCATCCATTTACATATTCAGCCTGACCATGCAAGGTGAAATGTCACCTAAATAATTAAAATACATTAACTAAATTGCATGATCACTCTCTGCACCAGAGCAGGTGGCAACTGGAGAGGCACCTGCTGAAACTGCCCATAAAGAGAAAATACAACAGCAAAACGAGACTGAGGGGAACAAACTAAAATCCACAGCACTAAACCAACTGGAATCTGCCACCAGGGTGAAGTCCAAGTAAAAATAACTCTGCAGCACTGACAGTTCAGAGCTGATTAAAGAGCAAAAGGAAGCAATCAATTAACGTGGCACTTCACCCTAAGATTTCAATAGAGAAGTTTATACAGATAAACAGATACACACACAGAGCTATTTATGCTCCATCTGTAAAATCCTACAGCCAGCTAAAATGTTGTTGCCTCTTTTAGTGGAGGCAAAGGCAAAGATTTAACACAGCAATTCCTAAAGTGATAATTTTTGATGTAATGTGCAATGACAATAACATTTATATAAGTTTAGTGCAGTTTCATGAAATAAAGTCACTTCCTTCACCTGGGCAGACTAAAAGAGGAAAAGAAAACCCTTTTGGTTCCAGTTTTGAGTTGTTTAAAGGATCTGTCAGTTTAGCCACCAATACTGAGCTCCCTCCCACCTTTAAGCTGTACAGCTTCACCTCCTTTAGTCTCCTGCATAGTGCACTGTGTTCTGCAGTCAGTTACACTGTAATAAACCTGAAATATCATGTTAGAATGAATTACATTATACTGGTTAGGCTGAAAATACATTTTCTGATAATGTATCTGAACATCTGCCAGCCAGCAGTTCTTTCTATCTGTGCACCTCAACTGAACACAGGAGGTTTTAGAATTTTCAAAGACTAGTTAAAGATTTTATTAATGTGATAAAAGACTGTGCATAGGTATTGCCTATAAATCACTTCTGTATCAAAATTTCCCTGTTTAGGAGCATAGCATAGGCAGCATTTGAAACTTCAGGGAATGATGTCCCAAGGCTTTCAACTACTCTCTCTGTATTCTAAATTCTCTTCATTATTAAATTGGTTACTCAGCCAATTGTTCACATTTTATTCCTCCAAACAAGAGGAACAAATTCCAATGCTGCTGTACAATACTATTCTTTTGAGGTGTTTTATTTTTCACACAGATATTATTCAATACTTTGTTAGATCATCTGTAGTTCCTGTGCAGGTAGAAAAATGTGGATAAAAAATGACTGAAAAGAGGTTCTGCCAGCTTCAGAACCAGCACTGCTGTGTGAGCTTGTACCACAGCCTGAACTTATATAATCAATCAGAATATCATTTATTTTCCCTACAGAATCACGAGGGGTTGGTGAGATATTAAGGGTAGATAAAAATACTTGGTAATAGTAACAAGGAAACAATAAAATTTGTACTCATAATTAATCAAGATTAGTTATATATGTGATCAGCACATTCTTATTGGCACCTAAAAAGTTTCCATTTCTAAAAAATCAAGCTCGAGATTCTAGGAGTTCCATTACATTATTAAAGGACCATAATTCATAGACATATCTTGGCATATTTATTAATGACACAGAAGATTGGAAATAGCACTGCTATTGCTGCTTACTGCATTGGAAGATAAGAAAATGCAGACTAAGTTCCTCCTTTTGCAAGGGATATAAGACTCCTAGGAACTGCAGGAATATTAAAACAAGCTCAGTGCTAGATGGTATAATCTGTTTTTCTAGGTGCTATATGACCATATGGAAGAGTATCAAAATGATAGATTTGACTAATGGACTGAAAAGACAAAACTTACTGACTTTAATGAGTCTGTGTTTTCAACTGACATCTCTGTTCTTCTGAATTTAAACCAGAGGGATTTAATAATTCTTAAAAACCAAGAAGTCTAATAAAGGAGGGAGGGAATGTGATGGTAATGCTCACACTGCCATTACTGGTAATAAACTGGTTTCTTTGGCTTCAACTTCCCCAAGAAAATATACAAATGATGCACATGATACATGAGCTGCAACAACACTAAAATCTCACATATTTACACAGAATACAAAAAATAAATTGAAGCATTTAGAAGGCTAGAAATATTTGTGTTTGTGCTTAATTTCCACACCTTAACAGCCTCAACTATCATGGCTGTATATGAAAAGAAAAACTGCAAAATTGTTAGGAGTTATGGAATCAAAATAAGTCCTTAATCTGTCCTTGTGTCACTGCAGTTTTAATGGGGTGGGTTTTGCTGTATTTTTTCTGGCTTTTGCTTCTTGGATTTCAGCATAAATGCACAAGAGCAACTGAAGTACAACTTTATGTACAGCTCAGCTGGTTTATAAAGTCTGCGCTTTCACCACACAGTTTTTGGTTTTGTGTTTTGGTTGGTTTTTTTGGTGTATTTTTTTTTTTTTTGTATTTTCAATTAATTTCTATTGTTTTAGCCCTTCTGTCACTTTTGATGCAATAAATTGGTTTCTGTGCTCATTTGCTCTGCAACAAGGTCAGAAGATTGTTCCAGGAAAGGCTGAGGAGCAAGCAGCCAACAGTGTGGTCATTAAAGCTGGGCACAATGGAAAACCCCAGTCAGGGTTGCTGGCTGGGATCAGCTGTGCTCGGTGCACAGCCCAAGGGGGACAGGCAGGATGGAGCTTCCCCAGTCCCACATTCCACAGCACACAGCTGATCATTTCCCACAGAAACAGCAACATGAAACTTTGCTTTCCCTTTTCTTGGCACAGCAAGGTGAAGGGAAGAAAACCATGAGGGGTCTGCCCCTTGGTCTGGTACAAACATTTAATTTGTGATGTGTCTGGAACAAAGTCCGTGGCTTATTTCTCCCCACACTCAAAGATGTGAGAGGAATGATGGATTTGTCTTTACAACCAAGCTCTGGGTCTGCTGGTAGATAAAACCAGCACTGAGAGATGAAACAAACAATGAGAAGGATTCCACTGATTGATGAATGGAGAAAGATATTTGCCTTTACAAACGAACTGTAGGTTTGCTGATGAATGAAAATGGATATTGAAAAATGAAGGAAACAATGGGGAAAACCCCTAAATTCCATAAGAATTAAAAATGAAAAGGGAGGGTTATACATTAGAGGGGAGTCGTTGGTATCAGGTGTTCTGGGAAGTCTGAACCTCTCAAGTACCTCAGGGAATGGGGAAAGAGAGAGGGAAATGTGGCTGGGAAATTGGGATAAAAAGGAGCCTGTGTCCTCCAAAAATTGGAGAGACCCAGGGAAACACCCCGTGGCCTCTCCCTTTATTCAATAAAACAAAAGGACTCCTCTGTCTCCTTTTTGAATATAAACCTCTGGTGTTTGTGAATTAATTTTCCTGACAACATCCTATCCTGACAAAACTCAGGGTAATTAAGTGATTATAATTAAGCCAAATTATTAGTGCCCATTGTTCAGTTGGTAGCAGCTCGATCAATCCATAGCCATAATTTCAGAGGCAGGTGCCTTATTGCTGCTGCTGCTGCTGCTTCACTCTCCTTGGTGAGAACAGGCTCAGCCAGCAGTTCCGCCCAAGAGAGCCCTGGCAGTCCCAGGAAAACCTCACACAACCTCTCCTGGTTTTAGGGTGTCAGCTGGACTCCAGCTTCAGTCTCATCAGCATTACTGTGCCTTGATGATGGATTTGACTTTACTTAAATAAGGTCTGTGAAAGAAAATTTAACACAAGGACAGTGGGATCAGAATTTACCCACTGCAAGAAAAGAGTTTTAACTAAATTTCCTGAAATGTTAGTGCAGCTCTATCATTTCTTCTGGACAATGCCCAGGTGTGTGTGCAAATCTTCCCCTTGATTTTAGATACTCTGCTTATGCAGCTGACAAAAAGAAACAAATCTGCTTCAGCATGTAATCATTCACATTTAAACAAAGCAAGCTGGATATCAAATATTGAATACTGGTAACAAGTGGCTCTCAATTCATCTGCTCCTTGAGAACTTAGATTGGTTGAATAAAATTGAATGAATTAAGTATCTCAGGACACTCTGGAGCAGAAAAAAGAAACTAATGTCATCAGTAAAATTACCTCCAGGCAAATGTTTGCTTAGCTTTAGTCAACATCTTCTTTCCAGTGCCCATAAAATCTTTGCTTCAAGAGAACACAAAGACGACTCACAAGCTTATAATGCATTTTTAAAACCTGGCAGAAGGTATTTCCATCTTCACAGTAGGACACATAATTATACTCTCCTTAGAACAGACTAATCTGAAACCAACTATTGCTAACTATTATCTAGTTATTGAAGCACAGGGGAAAAAAATCTCTTTTCACAATATTACAGTCAAATTTGCTTTGGGTAAAGATGTGCTCCCCAGTAGTGGAGGCAGCTAATCCCATTCCTCAGGTGACATCAGCCCCATGCTGCTGCTGGCAGAGCCATCAATCAGCTCACATCAGCTGATGCAGGGACCTGATGGGCTGGGAGAGGAATAGCACTCAAATAAATAAATAAAACTTGCTACACTTGCATAATAAATCAATAAAAAGTTGTCTCTAGGACTTCTTTAAGTAATTACAACTATTTTAAGGTAAGATTTTGTTTTAGAAATGGGAGTAGGGGTTAACATTTGGTAATCATCACTAATATGATAAAAGGTTCCTATTACCAATGACTTAAGGACTTCTTCCCTGTAATTTTCAGTTTATGAGTATATAAATTGCTTTGTTATTTAGTGCAGGCTCCTTAAATCCTGAAGTCTTTATGCACTGGATGATAACAAATGGATCAGTTTTACCACTTCTAATAGTTCAGTAAATCATGGAACAGCCCACCTTTCAGCAAAGCCATCATACAGAACTTAGCACAGCAAACCTATCAGCTGCCATTTCTGACTACATATCTGACAAAACTAATTCATGCTCTGTCTTCTCCTCTCACTTGTTTTTTAACAAGGTGAGAACAGCCTCGTAACTGAGGCTGGGTTATATCAGTGTTTGATTTGGAGAGGGACAGGCACATCCACAGGGTGTGCTGAGCACTCTTCTCCTGCTCCCAGAGCACCACTGCTGAGGGCAGCACCTCTGTACAGCAGCCCTGCCATAAAAAAGGTGAAAAATCTGCTCCTCTGCCACCTGAACTCCTGGGAACAGCTCCAGAACCAATTAGGCCAGCCAGCACTTCCAGGTTTGCTCACAGTATCAGAAATGCCTCTGCAGCAGTGTCCTGGTGGAGGTATTGCCCATGGACAAGTGACAGGCAGGACAAGTGACAAAGGAGGGGAGACAGGGGCAGGGTTTTAGGGAGGCACTGGAGGGGCAAGGCGTGGGCTTGCAGTGGAAAACTACAAAACTAATCCTGGCTATTCAGAGAGAGCAAGAGGGAAAAGGAGTTACATCAGAGGATTGAGATACCTACAAAAACAGACAAAAAGCTGATGCTAGAGGTGCTCATCACTCCCAGTGTATTAGCAGTGCACAAGGACAGCCTGACTTAACTCCATTAACAAAACAGCAGAGTTTGGCATTTTTGAGACAATTGGTGTCTCGTGATTACTGTCTCATTAAAGCTGGGGTTTTTTACACCACATCACAACTGCAGAGTATAAAACCTACACAACTGCTGGGGTGCTTCTTGCACAAATATTGGCTGTGTCTAACAATCAGGGTACTCACACTTTGCACACCGAATTTCCCAGTCAGGTATACAAAGTGATGGTCTGGCAGTGGCATCAGCCTGGAAACAACAACCATCTTCAGAATCTTCTACTCCTCCTCCTCAAGGAAATCAGAGACTGTTTGAGGAGCTCTAATGGCACCATCACATAGAGAAAAGGAAGCCATGAGGCTGCTCTTTAATAAATCAATGCCTCTTTGGCTGCCTTCCAGACCACAAAAACACTTTGGGCATCTATGCCTGCCTTTCATTTTGTGACTTGTAGGACCCTCTCCATCATCTTGATGTCTGCAGATTTTCTCCATTGCCTTTTTTTTTTTTTGGCTTCTACCATGAGACTCACAGAAGATGTGCCTTTAATAGGTCTCAGACTATGTTTTTCCAGAAACACTTGACATTTTCGGAAATCTAACATGTGTGTATTAAAGACAAATAATTAGTGAGACAATAATTAAGGCTGTGACAATGCTTTCCTAAATCATGCAACGTGCTGTATGCACATGCATGGCCAAATAGTTCTGAGTTTCAGAAGTGGCTTCAAATTCTTTTGACATCACTTCAAAAATGCTGGGAAATTTCTGTCCATCAGTCCAAACCCTGAGAGGGAACCCAGGGTGTGCCAGGAGACAAAATGAGTTGAAGAGTGCTTTCTGGGAGTCTGGCAGAGGGAATGCCTTCCTGGCATCTTGGAGCACCACACATCTGAGAAGGGCTGTGAATGCAGCTGGCCATGGTCTGTTCTTGCTCACTCTGGAAGTACCAGGGCTCATTTCAAGGATTTCTTTAACCAGGACATGGTTGTTTTTGAAGAACAAACGGTGTTTCTAGAAGAAATCTAAATGCAACACAACTGTAAAGGAGTTCTTGTAGTTGAGTAGCTGCCCTTCCACACTGCAGGTAAATGCACACAGCTCTGCTCCAGGGAACACTCTGGGACAGAAGTTTGTGACAGCACTTGAAAACCAGGTCACTATATCACTTCCAACATCCCCACAATAGGAATATTTTTTTCCTCATCTTAAAAAAAAAAAAAAAATAGGAGTATCCAGCTTCTCACAAAAGGTCCGATTCAGAATAGTTTTCCCTGCAGGTTTCAAGCATTACAAACCATGTCAGTGTTCTGCTTTAGACCCACTTGCACAGCCACTGCCAGGCCAGTAAAGCAGGCAATCACCAAACCAACCAGTGAGTACTTCACATTCCTACACTCCCTTCCAGTACTATCAGAAATTCCTTCAGCAAACCAAAGCTGGATTGCCTGTATATTCATTCTCACAATTAAAAAGTTCACTTCTCAAACAGTTCTGCCTGAAATCAAAATACATCCTCTCCCCTTCCATGAGCTGCCCATCCTTTCCGTTATTAAAGTGATTGTACATTAGAGATGCTGTGTTTACCTGAGACACTCTCCATTAGGAGGGATCCAGCCTGTACACTAAATATTTAATTGGTGTTCTGAGATGCTCTGAATCTGTGTATTTTCTGTTTTCCTATGGGGCCCATGGTTCACATCAGTTGGATACTCCTTTCCCAGCAACAAAATGCAAAGTTAACTATTTCCAACAGCAAATGCACAGGTACTGACAATGAAAGAAACCAAAGCAAATTACACCCTGTTCTGAAAACAGTGACATTCTGGAAATACAACCTCTGTCTCAAACCAAAATGTAGATTCTTCTGCTAATACAGGCTGATAATACTTTGCGCATGTGTGAAGCTGAAATTTTTTTCTTTTTTCCCCTCGGGAGAGAAATTCTCCAGTAGCATCACAAGGAGTGGCTGTTCCTCCCTTTACTGTTCCACTTTCCATCAGAGACAAATCACCAACACAGCATCCTGAAGCAGCCTGGGGTCAGTGCTCAGCTCTGAAGCACTTCCCATGACAGAAGGCTGGTGGCACTTGGACTGAGCCTAAAGGAGCACCAGCGAGGGGCAGACCAAACACCTGCAGCTCTTGTTTTCAGAAAAGCACCTGAGGAACAGGAGCAGCTCCTGTGGGCACAGAGCTGGTAACACCCTGGATATCCCTTCTCTCTGGGACCACATCAGGCTCAGCTGGGCTCCCCCCACAGAGGAAATTGCAAAATGCTGATCAAAGGCATCACAGCACTTACTGCTTTTCACTGAGCAAGACCTTGCTAAACCACAGCATCTTTGCAAGTAAACAATATTAAAGCATTTCAAAAGATGCTTTGATTTTTTTTTTCCTTTTTTTTTTTTTTTAAACATTAAATTTCAAGTGCCAATATGACAAACAAGCAAATCCCATTGAGAACTGGGTACCCTGATTCTATTTTGTTACTGTCTCCTCAGAACACGTTACCTTCAGAGCAAAGGGCTCACGAGCTGGGCTTGTTTTCCATCCTGACCTGCACTTCAAATAGGGAATTCTCCACGAGCACGCCTCCTTAATGCAATTCTTTACAGGCAGGGAGACTCTGGGCTGCAGGATCAGGTTGCACAAAGCCCATCTGGCCCCTCAGAGGTGATATTTGGTGTTCTCCACTGAGCCCTGAACATGGATGCTCTCTGCACACACACAATTCAGTTTTAATTGAGTTCACTTATTGAACTAAATCTGAATTAAACTTTTCTGTGGCTGTGGAAATGCAAATACTGAGGTCAGGGAGCACCAACGCCTAATTAAACATACACTAAAGTTCTCTTTTCCTGCCATACACCTTTTAAGACTATTCCATTGTTCCCAATTCCAATCCAACTCCAAGAATTTTACATTCTTTCCTCCACCTGGCCAAGGAAAGGCACTCCCAGAGCCTCCAGTAGAAGCCTAAGCAGGGAGGAGGCTGAGTGCTCCATATAATGCATTTCAAGTGCATCAATACCATGCTTTAGTGCCAGCAGCACAGCAAAATAAACAGCACAAGCATTTGGGTGGGGTTTGGTACAGAAAAACACACAGGAACATCAATCTGCTATTGTTATTTACTGTAATAACATCAAAAATCTTTGTTTCAACTGAATTTCCTCTATATTATATTGCCACACTGATGGTAGTATGGTTACAGATGCACACTTAGTGACCTTTTTTCTCTTTTTAATAACTTCAGTGTTTGCCAGCACTTTGAAAATAAAGCTTGGATGATTCTGAATAAGACATGGAAATACATTTTCATTAATAAATTTCAAAAAAATATTTTTTTCTTTTCCTTTCACCCTTTCTTAAATAAAAGCCAATGTTTTTCACATCATTATATATTTGGTATCATGTAAGCCAAAGAGTTCTCTAAAAAATGTAAAGGACTGAGATTTAAATGTAAACCAAATGTCATTATGCATTATTTTGGAGTCTCTAATGTGTTTTCAAAGAAATTAGTGGGAAAAAAAAGTTTTAAAAAATTTTGGCTCAGAATTATAATTTTAACATACTGAATAGAATATGGGAGACTAATTGTTTGCAGCCATTAGATCTGGTTTTCAAACCAGAAAGAACTGCATGGCCATGCTAGCATACTCTGTTCTGAGGTCAACATGTGAAAAAAACTCCAAAATTTGCATACAAATGAGTCAAGAAAAGTTTTGCTATATTTTTAACACTGATAAATATTCAAATTATTTTACTGTCTCTCCGTGTAAAATAGATTCTCTGGATACAAGATCATCATAAGTGAAAGAAACCCCCACAATCCCACAGTGGACTCCACATTTCCAGCTGAGAATCACTGGGAAGGTGCCCAGCACCCATGACCTGCACATTTCAAGGACTTAGGAAAAATTTGGTTGTTAGGTGAATTCATGTTTTTTTTCCTATATTTACAGCTGCTTGTTTTTTTTTTTTTTTGGTTTTTTTTTTGGTTTTTTTTTTGTTTGTTTGTTTTTGTTATTTTTTGGGTTTTTTTTTAAATCTGTGTTTAAAGGTGGAAGAGAATAGTAAATAATTACAATAAGTGACCTTTAATGTATTTTGGACTATTATCATCCAGGTAAAGTTAAAAAAAAATCCTAATTTCAAATTCAATTATAGCTACAATTAGATTTTAAATATCTGCATTAGTGGAAGCAGGAGTGTAAATAAGGTATGAGATATCCTGGAGTTCGGAGTCCAATAAATGAGCCAAGACTCCAAAAAAATAAACTACCTTTTCAAAGATCATGCTGCCAGCTTTTTCCTTGGGCACTGTGGCAACAGCACATGAAAATTCCTGAGAGATGCCATTCCAAAAATGGAAAATGCCAGTTAGGGTGTCCAGAAAAAAAAAGAACAAGGGGAGAGTTAAATTATCAAAAGGTTGGATTTGTTTTTTCCAGTGCCTATAGGTTTTAGATGCAAATGTATGAGCACAAAAGTATGTGCCTGGAATTCTCAGTAAGCAGAATGTTTACAATGCCTTTATGGGAAGTAGCAAACAGATGATTGGTTATCTGCATCACATAAAGGCCCTCACCATCATTTGATCATGAAAAATTGTGGGAATAAAACAGGAGATTAATGCAATCTACCTTAAAATTCCCAGGCTGTGTATTAAGTAAAAAAAGGTACAGCAGATATCAGAGATGTATCTGAACCATAAAGTATTTTGGGGCATAGGCAGTATCTTACTCCTTGCTTGTAAAGTGCCTGTAATTTATGGTGCTATATAAATGATTTTTAACAATGATGAAAACAGTTGTAGAAAGCAGTAGTTCAGAAGGGAAAAAAAAAAAAGAAAAAAAGGAGAAATGAGCTGATAGCATATGAAGCAATCTACTGCACGTAGGGAAAACCAACTGAAGGTAATAAAACTATTCATTATGTGCTCTTTGGAGGGCAGCTGCTCTCAAGTACCAAAGTGACCTTGAGATGAACACCACTTCTTTTACTTTCAGTGTTGTACTCAAAGAGATCTTAAGAATCCAAAGGCAGAGATAACTACTGCATGAAAAAGAAATGCTGGAAATGGAACTTGTGAGCACTGAGTGCAACTGTATTTTTGCCCATTACCTGTGAATAACAGCCTACGTGGCATTTGATTACATACTTGGGACACATCTGTAGCCACTCCTTCCCACGAAGGGCTCAAATTTCTGGTGTTAGTGGAGCACAGAAAATTCCTGTGATCTGATGCACTTTGCTTTTATATCTCCCTCTTCCTGTCTAAGCCACGCTGTCTTTAAAGAAAACAGAGGTGATCAAAGCTTCAAAATACACAACAGCACACAGATGTGGAGGGGAAAACATTCCTGAAACAAGGTCAGCTTCTCCCAGGGGTGAGAAACAACAAAGATGCTAAAAATCAGCAGAGCATTTTTGCCTTTCTCGACTTCCTGGCTCATAAGATGGATTCTCCAGACACCATGCTACAAATATGAAAATACCAGCTCGGGATTTCTTCCATTTCTCAACCACTTTGTCCTCCAGTACCTGCTGATATTGGTGATTGTCTCAGGCAAGGGGCAGGAGCCTGCACCTGGTTCAGCCTCATGAGTTCACCTGGCTCCTCCTCTCCAGCCTGTCCAGGCCCACACAGGGAAAAGTGGGGATCTCTGGATAATACTCTTTTCCTAAACATTTTTTTTTGCTGCAAGGTTTTATGAAAAGAAGAAAAATTAGTTTACTAAAGGTGTTTTTAAAATTCTGTACTTCACATGTCTTCCAACAGCAAGTATAGCTGTTGGAACCTTTCTGAGCCCAAAACCTCAAGATGGCACAAAACTACTGTCAGCTTGATTAAAAAAAAAACAATTTTGTTTGTTTGGTGTAGCTTCTTTTTATTTCTCTATCCTGCTTCCTGGGGACTACATGGAGTATTTTTGGGATTTTGTACCAAGAAAGCCACTCCTGTTGAACACAAAGACTTGGCTTTCAGGACAAGTTGGGATTTTGCTGCAGAAGAGAACAGAGCACACTTACAGTTCACTTATTCTTACTACTAAAAATGTTGAGACTAAGAACAAATACAGACTCCTGGCCTACCCAAAACCAAGATTTCACTCTCTGTCCAACAGTGTGGTGTATGTGCATGTCAACCACAAGTCAGTAGGACTGGATCCTTAACTGTATTTATATATATGTATAATACAAATACATATTACTATGTATATTTTTGCATATTAATATTGATTCATGCATTTCTAAGTTTTTTTTAAGGTGAATTTATTTTTCCTTGTAATTTTGGCACTGAAAAAAATGGCAGCTACTTAAAAAAGCATAAGGAAATGTTTTTGTAGAATAGTACATCTGACCAGTTGAAACAAGTAAAGTTTAGAAAGTTTTTACAGAACAGAAAAAGATCATTAACATCAATACAAGGACATGATAGCCATATTAAAATCAAGATTCCTTCATTCTCACTACTTGAAAGAACACTGGTTCAAGAACTTAATGTAGCTCAGTGACTATTTGTCCCTATAATACCACATTGTTTGGACTGTTCATGTAAATTTGTTTGGGTTTTTTTCAGTTCTTACCATATTTTCAATGCCTTTCTGGCTCCCTTTAAAAATCTTGTTGCTCAGTCTGTTCTTTTATATATGAGTAAATGAGAATAGAAATCCACCACGCAGAAGGACCATAGAGGATGTTAAAAATACAGCCCAACTACCTGCAGCTGGAAAGTCTTTCCTGGGTTTTCACTTTTTTTACCCAAGTGCAAAAGAAAAGTAAATACTTCAAGCCAACAGCACGGCCCATGCAAAACCACATAACCCCAACCCAAGCCAGAAAGGCCTCATGGAAACACCCAGGGAAAAAAAAAGTACAGCAACCTAAAACTTGCAAAAAACCCCAAATCAACCAAGAAAAAAACCAAAAAAAAAAAAAAAACCCAAACAAACCACAAAACCTCCAAACTGCACTGTAAACTAGGTAGCATTTCCTGCTTGAATTAGGTGTGGCACTAAAGAGACTATGATCTTTGCTAGTCAAATTGCCTCAGCAACAGCAGAGGTTGAAATAATAAGTCAGGATAGTATAAACACTGTTAAAGCTATGCACTCAAAGGTCTGGTTTCCAGATGATCAAAGAGAAACTACAAAAGCTGTGTGAAAAAACAGCTCCCTCTCAACAAACACAAACTAAGCAAGAAAACCTTTCTTCTTTTCTAGGACAACATCCCTGCTCACAGCGAGTGTTCTGCAGCAGGAGCTGTGTGCAGTCACTGCAGAAAGTCTGAACCAAAAGTTGCTGTTCTGAGTGCAGCAGCTGCTCCCAAATCCAGCCAGGATCCAGGACTGGGCATTGCTCATGTTTGTGCAGCAGGAGCAACAGAGCACTGGGATACTGAATTTATCTTGGGTACTGTCTCAGCAGCTCTTAAACTGTCCAGTATATTACCTCCTGTCCTTTCACAAATTTACCACTTCTTGAACCTTCATTACTCCTGGTGAACTCTTCCCTGTCCCTGATTTCTGTGTACAGTATGAGTTTAAACACACATCGAGGAGCTGCTGAATTCCATACAGAGTCACCAGACAGGTATTTAGAGCAAGCATTGCTTCAGCCTCACCAAAAATTCCCGTAGTCCTTCAGTTCCAGCAATTGCAAAGCACCACACAGAGAAAATCCTTGACTGTGCAAAAATCAAAGTTGAATTCAAAAGAAAGCAGCGCCTGAACAACAGAAAAGCCTCTGCCTGCTGTTCTCAGAGAGAGATGCCAAAACAACATCAGGACAAGAATGGAAAGTTTTCTGAATAGCATTCCATCAAGAGCAGAGTCAGGACATTACCTAAAGGCCTCTTAACTATTCCTGAAGGAATTCAAAGAAGCCTGAAGTGAGTGGCACCACTATTGAACAAAGTGCAGCAAACATTTCATTCTCTTGATCCGAGGGCCCTATTAGCAGTTAGCATTTGAAGAGAACACAATCCCTGCGGTGAGAGGCCATGGCACTTCAAACATGAACCTCAACAGTTTTCATTACCTTGCTATTGTTTTTAGTTGCAATAATATTAAGCAACAAATTGGAAGCCAGTCTTATGAGTTAATATATTTGGGGAGGCTCCTAAAATTTAGCAGAACTGCCAAGCAAGACTGCAATTGAAATTTACATTTTCCTTGTTGCTTTTTTTTTTTTGGCACACGTTTATTTTAAGCTAAGTTAAAATTTAAATGAAATCACATCCCTACAATTAACCTTTCTGCCCAGTCTTTTTTAGATCTTATTTCCAAGATTTTTTTTTTCCTGAGCTGGGATGTGTATTACTTTTTATGGAACCTCTGGGAATAGAGCTGGAGTGAGAATACTCCGATTTCATTGCATGTCAATGTGTAATACAAATCAGGAAGCAAAAATACATCTCCTTATTGATCTCACCTACCTGTATCTCAGCCTACACCTACACGGAGGATGAACACAGCTCACTGCAAGAATAACTGCAGGAACTACAGCAGGATCACTCTAAGCCACTTGTCTGGCACATCAAATGCAGCACATGGGAACCTCTAAGGAAAGGATGAGTAGGAAACACCCTGGGCTGACCCAGCTTTAGGAGTTATCTCCCCTTTGAACCCTTTTTCCTTTGAGGGACATGTAACACTTGGGAGTTCCAGATTACTCTTCCAGGCCAAACACACACATGCATTCTGCTGTTTACAGATGCAGACCAAGGGTTTTCAGAGGAAAGGCAAAAAGTGACATTTTTATCAGTGGCCAGAACCAGCTGTCCTGTTTTGCAGAAATGCTGTGAATTACACTTTGTTCTCTGGTAACAAGACATCACTGACCCACAAAACAAGTTCATACCCATTTCTTTGCCTCCTGTCCAGTGTGGCAAGAGGGGGATGGAGAGCAGAGACTCTTGGCCAACCACCACGTATGTACTGCCCTGTTATCACCCTGAGTAATTTCAGCAAACCCTCAAGATAATATCTTTTTAACAAACCATTTCCACTCTGATTTTCTTCTTCTCTACAGTTATTTGTTTGATTTTGCTCAGCTCAAACCAATTAAAAAATTATTGTCTATCACTAAATCACACTGTAACTCCTTAGTGCATCAGAGGAACACTGGATACAAAAATGTCATTGGACTATTCTTAATCACTGGAGAAAGCTAATGCCACAACAATGAGCTTCAAAAAGTTTATTTTAAAATTTTTCAGGAGCCCTCATTAATATAGCTGATCACTACAAACCTGATAAATTAATGCACTGAATAAAAACACAAACAAAGCTAAATACTGCAGGATCAGTATTGGTTAAAAATTATGCTGGTCATCAATGCATTTGCTTTTGCTTTCTGTCTACCTGATGTAACTTTGATACATTTTTGCTGCATGTTGCACTCTCATTTACCATGTAAGAGACAAGACAAATAGAACAATAATGAATGCAAAACTTCTTTCTGTCTCCTTGAAATTTAGAACACTATAGAAACATAAAAGCTGATATTAAATACAAGGTGACAGTAAGAGCCTGCCCTGCCCGTATTTCAGACCAGAGAAGGAATTCTGGCTGCATAAAATGCATCTTGATAATAAGCACATGTGAAAGAAGCTGTTAATTAGAGCAACAACTGGGTCACTTAAAATTTCACATCAAGGAAGCTAATCACACCATTTACCATTAGACCTCATTGGTATTCACAGGAACATTTATAAAGCCTCCCAACATCAGAGTTTAAAATTGCTCTCTGACCACCTTGGAGAGCTCATCTGCTGTAGTTGCATTAGGACCAAAAGCCTTCTCTTCTATAGCAAAACTCATGGAGTTCATTTTAAGCAGTTATACTAATTTAATCACAGAAAATAATAAATGATGGTTGAAGGTTGGGTAAAGCTCTAGAAGCTTTAAGTTAGCCTGTACATTAAAGTCATGTCCTTAGGCTGTGATAAAAAATACCACCCCAGGTTTGAGTCAGACCAGCAAGGAAGGTTCAGTGGGAACAGCAGACAGACTTCTGAGCTCTCACTGCCCTTATTTATAGCTTTAGGTACTCCAAATAATCTCTCCTTGGGGCTCATATCCCAATTTTCTTCACAGCCTTAAATAACCTGGACCACGTGTGTTTCCAAGTCTGTTTGCAGACTGAAATATAAGCAGAAAAGTGCTTTTAAACGATTTTGAGCAAGCTGTGAGTTCTGTGCCTTCACAGGGCATTTCTAATGCATCAGCATGCCAACCACACACAGCCACTCGTGAGCAGCAAGGGGCAACAGGACAGAGTCAGAGAGGAGCAGAGGCTGTCACTGCCCAAAAAGAGATTTATAAACCAGGACTGGATAACGCAAAACACAATGAAGGGGAGTAAAGAGCATCATTGTTTTCATTAAAGGAAATCCTGATGAAGCACAGTGTGTGCAGGGAGGTAGGGAGAGCAATACTGATGAGTCAATTTGCCTTTAAAACCACACTTTTTTTCTTTTAGTATAACTTGATTTCTTGATTTAAGTGACACCAGATTAGAAAGCAAAATGACATTAGGAAACATGAAAAAAAAACCAAACTATTGTTCATGGCAGCATATTGTAATGAAAATCACTGCCAAGAGAAAGTAAAACTTGAAAAATGGCCTTGATGCTTTATTTTTTAAAATCAAATGGAAATGAACCAAAGTTAGGTTATGTTATTTTTCCAAATGGAATAAAAAAACACCAACCAGCCTTGATAGAGATAAAATTACTATGGTTTTTGTATAATTTCTCATTTAAATCATTCAGGTAAAAACATTAATGTTTACCTGGGGACTGTACCAGGTTGGCAGGGCAAATAAGTTACACTCTTGTGGTTGTTGTGAAGTTCAAATATTGAGTAGAAAAGGGTCAAAATACAAAGGCTTCTTTAATTATTAGGACTATCAGTCATTATAAATATAACATATAATGGCCAGAGGCTCTAATATGAATGAGTTTAATTCCTCTAAATGCTTTATTCCAGAACAGTGAGATACTCCTTTGCATTTACAATTTACAAGGCAATGAAACAGATATGAGGTGAGAAATGTCCGAGGAAATTATTTTAGTCAGACTTGGATATTTCTTTCTATAGTCACAGAATTGATGCCTTAATTTTCAGCTTTCACGTTTTCCAGATTCTGTACTGCCTTAGTGTGTGACTCTGAACCTCACATAAAGTGCTAGCAGTTCTCCTCACAGCTCAGTCACAAAACAATCCTTTTCCAGCCCCAGAACCAAGGACACCGCTGCAGCTCAAGGCCCAAAAAGTGCAAATAATGGGGAATAAAGGAGAGCAGACTGGGAGGATGGGACTGCATCACCTGGAGCTGGAATTGGACAATGAACCCCAATATGGAAATGGACCAAAACCTAAAAAAGTGTGAAAATTCCTGATCCAGGGTCCATCTTGGGCAGTGCCACAGCCAGGCTCTTGTACTGCTCAGGGTGTATCCTGTGAATTTTTAATAAATCCCTACTTTATTCCTGTAACACTGCCCAGCCTCTGTTCTAGGTAGCCTCTCGAGGCATCATAATGACTAATTATTTATTTACACTATTATGCTTTTAACAAGGCTTTCTTTTGAAACTTTTTTTATGACTTTAGATTAAGGAATTACTAGAAAACCAAACAAGGAAAGTGGCAGACATTTTCATCTTAGACTTAGAAAGGAAGTGGGAGATATTCTATCTTTTTTTTATTGCATTATTAGATGACCTAACAATAATCTGGTTTACTTGGTTTAACAACAGGATATTGGCATTTTGTTGTTTTAATCCTGTTTCCTTGTTCTATTTCATTTCTTTCAGCTGGGATGAAGCACCACTTTTTGTGAAGAGGCTGCCTCACATCCAAGTACTCATGGCAGGTCAAAAACCCCAAAAGAAAATCCTGCAGGCCTGCAAAATCTGATTCAGGCAATGAAACATTTCTTTAACAGCACTGCTCTGTTCTGGAGGCAGCCTAAAAGCGGGAGAATGGTCCAGTGACACCCTCATAGTGCAACATGTCCACACAGTACATTTAAATTCCAGTGTGACCTTTAGTCACAGCAGATAAGCTGTGAAAGCCATGGGGGATCTCTGGGATAGGAGCAGAATTTACACCAGAAACTGTGTTTAGTGTAACAGGAACATCAGTGGAGTTGTGGAAGAAGATGTAGCTACATTTAGAAGGTTACAGACATGGTTTTGTCTTTAGGTGTCACATTTTGCTATGACACAAAGGCATCCTAAGCACTGAGCTCATTGTTATCATGTGTAATACTAGAATAGAAAGACACATGAAAGTTTCACTGCATCACATCTTATCCACTGCTTTGAAAAAGCACACAAATTTACTTGAAGAAAGAGCTCGTTGCCTCATCGCGTTATATTTAAAAACAATATTTTCCTTCATTCAAGGGAGAAAATAAAAACAATAAAAAGAAATGAAAACTTTCTCTGTTCCCAAGGCACTGCTACTTCTTGGAAAGCTTGTCCTTCAGGTACTACTGCAATATTTTAGCTTTGACAGCTGCTCTGTTGAGACATGACTACTGATAAAACAACGCTTTGTCACTCCAGCTCCAGTACAATGCAGTGCAGTCACATGTCAGCAAGAAAAGGATTGAGGACAATATGTGATGCATTGTTCTTGCATAACTTGTTTACCAAAAATCCCATTACAAGTGTGGTGAGGACCAGCTGAAGCATCTAGATATGTTGATGGAGTTAATCTAAAGAATAGCTGGATGGACAAGAACACTGCACAATGTACTTTAAGACAAGTATATTCTTTATACTTGCAAGTCATGCAGGCACTGCTGATGCTTAGTAAACAGCAAACAAACAAATAAATAAAAACCTGCTTTGTCTATTTCCAACAATATTTTTGTTTGTATAGAAACTTACCCTTCCTTCAGGCCTGCCTCTCCCTCTCTACTTGCATGTGGGATTTCAAATAAATACTCATCATGTGCCATCAATAAATACAGGTCTATTAAGCAACACTCGGATGACCAAAAAGCTTTTGGTTGGTTGGGTTTTTGTGGTTTTGTTTTTATTCTTTTAGTTAATGAAAGCTCTTATACTTCCCCAAACAAATACTAGAATCAATCAAGAAATATTGCAATAGAAAACATCTTCAGGGATCTGCAGCATTTAAAGGCAGCAGAGACTAAAAGCTGTTTAACACAGCCTTTTCCTGTAATACAGGAAAAGGGGAAAACGAGAGAGGTCAGCAGCCTGGGCTCAGGAACTCCATCTCCTTCCAGACTGTACACAACCACCAGACACTGGAATAGCAGCCCCCCACAGCCCTGCCACTGGCTCCTCTCTGGAAGTTCACAAACAAAATCCCAGGATCACCTCTCCTTGCTGGAAACAATCTCAGGGTGGAGCAAGCCCGGGGAGCTCAGGGACCTGTGGCACGGCTGCAGCTGCACGTGGAGCACAGGAGGAGCTCACTGAGTGTCAGGGGTCCCGTGAAGAGGCAAAGATTTTTACTGCCAAATCTCACCACACTACAGAAAAAAACCCTGCATCTATCTAGCTCCTTTATACTGAGAGATGTACAGTATTTACCAACAAGCAACAAATGAACGAAATATGTTCCTCTTAAATTAAGTAATTAATCTGGCAATAGCACAGACTAAATTCTGCTTATGTTTTAAAGAAACATTTTGCATCTCATTGCACTTACCCTTAGTTGTTCTCTTTCACAACTCATCTGTTGTTTTGAACTCTATAAGGAAAGAAAAAAAATGCCAAAATAACTTTGAAAGCATAACATTCTTGCCACAAGAAAGCTGTTAATCTATTTTACACATATAAATATTGGAAATGCAGCCATTTATCTAAAGACAATATTGTCCTGTGCATCCATACAGAATCATTATTGCAAAAAATATATTTTTTTCAAATTATATTTTAAATTTGCAAAGGTCAAAATTAAATTTACACCAGAACCCATAACAAAACTGAAGTAGAAAAGAATCTTGTTTAGATTTTAAACACCTGGCAGTCCAGTTCAGGAAGAAGATTTCCTCCTTTTTGTGTCCTATCGCAAGTCTGTTGTTTGTGTGAATATCCCACTGCTTCAATATATGATTATTCCTGAGCTGTGCTGTGAGTTTAAGATAGAGAAGCTTCAGATAAGTGATAAAACACTTTCCTATGAAAACATCCAGCTCTAATCCAGTGTAAAAGTCACTCTGAAGATTATTTGATTCCACAGCAATTTTTTTTTCTTCTCATACTCCTGTTTATGCTCTGCCAGATTTACAAGAAACCCTGCTCAGAGTGTGAGAGCTGCTGGCTGAGCAGGACATCCCTGTGACAGCAGACACGGGGCGGTGGCACAACCTGGGACATCCCAACTGTGCCAGAAGGAAGAGGCTCTTCCAGGAAGAGCTCTGGAAGCACCCCTGCCCTGCAGCCCCCGTTCCCAGCCTGCTCCCAGCTCCCTGCTGCCTAACTCAGCCATGCACCACGGCCTCTGGCACCAAACTTCCAAAGCTTGGCTCAGGAAGGCACTCGGGTGTTGATTTGTCCACGTGGAGAGAGGGTTTTTGTGGCTGCTTGGGTTTTGTTTTGGTTTTCTTAAAAAAATAATTTTAGAATCATTAGGGAGAATTATTAGCCTTGGAAGTGTCATCACTGTCAGTTCTGTCATTAGTGTAGTAGATGGCAAACAATCCATAAAATATGAAATTGGATGCAATGTTTCTGAGGATGTCTTCAAAGGTTTGGAATACACTTATCAGTACTTTGTACTTAGAAACAGTTAAAACACCAACCCATACCCATTTGTAGCAGATATTTTTACTCTGTAGTGATAATGAAAATGGCAGCTTCTCAGTCAAAGTTAGGTTACTACAAGCAAAATACAACTGCCTGATTTTCATCACAGGAGTCCTAAAAAGCACATTACAGGCTTAACCTTCTACTTGTATAGCAGAAGTTTTACAACAGAGTCCCTGTGTGAAAATACAAACCTAACAGAAACAAATGCTCTTTGAAGTTCCCAGCAGGGAACAAAAAAGTAAAGAAATTCAGCACAGGTCTAATTACAATTCCCCTAAGGAGTCAAATTAAGTACAGCTGAAGTGACTGTCACTTGCAGACTAACAATTCCACTTTTCAAAGTTCATGGCTTTACACCATTTATGAGTCACTGTAAGGTTATATTACTCCACATTGAAAGTGTGCTTGGATAAGTCTCAAGAGTTAATTTCAGATGTGGATTCCACATTAACCTCTTTACCTTGATTAAAAAGAAATAGAATGGAATATTTCAGTTGGAAGGGACCTATAGTGACCATCTAGTCAAAGTTAGAAGTGAGTTTGGTTTGTTTTGTTCAGGGTATTTTTTTATTATTTAGTTTTTCTATGTTAAGAGATTTTAACCTCTGGTGGTGGGATGGAGGGAGGAGATTTGGAATGCAAGAAGGGTGAAATTTCTAAGATAACAAGAAAAAAGTGTATCAAATAATCAGAGTGGATCAAGGGTTACAGTTATTGACTATTTAAGCAGATAGTTAATTTTGTGTTTTAGTTAGGAGCTATTTGCTGCTGTAATTTGAAATGTAAAATACCTAACATCTCAGACACCAGAAAAATTGTATTTAGGATGGGAAAGAAGTGTTTATGAACAGTGGGAGAATACAACAGAGAGGCAAAGAGTAAGTGAATAAGAAGATTATCACATCTCAACATCCAACTTCTCTGTATCTGGCAGCACAACCAACAGAAGAAAAACATCAAGTTACTTTGAAACAAACATCTTTCATGTCAATGTGAGAACACTATTTTAAATTATTTTTGGATTCAATCACCTGCATGATGTTCAGTCTACTCCGAAAGGAAAAAAGTACAGCAGGGGCACAGGACACATCAATTCCCTTGGTCCAAAGTTCAGCAAATGGTTGATTCCAAACTGTTCTTTAGCTACAACACCAAAATCCATTTCAGAGCTGGCTTCTCTTAGAGTGAACATCCACCCAGACAGATCCCTTATCACCCTTCTTCCGAGGAACTTTCCAGAAAAAAAGCAGCAAGGCTTAGTGATAAGGCATTATTAGGATGAGATTAAATGCAAAAAAAAAAAAACAAAAAAAAAAAAACAAACCAAATTTACCTTAATTAAAAAAAAAAAAATCACAGTTTAAACACAGATGCCATCTGCCTGTCTGGCCCTCTATTTGTCAGATCAAGTTTATTAAAATACATCTGGGAAAGGCTCATTTGAACATGAGCACTTCTCTGAGCATTTCCCAGTGCCAAATTTGCTCTCTCATTTTGTCTTTTTTGTTATCTGTGCCAGTTTAAGAGAAACATCCTGGCAGTACTGAGCACTTAAGGGAAAACATAAATAATGCATTTACAGTATGTAAACCTGTACAGATAAATGAGAAAAACTGAAAGCCATAACATATTTAATTAATGATCAAGAGAGCCTAGAAGCAAACCTTGTGCACATCCTGCAATTTTAAATACATTGCTTCTCAATCCTACATTTACTTTGTTATGGCTCTGGATTCAACCACATGCAATTAACTATTTATTTATTTTAGCATAAGACTGGTCAGTATGTTGAGTGTCACTGTGTCAAGCTCTCACATACTATGAGTTTAGTGGAAGAATGCCTAAAAGATTCATTCCCTTTAAAGGATTTTATTAAGGAAAGACTTTGAAAAAACTACAGGCTCCTTTACAGGACTAAAACTTATAGGAGTTTTGAAGACATTTGTGCTGTCAGGCTACATCATTTTAAACCAAAAAAGACCCTTTGGAAATACTGTGCAACCTGCTGATGTCAATCCCCAGTGAGTCCAGGACTAGAATGGGGAAATCTGTTTTTTTTTTTTTCTTTAAGTAAGAGTAACAGGTGGGAGACTGAATATCTGCTAAATACATTTATCAGTTATCCACTCTTCATAGGGACACACGGAGCTGGCCCTGAGGAAAATGGGACCATCTCTGCAGGAATTGACAGATTGAGAGAACAACAGCATTACTACAGGTTTTAAGGAACACCAACACCAGTCCACCTGGGATGGGTTTTTGCTGTCAAGTGTGGCAAGTGTAATTTTAAAGAAAGGGAAATTGGGAAAAGCGAACAATAGGAGGGTAATAAGGTTATTTACAGAAAGGGTCTGCTTAAATGTTAAAGAGCATTTCTGTAGCAGTTCAACATTCCCAAGTATTGGTTTTATGTTTTGAAATTCAAAATGTTTTCAGGATTGAGGTTATTTGAAACAGAGCACAGTCCCAGTGGCTGAAAAATAATAGATGTAATGTCTTCCATCTTCTAGATATTTTACCATAACTAAACACCTGTGGTAAATGAAAGGCACCATGCTATTGCTGCCTCTCTTTCTACACCTCAGAAAGGACAGTGCAAATAGGATTACTAGAATTTCAACAATATGTCTGTTTTGATTATTAGAGTCAGTACCCCCACAGGAACTGTGGAGCCTGAGAGCCAGGTGAGCAAGGCTTGGCACTGAGCAGTCACAGTGCCTTTACCAGGAGCCACCTCCCAGCTGCTGACTGCTCCCCATCTGATTGAGAAATCATCTCTCCTCATTCATACAATGATCAAACAGCTGAAATCAAACCACAGATTGTCCTCTCACACTTGCAGCAGTTGTGTTTCACCAGGCACTGTGAGCCAGTCCATACCATTTCATAGGGTCTGCCAAATCCATCTGTCGGTGCTTTCTCTCATTAGACACTCATCTGACTGGAAAAGTCTTCTGTCAGAAATTAAATGCTGGGGTTTGTTCTTTGCCACCTTACACAAAAAGGCTGTGCTACACAAGGACACACACCATGCACTGCTGTATTTCATTTGGAAACAGTCACTTCACTGCATCTCTTTATTACTTATTAGTGCTCATTATCTCATTGCCCCACAGAATTCAGAAAAAATAATACTCCAACTTATTTAATACGTGGAAAGAGGGTGGGCTTGTACATAAATGTAGAAATAATATTGTGTATTAATCTAAAACTGCCTCTCAGTACTACATGTGAAACCCCAAAACACAAGTGAAGAAACAACATCCATCCCAAGAGCTCACAATGCCACAAAGTAGAGCCCAAGGTGCTCAAACACAGAGGACTCATTAAAAATACCAGCAATTGCATAAATATACAAGATGAAATGAACTGGAAATGGCGATTTCAGTCTTTGGTAGTCACTTACAGCAACATCTAGAAGCTGTCAAACATAATATCACTATTTCTTCCTCAAGAAGGAGCTAGTATTGCCCATTTCTAGTACAAGATGCCTAAATTTTCACGGACAGTCTCCTGAAAGCCCCCAAATGTTGAGGACAGTCTAACAAGGTGATAACGTGCTGACAACCCACAGACTTTGTGTTCCATTGAGTTTCTAACACAAAGGGGTACAGAATATATATATGTCTATGCATATGCAAATTCTTTCCAGAACAGAGAGTTTCTGGTTTCTCTTGGCTAGGTATATGTGTTTGCATGCACAGAATTTTAATTTCCTGGGGTTTTATTACCACCATCAGTTATTGTGCTGCAGCAGAGGCTGGAGGGACTGATTTATTCTCCAATGCCCTTGGCTGGGTATTGTATATCGACTGGTGCTGCTGTCATAAATATATTTGGGTGAAGAACTGTCTCCAATTCCGTGGGTAATACTAAGCAGAGTTAAGGTTTCAAGTGTCACATACAAGTGGGTTTATTCCTACTGGAAGAAACAGGCAATTATTATGGCCCATTGAGCTCAGATTAAGCATTTCCATCAAAAAAAAAAAAAAAGAAAAAAAAGAAAGAAAAAAGAAAAAGAGCCTGGTGCTACAATCCTTGTAAAGCTGTAAATGCAAATGGGGACCATCTCATCATCCATAAAAAATAATCTATAGTTTTATAGGCTTTTCTCACTCTCCTTTTCTTTTTGCCCTCAAATCAGCAACATATTCCAAATAGGATCATTTTATTGAGACAAGGAAAAGTAGAAAATCTCCAAAAATAAAAGAAAAACACTTTTAATTTTTTTTACATTAAAACAGTCTGTAGGTAATTATTTCCTTTTGCAAAATGGCTCCTTTAACCAACTGGGAAGCCTTAAAGTCCAATTTTCACCTCTCCTTAGTTGCATGATAAGATATGTTTCTTCATCAAGATTTTCTATATTGCTTGAACATCATGGTTACCTAAAAGAGGGGATTCAGGTTTGGTTTTTTTCTTGTTTTTTTTTTTTTTTTGGGTTTTTTTTTTGTTTTTTTTTTTGTTTTTTTTTTTTTTTTTGGTTTTTTTTTTGCTTTAGTTTTTGGTTTATTTGTATTTTAACAGCCTTAGCTGTATGCCCAAAGCATGCTGCAGATCACAGAGACAGAGATGTGACCAAATTTGCCTCTGGCTCCCTGAAAGTATTCAAGGAAATTAGAGGTGCTGCAGCATAGCCTGGAAGTTCTTCCTTTTCCAACATCCCCGTGAGTAAAATCCCTGCAGGATGGCACAAGAGCAGCCAGCACTGCAGCGTTCCCTGTGCTCACATCCTGTGACACAGTTACTTCTCTGTTTTTCAAACAGTTTGGGAGCTGTGGGTCTTTGCCATGACCTTGTGAAAAGTGTGGTGCAGACCAGGACAGTGTTGTGTTTAATTTGTGGTCACACTCTGTGGATGAACAACCCTTGGACATTAAGGCTCTGGAAACTACCTTACACAGGACTTAAATATAAATTAGGAAAATGGTCTTGAAGAAAATATCTTTTACAAGTACCATTCCAGAGAAACACTTGTGTGGGAAAGCCTCAAGATGAAATTCTGGATGGACACTCTGCATGGAACAATCCCATGAAAAACTTGATCTATGGTTACTATTCAAATATGAACTCTTTTTACACATAAAGGGCATTTAATTTCCCTGCATAACCCAGAAAATATTATACAGAATAATCTGAAGGCAAAGGCAATGCAGTACAAAGAATAAATGGACACTATGAAAAACATAATTAAAAATACCCTGATGCTAAAGCAGCAAGCAGTATAGAATTAAAGATGTTACCTTACAGTGTAAACAGGCCCAAAGCAAGCCTGGCATATTACAGGTACTGCCCTACTCACTGCAGCACAAACAATTCTTGTTTCATAAGCATATCGTTACCACAAGAATTTACTCTTCTAAAATCTTGCACCTTTGGGAAAAGGGTTTTAAGTTGCTTTGCTTAAAGACTCTGCAGAAAATAAAAAGTAGATAATGGTATGAATACCAATTAAGTAATAAACTCTGAAGCTAGTGTAAATATAGAAAGAAGAAATTTGAGACACTAATTAGTATCTGAGTATCAGGTACTGCTGAATTCTGAGGGTCTGTATTACCCAAACAAGGCAATGTATCTGATGTGCTGCATAATAGGTTTTCTGAAGTAAAGATCATAGACAGAGATGACAACTAGAAACTATAGGCTAAGAATGTATGGTAAAATTAAAACAGGGTTTAAGTAAAAAAACTCCACTTTACATAGAATTTTTTTTCTAGATAATTACTACTAGCCTATTAAGGTGGCAATTATTCCAGCTGCAGGTAAGGACTCAGAAAAACCCTTCAAGGCAGAAGAGAGAGCAGCAGCCCGACAATGAGGATATCACTGGAGACAGGCATGGATTTCCAGACAATTACCAAAGCCAGCTTTGTTACAAATTGCTCCTACAGACACGGCCTGCATGCTATCAGCAAACATCTGCAAGCCTACTCACTGTGCTTGGGTGCTGATAAAAAGAAGCCAGGTTCTCACAGTCACCCATGCTTGACAAATTACAAAAAACCCAAAACACAGCTTTTATCTGGCAGATCCACATTATTGGCTGGAGAGGTCATTACAGAAAGAACTGGTCTGAGAAACCAGATATTGCTAGGTCAGCAAGAAGCCAATGAGCTGACAGATATCCAGATTTTCATTTGTGCCCTTCCTCAGAGCTGCTTCTTTTCCAATTAAAACATTAATCTTCAGAGCATCATAAAGTGAAAGGCTATGTGTGTGTATGGGTGTATTTACATATGTAAAATAGTAGATTTTATATTAAGTGATCCAAAGCATACTAAATGGTCATTCTGCAGTATTAACCTCACAGATCGATCATCAGCAAATTGATCGGCAAAACTTACTTTATTCATGTGCAGATGAAAAAAGGATAACCTTAGAATGTTTAATATCAACAATTATTTCCATTCCAGGATTGTTTTTAAACTGATAATTAATAGTATCCTATTATAGTGTAATTTAGTTGGTTAATCAAGCTATTGATTTTTTTTTCTTTTGTTTTGGATTTTGTTTCTTTATAGACACAGATACAGCCAGGTACTTTATATACATATTCTTGTCAGTAAAATTTGAATGCAAAAAAGAGGTGAAGACCATGAAGTACATTAAAATCACAGTCTGTTCTCATCTATCACTCTACCTAAAACTTGACATTTTGGTGGGTAACTTCATTACTCATGGAACACATACATGCTGCTTATCTTTAGCTCTTGGAAGACAATTTCAAGGATGTGAATGCAAGATGAAAGTTGGTCATTAGTATCCACACACATTTTCAGTAGGACAATAGGGGTAATTTAGGTCATTAATGACATTTAGACACCTTTCTATTTTGCACTGGAAATGCAGGTCCTGTGCTTGCACACACAAATCAAAACAGTAGTGCTGTACTCTTTGACACACTTATCAGAGTTTTTTTGCTCTGAATCTTTTGAGAGAAGCAGAGGTTGCCTTTGCTGCACTAATTTATCAAGTTGTGGGCTCTGCAGGTGAGATTCTTTCCCTAAAGCACAGCAAAGATGTGTAGGAATTATGCTTTTGTGAAGTTTAGAGAGAGAACTTCACATGCTGTGTGTGATGCTCAGTAAATACACCCAAAATCAGGAGTGTGTTTTCTTTGGTTTTAACTCAATTAGTCCCAGAGGGTAAAACATTTCTGTCCCCCTGCACTGGGGCTGTTCTTGCCCTCACAGCACGAGCCCCACCTGGCTCTGCATCAGGGCTCCCTCCCCTTCTCCATCCCACAGCTCCTCTGGCCATTTCTGTGAGTGCAAGAAGCTTGGATCAGCAGAAAGAGGAGGCAGAAATTTAATGAGCTCTAGGACCAAGCCTGCCATAAGGAGATTTTTACATAGTTTTTTACACCTCAGATAATGTTCCTCAGTGGAACTGTAGGTTGTACAAGCAGGCAGAATGTTTGGCTCTCAGAGCCACAAACGAATCACTTTGGAAAGCTGTTGATAGCCACTCGTAGCCCATGTAAAAAACCCTGGTTTGGTTCTGATTTGTACTGTAAATCTTACTTCCCAGAGGCAGTACTTTGCCCTTGCTTACAGCAACAGAATTGAAGAGGAACTCTACTGAAATGAGTAGCTTAGAGTTTGTGATTTAAAGAAGAGTAAAACTCTACTGGCAGCCATCTGAAGAATAAGTCCTGTTCCTTGCCTTTACAAAATTGCTCATAGATTCACTGTGTCTCAGATTAATCCAGAGATGTGGCAAGAGTATTCCAAGATGTTCACCTATTCTCAGAGTATTCCAAGATGTGCAAATGCTGCTGGTGCTTACACCCAAGGATCATTATGTAACAACTTGCAAGATCTTTCCTGATTCATGATACCAGTAAGAAATCATAGATTTAATTTTGGACTAGATGACCTTTAAAGATCCCCTACAACCCCATGTATTCTATGATTCTAAATAAGCAATATAAGCAAAGCCAGTAAAGCACTGATGGTTTAAGATTTTAGCTTTTATAGTTTTCAAATCCTATGCTGCATTAGTGCACAGCTCTGAGCTCCACAGAAAGTGTAGTTAACTGTGTTCACATTCTGGTCAGACAAAACAATCCCTCTGGGCCTGTGATCCAGGGACACACCACAGCCTCAGGCCCTGAAAAGTAGAAACAGAAGTGAGTTGGGGGAAGCAGACTGAGGGTAAATGACTTCATTAGCTGAAGCTGTAATTGGAGGATTAACCCCTGATGTGTCAATGGACCAAATCTGTAATTGTGGGAAAAAATTGTGCCCATTTTCCATCCTGGGTGCAGCCTCTGGGAGGCTCCTGACTGCCCAAGGTGCATCTGTTGAAGGCCTTTAATAAATACCCACTTTTATTCTTTTAACTCTGTCTAGCCTCTGTTCCAGGCAGCCATTCCAAGACATCAGCACAGCCCATGCAGTGTGAGCAGCCACACCCCGATTTGGGCTCTTGTCCAGCACTGCTGGCCAGGGTGAGCACCCGTGAGCAAGGCTGTCCCTCACTCTGTCCCACGGCAGAAGTGCACAGGTATGGTTTACACCTTCTTCACCTATAGCCACACACTGGGCTGAAGTGACTCTGCATACCCTTGCTCAAGTTACAAACTGAACCTTGAAGGAATTGCTTTCTGAATGGCTCCAGCTCTTTTCCTTCCTGGGGAGATGCACCTTTCAGACCCTGGCAGCAGTTAACTGACCTCCCCTTTGCCCATGTGAAACAGCCAAAGTTTCTTGGAGTCTGCAGCATTGGCATCCTGAGAGGAAAGTGTTTTACTCTGCACAACAGCCACAGCCAATAACTGCACAGGCAAGGAAGGGCAGAGTACCTTAATCTCCTCTCCTAAACAGCTCAACTAACTATAGAAGATGCAGTGCCTCACATTCAATAACTACTCAGTGCTTTGACTTGTTCCAGGAACGCATTACAGAGACTGTCAATAAACTTTAATTAGCAATATATTTTTAGTGGCACTGCTACAGCTTGCTGCAATGAAACATTTCTCCCAAGAATTGCTAAAGCTTTCCTAAAAGAAACCTTGACACTTAATAATGAACGACATTTAGAGATTGTCATATAACAGCATCCATTAGGGCACTGTATTCTTCTCACTCAGACGTAGTAAGGTTACCTTGAACATGTAAGTCTCATTTAAAGTAGTCTTTACTTTTCTGTTAACAAAATGAGAAATCACTGACAAAAATCAGGTGCAGCTGACAAAGTTAAATGCTTTCTTTCACCTTTTAATGAGACCACAGCAATGGCCTTACTGTCCTAAAAACAGCAAAGGAAAGGGAAACATTTAAAACTTGTGTGTGTGTGTGTGTGCACCTGCATGCACAGCCAGGCTCATTTTGCAAACGAAATGTCACATTCTTCAACGACCTCCAGGATAACAAGCTTGAAATTGTAGCTTCAAACATGTTTCGTGACTATACCTTTTGAAATAATTGCAATGGCATGTTACATGCCATCCTCATGCATGAAAGTGCTGCTCCCAACACCTCTACAAAACTTTGTGATGAGCTACGGCGAGGTGACGTAAACTGTGACCTGAAACCCTGTTCCTTGAGAAGGCACAGAAAGATCTAAATATCACCTCTTTGTGCAATAAATATAGCCTCTTTTCTTCACATAACTACATATATCTTCACTTTTCTGCTCCACCTGGGCCTGGGATGAAAGTCAGCAAGGGCAAAGAATCCATTTACAAGTTTTGTTGCATTTATCTACAGCTCTATATACAACAGACATGGAGAGGGGAGAGAGAAGCATCTCTTCCACCTGTGTGTCTGTGCATTTCCATTACAGGAGGGAACAAACCAAGCCATGATATTAATGACTCATTCCAACATCACCATGCACATGATTGATAGAACAACTGCACACACGGTTCAGAAGGAACATTTCACCTTGATTTGCATGCAGGCAACACTCCCAGAGTGGGGCCCAGCCTGTGTGTTCAATACACCACAGCTCTAGCCTCAAGCAAGGTGTTATTTACTCTCTGCTTTTCATTCATCTCCAATGTTTGGAACAATCCTGTGCTGTTTTTATACCTGAATTTCTAGAGTTTCCTACACTAAACTTTGCAATGGGATAAATGTGCAATACTACAAAGAGTATTTTGTTTGAGCTGCATATTGTTTCTTTTTGTCCTCCCTTTTCCTCCCAGAAATGCTGTATTAACACACATGAAGGCCCTGAGGTGAGTCCCACACCTGCAGGAGTGTGCACATTGCCTGAGAGGTGTTGGATGAAGCTGCTCAAACTGAAACCCACCCCTTGCTCAGCTTGCTGTGACCCCAAACAACTCCTCTCACTCATGCAGGAATAACAAAATACCAGCAGAAATCACTTGGAGCTCCTCAAAGCTCTGATGTAGGTGGCCCTTGGGGAGAGCTGTGAACAGGAAAATTGCAAAGAGCAGGACCAGTGCTGTGCAGTTCTGTGTGGTTATTCAGATTAATCACAATCTGGTCCAGTGGACCCAAGATCCAAACAAACTCATTATTTTTAAGCTAGGGAGCCTTCAGGTGTGCCACATTTTTGAGCCTGGGATTAGTTGATGAGACAAAACGATTTTTGGTGCTGTGATGCAGAAGCCATTCTAGTCTGCTAACTACCTGAAACACCAAGATCAATTTTGAGAGTAAAACATCAATTACCTCACTTACAGGATAAGCAGCAATTAAAAGGGTGGGGAATGCTGCTGTGCATGAGGTTACTTGTCTGGTTTTTCAGTATATCACAGCAATTGTTTTGATTTCTAATTGTGTCTAGAGACTGGAATTCAGGCCTCAGTGTGCATATTCTGAGACAGGGGTGTCTCATTACTTAGATAAAAACTCCTGATGTGTCTCAAGCAGGCACACACAATTACAAATAACAATTAATTTTCATTGTGAAAAGATACTTTTGCTTAAGAATTATGACCCGGGCTCAGCTACACTGTAATACCCATCACAAACAAATAAATCTAAACTATGGCATTTCTGGTATTTAACAACCACCCTTACATAAAGAAATAAATCCTGCAGGAACTGAGCACCTCTAGAGAAAACACAGCCTTTGTCTTGCATCTGCTGCGTGGCATGAAGGTCTCTGAAGTTTGGAAGTTCAGGAAGGCCATGGGATATTCCTGAAAGCCTGGAAAGAACAAGTGAGTGTCCAGCACAGGAGGGACAGACAGAGCTGCTGTTTCCTCACACCAAGCAGCACTGACAAACTGGGCACAGGGCAGCAAGAGCTTCACACAGGTCCAGAGACTGCAAATCTTATTTAAGTGACCAAACAGGCAGCTGAACAGGAATCCTTCCATACCTGGAGCTGGACACAAACCCAGTGATGGAGATGGTCCTTCATCAGATTTGCTAGATTATCAAAAGCTCTGCAGGGATGTTCTGCTCAGTAATGCCCTGAGAGTTTCTCTAAACTCCTCCAGCTGCTGCTGGGATGGGTTTTTTAGGGACCTGAGCTGTCCAAGCAAGCCAGGCACCTGACTCAGGTTCCCAGAACCTGCAGCCAATTGCCACTGCACAGTGAGAGAGCTGGAGATCCCAAGTCACAGAGATTCAGGGGCTCTAAAGCATCCACATGGTAAAGCTCTTTAAATAAAGCTCCATTTTTAAAAGCGTAATGAAAAAAATTCCTCCCATTCTAAATAAAGACAAAATTCTATTCTACATCATCAGACTTTCCACAAAATTGGTTTTTTTTTTTCCTTTTTTTCCCTTTTCCCCAGTCTGAGCTCTCACTGTACCTCTGTCTGGTTGTTGGTGAAGATAAAGGCCTCTTGTAAAAATGGGAAACCTCCTTCTAGATTGTACCCTTGGCAAGTGTGCAGTAGTGTGACAGGTTACAGATGCAGACTGGCAAGAGAGCCACGCTTCTCGCTCAGTGCATGCTGCCCATGCTAGGAAGGAGCAATAATTCATTTAAATGACTGCACAGCATTCTATACTAAAAAAAGCCAGACTTAAAATACATCATGGAGATGTCTTGTTGGTTGTTTTATTTTTTTTTCCCAAAGCCTTTCATTTGATTCCTGAAACACTGTAATTCATATGTGTACATTTAGCAACCTGGAGACTTGGGATTTATAACACTGCAAAGAAGGGGAAAAAACCACCAAGCAACTTTCACCTGTCCAAATCTGAAAGTTATCAATCATGAGAATTCTTTCTACCTAAAGGGAATAAAAAAAAAAACCCCTTGATTTTATAAGCATAACAAATTGTGAGCATCTATTAAACAGATTTTTTTTCTTTTCCTGCATATTTTATAGTGGCTCTCAGTGCTGCTCAATTCCTGGAGCTGAATCTCCTGAGTAAGCACTATTTGACCATATCTTAGAGTGTGTGTGTGTGTGGTTTGCATTCTAAGTCTGGGGCCAACATTGATTTTATTTCCTCTTAGTATTTTATAGTTATTAGACTGCAACAAATTTTTCCTAAGTCAAGTATGGATTTAAATACAGAAGCAAAGAAGGAAAGGTACTGCATCTCTACTATGCCATAAATTCAATATATTTGTGATTTTTTAATTAATTTTTTTTACTGTTAGAGAGGAGATAACTGTGTGCTTAGTTTATGTAGCAGCTCCTCTGGAAAGCCAAGGGAGCTTTGAAGCACTGGAAGCAGCCAAGGAGTGCTGGTCTGGCCTCACCTTGCACCTCACCAGCTGTTTTCTCCTTGCTTTACAAGGAACAGTGTTGCCACCATCTGTCTTTAGGAGAAAAGAAACTGAAAACACACAGAGAAAAACCCAAAACCAAACCAATTCCAAGACCCAATCTACCAAGAAAGAAAGAAAAAAGGGGAAATGTTTTTTCTCAAAGCAAGTTCAACAGCATAAGTGAAATGGGGGACAGGGGTGTGGAAAGGATTGATATCCATAGGGATGAAAATAGAAAATGGATTGAGTGAAACACAACGAAAAGCAAAGAGGGAGTTTGTCTGCATTTTACATAGCTTTGCTATCATTATCTAAATATCCATCTCCATGAGAAATAAGACAAACTTGACATTTCACAGGGAGAGTGGGGAAGGAAGACGATTCACTTTTGGTTTTATTTGATAGTTCTGAACTAATTATATAAGAAATATGTCTATAATCACTCCTTTTTGAGAAGAAAATAAGTTCAGCAGCTATCTAGGTATTAGGGAAAAATCTTAAGGGTTTTATACATTCTTGTTGCCATGTTCCAGCTTCAGTAATGTGGAATGCCTGAGGCCCAAAGAACAAGAGAACTATTCTTCATTACCAGGTTATATAAAATCCCTCTCTGATGTCTGGAATTATTTTCTAAAAATGAAAAAGAATACTGCAGTCCATTTGCAGTGCATTTTACTCCTTGTAGTTCTCAATAACCGAGTTTCAAACCCCATTTTTCCTCTGTTGTTCAGAGGAAAGGAGGAGCATGTGAATAGTGATTCCAGAGAGGTGAGAAATTCCCCTTCCTGCTGAGCCTTGCCCGTCAGCTCTTACTAAGCTGAACAACCCCACACAGGATCAGGATAGGACAGACTAAATCTTCCTAAAAGCAGTGAACATTCTCCTGAATGGACTGCTGGCACCCTGTCACTTCCAACAGGAGCTAAACTGATTTTAGGTGGAATATCAAGCCCTGTGTTCCGGCAGAGCTGGAGTCCATTTCAGCCTGGCATCAAGGGCTTGAAGTGAGGTCCTTCCTGCCCTAATGAGCACTCTCAGCTCACACAGCCCAGAGCAGTCAGAGCTCCTCAGTCCATGCCCAGAGCTGCTGGTGCCAACTCCCCTCCCTGCTCCAGCAGCCCTCAGCTGAGAAATGCCATGTACATGGCTTCAATGAGATGGAAAAAAGAGCACAGAACGTTTCAAATATTAATGCATCATTGCTGACAAGCTTGACACGATGTTCTGGTATTTACAGGTTTCAAAAAGCTGATATTGTTCCCCTGTGACTGCCAGTAAAATATAGCCACTTATATGCTGTAATATGGTATTATCAGGCACAATACCAGTGGAAAAAAATCTCTTAACCACCCATGTTTAGGTCTGAGGGCATCCCACAATACAAATAAATAGTGCAAAACCCCACAGATATGTAGCAAAGCTTAAGAATCAGCCCTGTTTCAACATGAGAGCAATTCTGCTGTTAAATACCAAAAAAACTGGACCACCATTCAACAACCCTTTCCAGTGGTACCCAGCTGTACCTGACACTTGGCCTCAGCTGAGAAAGAAACAAGCAGGATGTCAGCAGAACTGAGGATCATCATGATGGCTTTTTTATTGCTCTGGCAATATTTTAAAATAAATAATAAATAAAAACCAACCCTTTTTTTTTTTTTTTTTTTTTTTTACCTTGCAAGAGTCTGTATTTAAGAGACAAATGTGGCAAATCATAGGAGGGGAAAAAAGAGGGAACATTCTGCTTTCCTTTAATATCTAGATCATGTTAATTGATCCCAGTAGAGTCCCTTGTTGCCAGACTACTGCAATTAGCTCACCGATTTCTGTATTTGTATGATCTTGCTTCTGCTAATTACAGATGAAACAATCCTTTGGAGGAGGTTAAAATTCCCCTCTCTTTTCCTGGGGAAAAACATTAACACCTTTTCAAATACTTGCAAGTTTGTAAGACCTTCCAGGGTCACCATTTGCATTATAAGTTTTAGTTCAAGAGTACAACTTAGAAATTAGCAAAGGCAAAGACACTGAGCAAGGCAAGTATAGGCAGCAGCATCTTGTCACTGCAGTTCCATGGAACAACCAGATTCCCTGGAAAAAACATGGTTCTTCACCTGCCCAGTCCTATCTGCCATGAACTAAGTTGTAGCTGTTTGTGAAAAATGAAAAGTAAGGGGAAAAAATCAAAACACCACCAAAAAACCCACAAAAAACCTAAAAAATGCGTGACAGAGGCCCTAAGATACTTCATTGCAGGTACCACAAACAATCACAGGATCCCAGAATGATTTGGGTTGGAAGGGACCTTAAAAATCATCCTGTTCCAACCCCCTTCCATGGAGCAGGGACACCTCCCACTGTCCCAGGCTGCTCCAAGCTCTGTCCAGCCTGGCCTTGGGCACTGCCAGGGATCGAGGGGCAGCCCCAGCTGCTCTGGGCACCCTGTGCCAGGGCTGAGCAACCTCCCAGGGAACAATTCCTTTCTAAAATCGAACCCAGCTCTGCCCTCTGACAGTTCACAGCCATTCCAGCTTGTGCTGTCCATGTTCAGGACTGTCTGTGAGGATTTACAGACACCTATGGAATGATGTGAAACTGCTGACAGCCAAGTTCAGCGTTTACAGAATTCCTCTGTTTTGAAGATACCATGTTGTAACTTCACAGGTGACTGGTGGCATTTAGCAACTTATCTGAGAGGAAAAAAAAAAACCAAAAACATTAAATAAACATTGCTGGAGTCAGTTTGTTTGGACTAATGCCTTCAGGCTATCTATTACTACTTCAGTCTTAACAAAGTGTCTTCATTTTGCATAATATTGAGGTGTTTTACCTTTTTGCCTCAAATAACCACAGTAATCTCAAAGAGAGGAGGGAAAATATCTGAACTCTTTCACTTTACAGAATAATTCATAGCAGCTTGCAAGCCTACTGGGATTAGTCAAAACTTGAAAAGAAACCCAATATTTCTATTCTAATATTGCATGTACAGCTCTCCAGCAATTATAAAACACACTGCTCAGTACTTTCTTTAACATAGGCTGGCTTGAAATTAATTGTTCTGGAAAGAAGTAAGTAGATCTCATTTACTGCTGGAACACAACTTGAATACAGTTTTCATGTATTAAAATTATTCCCTGGTGGCTAAAAGGAAAGAACAAAGTCTCAGAAAAGGCAAGGGTTTGTTCCACAGCAATTAGCTACCATCACAGAGTCTGAAGTCGCCTTCTCTTTATTAGTACTCCTATGATGGGAGGTTAAAGGGAACTGTTAACACTTCACACAATCAAAAATAGCTTTAGAAAATACACACTCTGCCAGGCCATCCGCACAGAGAGAGATGCTATTAACACCCAGGATGGTGGTATGACATTCACAACTTGGTCAACTTATATTTTGGATACACTGCAATATTTTTAAAGGAAAAAAACCTGAAGAACATGAATTCTATTTTCTACTTACAAAGAAACAGAAAGATGCAGTCTTTGTTGTCAGCTCACTTAAGCAGCCTGAAAACCATTTCAGGCTTATTGATCACTTACTAATCTAGTATTTTTTTTTTCCAATTGAAAACAAACACTCTGGAATACTTAGAACCCTTAGGATAAATTATCTCCTTAATTTCATCCCTGCATTCACATTAGAACCGTGGTAGGACTCTTGTTTCTACTGTCCCCACAGGTATGATCAACATTAGGGAGGAAGAAGAAAAGCCCCACACAAACACTGGCTGGTCATTTCCTCACAGCAGAAAGAAAATTACACTGCACTGAAAGGCAGAATAGAGAAACAGAAGATGTGAGCTGCAGCCTGGAAATGCTGGCTTTTGTGCAGCAGGGCATTAGGCTGAGGTGGCAGGACAATTCCTGCTCACAAATGCCCAGCTGGATGCTCCAGAGTCCAAGAGGCTTCAGCAAGGCATGAAGAGCCCCTAATCTCTCATAACAGTTGTTGCCAGCACTCTTTAACAGAAGCAGGAATATTTTAGTTTGCTTGCTAGTTGCTTAAATAACTGCCCCCAAGCTTGTCTGCCTCAATAAAAGAGAAGAGGGGAAAAAAAAGAAAAAAAAAATGGGGGGGAGAAAAGGGGGAAAAGCCCAGGAATAGCAACAAAGTGATTTTGTTCATGAAGATGCCCCTACATTTGCACATAGAAATAAAGCCAGGTTCTACTGAAGAGCTTCAAGTTTTCAAGACCTTGAAGAATTTCAAGTGCCAAAGCCTCAGTTGAATTTATGCACAAGCACTTGTATCTGAAAAGTGGCAAATTTCTACAGCTGAAACATTAAAATCCTCATCCAGAACTGGAATTAAAGCAGTCAGTGATTTCCAGAAGGCAAACAGATGGGCTCAGGTGCTTCCTCAGTGGTGAGGCAGCCATCCATTTCCCCTGTGATTGCCCAAACCCCACAAACCCTTGGACACCCTGAATGCTGAGCAGCTCCAAATCTTCATTTATCCCCACCAAGAAAAATAAATAATTGGGAAATACTGCTGACAAGGGATAAGGTGAAAAAACCAGTCATGGCTCCTCTGCAGCCCCCAGTGGGCCTTTCCAAGCTCAGCAGGAAGAACCCGGTGTCCCAGGGAGATGCAGGAGAGCAGGACACACCTTCCTTAAACAGCCACTGCCAAGGGGCTCCTGCATGGACCCTGCAGCCTCCTGACATCCTCCACTCAAAGCTGGGCCTTAAAGGGTCAAGCCAACAGCAAAGTCATGTCAAAATGACAATGAACAGGCTCATAGAGAGAAATTTCATTATAAAAAATTAATTTAAAAATTAAATCAGTTTAAAAGTAATAGTAGGAAAGTCAACACTTTAATAAGAACTGAAAGACTCAGTCCTTTATGTGACAGATGCTGCATTTTGGAAGGGATTCAGGCTGGTTTTATAACAAGTAGATGACCAATGACCCTAACCTGTAGCTACAGGTCTGGCTGTACTTGACAAAAATCCATTCTTCCTCCAATCAACCTTAACACTGACCAGACTGAAATGAGTAGGCAAACATGGGCAGAAGTTCACTAAATTTGAATTCTCCACAGGTCTGTTGGAAGTATTTTTTTTTCCCATCAGGTCTTTAGGCCTTTGAAAAACCAAACTGATTTGCAACACAGGCGGCTGGTGGCTCAGAGCCCAGCAATGGTCCTTTCTCCTCGTGGCCAATGTTCAAACGTCCACAGTTAACTGGAGATCTCACACACATCTTAATATTCATAGCTGGCTTTGATTAAACACACGATTCCACATGAATTCAAGGATCACCTTTCACAGGCCAGCCAAGCTGCAGTGTTTGAGTGCCACTTAACGTGGCGTTTAATCAGGAAAACGACTGCGGCGCTGCCCGATGAGGCTGCCTCCACTGCTGCTGCTCGATTTTTCCCCATAATTGCAGGATATACTTTATTGTGACAGGGGCCCAAGCAGTGGAATTCCAATATGCTATCCATCAGGTTCTCCATTATTGGATTAGCTGGATGTGGCATCATTACCGCTGCACTTTCATGCCTATCATTGATCGTGGCGTTCCTTCTATTTCACAATTAATGCAAGTCAGCTGGATTGATCAATCTTCTGATGAGTTTGAGCCACAGTCAATATATTCTTATGGCTCTGTGCTACTGATCTGTATGTTTTATAGCTGTGCCTAAGGATTTGTCATTCTGGCTACACATTTTCTTGGTGTTTTTTTATTTTTCTTTAGATACTCCTGCTCCCACCTTGCTGCCTAAACCACAAAGTGCTTATGAATGACTCACGTAGCATGAAAAAAAAAGAGGGGGTAACTAAATTCATCACTGGAAGGAATTTTCTTTTAAAAAAATAAATAAATCACACTCTTGAGTTGGCTCAGCAGCAGCCAGTCTGAAAGCTGAATGCTGAAAACACTGAGCTTCCAAGGAATTGCAGAGATTTCATATGAGTGCAAGAACTTTCATTCCTTGCTTACACTGACAGCAGGTTTATGAGATGTGGGATATGTTAACAACTTGATTGTTAATGTTTTTCTAACACTGTGATAGCTCTAATTGTTTTCTAAACCTTACTCTTCTTTCAGAGGGTAAAGAAGTGTGCAGGATAACCTCTTGACACTGAGAGGGAGAATGAAATGATGGGGCATTACGAAAAACAGTGCACTTCAATATTTGCTAACACCTTCTTCTGCTACCCTGTTTTACAAACATTGCTATTCATTTTTGAAAATTTTCTTTACAGAAAATTTTTCTAATTGTCATTTTCAAATAAAACACAGATTATACATAAAAGTACTATACTTCTGAATATTCCTTGTAAATGCGTCTTTTTTCTGCCTGCTAGAGAACATACCCAGATCAATGCCTATACTTTTTAGTGTCCACAAGAATAATGTGATTTTGGGAAAAAAAAAAAAAAAAGGGAAAAAACACAGCAAACCAGAAAAACCCAAACAAAAAGTCACAAAACACACACCAAAGTAAACCAACCTGAAACTTGAAAGAGCAATGCTAGTGCTGTTTCACTGTTATAGTTCCATTTCATCCATCTACATCCCAGCCTGATGTCCATTATAAGAAGTCTCAATTAACAGAAGATGCCAGATTTAAATATAAGAAAATGAACTGAAAGTTGGACAAAGAGTAAAATACCTTAATTAATACATTCAAATTAGAGTTTGGACTTTCTGGACTGCTTTGCACACACAATGCCCTCATTAAATGAAGAATAATTGTTTTTTTCCATCACTCTCATCTGGTTGCCAAAGCCAGGACTGGTAAGAACTACAAGGTATTAGCAGTGACAATTACAGTGCAATTTTGTGACAGTGATGCCACATTTTTAAATACCTTGTTTTGTCTTTCAGAATCCAGATTTATGGGTAAAAGCCACTTATAACTGAAATCTTTTTACAATTTATTTAAATTCAAAAAGCAAAACAACCCCTGAACCAATTTTTCTGTAAGCCCTGAAAATACCACCAACACAGGAAGAAAAAGAAACACACTGTCTGACAGGTGGAAATACTCTGTTAAATATAAATTGAGTTTTATTCAAAACAAGTAATGTGTTCCCTTAAACATCCTGGCTTTGAAGAGAGCAGGCATTTCACATTGTCCATACATAATTCAGTCTCACTGAAAGGCCTCCACCTAAACTATTTTCCATTACATTCCTTGGTAACTTGGAATAGAAAAGACAGAATTTATGCCTAAAACAGGGATAATATAATACATCGAGTTGTTACAGAGCTTTCAAAAGCACTTTGAAAACCAAGGAGCAACCACCAGTGCCAGGCAGACAAGGATCACTGCTGGAATCCTGGTTTTCTCCATCTGGAATAACATGAACCAAGAAACATGCCAAATCATTTGAAGTCTATTTAAGTCTTAAATTAGCTCATGAGTCTATATTTAGGCTGCCTACATATATGGCCTGGATTTAGAAATGCAGAGAACAGCAAATCTTAGCAAATCACTGTACCTAAAAGTGCTCACATCTTTCAGGAATCAGGCCATTATATTTAGATGCCTAATTATGGGTACGAGATTTGAACAAACTTAGCCTAGAGAATTTTAGCCTAAATAGGTGCATATGACATCACAAAGGTTTTGAAGTTGCTCTGAGATATGATACACTAAGGCAGAGAGCTCATATTCATGTAAAAGTGAAAAAAACCCATCTGGTAATCATAAATATATTACAATTTAATATATTGGGTACTTATGGAGAAAAAAATCCCTATTTTATTTCTGTTAAAAAGACTACAGTACTTCAGGTGCAAAGGGAAACAAATTAACATTCTATTTAATTTTGTTACCAGAAGATACATGTTAAGCACAAAAAACTGTTTCAGGAAAGTTGGCATTGAGGCATCAAATAAAGACAACTCTAAAAATAAGGTAATAATTATTCTTAGTGTGCAAATAATTTTTAATTTCTCAGATATTTGCGGGTTTATTTTACATCACACCGTATTTCAAATGATATTGGAAAGCAGTCCCAAATCTTGCTACTAAAAGATTGATAATGAATATTTAAATTGTAACTACAAGTCCACTCTTAGAGGAAAAGAGGATTTTTTTTTTTTTTTGTATTTTTAAGAGGGAATCAGCTGCTTTTTTTTCTATATAGTCACCAAATGACTCAGCCTGCTGGGAAATATGGATACTAGAATGTTTTGGTTCTGACACTGATGTAGCCTGTTGGAGCCTTGTCAGACTTTCAAACAGAATCTTCTGCTTTATTGAACCGATTCCCTGTCTAAGAAGTGATGGCTACACTTTGGCCTGATGGTTTTGCAGAGATCCCTGCAGGTTTGCACCCTCAGAAAAGCTCAACTTGATAAAAAATCTCCAAGAGCACAGGAGAGGCTGAGCCCAACTCCTCTCACAGACACACAGATCACTGAGGTCAGGTGGGCTCTAAAAACAGAGCAGGAATGCAAAACTGGTGTGGCTCTCTCTGCTGCTGTCTGTATTTTTGTGGATCACTAATGCAAAAGTATTTATGTTTTCAGGAGGTGAACAAGAAAAAAAGAACAACCAGAATACTAAATTTTTAACATTGATGTGATTTACCCTGTTTGGGATGTGTTTGCCCAGTAAAACAGAGAAAAGCACCAGGAATTCAGATGGATGTGAATTCAAAGTAATTTCCAGGAAGTGTTGCACGGCTGCACAAACTAAAATTCCACCCACAATTAATCGACCTATAAAAACCCCTGACAATAAACAGTTTATATATCCATAAATCCTGAATTGTCTTTTAAATGAAATGAACCAAATATTTTTGCTTTCAAATATCAGTTTGCTTTGATTTTGTATGGAAATCACAGAAAAAGAACACTGCAGGCATTATTGACAAAATAACCAATCCCCTCCCTGGGCCTAATCTTGTGGATTTTTAGTTCTTTCACGGACAAAAGGCAGAGTGAGAAAGCACACACAGGCAGGCAGTGAGGCACAGGCAGCTCAGATAACAGGATACACACACTCACCTTCTGTTTCTACCTTCTCAAATAAATGTTCATTACTTTTTCAAGGGAAATGACAAGTAATTTATGAGGTAATACACATAAATGCTCCAAGCATGAGAAAACACAGCTTTCAAATAATGCAAAGAAACTTATATCTCTGAGGACTTTAAAGGTATTGCCAGGTTCTCTGGTGCAGAGGTATAGTATAAATACTATAAAATGCAGTAGAAAGCATTAAGCAACACACACTTTCTGCTGAATTATAGATGTAATCAAAATGAGCAAACACACAACATCACTCTTCACCATGCTTGTCTTCCTAGAGAATTTAAGCTGAAGCTCCAGCTTTTGTGTTCCCTGGGTTTTATGCCCTCTCCACTGTTTACCTAAGAGATTCTGAGTTTCATAACATGTCATAGCACATCATAAAAAAGCTATAAACCTGGACGTTTCTCTTGAAAGTCATAGATCAAGTTTCCACCAACACCACCCCAAGAACCAATTTTGATTCCAGCTTGTATGTATGTTTCACTGCTTATGTTTTAACACCATTTTAAATATTTACTTAGCATCCTTCTAAAGACAGAGCCGGTGTCATTAAATCAGAAAGCAGAATTGTGTTATGGAAATTGTAATCATTACAGCTTGACCTAAAACTGCTAATGCAGGCTTTTCTGTCCTCTAATTTTGCAGCCAGAGAAGCAGTTTCCTGTGGCTCACTGATGCTGACAATACCCTCAGACCAATTCCCATGATTCCCTCATCACGGGCAGATATCATTTCAACAGATGTCAAGAACAGCTAAGTGCACTTAGGCCTATTTGTTAAATTCCTAGGGGGAGGCAGATTGGCGAAATTCATCCTGTAATTAAACCGCATATTTCTTTCAAGCTGCCTCTTCCCTCTTCCTTTCATAATCCCTCTGCCTTGCATCAAATCATTTAGGCACTTATTGGCCACAATCAATACAATATGAGATCCATTAATTCAGTCCCTGGGAGGTTTGCTGGGAAGGGGCAGCCTCGCTCTGCCAGCATTCCCAGGCGTTGCTGCGAGCCCACGGAGCACCTGGAGCGGATTTACGGCAGCTCCAGCCCCCGTGCCCACAGCTCTGGGCTGCAGCCAAGCCCACAGGGATGGGTGGGAATGGGGAACCCTGAGTGCAGCCCCCAGTGCAGCCCTGCATGCAGAACTGCAGCCATCAAAGCCCAGCTTCCCATGCTCAGTGCCCCTCTCTGCAGACAGGGAAATGGAACTGGAGAGGAACAATAAAGAGGGGCCTCACTGCCACAGGTGGACTTCAAACATCTTTCACCCACATCTTCTCTCTTGCCTTGTAACTTACACATCTTCCTCTTACTGAATGGGGTTGAATTTGGCTGGGATTTGGTTTTATTCTCATAAACGGATGAGACCAGCCATTAATTTTTAGAAAGAAGATATAAACAGAATTCTAAAATTAGCCTATGTTTCATTTTTAAGGATATACTGTTGCATTATATATTTATGAGCAAATATCTCAACCAGGTCCCTAACATGTAACTGTGAAACTGAGGGCTTAGAAGTGTCAACAAGAAACCATATTAAAGGCTTCATAAACCCCAAGCATGTAACACGCTGGGAAGCTATCAATATGTGCACCAAACAACGTGTCATTTGCAATTAAAATTATATTTGTACAGAAACAAGGACTAAAATTGGTACACAAACAGATTACTAATATGGTAGGCTAACTTGAGAAGGGAAGAAAAAAATTCTAAGGTTTAATTGGATTATTTTGCTGCAACTGCAAAAACACTCTTATCAGACAAACAAAATTTCCATATATTCTTATTTACATTCAATTTTTAAGGCGGTGGACTAATTAGAAAGTATTTTTGTCCATTTCATAAGGGATACAATTTATAACTTTCAGATTAGCAAATTCTACTTTCAGTGATGTTCCATTGCCAGTTTGAGCTCATTTCCTGTGACAGGAAAAGAGCTGTGCTGAGGAATGGCTGGAGTCTGTTCAGACCCTGGGGAGGCCGGAGCACTCGAGGACAGCTGCAGGCAGGGTGACAGGAGAGGATGGAGCTGTGGGGAAGCCCAAGCAGACCCAGCAGCACAGATGTTTCAGAAGCTCTGCCACGGCCCTGGCTGGATGCACTCGTTAACTGAAATCCCTAAAGATTTTCTTCCCATTTTTTGATGCCTCAGGTTTTGGCTTTTATATGTTTCAGATTCTGTGCTGCTTTAGTGTGGGGGTCTGGGCTTCATATTAGGGGATGGTGAGCTCTCTACACAGAGCAGGGAGACAAAACAATTCCGGCTTTAGCTGGGGACCAAGGACAGATGATCCAAATCTCAGCCCCAGGAGCACAAACCCCGTGGGCTGGAGAGAGAAAAACCAGCAGGATGGGACTGCCTGGGCTAAAGCTGGAATTGGACAATGAACTCCAATGTGCAAATGGAGCAGAACTTATGAAAATGAGAGCCCCCGTGACCAGCCGTGCATTTTGGGACCATTTTGGTTCATCTTGGGTTCAGCCCTGACTGGGCTCCTGTGCTGCCCAAGGTGGATCCATGGAGGAGATCCTTTTAATAAATCCCTGCTTTATTTAGCTCTGTCCAGTCTCTGTTCTGGGTCAGCCTTCACAGGGCATCACTTTCACCCCTGCTCCTAATGTTTTCATGGTTTCATGTATTTAAGATTTTAAAGGACCACACCCTTTATTTTTTAATTTCTATCGTATGTTTGGGGTATTTTTTAGGGGTGTGAGTGATTGTTTTTTTATCTAAACTGAGTGGGAAAAAACAGTGTTACTTCATAGGTTCTCAGTAGACCTCTAATAAATTATGGTTAAAACAACCACAATACATACAGGAATGTTTTCAGTTGTGGGGGTAAGCAAAAAAAGTTAAAGGTACCACGAGGTCATCATTCTGTACTGCAGAAAAACTGGTAAAATCAAAGAAAATAAAAATACTTCAAGTGTTTTAAGGGATTTGCATTACTTTACAACATATTTTTTCTCTGTGACTAAAGGTACTTTCTAGTTGAAATTGGTACCATCAATTACAGGTTCAGCACTAAAAAAAAATGAGAAAGTACAGTCAGTTATTGGCTATTTTATAACCAATAACCCTTCAAGTTTACAAGGTTAACTTGAGTAGAGTCTTGTCTTTCTAACTGGAGAGGAAAGCCCAAACCATTGCCATTTATACTGGGGACTCTTGACCTAAGTCAGATATTGTAAATGCAGCTGAACCCAGTGGGAAGAAATGATGATGTCTGACTCCAGTTCAGAAGGCTGAATTTCTTTATTATAACTATAATACATTAATATACTATCTAAAAGAGATACTAAAACTACCTACCTACTTTTTCTAACTACTATATCTAACCACTCACAACTTGTGATCCTCTGTTGAGAGCCCAGCCCCAGGTGGGTTGGATTGGCCATCAGCTCAAACAATCCTCACCAGAATCCAACCAAGCACTCACCCCAGGTAAACAATTCTCCAAACACATTCCACATGGGAAAAACAAGGAGCAGAAATAGAAATTGTTTTCTCTTTCTTTCTCTCTGTGCTCCTCTATGAAAAATCCTGAAAGAAAGAAAATGCACCTGCGACACTCCGAGACAGAAATTCACTTTAAACTTCGTACCTTTGCCTTTTCAGGACATGTTTAAGCAGATGATTTTCATCTTTCAACTCCACACCCTCATAAGGGACCCAGCCACCTTCTTGACTCAGCTGGTGCCTGCTCTTGCTCAGAGCACAACCTGCAGCCACTGATAATCCCTCCTGAGACTCAGGTTTTGGGTTGTTTTTTTTTGGGAGGGCACTGTTTGAAAGACATCCCTCTCTAATAAACAGAATTTCACAAATATGACTCTCATAAATGTCAGTTACTGTCCCATCAGATTAGGCATGAACCTTCTGATGCCTCAGAAAGTTCTAGGAAAGACAATTCTCTTTTGCAAAAAAACCCCAAAAAAACACAAAGAACCACCTGCTGCAAAAAGGAAAACAATGCATACTTTCAACATGGAAGTATACTGCCTTAACCTCATACCCCTGAGAGCTACAATTAAACACTCAAGAAATTAAGAAATTATTAGGAAAAACACATTATCATCCAGGCAAATACTTTTATTATACTTTAATTCATTAGAAATATTTCTAAACTCTCCCTGGGGAAAGAGTACAGTTTAAAATTGCTTACATCTTTCTTAAAAGTTGAAATAAGCTTTCCTGTTTCATCTTTTATAATCTTATTTTAAATTTTGCAGAAACTGCTGACTTGGTACTGCAATAGAGATAATTATTCCAAATATCTTTTTTGGGAGGTATTTTTCTAGGTATGCCTAATTATTGTCTGCCCTTTTACATTTACTTCTGGATGCCATGGAGATTTGCCAACAACAACAAAAAAAAAATCCAACACAAGAAAACCCACACTGGGTACACCTGCTTAATGACAATAATTAGGTTACCACTAATTCCTAGAGCTGTCACTGAAGGCTGGGCAAGCAAATAACAAAGGCAGGTAGCTTCGGATCAAAAATAATTAGTCTGAGGAGGTTTTTTTTTTTTTTTTAATATTACTTTGAGGACAATAGCTTCATTCCATCTGGTTTGGTTTTTTTTCCCCAGGTAGCCATTTCGTAATTACAGAACTGACTGAGAGAACTCCTCCACTTGAAGGAAACGTCTGCTTTCACATTTCCACCCTCTGAACTGTTCCTAGTTTTAGATTCCCTCATTTGTAGGAGGGCAGAGGAGGAAAAAGCATTCCCCTGAGGGCTCTCCCACTCAGCAGTTTGTGGGTTTGAAACTTCTTGGGATATTTTTGTGTTTGTTTACAATTTCCTGATGGATTTATTTTCCATTAAACCCTCGCTTCTTCCCTTGGACACAAGTACAGATTTAGAATTCGCAAAACCTACATGTGGCATATGTAAGATGCTTATTAAGGTGTCTCAAATTAAAAATAGGCCCAACATACAAGCAAAAGGAACTAACCCAAACATGGATTCAAAGAGATCTGCCTTAGGAGTATTTCAGTTTACCATTTATTTTATTTTAATGTTACCTCTGGTGTGAACAGTTTGCAAAGACAAGAACTTATTCCCTAAAAATCACTTTAGAACTACATAAAAAAGCAAAAAATAAATCATAGAATGTGAAGTTTCAGCTGTTATCAACTTTAAGCCATTATTATGCATAACTTTTCCAGTAGAGCAGCACAGATGCAACAAAAGCAATTTTGTCTCAAACTAAGCAAGATGGTCAGAAAATTGAACAGTTAGTTAGAAAAATAAGTAAATTTTTAAAAAATGTTGCAAAACACTCAAGTGACACATGGTAAAAATAGTAAAAATATTGAGAAATGCAAGTTTTCTGTAAACTCTTCATTTTATTTCATTTTCATTACCTTCTCTTCCTGCTATAAGCAGGTGTAAGAACAACTTGGCTCTTTACAATAATTACATTCTGTGTGATTGCAATAGCCTGAAGGCTTCGGCTTGGTAGCATCTACAGATTCTATTTTATAAGTATTATTAAAAGCAAATGAAGGAAAACTAGAAGAATAAGATTAGCATTATATAAAAAATACTGCACTAGAATACCTCATTAGGAAAATAAATAGTTTTCTCTTTAAAACAAGTATGAAGTTAAGGAAGTTTCATTTCAGACTCCTAAAGAGAAGAGGTTTTGTGCTATTATTTATTTTTATTTTAACATTGCATTTCACTATAAAAGTGGAGAACATACTGCCCACTTAGTGTATTTTTGCAAAAGCTGTTCAGAGCTTTTTTGTTTGCAGAAATTGTGGCTTTTTTCCATAGAGTAGGAATGCTCATCCCCTGTGCCTAGGGCAGCAGCAGGACAGACACACAGACTTCATTCTGAGCTCCTCAGCCTTTGCAGCTTCCAGGGACACCAAGCCAGGCTATGAAGGGTTGGTGCTCTGCTTAAAATGATCCCCACTCCCTGTCTTTTATTTCAGGAAAGCCCTTTCCATCCTCAGAATCCTTAAGGCCTCTGCTGTTTCAGGTAGGATTATCCTTCTCTTTCCCTTCTGACACCGGTTTCCTTTCTCCACACCCTTCCATAACCACTCTGCTCCCCTCTGCTTCTGCAGTTCTCTGGCATTTCTGTGCAAAATCACCTCTTTAGACCTGCAGGATGCAGAGTTCACAATCACATGCAGGAGTTTCCCTGTGACAGCTCCCAGTCTGTGCTCCCAAGCAATCCATCTCTTAAGGAAATGTGCTTGACAGAGCCCTCTAATGAATGTTTTGTAAGCCAAAGCTAAAAGCCAGTTCTTCATGCTCATGCTCACCCAATCTCTACCCCACTTTCTGTGCCATCAGCCAGGCTGGTAATAATTCCTGTGGTAATTGCCCTCTCCCATTATCTCTGTCAGCTCCTTGTCTGCCATCATCTTTTTCCAGGGGCTCTAAGAGGTGTCTGTCCTTGCTTTACCACTCTTTTCCCTACACATCTTATTTTTGGCCATTTATCACCTCCTAAGCCATTTTCATATGACTCATGGGGTCAGCTCTGTAATGTAGACACTTGGAACTAAATCTTGTCTTTGTCAAATCTCCTCATGGATATCTAACAAGGCTTCTAACAAGTTAAAAGCAGAACTTTCTTTCTCCTATTGCCCATCAGCTTTCAGGCCCTCCTTTTTCAACTTCCCATAAATTCATCATCTTGAGCTCATGGAAAATCTTGCAGATTTTTTCTTTGTAACATTTCTAAGATCTAGCACTTCATATCCATCTGGAGAACTTAAATTCTCACTTCATCACATCACTTGACAATTAACTTTTTTTTTTCTATCTTGGCTCTACTCACAACCTTTCAGATTACTGCTGCCAGAACACCTTTGTGAAATTATTGTTCAGGCTATTTCAGCCACCTTTTTGCATCATCTCCCCTCTATCCCCTCAGATAGTCTTTCAACCTCTCTCATGAGCAGAAGCAGCAGGATGGCACCTCTGTAAACTGAATATTAACTCCCCCATCCCTTTAGAAAGTGATAGAACACTTTATAAGCAATATCAGTGGCATCACTGAAGTTATGGTGAAAGGTTATAGCATAGCCAAAGTATAGCCCAGTAACCCCTTTTTAAAATCTGCAACACAATGCAAGATTGCACAGTTCATCATTGATCTCTCTTCTCCATCCTAACAGTCACACTTTTTCCCTTCTCACAGAATTAACTAGGTTGGAAAAGATCTCTGAGATCACCAAGTCCAACCTTTTCCCTTCTTATTTCCCATTCTTAAATTCTGAAATGGTTTAGGCTCCCCTCTCCATAGCTGAAAACATGACACTAATTAATTTGCTTGCAAGGCTGAGATTTTGGGGAAATGGGGTAAAAGTACAATGGTGTTACACTCTAAAAGCTTTAAGTGTTAGAGTCAGGATCATTTGTATCATTTTTGTTGACTCTTATCCTTTTTTTGTAATGTATTGTTTTGTCAGCTTCTAAATTACTGATTTTAATCCATCAAGCCAGGCAGGCCCACAATCAATTGAAAGGTACAAGAGAAAAAAGCTAGCTCTTAATCATTATTAGTTCTTTGTTCAAAAGAACTCTGCTTTAACTTTTGATCTATGTACCTCAGACAATGCAAAATCTATTTGTTTGAGTTTAATCTTAATCACTGCCTTGTCTGGTAATTAGCCAAGGAGGATGACAGCATTCTGGGGTGATTTCTAATGTTCTCACAAGAGAGAGAACAGATCACCTCCCTCAGGATGATGTTTCATGCAGTGTTATCTTAGAACGCAAAATAAATATAAATATGTGCAAAACATGCATAGAGTACATCACACATCTTACCTTTTCTCTCAAGACAAGTACCTTTATATTAAAAAAATATATATATATTTTTTTTTTTGCCATGCCTCCTACCTGAGCTGCTGAGTTACTCCTAACTTGCATAGGTAACAATACAGGAAACACATCTCTTGATGTACAAATATTATCCAGTGCTTTTAAGAGAAGTGAAAAACTCTGGAAGTGTACAAGCCCATGTAGAATGCACCAGATTTATTAAAGAGGGAAGGGTTCTCCAACCCAATAGAACAGTGACCCAGCTTTGGAGACACTCGGGTACATTTTGCTACCCTGGTTTTTCCTGGCTGACATCTTTGCTCCAGCTCTCAGACATAAAAACCCATTTGACCCCAATCTGTAGCAAGAGCCTGTCAGCCAGGCTGGATTCCCTGGACACCCCAAAAGCACAGGAAAAACTCAGTGTATGGGCAGGGTGGAACCAGGGGCCTGTGGTGACAAGGAGTTTGACCCTCCTGGTTTGATTTTGCATTATTTTAATTAAACCTACACCTCATAAGGGTGAAATGTTGCACTCCTGGGTTCAGGCATTTTGTCAGTCCTGTTCAGGCTAGGACACCCAGATTAAACAGCCTACAGCTAATCCACCAACTCCCAGCAAAACTCCTCTTACCTTCAAAAAGTCACAATGCTCAGGGAATTACCTGCACAGGGATTCTCTGCCTGGAGCTGATGCTCAATTTATGACAAAGGCTGGTTTGCTCCGAGTTCTTTTGGCACAACAAAACCTTGTTAAGAAAACTTAAATTTTGAGGGAAAAATGGAATCCCAATAAAATCAGTGGGAGTTCCTGTTATTAAGCAAAACAGAACAACCCCACCATGTCCCAGGATTAGGTGGTTCAAAGAGCCACTGTCAGCTCCCTCCTGCCGGGCACTTCCCCTTAATGACAGCATTCCCTGCAATGCCTTTGGGAACATAAACTCATTTTATGGGAGGGTTATTTTAAAACATGATTGTGTTATTGTAAAATTGTACTATTATCAGAGTCAAGAAAAAGTAATTTTAAAGTTATACCAACACTTTAAATTCTTTTCTGTCACTGTGTACTACTTGGTTATGTTTCATATATCAAGGTATTACAAAAAGCAATGCTTGAAAACAGGGTTAAACACCTGGGGGATGTAACTTTATAGCATTAGCCCTGATTATAAACATAAAGGTAAGTGATGCATTGTAATAGAATCATCTTATGGCCCAGGCTAAGACTAAAATGTAAAGCTTCATACTGTGATCACCGTGTTCAGTTAAAGGAAGAAAAAAACAGTGTTGCATTTTCCCCATCATCAGCAGAACTGCCATCCCTTCTCACAGGGTTTTCTAATCCTTTCTGGCACCTGAGGCATCTGAACAGTTGGTGGGAAGAAGTGAAACTGTGACGAAGTGAGTCTCATTTCAGATTTACAGTCCAATCACTCACAAAACCTGCCAATTCACTTTATGGCATGTACTGTGAAAATTCATTATTTAATATGAGCCTAAAAAAAGCTATTGGTGCACTACAGTAGCTTGACTTTGAATTATAAAAGAACGAGGAACTCAGTATGGGGTGTCTTTAGGCTTGTAGTGAGACAGACCAGCATATACTTAAAATGTCCTTTGTATGTTCCACTCAAGCAAAACATTTGTTCAGCCAACAAACTGCTCCATTCCAGCATTCTTTCTGTGCGTTTTTATCTGACTGCTATATATGCATAAATCCATGTACTCATGTATGTGTTAGGTGCTAAAAAAAAAGGGTACAACAATAAATGACCAGTCTAGGTTAGAAATAATTTTGATTTCAAATAATTTTCATTTAAAAATTTTCATTTTTTAGTTTTTAGATAATTGGAATCATAACTACTCAAACCTGGTCAACTCACTAAATAGCTTTGCTATTTTATAACCACATGACTTAGGGAAAGAATACAGTTTAGGGTCTGTGGAGTGCATAATCATGATTATGTGAGGTGATAATGATGCTACCTTAGAGCTCCCAACTCCTCACTCCCCTCCCCAGTCTGGCTTGGGTCAGAAAAAGGCAATTTCTCCATCTTACAGACCTGTCAAATGCTAAGACAATAGCTGAGAAAAAAAATAACTTACACTAAAAGAAATTACCAGGATGTCTCAAGGTGTTTTCACTTGTGCCCAGCCCTGTTGAGTGGTGCTGCACAATCAGAACTGCAACACTTCTGTGCCTCTGAAAAGCACAATCAGGTGAGCAGGAGCTGGGCCATTCATCTTTGTAAGAGCCAGAACTGTGGGCTTGGACCACAGCAAATGCACACCTTGAACTGCTGCTGGAGCTCCCAGAGCAGCCTCACCTGGGCAGGCTGCACGCCCAGCTCCTTTCTGCTTCAGAGAACATCAAAGCTGCAGCACAATTAGTGGTTTACAAAATGCCAACTAGCACCACTTCTGCACTCAGATGGGTTCACTAACAACTGCATTTACAGCTGATGACTGTTTCGAAGTTACACTCCAATTTTTTATTATACTTTTATACTACAAACATATACAATTAAAATTTTTGCAATTATTTATCATAACAAAATTAAAACATGCAAAATAAACCTCAGATGGGCCATAAGTTCTGTAAGTTTTTTTCTTTCTCCCTTTATGTCTAATTAATTTTCTTTAATTCCTTACTTCTTATAGCAGCAGTTTGATATAATAAACCATCATTTGTAAAAGCCATTAAGAGGAGGCTTGCTAGTAGCAACCTCTTAAGATATCTCATCAAGTGATGTGCTGTAACATTCTCACATCAGCTTTCTTCAGCTTTTCATTGCAGCATTTAATGGTGGCTGAGATTCCTAAAGTGTTTTTTGTTGAAATTATGAGAAAAAATATCTTCATGGAACATAGACAGTAGAAGCAATGTAAAAATCAAGTTCAATTACAAAAGTATTTTTGAAAAATCGATTAATGCCAGCAATATTGTAACAGCTTTAATTAAAACAAGGGTAATTCTCACAGTTCAGAATGAGAGTATCTGTCTCAATTCTGTTAGCTCATTCTTGGGAAGGTAAATTGACATCCTCCCCCTGGCACCCACACTGATCTCTCCCCCACGGTCCCTCTGAGCAGAGAGGAGTCAGTGGCTGCTTCCCACGGGCATTTACAAACTCAAACCCAGCACACTTCACCACGCTCATCCCAGTTATCCCATCCTTCTGAGCTCCAAACAACCCTAACTCTAAAATGCAGAGAGGAAAACATCCACACAAAAGCTGAATACAAGATAAAACACATATGAGACACATCAGACAGCATCTTATTTTTCCTTAAAAAACACAAGTGGTTAAATGTTATGCAGCTACTGTACTTCCTTGGTCAGGATCAAGTTTGCTTCATAAAACATGTTTGGCCTATTGAATTATGACATTTCTAGTTAAAATTGGTATGAAATGATTAATAAAAACTGAATAGAATTTTTTTTTTCTTTTCTAGCCATCTTCTTAAAAATCAAGCTGCAATACCCTTTCAGCATTTCATTATTTGTATTGTACACCAGCCTTGACTCTATTAATATTTCTCTTTCACTGTCTTTCAGGATATACATTTTTCTTCTGGTTGGCAAGCATCCAATACTTTTGGTTTGTAATAAATAAAGCCACAGCAAAAACTTCTCATATGTGTTACTTTTCTACAAATCCCAATGCTTCATTTTACTTCTCTAGCAAATCTCAAATATTTTTGACCCTTCCAAGTTTATTTTTCTCCTTTCATCACAATCAGGGCTTTTAAGATGAAGCAATCTAATTGCTGGATTCCTGCCAGGTAAAGGTAACCTGTCCACAAATCTATAAAGTGCAAGATAATGAGAGCATGGTTTGCCTGCTCCCGTGACCAGGTGCAGGTTTTACACTTCCAAACACAAAGAACTGGGTGCTGCTAAAGCACTATTAGACTTCCCGAGTAGGGAGGCATGCAGGGCCTCTGCAAATGACTGTCACAACCCCAAAACCTTCCCTGTAATGCAGAGGGAAGGAGGTCTGGGATCAGCACCCTTCCCAGGGAGCTCTGCAGTGCACACACCACACCTGGGCACTGGAGCTCACACAAACAGCTCACAGCAGCCCTACACTCATTTGGCAGCTCCAATTACCTTTCCTGATTTAATAAACCATGGCTGTACCCATGTGGGTGCTCAGAGAGGAAAAACAGAAACAGAAGGAAAGAGGATTCTGCAAGGGAATTCATGTCCTGTTCCTTTTTCCATCTGCAATGGTACCTGTTGAACAACTCTACCTGGCACTCTTTGAGAATGAAGACTGACCTTTAACTCGGAGTAAGGAAACCTCCCTCTTTCCCCCACCATTTACAGTTTATGTGTTCTCTAATACTCTTATGGAAGAAGAAAGGTTTAGTGATAACTCCACTACTCATACTCTGGTGACTTGAGTTCCATTGGCAACCTTCAAATAGCCCCTACTGGCTGCACCTTTAATTAAAAAATTAGAACCTCAGAAGTAGCAGGGCCAACTAAAACTCACAGAATGACTAGGTTGGAAGAGACCTTCAAGATCATCAAGTCCAACCCAAAGCTCTCATAGAAGGGAGTACAGAGCAGGAAATAATTGCTCTGCTCAGAGACATGAGAGATGGGAAAGACAAGAAAATTACTCAGTGATTGGGGAATGCAAGGAGACAACATCTGGTGCACTTTTTCCTCACATCCTATTTTCCAGGATATGCTTTGCTCATTCTCATTGCGATGCTCTGAATTCTCTCCACTGGACCAACATTTCTCAAGAACAGCACCCAAGCCTGGACACAGATCTCTGGGACAACCTTCCCTTTCCTCAAGGTTTTTTTGTTTGTTTGTTTGTTTTTCCACAATTCAGAGAACAGTGCAAAAGGCTTTTTTATTAATAAAATCCACAGGTGCCAGTTTTAATTCAGGTTTCACTAATCCAGGATATGCAAATCCTGATTTTCCTTTTTTGTTTCCCCCCCGTAGGAGTTTGCACTGGTGACATACCTTAAGGGGCAGGACATCTGCTCTGCAGCAGTGCCAATTGATCAGCACCAGCTGAATTGACAGAAGCAGCCTGGTGATTGCTCTCGTTTCACTGCACCCACCCAGCTGTGCAGGAGAGCTGAGGGATCCCTGCACACCCAAGCCCTGGGGAGGTTTCCACCTGTGCTGGACAGTCCCTGGGCTGTGGGGGACTGCGTCAGCCCTGGCATGAGCAGCCTGTGGCAGCTCTCCCCAGGAGCCTGGCCCTGCCTCTCCTGCAAACACCCTTCAGATAGCTGGCTTTGGGCAGAAAACGATGCAAAAGAAAGTGACCAAAAAAAGGAGGAAACTCCCTCCACAGCCAAAGTCTGTGCAACACCTTGAGGGACTCCCCTCCAGCATCCATCTAATCCTACACCAGAGTAGGGTCCCCTCCTTGTGAAAGGATGCTAGATTTACTCCCTATTGCTATTCCTTTTTTTGTTCTCTTATTAAACCAGTCATTTTATCAAACCACTTCTCTTCAGACCTCTCTTTCTGAGATCCAGGAAGAACCCCTCACCACCTCTCTGGCCCTCCTTGCAGAGCAGGGCCAGCTGGGCTGGAGATGAACGTGTGCCTCCAGCCCCCAGGGCATTCTGTACACACAGAACTCCCTGTTCTGATGGACTGACACATGTTTCTACCTCAACACCTTCTCACTGTGTTTCGATTTAATTGACCAGTGAAGTAATTACTTCCTCCAGAAAGAAACCAATTTAGTTTCTTATATTTTCCTTACTTTCTTTTGTTGCAGTCAGTGCAACACAGATGGCCAATGTTGTTTCTAATTCCTCCTGCTCGGTTCCTCAGGTGTACAAAAATGGTATTTCTTGCCCAGATTGCAGTTCCTGTTTCCCATGTTACATGCCCCATCAGTTAGTTGTCTTTCTGCTGCCTATTTCTCCTTTTTATTGGAATGAAGAAAAATTATTTTCCCCACATTGGTTCCTGTTCAGTATTAATAGCCTGTTTCAAAAGGAAATGTTTAAAATCCAAAAGCAGTAGTCTAGGCAAGCTTCTCTTCTCCCAAGCATCACATAACTATTAACATCATATGGTATTGTTTTCAATAAGTACATTGCTTCCTTTGTCCATCCCTTACAAGCCTGCAAATATGTCTGGTGTCCCCAGCCTGAGTAATCCACAGCACAAAAACGCTGCAAAATTCTTTTTTAAGGCTAATGTTTTCACAAGGGCATACCTTACTATGTTTTATAAACCTACTTTATTTTATTACATGGATTCATATAAAAACTATAAACCAGGTTTTATATCACTTTCAGCTTTTGACCATTCATCAGTTTTCCATGATAAAGCCACAGTGAAATCAATATCCTTGTAAAGCCAAGCTGTCAAAAGTTACTAGACTATTTCCAAAGGCAATTCCAATGAGACAGACTACCAGATGTTTTCAATATATTTTATACAAGATTGCATGATAATTTTAGTGGGACCGAAGGAAACAATACAACAGGTAGTGTTTGGAGGTTTGACATTTTAAATAGCAAGCTCAATTGATTTTTACAAGATACCAGAGACAAAAATGCCACTTCTGGAAAATTTATACCCAAACATTCATCCACAGAACTTAAGAGCAATTGTGTTGTCAAGCAGCAAGGAAAAGAGATGGCCTTTAGCAACAATGTCATATAAAAGTGTTCACTGTACCTATATGTGTATGTGCATATATGTACTTATTTAATAATTAAAAATGTATAGTTAATATACACACATGTATAGGTGTATGAAAGCATAATCACCTCACTGTATTAATTTTGACCTTTTGCTGATTTACAGTTTTATTTCTTACAGAAGACTGCCAATTATGATTAAAATTCCCCTTATAATTAACTCAAAATTTTATTAAATCCAGCTTTTATATCTTTAAATATAATAACACCAGCCAAGCCAGGGCAAAGAATATGTCTAGTCATTAATTCTACTTGTATCATTTCTCATTCCTCAAAAAAATGGCAATAAAAGGATCCCTCCTTAGAAATCAGCCTGGCCATGGCCACACTCATCTCCATAATAGCACAATTTCCAATTCACGCCTCATTTTCATTAATGTTTCTAGCCATAAATTTTTAAGCATATGATAAAAAATTTCTGAAGCGGCATAAAACTAACATGGAGAGGGAGTTCATTAGTATGTGACCCTAATTAGAAATTCCATATTAACTTCCCACTTCTACTTGTGCACATCCAGCAGCAGCAGGCCTAATATGCTGTGTACCAATTGTACATTTGTTTTAAGAGCTCGTTCTCCCCTCCCTCATTTTTATTTTTACACAATTTCTATGTTTCCCCTGCTATTGAATAAGTCAACAGACAACTGTATCACAGCAGCACCTTTTGTGTCACAAATTATCCTGGAGAACTGTAAGAAGCTACCAGCTCAATGCTTTATTAATGATACTAGATCATAAAAAGAAAGGGGAAATTGCTGACTCCAACTCTTTTCTAATGTTGGGTGATAAAAATGCTACTTCAGGATTCAGAAGGTTAAGTTCTAATGTGTATTTTGAATAGAGTATGCTGAAATAATTGCCTCATAAAGCAATGCATTGACCAGCCTGCTAATGGCTGTATAGTGCAAAACTCAGCAAAGAGTGCCAAGCTTACTGGAAAAAATGCTGTGGCACTACTTTTGTAGCTTTCCATGTTAACTTTGCCCTTTTCCACTATTTTTTCGTTTTTAATCCTGCCAAAAGAAAACCCTCCCACCTAAATCATTACTGACTTTTCCACTACATGAGGAGCAAACCATTAAAATGCAAACACCCAAGTGAACTTGAACACAACAGTAAGAAATCAGAATCACATTTCACTTATATGAGCCCAATCACTAGTTTATTTTTTTGTTTTTTTCTGCTCGTTTCAGTTTGATACCAAGCCTGTAGTCAAACTGAAATCAAGGCAATGATTGCCTTTTAAAATATGGATGGATTTCCAGCTTATAAACTTTTCATTAACAAGAATCTGTCTGATAATGCAGAGTCCTTCCTGACAGTGCACACTCTCAGCATTGAAACAGCAGAGAAGGGCTTCAAGCCTGTCCCTGTTTACAAAATACCCAAGCAGAATTAAATAAATCAAAAAAAGGCCAATATACATGTAAAAGCACACAATACTTTAAATGTTATAGACAGAATTAAAAAAAAAAAAAAAGACACTAAAAGCTCCTGTCAGGTACCACTAAAACTCCAGAACTGGGAAATTGGCAGGCCAAGAAGGCTCCAAGCCTGGGTTTCACAGACCAAGGTGTGTGGGCAGCAGAGATGCCCAATGCACACCAGAGTGCAGGAGAAAATAAAAGAATGAGATCAGTGAAAGCTAATACTAAGTAATTATCCGTTGGAATTACCATCATCTGAGAGATCTGAGGTGTCTTTATCCCTGGGTTTTGAGTGAATAAAAAAAATTAAAATCTCACATCTGTTTACATCTGCACTCCTAGAATAACCTTTTTATCCAGGCACCATTTTCTCATCAGTGAAGTTTCCAGCACACAACTCCCACATTTTCAGCCTCCAGCAGTTAGGCAGTGGCCTGAGGATGGATTTGGTTTGGTCACTCAGTGTCCAGAGCACACCACAGCTTCCCAGACACCCCATTCCCTTCCCAGGGACCTGTGGAGCACTGCCATCATCTCCCAACCTTTCCCTGGTTGGGAGGGACTTATTTAATCAAGGCTTATTTTCACTCCTTTACTCCTATTCTGAGTTCTTTTAGAAACATATTTTGATTTAGTTATTCCAATACATGTTTTCATTGAACTCTGTTTGAAGAGGCCACATGACCCTCAGGTGACAAGAGCTGCACTATCACACAGGATACCCAGAGTTTACACTCTGAAGCCAAGAAACGAGGCCATTTCAGCTGAAGCTCTCAGTGTTAGCATTTACTGTCCCACAAAAGGTGAATAAAACCTAACTTAGCATTTTGGTACTGATTAAACTACAAAGCCATAACATTTTAACTCTTTCTCCCTGAACTGGGGAGGTAGAGCTTCAAGCTACACTCAAATGTTTTGGTTTTGACTATTTTCTTTAAATCTCCTTGCTTTGTTAGGGTTTCTTTATGTACCTGAATTCAGAAAGTTATTAATAATTTTGAGTAGAGAAACAACAGATGAAAGCACATCATCAAGTAAAAGAGAAAACTCCTTTTGATTTCAAAGTTGTTTGTATTAATAGTCAGATACAATGTTGATAACTACTACAAATAGCTAAGAACTTAATACAAAATATACTCTGAGCTTGGATGTGCTGGGGTATCAATATGGAAAATGGTGAGATGATTATCAAAGTGGAATAAAAACTTTCTTAGGATATGTATTATTCAAAAAATCCCAAACTATGAAGTGGAATGAACAACTTCACTGAATAGTAGTATACACCACCAGCACTGTACAGAAATAAACCCACAGTGAAGGTACTAAGTTTTAAAAAGTCCTTGGGTCTGTCTTGATTGACAGATGTGCAATTTTAAAATACAAATAATTCATGCAAAAAACAGTGACATCTCTCTACTGTATAAAAACTAATGGATCAGAACACTGATTACTGGAAAAATAAATCAGGTTTTGAGATCTTAAGGTGTCATAAACTAAGCATCACACACTGTGGATATGAGATGTATTACCAGACCCATTTGATTGATTTATTGTTAGCTTTGCAATCAGTCTTTTCAACTTTTCTTTTTAACCCATTATCACTAGTGAACAAAAATATTAAAAGCCATTTGAGTGAACTATGTATCAATAATTTCAGATTTATTACAAATAATAATTAAAGATTCAGCTTTCTTTTTGAAAGTGCCCCTATACCTTCTTTTAATGATACACGACAAAGTAAAAGCAAACCAGCATGGTCTTTGCAGATTGCTGCCTTATATGAAAATTCACAGACAACTAAAACTCCTGATTCATTTTAAAGGTAAAAACGAAAATTATTTTCAGCATTTCTATCCTCCCCCCCACCTCCACACACACATACTACTTCCCCCTGGGAAATAGTAATAAAGAACTATTAGTTATTACTATAAGTAGTAGTCAAAATCCTGTCAAAAGGCAATTTTGATGGATTGCTATTTGAATAAAAATAAGACAGGCATTGTATTTATATGACAAGTATAGATGTGAGATAAATGATATTACAAAACTTCAGAATAATCTTTTTTTAATTATCTCTGTTTGGATCAAGCACATTAAGTTGAGACAAGCCAAAGTTAGCTCCAATTCACATAACTTAGCAACAACCTGACCCACTTACAATTTCTTTTCTAAGACTTGGCTGACTTAGCCAAAGCTAAGGCACACATCTTAATATAATGGGCCAGAACATCAATCAAGACTTATTTTTACTCCTTTACTGCTATTCTGAGTTCTTTTAGAAACTTATTTCGATTTAGTTATTCCAATACATGTTTTCATTGAACTCTGCTACTTCTACACATTTTCTACAAAAACAATAGGAAAAGGATAAGTATGGGAAACTCTGGCATTTAACAAAGGGCTACAATTTGGAACTTAGTGTTTGCCTTTATTATATTTACAACAAATGGCATCTCCATTCCAGCCTAGCATTTCTTTATGCACATTCCTTTGACTCTCCAATTCCAGGCTTAGAACAGAGCTCAGATAAAGAAAATCACAAGTACCAGAGCAATCAGAGAGCTTGAACAAGGTGGATTTGAAAGTGAACCTGACACCTCCAGCTGGGTGCCTCAATCACCTCAGTTGCTCTGGGCATTTACTATGTTTGGACCCTTTAGCTTTCCATCAAAAAATTCAACAGACAAAAAGAATTCCAGCCACTCACAGATGGGTAAGAAACTCCTCTGAGGTATCAGAGTGAAGGTTTAACTCCAGTGAATACCCCACTACATTTATTAAGTTAAAGCATGTCCAGGAAGGGATGTTTAGGGATGTTTCCAAGAAGGTATTGCAGTTTACCCTACATAAGAAATTCTCAGCTACTGGCTGCATTTCGGTCTCAAGAACTGCAGCCCCACACAATCAGTCAGGCTGGAAGGGGCCTCAAGAGATTCCAAGCAGAAACTCCTGATTGAAGCACAGTCATCTGCGAGATCACACCACTGGGATTGATGCAGATGCTCTCTAGAAACTTCCAAAAGGGGAGATCACACACCTGCCTCTCTAAGCAACCTGTTCTAAAGCTTAAATATTCCCAGGGAAAAAACTTTTCCAGTTTGAATCTACCTCATTTTAATTGTGTGTTTGCATTTCTCATCCTCTTGCCACAATACCTCTGTGGAAAGACAAGCTCTGTCTTCTCCATCTCCTGCAGGGGCTGCCCTTTGCCCTCCAAGCTGAACAAGCCCTGCTCCTCTGGGGTCTCCTCCCAGGCTGTGCATCCCTGACCATCCTGAGGGACCCTGTGCACCAGCAGTCACCTGGTTTTATAGTTCTGAGGGGTTTTATAGTGCAGAGGAGAGAGCAGAATCACCTCCCAATCTACTTTAAAGCAAAACACCTGGGCTGCCAGGTGCCAACAATTATCCCACTCCAGCCTGCTGGGATTACTGCACCTGTATTTCTGTTTTACTGGGCACTAAGGATGCTGCCAGGGCAATCTCTCAAAAGAGACTCTCAAAGAGGGGGAACTTGAGGGCCAGGCTGCTTGGCCAGCAGAATGGCTGGCCTCGAAAAAAGACTTTAAACTGAGAAAGGGCAGGAGGAGAAGATCTAGCAGCATCGTGGAAGGTGTGAGGAGCAAAGGGAACACAGAATCAACAACAAGGTTTGTGTAGAGTCTCCTCCAGCACCTCCATGTAAAAGCAAGGAAGTGCCTACAAAGCAAAGTTATGGGCGCTGTAGTAAGGCAGAAGCAAAGCAGGAGGTTCCTGGATGTGGAGTGCCCTGGTGAACCAGCCTGGGTGAGGGGTAGAGAGCACCCCCAGCAAGGGTGTTGGTGACACAAATCTGGGAGGAGGGGCTGAGGGTCACGCTGGCATCCAGAGATTCCAGAAATCCATTGATTTCTTTACTATGAGGGGCACTGACCACAGGAGAGTCTGCCCAGACAGGGTGTAGAGCTTTCTCATCCAAAAGATGCTGGAATATAAAGAGCAGCCTGCTCCAGGATACCCAGGGCAGCTGCAGACAGACATTTAACACCAATCCTAGATTTTGGCCCAGAAATACTATGATTTTTTTTCCTAATTTTGCACAAAAATACCACATATAAAACTCAGCCATACAATTATGTTACAGATGTAGCGTGATCTAACTGGGATATTTGTTTATAAGTTATTTTTGTTGAACACAAGACTTAAACCAGAGAAGATTGTTGGGATTTTCTATAATCTTTTTAGCTATATTTTTTCTGCATTTATTTGTCTACATTCTTTGTATAACTTACTGTGGAGTGAGATTAACAAAGCAAGAAGGTTAAAGTTGGTGCCCACAATATTATTAATTATATTCCTACTTCCTCTTGAATGTGTTGAGTCTGGACTTCATCTCACTGCTGTGTATTCAACTGAATTTGGTCATGGAAATCTGAAGAATACTGGAATAATTTCACACTTCTGCTTTCAGGAATAACAGTCTCAAACACAATGCAAGTCACACAGGTACAGAAGTCAGAAAAGAAATTATTTATTATTTTCCTAGTGGCTATATATTTATAAGGAACCTCATTCGTAATCTACTTCTTTCATATGGTGCATGAGTATTGTAGCATTGTGGGGAAAGAAAGGCTAAAAAATAGCTGTACAGCAAGAAAGGGAGAGGAAAGAAAACTCATGCCAAGCCACTGCAAAGTTGAGCCCCCTTTATCTAAGAGAATTACACTCACTGACTTGCCTTCAGGAAAAAAAAAACAAACAAACTTGACCTGATAAGAACCTGAACATTCCTAACTCCCAGTCATGCAAACAAAGCATGGTTCTAACCTGGCATAAAGCTGAAAGCTTCATTCTGTGTCAGTTCTTTTGAGTTATGAAGAGCTAAAAGAAACAGACTCAACTGGAAGCTATTTTTAGGAAATCTGGAAATTTTAAAAATAGGACCCAGTCATGAATTTGCAGTGCCATTAGGGCGCTAGTTCAAAGTGTTGGTGTGACATATTGACAACTTTGTTTCTGGTTGGATATTTATCTTTTGTCTTCTCCCTCACAGTTTTTTGTTTTGGGTTTTTTTTTCTTTTTTTTACATATATCTTTCTGTATTGCTTTCTCACTAGCACTGATAGCTGCAGCTAGTTCATAAATTCCATTGCTGCCTGCTGCCAGGGGATGTGGTCATGCAGAAAATATTTCATAGGGGGAAGTGTTAGTTAGCTAGAGGCAGTATTGTCGATCATTACTGGGAACTGCAGCCACTGGGATGTGACTGTGTATTCATTTCATGCATTATAACACCTAATGTACATGACAAAATGTTGAATATTAAGTTAATTCACAAACTAGAGTAGCTGGTGTTGCTGAAGCTGTACAAAAAGTACATGTTATTGTTCCTTCTCCTTTTCCAGTGCTTTCTAGCAACGAGAAAATGGTTTGGTTTCAAAATTGCTTAATTTCACCATTTATTTTACTTCGATTTAGTTCATTAAAGTTTGAGCAATGCTTTGATATTCTCTGCTAGAAGTTGCCATGCAATTTTACTGTTGTCTCTTCATGCTCCTGTCCCTGTAGACATTCATGATGACAAAATCTGCCCTTAACTGTTTTGTACAGAGCAAAATCTTCAATATATTAGAAGTTAATTTAATTTACACTATTCAGATACAAATTACAAAAATAAAGCCTAAAAATTGATATTATTGTTAACACCAGGAACCAAATAGTTAAAAGGTCAGAAACATATGAGGCAGATGATGAGGCAGAGACAGAAAATTCCAAGTCTGGGAATTGGAACATAGCCACAAACACAGCCAGGCTAATAACCTACTTCAAAGGGGAAAATGCAGTGTGGAGCACACAGAGGAGTTACCTACCTCACAAGAACTCTGTTTTCAAAGTTCTTCATTCCAAATCAGGTTATACCTTGGCCTTATAAAACCCTGCAATAAAACCGAACAGGAGGAACCTACTACCACGGGAAAGAAATTAAATTCTTTTCTCTTGCCATGGTTTCTACAAGAGCACAGATGTTTCTCTCGAGTGGTGAAGAAATGCAACAGATAACACACACACACCCATTTTCAGACTGAGATATCATTACACCGTACCCCCAGAAGAGAATCTTCATGCAGAAGATGATTAGAAAGAAGGAAACCAGGTTTCCATGAATGAATTTTGCAGCTCCTGTGCAGCCACAGGAATTCCTAGATTATTACTTCCTCATTCCATACCAGTACCTGTAGTACTGAGACACAAAGATAAAAACAAACAAAAATACTCTGAAGAAACAAGCCATTCTTTTGGAACTCCCTATTTTGAGTAAGAATATTGCCAGGTGACAGCAGTTTAATTTATGTGATGTGCACTAGGGATGTGATGAGTGAAATTAAGACACAAAGTTTGCTATTTTCCCCATTTGGATTCACTTTCTGTTACCACTCAAGTAATCCACCCAGAGGTGTGAATCACAACAGCAGCTTCCTACTGTCACCTAATAGTGCCACAGTTCTCCCAGAGGAAACCAGTCCAGTAAAAATACCTGATACAAAACTGTGCTCGGTGGATCATTTTATCCACCAGTGAAAGAAATGTCTCATGGGGGAAACAGAGCAAATCACTAAATATAATCTGACAAAATAAAGTGAAGATCTTCAACTTCTTACACAGCCTAAAGGTCATGCTGGTAGGCCATGGATGTTAACAAGCAGATTATTTTAAATATATTACAGTTCTTCCATATTATTGTATGACAATAATAACAATCAGCCAAAGGCCTCAGTACAAATCATTATGCAAAGTTTAAAATTAAGATAGTGGGGAATCCTAGCCTCCTGAGAATATGACTGTGTGACACGAACACTCATGGAACTGAGCCTCCATGACCTAGGAATGTTGTTCATTTTAACATGGAAAATATGATACACTTTTCAGGAGAGGTCTTGATTTCCAAAGCACAGAAGCAGAACTGTTGTGACAGACTGCATGTTGCTGTTTACAACCAGTGTCACTTTGAAAAGAGCCGTGGGATGAGGTGGAAAAGCCCTGCAGGAAAAGAAGGAGTGGCCCTTGCTCTGGGAATTACTGCTCCCTGGGGAGGGTCAGCATGGCCAGCACAAGGTGGCAGAGGGGAATTGGCTGCTCAGCGTCAGGATGAACACAGGGATGAGCAGCCAGAAGGGGCTCTGAGAACTGAGAACCTCACAGGGGCTAAAGGGAACTGGGCAGAGCTCCTTACAAGCTGCAAAGGCACCAGCTGAAATCTGATCCGTGAGAAATCATCAGAGTGAGAACCTGCCTTCATGGATACAGCAGGCAGGAGAACAGTTACAGATAAATTCCTTTTGTTTATTACTTTGTTCTGAGTCTCTTCTGTTCAAAACTCTAAGTATTCTAGTTTTAATTCTAACATAACCTGTCATTTAAAATATGCAAAAAGCCTTTTAGCTTTCTTTGGGGAGAGCTCTATAAAGAGGAGGTCTATTTAAATCCACTTAAAAGATCCAGCTGACTCAGGGTCTCATTATGTGAGTGATCATATTACTGACACCTAAAAAAGAGCAAAATAGAATGGGAAAACATCAGCCTGCTGTCATCCATGGGAACACTGAGGACTACATGCAGTATCAGAACAGATTAATTAATTAATTCTCAAGTAAGCAGGCAATTTTCACTCTAATGCATAGATTGTAACTTCAGACTCTAAACACTGTTAAGATTTTGGTGAATGGAGCAAAATGATAATCTTGCTTTTCTCTTTCCAAGAAAACCAAGCAAAATCCTCAAAAGAGTGACCTGCACACCAGAGGCCTGAAATTGCATTGCCCTGCTGGAGAAATCCCTCTGGCTACAGAAGGAAATTTCACCCTGCCCCAGGGTAAAATTCACACAGCAAAATCTTCTGCCAGTGTAGCACAAACCACATCAAAATGACATTGAAAACATCTTGACTTTTATATTTCTGGTATTGCTACCAGGCTCTGGAAAAAGAAAAATGATACTTGCAAAACAGCACCAATATGTTTAAAAGAGTGAATCTTTCTGACTTCATGCTAAATTTATATACCAGACTAGGACACGTATTTCCAACTTTACACGCATATTTCTTTCTAAAAGTTGTCACCAGAAATTAAAAGTTTCACCATAATATTAATATTTTACTTTATTATTATTTAATAATAACAAATTATTATTGTTAAAATTTAAAAACTATTATGTTATTAAAATAATAATAGATATATAATTAAACAATGTAATTATAATTATATAATATTATATAATTATATAATATATATATAATTATAGTTATATATGTTATAAACATGTTATACATGTTATATGTATTACAACACAAAATAACTTACACATTTATGATAGATTAAAAGAGGGGAAAAAGAGTAAAAAGAGGAAGTTTATTTTCTGACTCAGTAATATATGGAATTTTAAAAGTGACAGTGGATTGGAGGTTGAAATTGTTATTTCTCCAAACACACTGGTCAAACTAACAGTTTATCAATTTTCTCTGCTTCTAAAGAAGAATGTAAACCAATAATTTTTTACATGATCAGTGTGAGAAGCTCTAGTAGAAATATGTAAACATTAGAAAGCATAGAAAAATTTTAAAATAACTTTGAAACTTTTAAAAGAACAGAGTGATATATTATTGTTAAAATTTAAAAACAATTATATTACTAAAACAATAATAGATATCTATAATTTAAAATATAATTATATATTATATAATTTTATCATATATATAATTATATAATATTATTATACAATTATACAAGTTATATATAAGTAAAATAATTGTATTAGTAACAACTAAATTATTTTATTAATTTTAATAATAATAATAACACATAATTAGTATTATGATGATGCTCCATTTCAGTTAAATACAAGGCTAACCTTCTCCTTTGGGCAAATACCTCATTCCCCACTAATTTAGGCTGTCTTCTGAAAGAAGAACTTCATCCTGTTGGATGCAGGGGAGCCTTTGGCTGACCTGACTGGGATGAAGGCGTTACCTGGGCAGGTGTGGCAGCTCAGCTGCTCATCACTTACAGGAGCTACCAAGGAACTTCTCAGGCTCCAAGGGCACAAGTGCCACCCCTGCAGAGGGAAAATCTCCGTCCAATGGTTTCAGAAAATGCAGAGAAGGAATACAGTCTTGCTTACTTACAAAATAACTTTGAAGGCCACAAATGGGAGTCAGAAATCCAGGTCACAGAACTCTTTTTGAGCTGAAACATGGAGCAAAAGCTCTTGCCACTGCAGTCCCAGCTGTCTTGCAATTTTTATTATGACTGGCATAAAGGACATTTGCTATAGAAATGATCATTGAAAACTAAGAACAGTAATGGGGTAGCAGATTTTAACTGCTTGACTAAGTTGAAATTTGTGCTTTCTGTGGAATAGTCATCTGGAGGCTCAGTGTGGTGTTTTCTACTGAGAAATCCCAAAGCTACAATGATATTTTTTCCAGCACTTTTCAAGATAGTGGAGCAGGAACTCCCACACCTCACACTTCCCTGGGGACAGGAATTATTCTTTACCTCTTAATAGACTGAAAAACACAGACTAAAAACAATAAAAAACAACAGACTGACCATGAAATGTGTCTCCAAAAACTTGCTTGCAAATGGTAATATGCCCATTTGCAAATTCAAGCAGCACTGAAGTAGAAATAGGAGAATATTGCCAAGTTAACAAATGTTTGGTACATATTATAACTTCCTTTTAAATAAATGGGACTTTTTCAACCAATTTTCTTAAAAAAAAAAAATATATATATATATATATGTATAGGAATAGGGACACATGGAGAAACTTTTATTGAAATCTAGGTTCAGTCAACAAGAGCCTGAACTTTTCATACTGGAATTAAACTACTGTTAAATGAGTAAATCCTTTGAAGACAATAGTATAGCTACAGAAAGTCTCCTGAAACAATAATTTGTAACTATTTTTCTCTGTGCTTCATAAATAATGAATAGTTAAAAAGAAGAACAACTCACTGATATCACTTTTTTTTTTTTCATGCACTGGTTATGCAAGCAAGCTACAAGATCCTTTTGAGGGAAAAAAAATGTATTATTTTAACACCTTGCAGTCATTCTCCCTCATAACTGGATTTTTAGGACTTGTGGGAAAAGAACCAAAACATAACATATTTTGCAACTAAGGAAAATAGTTTATTAAACTGTTTGGAATACAAAAACATTATTGTTTTAATATAACATCATAAAAACTTTTCTTCCCATAAGTAACAAGCTATTTATATTTTCTTTTTATTATAAATTTCTACCCAGAACACTTATCCACAACCTGGCAAAGTAATTTAGTATGTTTCTATAAATAATGATGAGTGACTTAATTTTTTAAAAATATATAAAAGAGAAACTGTCTCACCCACACTGGATTCCCAAATGTGAAAAACAATTTGCCTGAAAATCTGTTCTTTTTCTCTTTTTTTAAATGGAAAAACCTGGGGAAACAAGGTCATTAGAAAGTGAATATAAAACTGTTAGATATATTTGCCTTACACTTCATGTGTTCCAAGCAGGTAATTTGGATAATCTTTCAATTACAATGCACTGCTGTCAAAAGAATTCCTAATAACTCCATCCCATTAACTATTTTAAAGAATACCATGCTGAAGTATTAAATGTAATAGCACAACAGACAACACAAAAATCCCAAAAGGTTAATACAGGAAAGGAGGATATTAGGAATGCCATCATTCCTGGTGGGAACCAGCCACAGTGCTAAGCTTCATCCTACTGCTTCCTGAGAAAACTCTGTTAATGGGTCTGGCTCTAATTTCATTTCCAAAGTCAGGGCAAGACAAACAAAATGAAACCACAAATGAATGGCATTTGCTTCGTGTCTGGAGCTTTCCTTGGGCAACTCCTACCAAAATATCACAGGTTAAATTATGAAATCTGATGAGATCAGGCCAAGAAGTAATGATTGAGAAATGAACAAGTTTGGAAAGTTGGAACCCAATCCCTTTTTTTTTCCTTGGTAAGGATGTGCTGCCCAAACAAGCCCTGTGTGGATCCTCCCATCCGTGCTGCCCATCCCAGCTGCAAAATCCCCTCACCCCACCAAACCCTGCAGGATTCCACCCAGTCCAGGAGATCCATGAAATGATCACATCAGGCCTGAAACCACAGCTCTGTCTCAGGAATTTCTACCCTATCTAGGATTTACAGCTAATCTCAAATCTGAAATTTCCCCTCAGGAATGAGACCCAGGTCCACACTCTCAGATGGCACTGAAAGCCAGGCTGTCACCCAGCCACCAGACTCCCCAACAATCAGCCTCAAATTATGCACTGGGATTCTTAAAGAAATTCAGTTTTCTGTGTGTCCATTATTTACCATCATCCCTTGCCTTGCTGACATTGGGAAAACAGTTTAAATTCTCAGCTGGGAAATAACCTTGGTGTTAGTAAGGTACATGTGTGGTTATGCAATTTCATAACAGAACATCTACACTTGCATTTTTGAAAGTAACTGAAAAAAAATTACCACCATTCTCCAGATACACAAGAAATTAACACATTTGAAATGTGCTAATGTATTGAATTGAAAAAAAATGCAATGGAAAGAGATTTGCACAGTATTTATTTCATGGGTATTTATAAGTAACAGAAGACTAGCTATTGCTTTTTATGCATTTATTTGAAAATGATGAATGAAGCAAGATTTCCTGTACCTGAAACATACAAATGGCACAGCATGTTTAAAGAAGAATAAATTGCTTCAAGTTTTCTCAGCAATGAAGCAGCCAGATAAGTTATTTTTATGCATCCAGTTGGCAGAACAAGTTGAAACATTATTTTGCACACTGTGAGTGCATCTTACTCTTCTTTTTTAGTAGTGGGATAATTGTTAATTGTGGGAGTGGGAAATGTCTTAGCAGGTGTATAAAAAGCAGAGCAGAAGGGACAAATAATGAAGGGGAGCATCGTGCCTTGGAGAGGACAATGAGAAAACCTGCTAACACAGAGAACTGATAAGGCATTAAACCACCAAATAATAACAATGATCCTTAGGAAGTGGGGTCATTATTGACTGATCCTTGACCAGATTTGATTTTGGTTGGCTTTTAATGCTAACATTAAAATGATGCGCATACATAATTTGAAACTCTATTTTGATTTTTCTCCTCTTTTTTTTTTTAATTTATGTCATTTTAAAAAGTGTTTTCAGTGTTTATAAGTGCAGTTATAGAAAGGTAGTTCATTGGAAATTTTGAACAAACACTGGCAAAAATAATGAGACCCACAGCTTTGAAAACCCAGCTTGTTGCAATTTATATAAATGATAAAAATATTTTAAAATACATTTTTGGAAATAGTACATCTGAGTCTGGTGTGATATGCAGTGCACAGTAGAACTTAGTAGAAGATACTGACAATAGTGAGAACAAACCAGAGGAGCTGGTTCATGTGCTCCTTCCTTCCAGATGATACATTTTTTTAATTTCACATTCTTATTACCTAGATTTATCCTCCTGCTTAGACTTTGCTCTCCCAGCCTACCACACTTTTTTCCTATACTCAGTTTACTGATTCTCACTTCACTTGCATGAATGCAACATCATTAACTCCACTTGACACACCTCTAACATATACCAACACTTCAATAACTTCAGAATCAATCCCATTATCTCCATCATTCAGGAAATGCAGAAGGAAGGTGAAGCCTACACTAATGAGGCTCAGTGTTAAAGGGACTCGTGTGCTAAAGAGCATCATTTAATAGCTGAAACAGCAAATGTGCCCAGTTTTAGATTTATGGCTTAGGCTGCAAATGTAAGATGTGGCTGGGGGTGTGTATTCTATTGCCATGTCAGAGGTGGGGCATTATCTGCTGTTCATTGGGCATTTTCTTTATCTCTCCCACAGCCAATCCTCCCTCCAGGAGATCTCTTCTGTTCATGGGCCATTCATTATTAATTATCTCCTGTTCATGGCCAGTGAGTGTCCCTGCATGGCTGAGAAAATTCCATCATCCATGGGGAGATGCTCTGCCCAGGGG
>QUSF01000022.1:9656174-9724221 GCA_003676055.1 Chloebia gouldiae
CTGGAGAGAACAGTTCAAGGTTGACACTGATGTATGAAGTGACTCTGGAGAGTGTTGGGAGCTGCAGAGTGCGGAGGCTCCTGCTGTCTTTTAGTTACACAAATCTCATCACTGGGGTGGAAAGCTTCTCTGTTTTCACTGTGATTAATAAAGACAAACTTGTTCCCCTGCATCTTTTACTGAGTATACATCAAAGGTCTAGTATGAAAGGTCACTGATTTATAGCTAAAGGTGCACAAAAAAAAAAAAAAAAAAAAACAAAAAAACCCCCAAAAAAATCTCTAGGTGTACTCAAGCAAAGGATCAGAATAGTGAGCAGAATTCCTCAGATTCCACTGAGTAAAAAGAAAAACTATAAAGTGGGATTTTAAAATCTCTCCCAGATTAAAATCTCTCCCAGGACTGTTTCTACTGAATTCAATCTTCAAGTTCAAGCACCTCATGTGCTTCTTACAGTCAATGAAGTGCTACCAACAAAAGTGATTGAATTTAATTCTGCTTTTATACTACAGTTCAGATACACTGTGATTTGGCTCAGGTTCTTTCAGATTTCTCTAATCTAATTAAAAACCAACCTCTGCATAGATCTGATTCAAACATGGCAAAGAGATGGCTGTGCTCTCTTCTAATGGCATTCAAGGTTACAGTCACATGAATCTTTGTATCAAAGAGCCTAGAAAAAGTAAAAATCCTCCTGCCAAATCAGTAATGAATTTCTAAGAAGACAAGGGAGTTACTTTTCCTGCAGAAAGATTGTGCTACTTTTGCTATGTATATTCATCTATAAAGAGCAATTGCTTTGTGTCAAAAGACAAACAGCTGGATAGATCGAATGCTGATGCCATTGAAAACCCTGTGTTAAAATTTTACGGTTTGTTTAGTAATTCTATAGTTCTATTCTTCCAGTAAGGCTTCTGAAAACTCCATTATGCACTGACAAAAACAAGTGAAAGAAAAGCATTTGTTTCATATATTGTTGCACATTTCCCAGTTCACAAACTCTCACTTCAGATGCTGCAGCTCACTTGAAACCATGAAGACAAACAAAAACCTTAATTCCTTCAAAGGATGGAAGCAGAACTGCCCTTAGTCATTCTGACAGTGAGTGACACTGGTATATAATCAATTATATATTTTTATAATTATATTTAAATAATCATTTATATATTTAATTATATCCCCTCACTGGGGTTTGGTCAGACAGGTGAACATCACACAGGTAGGACAAAACCTAACAAATCTGGGATCCTTCTGGCAGGCAGAAAGCCCAGTCTCATGTTCAGTGCCCTTGGATACAAACCAGCATTCATGTGCACTTATACAGAACCAGAACCCCTCTTCCTGCCTAGGCCAAATTTGGGAGGTATTTCAGTTCTGAGGAAAAATAAGAGGAGCTAAAGAAATGATTGCCACGGGCATGAATTGTGTGGTTTACCACATACATGTGTGAGCACACAAGTGTCCAAGTGTTCACGTGTGGGTCCCCAGGCAGCTCCCATGTGAGCACACCATGAGCTCTTGCACAAGTGATTAATTAGTTAATGGGCACCATCAGTTAACAAACACCTGGCAGGGTCCAGGCAGCCTGTCCCAGGTGCGTCACCACAGCTCGGCCAGCGGGGTCAGAGAGGCACCATGTGCCAGAACCTCTGCCTGCCTGAGCTGCACACAGAGCTCAGGAACGGCCACAAAGGGAATCATCTCTCAGGGAATGAGGGAAAACTGCCCAGGAGACACTTGAGAAGATTCATGGCAGGAGAAACTGCTGGAAACATGCAAGTGGAGCTGTAGAAGGGAGATGCTTTGCTGAGCTTTGTCAGTTCTGAAAACTGATTACTGCAAATGAGGGGGAGCAGCTTTGGCCTTCAGGTCTCCTCTGCCTTCGCTATTTCCTGAAAACATCCCAGACTGTTTCACTCACTCATTCTCTCTCACATTGACACATCTTTCTGATGAAAACTAAAAATTAATGTTTCAGTCTTGATTCTGGTATCTCCCTCTACCAGCCACGTGGACTGTGAGTTAGGATTGCTACCACGGTGGTCACACTCCAGCTTTCAGTGTGACAGTAAACTTTATGATTTTTGGAAGACAAATACCACAGATGTTATGCTATAGATAAATGCTTGGTAGCACACAAAATGCTCTAGGAGAAAACTGCTTTCTAGCACAGATTTGAAATGGGTTTTGTTGCATTCCTTCCCTCTGCACCAGCATCACATAAAATGTAACTCTAAAAATTTTAGCTGTGTTAAAGAAAAAACTCAGAATCTCAGTCCCACAGCAAGTGCATACAGATGTATTTAAATATGTACTTAAATGTTTCCAGTCTTTTTTTTCACAAAGCACAAGCACAACATAATATATACATTAGTCAGCCAGCACAGGGTAACTTCTACAAAATCATAATTCACAACAATTTACCAAGGTTTTGGTGTTTCCCTTATAAAGCTGCACAAACAAACATGCAGAGCACCAACAGCTGAGTGTTTCAGATATGCAATTATGCCCCATGCAGGGATTGCAAACAGGCTGCAGCCTCCCATTTCAGTCCATGGACTCTGCAATGTGCCACCAAATACTTAACCACTGGTTGCCCATGTGCTCTTATTGGGAGATCTCTGGTGTGCTAATTAGTGCACAATGTAGCTGCCAAAATAAAATGACATAAAAAAGACTAATGCATATAAATATCCCACCTGAGTAAAATAAGAAAACATCTGTTAAAGACCTTTAAACATTTGTTTCATTATTGGGAGGGGGGGACTGGAATGGATAGAAAGGGAAAGTGAAAAGGAAAAAAAAAGCAGGAGATAAATGTCAGTTTGTTCCTCTTTCCCAGAGCTGGACTCATTGTGATAGGTGCCTTTGTTTTTGTTCTGTGTAGCTGGTCCAAACATGGGCTTACTTGCACACAGTACTAGAAACTGGGCCTGAGCTTTTGGTGAAAAAAATGGAAAAGGGATGCTATTTTTCCCTGATCTTCATCAGCCATGTTTGTGACAGAGAGTGGACAAGAGTTTCTCACCTCAGCACATAAAGGGTAAAAAGCCCCTGAATCCCAAAGCTGGCTGCAGTGCCAGGAGTGCAGATGTCCATCAGTGCTTGCTCACCCACCCTGGGAAGGGATCCTCCATCCCAAACTGCTGCTCTCTGGAACAGCTTCTCCACAGCTGGGACTGGGGAGCTCTGACAACCAACAAACAAACCCAGCACAATTAGCAGGCTCAGGGTCACAACTGGCAAAGCATTCCTGGACCCAGCCAGATGCTGACATGCAATGGGTTCCTGAGGAATTCTAACATTTTTAATTTTCTAAAGGTAGATTGCTTGAAAGTATCTGATAAGCACTTCTGATCTCCAGGGTTTTGCAGCATTTTTGTTTGTTATGGAAGAGCTGCAGCACTGAGGAGGCTGCAGTTTAAAGGTGGCTGAAATGTTCCCTGCCAGTCCCAATCTAGGGAAGAACATTCCATTGTTAAGGCAAAATAATAAAATATTACACTCTAAGTCTTCCTAGATATATGCTAAGCTGAATAAATGACAAATGCTTCTCTTGTGTCATGTTCAATCTCTTAAACATGGTCTCGTTTCTCTCCCTTAAACACTCTCCTCTCATTCAAACACTGATTTATGTGAGCCATTTCTATGGGAAAAATACCCAACCTTAAAAATGTTGTGGCAGTTTGTTACTCAGACATCCTGAAAAGACTATGTGCAGGCAAAACAGTCCTGATTAGGAGAATTTTCTTTATTTTATTCTCATTTAACACAAAGTAAGTTTAAAAAAAGACATACTGGAGTTCTACTATATGCTAATTAAAAATTAAGACTCATCAGGGTCCTACAAGAAGGAAAGTGTATTTGAGTGCTGAATCTTTCAGAGCTCCTACGGATAAAAGCAAACAACATTATACAAGCTTATATTGTGCATACCCTGCATAGAACTAGTCTGATTGGGTTTGATTTTTACTTTGGCCAGGCTTACAGTTTGTTCTTAAACACTGTTATCTTTTAATTATTTTGTTATCAATACTGGCAGGCAGCCCAGACGATGGGCACTGTTGATATTTTCCCATTTTTCCCATCTATTTTAGTCTGTTGACTAACAGAAGCATGAAAACATTTCTCTATTAGCCAAAATTTATTACTGCTGCTTAAAAAGAGTTTGATGCACTCAAGGCATAGTGATGCATACACACACCTACCAATCTGATGGCATATTTTTAAACTTATTAATGGAAACATGACAATTAGCAGAATTACTGGGAAGTTATTAAGAATCAATGGATCCATTTGCTGGGAGAAAATGAGAAAATAATTCCAGTTCTTCTGATAATGCTTTTAAAATTATCATACTCGCATAGCAATGGATTCATTTACAGCAACAGTTTGGAAGCAATGGGATTTCTGACAAATGCTGTGCTCTGCTGGGTTTTGATTACTAATGGTTACAACTGCTTGCAAAGAAGTGCACACCACATTCTAAGAGATAAGAGAGAAATATGGCATGAGGGGAAAAAGCAAGGGTTAGGAACACTCTTCCCTCTGAAAGCAAAGTTAGTGCCAGGAACAGCTAATTACAAAATTGTCACCACACAGCCTGAGCTCCTGGGCTGGCAAAGTTACACAGAACAGTCCCAGGAGAAATAAGAGGAAGAATTTCCAACAAAGATATGCCTGCAGTGAACAAGTCTGAGAGGAATTGTAAACGTGCAAGGAGAGATCCTGAACGAAAGCTGCTGCTGCTTTGTGTTTGGGACTGGAGGCAGGCTCTGCCAAAGGTGCGGATTTCTCGTTGTGTAATTACAGACTGTGCTAATTACCACAGCCAGCAGCACAGGACAGAGCCCAGCCGGGCTCCAGAGAGCCCAGGACCCCGTGGCACTCTGGTTTGGCTGCAGGGACTCAGAAATGCACCCTGCTGCAGGGTGGCACTGAGAAATGCACCCCTGCTGCAGGGTGGCACTGAGAAATGCACCCCTGCTGCAGAGCCCCGCTGCATTCCAAAGGAGGAATGGCTTTTATTCAGCAAGAAAGGGGATAAGTGACATTTTTTTGTTACACTTATCTGGATAAAGAAAAGAACAGCTCTTTTGAATTTCTAGGAAGGCTTAGGACAGTCAGGAAGACCAACTATCCTGCACTGTGCAGCCCCAAACCATTGCAGCTTTTGGGCTCATCAACAGCAGAACACCTTTGAAATTCACATTTTTGGCACCACAGACTGCTGTTGGCTTTGTCATCTGTCTTAATAATTATTGTAAAAAAGAAGCAAACTCTGTGGGCTAGAGAATATTTTCCCATAATGTTTTCTCATGTATTGTTTATACTATATTTTTTACCATTTGCAGCAATATTAGAGGCCTCAACAATCATTTGCTAGTGTCTGCAACATAATTGAATAGAGTTTTATTATCCCAGAGAGTAGGAATAAATATTTAATTCTTATGTACCACATGACAGTGGGAATTGTTTCAGCCAATAAATCCTTTTGTTATTCTACTTTTGCATATGTACTTTCTGTTGAGACAGAAGTGCTTGTACAAAACCTTCTCAGGTACTTCAATGAAAATAAAATATTTGGCAAGTCATTATTATTTAAAACTTTGCCTCTTCTTTCTGTATATCAAAGCAACAAAATTGTTTTTGTGCGCATTTTATCCTTTTAAATGAATCCAAGAAAATAGAGACTTAAATCAACAGAAGGAGGTGAGAAAAAGAAGCAATAAAAATAACAGTGGAATAAACCCACACCAGTTTAACCCTGTGCTTCCCAAGACCCACATTCCTTTCACATCCCAGGTGACATTGAGAAAAAGCAAAAGTGGCAGGAAAAGGACAAACACCTTCCCCAAGCTCATGCTTTTATGAAAGCTTCAATAACACAAAATAAGAATAAACCTCATATCAGCCAGAGTTTCAGAACATTACCAGGGATTTTAATATGCTGAACACAGTGTTATTTGTTGGTGTTTTGAGACAATGGATAATTTGGCAGAAATGTGTGGTTTTTGGTTTTTTTTAGTGCAAAGAAACAAAAAACTACCATGAGGTATCCTGAGACTGTTTTTAGCTGCAGCAGAAAGCAACATTCTGTCTCCAATGGGAACTTACCTTCACAAAGAAAGTCGAGACTTGAGAATAGATGAGTTGGGGATTTTGGTTTCTAAGAAATTAAAAATTCTGTATCTAAAGAAAAGGAGGGTAGAGACTTTCCTCTCAATATGTAAAAGTAAAAATAAAACCATCTCATAAATGGTATAGGATTCCTAATTTTAGAAAAAAACAAAAAAGAAATTATAGAAAGTTTTACAGAGTTATATTAATTTAAGTCTGTGTTAACTGAAGAAATTCACCAGGTCTTTTGATATGCTAACAACCAGATTTCCTCTGCCAGATGGGGGTATCCAGAGAGACCAAGTCCCTACTGTTCTTGTTTATACAACAAATTATTGTTCTGTTGTTCTAGGGAATATGATAGTGGGAGTTCAAGGTAAAGCCTAATCTAGATGGAACTTCTCACAAAATTAACAGCTCTAATTTGTTTATGTTCAAACCCAACATGAAATCAGAATAAGTGCTCTTATAATTCAACTCAGAATTTCACAGCAGTCCTTACATTTCTTTTTGACCAGCAGAAAAGATGAGCTGTTTTGCCTGGGTTTGGGCTTTTGGGGGTTTATTTTTTCTTGTTTGTTTTCCTAGGTTTTTGGGTTTTTTTTTTTTGTTATTTTTCCAATCCAGTGAGTAAGTGGAATTAATTTACTAGTCTTTTCTCAGAAGACATGTAAAAGCACAATGGCCTGAGATGGACAAGACAAAATGGGGCAGGGTGATAAAAATCACTAATCAAATTGAACTAACTACATTGTATCTTATAATTCTCGATAAAAACTAAAAAGATAACAAAACTGCATCACTGATACTTAAATACCTGACTGAGATTTCTAAGAAAACCAAGTTTTACTTCTTTTCCAATGAATTGCAAGAAGCAGAGCAATGCAGAAGGAAAGCAGTGAAATACAGAGCTTCTGACAGGATAGACTGTTGCCCAGTATGATGGGTGGCAGGGCAGTTCTGCCTTCCCCATCAGTTAGTTACCTGCTGCTGGAAGGTTCTCTGCATAGCAGGGTGTGTTTGTATACCCCAAATTTATACTCCAGCCACTGTGGAGGTGCAAAAAGAACATCTAAAGAACCAAATCTACACCAAAAGAATAAAAATCTATCAAGGCAAAATGATTCTCTGGAAGTCTGACTTGGAAATAATCTGTTTTCCCTTGCCCCATGCTATCTGGGATCACTGGAGTTAATTTTATGGACTCATCTACATGAACAATATTTTTAAAATGTGTATTTATTAGTACTCTCAACAGGCCATCCAAAAAGTGATGAAACAAGGTGTGCAAAACACAGGACTTCAGCAGATTAACCTTCATGAGCTAAACAATATCTGAGAGACCTGTACTTTTATATAGGCCATATTAATTTGGGAAGAGAACTTCATTTCACAACGCTGTCAACCCAACAGCACTTTTATGGGTGAGATTCACTCTATATTCCCTCTCCAAAATACATCAAGGAGATGGACTGCTTCTGTTTTACTTTAGCAAGGGAAAAAGCTGAGCAATAACTGTGTTATAACCATTATTAATGTAAATGTAAGAGAGCACTGTGAAGACAAAGGAATCACATCTCCATCCAATTTGCTGTATGCTAAAACTGCTATCACAGTTTACAGAAACACCAATTTGTAAAAGCAGGAACTTGGCCAAACTTGTCTTTATAGTTTCATAGAAACTAAATGGCAGCATTCAGTACTTTAGATGGCACTAGGAGCCACTTTGCAAACTTACTCTCCTTGTGCTACACATTTTTTCTTCTAAATAAAAAGTTACTATGTAAGAGCTAGCTGCTCACACATTACCTCTCACTGTTCCCAAGTTAATAAGCTGTAATAATCATGGGAAAAGCTCATGGTTGATTCTAGGATATCACTGTAAAACAGCAACAGACCATAACAGCATTTAAATTGTTGTCTTCTGCACTCCTGTCACCCTGGCATAATATCCATCTTGGTATGTACCTCAAAAACTCATTAAATTCTCTCTACTCTCTTCAATATTTATTAAAGTTTTGGTTTTTTTTTTTTTTTTTTTCTCTCCTAAAAGCTCCACATCATTTTATGGAAAATGCAGACAGACCCTACACTTCACTATTTTTTCCTTCCCTTTCTCCCACTCCACATTTTCACAGTACAGGAAGTTATAGGCATCACTTTGCTTTCTCTCTCTTTCCAAGACCTGAAGATACTTAGAAAATTCCTCATTCTAAACAATGGCTTTGTTTCTCCTTAAGTGTTCAATAACATTTCTAAACCTTAAAGATAGTTCTGTACCCTCCTCCTTAAGGCCAAAACCAGTAGTGAAACATCATAGCTGGGGCAGCATCCTTGCAGGTTTTTGGGTTGAGGTCACCAACAGTGGCTGAATCATGAAGGAAAAAAAGCCTGCTGATCTCATACAGAACACAGGCACTTACTCATAGTTATCAGTTGTTCTGAGCTTCCTTTAAGTAACCTTTTCAAACTTTCAAGTATTTTTCAAAGCTAAAATTTAACTAAAAAATTACTGAAATCTCCAAGTGGGCATCCAAGCAATTTTGTTTTCAACTGAAAACTTTTTGTTCTCCTTCTCCTGTTTCTTTGCATTTATTTACTCCCCCACACCTTGCCAAAATAATCGATGTCACTTGTTACAGCTGTAGCATTTGGAATGGGCAGGGGTAACACATCTGTGGCAAACTTCTCAAGCTCAGCTCTGATCAGTGCAATCAGATATATGGAAATTGTTTGACACACTTCCTCCACATGTGGGCTCAGACAACTTTAAAACAAGCATTAAAATGTATGACTGTGTAACTGGAACAAGTCTGAGAGCCTTCTGATGCCGCACGTCCCTGCTGACAGGGTTGACTGAACCACATTTTACTGTTTGAGAAGCTCCTCCAGGAAGAGCAAAGGTGGTGGAGTGCAGTGAGTGAAAGTGTTGGGAGTCCAAAGGTGGAGACAGGCACCAGTGTCATGTTTAGCTTTTTCTCCCACAATATCTGCAGTGCCATTCTGTGTTGGGGATTTTATCCAAGTCCCAGCACAACTCTGCACATTTATAGGTGTGCATCATCCCAAGGCACTCACCAGGGAGGGATGCAGGGCAAAAACAAAAAAGCTGGGACAAAATGGTGCTTGTAAACTAAACAGAGTGACCTGGGGGGGAGGTGACACAGAACTTCTCTCTTTCTCTTTGTAGTCATTCCTATTTCCTGCTGTAATAATTAGGATAACACAAATAAGTAATTTGCTTGTATCAAATAGTCATTTGCCAGAAAAAAATGTACTTGTTCACAAGGAGAAATGAAGCACTAAGATTTTCTCTATACTTTACACTGGGGATAAGTGACAAAAATGGAAACTGTATGGAGACCAAATTGTTTCATAAGAAAGAGAAATTGAACTGAAATTTGAAAATAACCATTATTTGAAAAGAGAAAAGGAAGCCTAATGAAATAACACTACACAACTGAATTTGATTCTTTCAAAAGAACAAAAAAAAATAGATTCCCATTTATAATTTGGATTTCCTGTAACCATGCCAGAAGATATCAAACTCGTTTACAGCTGATGTCTGCCTCTTATTGTACATCACATTCTAAGATTCAATTTAATGCATTTTTTTCACAGTACAACAGGATTTTAAAGATGTATCTCTGCACCTATGTACACAAATGACAAACCAATTGTAAAACAATTAGTGTCTAGAATTGCAAAAAGGATGACCTGGGTACCTGAGCTACCAGGATCAGCAGAGTTCCTGTTTGCTGCATGAAGAGAAGCAGCAGGGAGAAAAGCAGAACCTCTGACATTCATTCCTCAGCCTCTTGTAGAGTCAGACATCAGCTGAGGTCTGATTTCATTGTATTGCTCTGCAAAGTTCACACCTGGACACAAACCTAACCAGCCCAGTGAGACCAAAGGGCCAACATTTGCTGCATTTAATCTGATTTAATCCTTAAGCCATAAGTGCTGGATGAAGCCCTAACCAGCCTGGGAGTCTCCTCAGAACAACCTGCAAGGTGCCTCAATCCCTCATCACTGCCCCAGCCTTACTGTGCAGCCAAATTCCTTCTGTTGCACATTCCAAGCCCAGCAGAGGCTGTGATTTCTACAAACAGAGCAAATTCTGCCCTCTGGAACCAGTAAGCCCCAGAATGAACCAGCAGCAAACACAAACGGGCACAAAAATTTGCTTTTCCAAAAGTGCTCCACTCGGGTTCCAGCTCTCCCTGAAGCTTCTCAGTGTTGTTGTTTAACCAGCAGTGTTATGAAGAAAATGAAGCATTCTTTTCAATGTACAGAAAGCACATTTAGTCAACAATGACATGCTCAGCAATGAAATAATCTATCACTAATTTAAAAACTCTGCTTCAAAAACTGCCCTCTAGCTGCAAATGTCTTCCTTAGAAAATTCATTACTCAAGAAATCAACTTCTCAGTGATATTTTAGCAAGCAGTTGTAATCTCAGTAACATTATACAACATAGTATTTTGTGGTCTCAATTTACACACACTTTTTAGGAAACATTAGAAAGGGAGATTATTATAATTTGAAAAAAGACTCTAAATGACCTTAGAATGAATGAATACAGAACTATTATAAAAACCAATACACTCAGGGAGTTCAATAAGCCATTTATAGTCCTTCAGAACAAACATGACATTCATTTTCATTTTAAGGCTTTATGAAAACTTAAAGCTAAATACAAAGCTACCTATCATTCTATTAGTGTTTATTAAAAAAAAAAAAAACAAACAAAATATAAAACCAGCCCAACAACCAAAATCATCAAATGCCTTAAAATGACTTAAAAAAAAAAAATCTTTCTTTTGCCCCCATTTCTCAACAGTCAAATACAGAACAGTGCAAGGGATGGGTTTGATGCACAAGGACACTTCACAGTATCAGCTAAAATCTGACAGTGTGAGATGCTACTATGATTTATAAACTGTTATTAAAACTGCTACAGATTTATAAACTGTCCAGCAGCTCTGAGAATGGGAAACTCTGATGTAATATATAAACATTATGTATATGATGGTTTACATAAGGACGTCTCAAAATATTTCAAAAGCTCCTTCATTCAGCACTGCCTATATTTATATGCAGCTCTGTAGTTCAAGGTAAACTCCATCAGCTTAACAAAAAAAGTGGCAGTGCATTTAAAGTCTGTTACCTAAGTAAATTAGGAAAAGGCATTCATTTTTCAGGACACACCCTTCTAGCAAAACCTCACTGCATTGCAAAGTAGAATCCATGTGTAAAACCTTGTTTTTAATTAAATCACAATTTCTTAGGTCAGTGCATACTATTAGATAAGCCCCTATTTGATGTTTCCTCTAACAAAGACAAGCAGATATCCTTTTATTATTATTATTATTCAATTACTTGAGTGCCAAATCCTCTCCAGCCTGTTTTCACCTTCTGATTCTGCAGTGACTGGGCTGCAACAGCAGCAGGATTTCTGTTTGTCACTGACCCACAGCTTCCCTGATCATCTCCAGCACCGATACCAAGCTGCAGGTAACAAAAACACCCTGGGATTCCCTCTTCTCACAGGGCTGGAGCTTAGAGCAGGAACCACACTGCACAGAACAGCTACTCAAATTTATCTCACAGTTTTGCTTCATATGGCAAAAGCCAAACCAAATTCAGATTTACTTCTAAAATAATCCAGCATTACTTCTAAAAAAAATAATTCAGATTTACTTCTAAAATATTGAAATTACTCAAAATTTGGCCTTGTCACTTCAGCTTTCATTCATATGTACCAAAATAACCACTCAAAAAGTTACTGCCTTGCTTTCTCCATGATGCACAAACTGTACATTTCCAGGTGAGAAAGGAAACAAAAAAAAAAAAAGCAGCACAGCAGGTTTGGAAGAAAGTCACCCCTTAGGGGAATGACAAAATACTATTGAAAAAGTATTACTGAGGAATTCTAAACACTAAAGGAACTTACAGACTACCAAGGAGAAGTTTTCCTACTGGAAATAGAAAGTGTGATGGTAGAAACCGAAAGAAATGTGAGCAAGAATTGTAGTCACTAAAGGATCAAATAAACAGAATTTATCCATATGTTCTAATTTGAATAGGCAAGTTTATCCTTCCTTCCTCTGAAATTGCATAAAACATAGTTAATTCTTGTTTCAAGAACCTCTGTGTAAAACTTTCATATAGGAATTAATCAGTTTATTTGCTATGGCCTCTTCAGCTGGTCAGTGATGCATGAGAGCCACTCCAGTTCCAGGCTCTGAGAGCAAACCTCCCACCCCACAAAGGTTATTAATTCTTGAGGGTCTCTCCACTCCGACAGTGTGTTCCAGCTAAGAACTTTTTTTTCAGAAGTCAAGCTTTCTTTTCACTATTTGAAAGTGAAAGATTTGGACTACATTTGAATTCCTGTCTTCCTTTTGTGAGTCCTGCTTATAGAAAGAACAGAGAAGAGACTGCAAAGTTCTTTAAAAGGGGTGGAAACTGCAGAAATTCCCAGTCAGTGCTCTAAATATTGTGGGGAAAAACACAGTTGAGAGCATTATTTATAGCAAAGTTTAGATACCAGCTACAAGCCATTTTCAGAAGCTGTTCTTATCTATATATCACACCTTGATGCTCGAGTTCTTACAGCTGGATATTTATGAAGGCAATTTGAGTGGTGCCTTGAATAAAAACACTGAGGGAAGACTTTGCTCTGATAGAAGTACTTTCTTTAACCAACTGCATTTGTCACAAGAGCAACACAGTGATTTAACATAATCAGCCTTAAATTACATTGTTCCCACAGTATATGTAAATAAACCAGGGCCATTAATTCAGATTTTTAGTAACAGAAAGCTGGATTTCATAAAAAAAAAAAAATGGTCAAAAAAGATATTCAAATTGTGTTTCCCTAATTCAGAATACAAAATTATCCCATTAAAAATACCCTGGCACACATCTGAAATGAACCTTTAATACCAACACCAAAATCCCCAACTCAGCAGTGATAATTTAGCAGATGGATATTGCATCTCCTTGTATCATTTACATCATTAATAAGGTTTTCTATAAGCATGTTCTGCTAATTTTAAAATGCCAGGTAATCTGCTAGTGGCTTTCTTCCTTTAGCTATTTGTCATTTAGAACAAAAAACGTGATGAAAATCTTAAATCACAAATAAAAGTGAATGTTTGTTTTAGATTTTCAACCTGTCAGTCACCACAGACCCAGTGAGTCAATGGGTAATTAAAAGCAGGCAGTATAGATATATACCTTTTTTTTTTTTTGCATTTTGCTCTGAGGAGACAGGACTACAGCTGTGATTCAGGGAGACAGACATTCCTGACATGTCTGCAGGAATATTTTGGTTCCCAGAAATCACTGGGGACACATTCTGCCTATCCCAGCAGGAATGATGAGATTGCGTGCTAAGGCAGTGGGGCTGTGACAGCCTGGAAAGATGCTGTGTCTTCTCTTTTTTCTCTGAGTTTGAAGTAGTTTCTCCTATAATTTTGTAGCAAAATTTAGTAATGCCAGTATTTTTTTTTTTCACTTAAATGCTATCTGAACATATCCTAGGTACTTTCTTTTACCACTCTTTTGTTTTATTACGGAATTATGACCTCAGCTATTGAGAGTAGCATAAACCTTTCTGCTTAAACATTTCATTTTTTTCAAAATTTAAATCAATATTTCATTTGGACACATATCCTATGGGACATGTAACTTTCTAATATCATCAAACTACCAAGAGAAAGAAAGAATTTAATATTTATTTTTATGGTTTTGTTGGGTTTTTTCAAGTGATGAGAAGCCATCACTAAACTAATGGTTTTGGGTTTTTTACCTTCACTGAACCAGCATTGTTTGCTAAAGCACAGAGCAGTCAGTAGCTGGCCCCAAAGTGACTACAAACTCACATCATGCATATTTAATAAAATGTTATAGCAGAAATATAGCATACATTCTGTACTTCTACAAGAAAGCAATATTCATTATTCTGCAGATTATTCCTTAATAAATATTTCAGAAACTTGAATTAGAAAAAAAATGAGAATAGCATATACTGTGCTCTTGATAGTTTAAAAGCACTTCTGTTTTCTGACCTATGATGAATCCTTATGTTCTTTTCATTTCTGATGCATTTTAATGCCATTATGGGTTTGAAATTCATCTTTTGGTCACTTTGAGGGGATAAAGATATTGATGTTTAGTTACCGTGAACAAAGAAGTTAAAAGTCATCTTCCATTAGCACGCACAGAGCTGACACTTTATTATTACTATTGTTCCAGATTCCTTGGATATCTTCACATGAATATGACACTTTATGGACTGGTATCAAGAACAAACTGCCAGAAATGCTCAGAAATCCCCCATTCTGAAAGTCAAGGAAACTCATTGCTGGGCTGCCACTCTTCCCACTTGCATATGGTAACATCAAAAGCAAAGAGAACCAAAAAAACCCCCAAATTATCCCTCCAGCAGTGTGGTTTTCCAGTTGATTTGTATAGCTGTGCAAGTATTCTTAAATTAATCACAACAGGCAGTGTGTTGAGACAATGCAGCTGCTCTGCAGTTCAGATGCAGAGAAACTGTTTGTGAGTGTGTGAGTAGGGATTGCCACCGTCCCCGGGCTCAGGTGCCAGCCAGGGACAGCATGGGAATGTGCTGTTGCCCTGATTCTGAAGATTTTCTAAAGCCTTCTGAGTTTACATTCTTGTAGAGAACTTTCTCACACAACTTTCTCTAAACAATCTACTGTTTACCATTCCTTCATAGAGGCAGAGAAATTTGATGTACTAGTAGTTCGTCCAATGTCATTGGAGAGGTGGCACTTTCACCCTCCAATCCACTGTCACTTTTAGAAAAGTATAAATGCTGGAGTCAGAAAATAAACTTCCTCTTTTTCACCTTTGCAACAGCAGTGGCTCCTGTCGTGCTTTCACGTATCCTGTAGTGACAGCTGGTGACCCCGGTGTGATTGCAGCTTCGGCTGGGAACCGCGTTCGGTGAGGTTGTGTTTGCCCCCACATCAGCTTGGCGCTTTGCCTGCTGCTGTTTTGGGGATGGCAAGCTCTAGGGAGTTCATGGACGAGTGTCTGGTTTTGAAGGTCTGGAGGGAGGTCAGTAATCCTGCCTTGTTTCATTTACTGAAGAGCTTGTGGTGTGCCATTCAGGCCCGAGTTCATCCGTTTTACGTTCTACATGTGAGAAAGTTTTTTACAAGAATGTAAACTCAGAAGACTTTAGAAAATCTTAAGAATCAGGGCAACAATGTGCCATCAGTGGATGGGAATGTGCCATCAATCCCTAGATGGGAATGCAGGTGTTTATTGGTGTTCTGCCTGCTCTGCTCTGGTGCTGACCCTCAAGGGACAGCTCACAGGCTGTAATTAGCAATGTTTGTTAAATCAGTGAACAGATTCAATTCAGTGTCATTTAAAACATGGAAACTGGGAATTTTTGGCAAGTTTGTATTCACACATGTACACACAGGCTAGGGAAGAATTTGAGAGCACCCTTAAAGTGTTGGTGGCATAGAGAAGCCAGTAGAGAAGTCCTGATTCTGTTTTGTTGCAATGAGTTCTGTCCTTGAGTGTTCTGGTCTCAGATACTGCCTGGACACTCCAGGTTGAGCAGATGGAAGGATCACCTCCCCTGACCCTCCTGCAGCACTTCCCCAGCACATCCCAGATCCCACAGGGATCCCAAGGTGTTGACTCATGCTCAGGATCCCCAGGCCCTTTCCTGCAAAGCTGTTTCGACTCCCCACCATGCTCCTGGTCCAGCTGTTCTCCATCCACACAATGAATACAGTACAGATCTTCATCTGCTCTACATTCAGAGGTATTACCATGGGAGATATTCTCCCAAGTCAAATCAAATAGAGAATTAGAACCACTGAGAACTGAACATCTTTAAAGATCAAACTGGATTTGTTTTAGAGTTTGGGTCTTTTCCCCAGAAATAAATGCCTTCTCAAAAGTGCAGACAAAATTGCAGAGGTGGACTTGAACATTGAAACAGAGCAGAAATACCAGGATTACTCCCTCTGGTTTATAAGTTACAAAAAGAATGCTGTTGAAGTACTCAGAAATTTGACTTTAGATCCCTTCTAAAGGATGAAATAATTAATGATATAAATAAAGTTAGACCTGAGGCAAGAAACATAGCCAGTGTCTCCAAAAAGAATATTCATTCTCTTCAGGAAAAAACACATTTAAGCCCAAGGCCAGAATCAGTCTCTGGAGTAGAAAAAAACATATTCCTAGGATTAAAAAAAAAAAAAAAGTTAAAAAAAAATCCTGAAGTAGCTTATATTTAGGCAGGAGAAAGCTTTTGTCCTCAGCCCTGAAAGGCATCAATCAGAAAGCTGAGTTTTTTCAGCATGGAAGGTGTTTTGGAATATAAATATTCCAGGATATTAAAGAAGAAGCCCAGCCCCAGGCTGTCCTCCAAGCCAAGGCTGCTGGAGATGCCCCAAGTGTTCTGGAACCCCTTCAGTGTCTGCCCGAGCAGGGCAAGGAGCAGACAGGGCTGTTCACCAGCAGGGAGGTGAGCACAGAAAATAAAGGTACCAAATCCATGCTCTCCTTTTAATGCATTGTTAATTCATCTCTCCTAGCCAGGGCCTTTGTAAATCTCAGACAGACAAGGAATCCTGAAACTTTGAAATTGCCTTGTAAATTAATTACTGCTAATGAAACCATTTAGTTTGTGAAGGGATGGGATTGTGAGGGCTTTCCACATTGAAATAATTATTTAACTAATATTACTGAAGCAAATAATTAAACTGTGCTGTATAAAAACTCCCATAATAATATTCACACTATTTCCTTTTCTTCCTTTCTAAGATGTTACATTATGAGACTTGTTATTGATATGTGAAGTAAAAATCTGTCACAGCCAACCTTACATTCATTATTTCAAGTTACATAAAAGACGGAGTACACGATGTATGTGATTCAAGAGATTAATCTTCCCCATATAATCTATCAAGAGTCTTACATTTCACAGAGTTTAAAAATATACCCAGATAAAGAGGTGTTTTAAAAAAACCTTAAGATAGGCATAGGTTTTAAATTCAACTTTGAACAGGTGAAATAATAAAAATTCAAAGTCATGTCGGATGCTTTATCAATGCCATCTCAAGGCACACTTCAGGTTCCAAGAAACATTTTTTCTTATCATCAATGATGAAGGAGAACGATAATCATACAATTTAATGTGGGAGAAATATTCCTCAGCCAGTCTTTTCTCATTCAGGTGTCTTTGCTGCTGTCTGGGAAAAAAAAAAAAGGAGGTAGGAGTGCTTTGCATTAGACTGGAATAGATTTTACTCTTTCCAATAATGGTTTTTCTTTAAAAGAAAAGTAATACAGAAATTGAAGGCATTTCTATCAAGGAATTCCCATACTGGTCTCAAAAATAGAGCCAGGAAATCAAAACTGGAATTAGCAGCAGTTCCTTCCTGTGAACCTTGGTTCCAAGCACACTGCTGATCCTCTGCTGTGGGGGAACACCAGCTCTCAATGACACATTCCTCTTCCTAAAGACTGAAACATCTGTATTGAAGCATTTAAAGAGAATCTGAAGTCAGATAAATGCTCAAGGGTTCAGAGTACCTCAAGTGTCTAAGCTCAAAAGACTTAATGCCGAATATGAAAACCCTCATTTTTCACACTCACTGCCTAAATAAACATATGGGATACAAACCAGCATCTCCAACTCCCCCCTGTGCCCCTTGGACTGGGGGAGGAGGAAGGAGTTGTGAATGAAGAAGTGAAGTTGAGCCTAGAAAGAAAAGATGTTGTGGTCAGGTATTTTTATTTTTGTCTTTGTTTCTCACCATCCAATTCCATTTTTAATTGGCAAAAAATGCCATTAGTCTTTCCTGAGTTGAGCCTGTTTTGCCCTGATAACTGATAAATGTTCTCCCTTTCTTCATCATGGTCCATGAGCTTTTTTATCTTTTTTCCTCTTAATCTGCTGCAGAGAGAGAGCAAGAGAGGAGCTCAGTGGGGTCTGCCAGGCAGCAAAGGTCAACTCACCACTACCTGAAAGGAAAGAATTTTGTACCTGCATCCTAAATAAATGCCATTACACTTACTCAGCTGTCTGATAGGTGAATGTTCATTTTGTACACCATTGGAGAGTCATAAAACTAAAAATCATAAGAGAAACATGCAGATCCTAAATGCAAACTATATGAAAAAGATCATGTAGAAAAAAATGCTAAGTTCAAGACCTTTGAAAAATGTTGGAGTTTGATATTTTATTCCTAATTTTTTTAATAAAAACAAATAAAAGCCCAGAATTGAAAGAATGTAATTCTAGACAACTTTGACCTAACACTTCTGATGAAAAACCACATTTTCTCTACGTACACAACTCTACTTCTCTAGAAGAGCATACTGAAAGCATTTATCCTAACACAATAAAAGCCCTTCACATTGTGTGGGGTTTAACAAAAATAATCCTCCCCTCTAATATCTGAAGATGGCTTTTTGAGCATATAATAGTACACCAGTGAATTCCTGACAAAGAAGTATGGCAGGGTTTCCCTGTCTGTTAGCATGAGATAAGTTCTGATGTGATGTGATAAGAGGTTTTCTCATGTTCATAAAACAGAGGTTAGTACTGTGAGCACAACTGGAAACACAGTTTCTAGATGTGAATTTCCAGGAATATTATTTATCTCTTTTCAGAGGCTTTGAGCTAGAAATTGGCATTTATATATGGAGACAATACACTAATACATATATATATACAAATATATACATATATATATATATATATATATATATAAACATCTACAGGTCAGAAAAATAATTTCAAAGGCAATTAAGTAATATGTAATCCTAGTGAAGGAATATTAAAAATAGATTTTGTCATTTCATCCTTTTTTTTTCAGAAATGTTTGAATGAAGCTTTATGGTGAGTCTTTAGTGGAGTGTCTTACTCAGCTGAGGATGGGTATTTGTAGTTACTCTGATCTCCCACCTGATGATGGTTAATGCCCTGTGGGATCTCATCTAACAACAGGTCTGAGTTTATTGATATCTTAACACATTCCTTTTTTACTTTAATCTTTCCCCCACTTACTCTGATAAGAGGAAGAATAAATTGAAAGAACATTCTTGTTCGATTTTTAATAAAACCCTCATCATCTGAAAGTGGTTGAGTGATGATTGCTCCCACCTATGTGTACAAATTGTGGATGAAAAATTCCAAACTGTAGTCTGAGATTACAAAGATTTCTCAGGTGAGTCCTACTACAAACAGAACCTGACTGGGCAAGTTATTTTTCTCAGCAATACTAAAGGAACTTGATATTCCATTACTTATTCAAAATCTTCAAGTACTTTACTGTGGAGATGAAAATTTTACTTATTAACTGATTAGGTTTATATTCTTATTTTATTATGAATTACTGGGTATATGAATCTAATCTGTCAAAAATTATTGTTATCAACTATATTCCAAGATAATTTAAAATTGTATCTACTCTTTATAGTGGTTATGTTCAGATTTTAACAAATCAGAATGTTTTTGCTGCGAAGATCTGCAGGTCTAGGATTCTGAACTAGTAAAGTTAAATGTCTGTGCTTACAATCTTGCTGCATAATCTGAAACACAGCAGCACAACTGCTGTTCACTCCAGGACTGGAAAACCCACAAAGGTAATAAATAGGTTTAATTGCATATTTTGCCTCATTTATAAATTCCAAGCTGAGAGTGAAAAGGCATAATTCCAACAAAAGCACAGAGGAAGCTTTGCTGAGGAACCTTTGCCACCTTTGCTCTCTAATCACAACACAATCAGAGCAATGAAGCTGTTCTGGTGACAAAGGTGACTTTTAGCCGTATCCCAGGCCACAAATGCAAACTTAGCATTTACTTCATTTCTCCCCCAACAGCAGCCGTGTCAACAGCCCGGGCAGGAGCAGGAGCTGCCAGCAGTGATTCCATCCCAGGCTGCAGAAGCCCAGGCAGGCTCAGGCTCTGAGCACAATCAATAGGCAGCTAATGAGCACTGCGAGCTCTGCAGGGCTTCAGCCACTAAAGGAACCACCCAAGTGCTTCAGCAGCCGAGTAAAACTCTGCAACACACCTTTAGGTCTTATTTATCTTACAGGAATATGAGTCCAGCCTTAAAGCTGCGTGGCTTTCTGCATATGCAGTGCCTAAGTATAATTCTGAATTCTGGGCTACGAGCTGCTTCCTCTGCTAAAGTGAGGAGGTGCTTAAAGTAGCGGTCCTATCTGGAAAATATAAAATCATTTCATAACAAATAATTTCCTAACTTAGCTAAACTCACAGAATCATGCTGTAAAATCAAAACAATGCCCTTCATATCCTTTTATCAAAAGTGTTAGTACACTCAAAGTTGCTTTAACTTTGAGCTCAACCTCAAACTGGGATTTGAAAGTCAAAATGGATTATTCTTTTTGCCCATCATTGATTGTAGTAATTTATATTTTTCCCCTCAGCTGGATTTTGTCCCTGGTACAACAACCTCATTTCTCCAGAAAAACTAGTTCAGAGTTATTTCCTTTAATGGGCTCACTATTACACAATTAACTAGAGCACAGAAAGAATCTGTCAATTGGTAATTGTTCATATTACTAAATGTCTATTTAAATACTGAACTAAACTTGGAAAAAAAAATGGATTATCTGCTTTAGGTATTTTCAAATAATAGAATGATGCCCTTCTGGAATATTTGTGTTATACAAGCTTAGATTATTGCAGCACGTGTGACAGTGACAAAGCAAGAACGAGGAATGTTTTTTACTTTCAATTATACCTTTGTAATGAATTAACACAATTTGCTTTTGCTAAGCCTAGGGTCTAACTGAGTCCTTGCTTTATAGATTAGTTCTTTTTTGCTGCTGATGTAATTTAAAAGGCTGGCACGCTTGTTTCTTGAAAAAAAAAAAAAGAAGGAAAAAGTTTATTTGATTGTTCTCCATGTCATTTTCTGGCCTGCCAACATTTAAGACAGGATTTCTTCTTACACCTTTTTCCTCTGGCCTTCATCTTATGTCTCTGTACTTACCCACACAGTGTCCCCTCATCTTTTCTATTTTTCTTACTATTTATCTTCCAAAACTTTAGCAAGTCTAAAAACCCAGTTCGTGCCCAGGTTTGAAGGCTGTGGTTGGCAGTGGTGTATCAAATCACTCTGAAACTCTTATAAACATCAGAGTGAAGCACAAGGGAATCTCAGTGGTGTGAGCTAATAATTATCTTAAACCCCAACCATTTGGACACTATTCTCTCCCAGCTCACTCTACCAGAGGTATGACTTCTTCTACCTACATCTGCCTGCTTTTTGTGCAGATCATCTTCCACTCCGAACCAAGAAAACACAGTGATCATCTGACAGCCTTCAGGAACTGGCATTATCATTCTTTTGAAGCAAGAGGAGACTTCAAACTACACCAAGGAAACTCTAATACTTCAAATGCATCCGTCTTTATCAGGAAGTCTGTCATCAGTTGCTGTTCATTTATCCTAATGATCACTAATCTTATCTACCATGCTGCTAGAAACAAAAGTGTACAAACAGCAATTCCTGTTCCTTTACTTTTAAGAGCCTAACAAAGTTTATATTTCATTTGGCAAGGGTACAGACAGGCAAATATTTACTCTTAATTATTTTGTTAACCTCCAGAGAGCTCTTTGTGCAGATGATCATCCCTTATGAGTTCCCACTAAATTGGATTTTCATTTATCAGGATCTGAGTCTGCTCCTCATATCAGAGCTCGACTCCCATGAACACCTGGTCCCCAGTGCTGCAGGTCACTGCTCCACCACCAGTTTCTCAGCCCAAGTGGCAACTTCTCAACACCAAAGAGTAACAAAACCAGCCACAGTCAGCAAGGATGTGACAGAGCTTCAGTAACAAACTCAGCTCAGTAACAGACTTCAGAGATCATTTATTCTGTTATAAATATTTCAGGCAAGGACTGGTTTCAATGAAATCGAGAGACAAAGCAGGTTGAAGTTTGGGAGTGAGTGGAATGCTGGCAGTACATGAGGCTACCTGATAGCTGTGTGATTTCTGTGTGCACTGAGAAACGACTCCATTTGGCACTGCGAGGCACCAGCACAGCCTCTTCGGTGCTTCTTCAAAGAGCAAATCTCAAAATTCTTCCTGTGTCTTTCCTTTCAACTCAAGGGAAATTGGGAAAGACAAATGATGAAACAATGCAGTGACAGGAAACACGGTTAAAAATGAAAACCTGATAGATCGGGATTATCTGTTAAAAAATGAGAGACAAGTACTACCTATGATATAGCACTTGGGTTGGGGTTTCACTCTATTACAAGACTTAAGAAATAAAGATTAGAAAATCTGGAGATTCACAGAATGTTAAAATATGTCAGGCTCCTATTTACTTGTTTACATTGATGTGTAGCCAACAACCAAACAGCGTTTCTCAAAATATTATGTCGATTGGATCAAATTAGCTCTTCTGGTCAATACATTTTATTATTTTTTAATTCAAAGCTACCAAAGTTTTAAAGACAATGCAAACTGTGTGATGTATTTTGGAAACCTGAAATTTGAAATTTAAATGACCCCATCTCTCTTGAAGGCCTTTCAGAGAAAGCAGTGGTCCCCTTACACAGGGAGACTGGACTGTGCACTTCCCTGTCAGGGACAAACTGGGCATGGGAGCCTTCCACTGATTTGGGTGAGAAACCAATTCCCTAACTTAGACATAACTTACAATCAGAACTGGAAAATAGCCTCAGATTCAGCCTCTGAATCACACAATCTCATTTCCTTTTCAGTCCTGTTGCTCTACTTTTGGAGCTTTTTCCTGCAGTGAGGCTGTTTTAAAATTACTTCTTTTTAATAATATCATAAAATCCCAAGAACAGAAACCTTATTTATATATATATATTTAATAATCACAACAAAGGTCATTTTATCAGTTCTCCAACAAACAGCAGTACTGAACACACTATCATATATCAACCTCTAATCTGAATCTCAATTTTTACAAAGAAATCCATGATTATTGTTGAGATATAGTACACAGCTTTACTTATTTATGATTCTCTCTGGAAAAACTACACCAGCTGCAGACACAATAACTTCTGCTGGCAGAAAATACCTTGCTATTTGTGCACTTCACCTTGGTGATTCACAAACCCTCATTACCTCTTGAAAAGTTAGCAAGCATCACTTGTTAACTGTTACTGTCAGGATGAGAAGCAAAGGACATGGCTACTAAAAATAACCATGCAAAAATCACTTAAAACAAATTAAAGAACCCTCCTAAAACATATATAGCAAAAATTAAATAGGAGAGTTTGATAATAAAATTAAATAGGAGAGTCAGATTTATAATAAATGTGGGCAACTTCTGGCATGGGCAAGGACACCTTCCACTATCCCAGGGTGTTCCAAGCTCTGTCCAACCTGGCCTTGGACACTGCCAGGGATCCAGGGGCAGCCACAGCTGTTCTTGGCGCACACACACACACATATATATATGGATATATATGTGTTTATGTGTATTTATGTGTGTGTGTGTATATATATATATGTTTATATATATATAAAATGTATGTATATATACATTCCTACATACCTACACTCTAGCTACTATCAATGCTCACATATTTTCTAAAATGCTACTTTTCCAGCACTTTGGCTTCTTACACTCTGTCTTTCCTCTATGTGAGTACAAATTTTGCTTTGAAAACAAATCAGATTTAATCACTGAAAAAGTTGATGAGCAAGCATGAAGTTTTCAATAACTGTGCTGCTGTTGCTGCCATATCACCCGCACACCATAGAAACTAAACTCATTATTGATGGGATAGAAAACACTAAAATATGCAACTGCTTGAATATACTCATACATGTATTTCCTCATAACTTTATTCTCACCCTGACCTCTACTTGAACTGAAATTGACATCAAAATTTAAAGGAAAATTATGTTTTAAAACATTAGAAAAGGGATTGTCCATAAGTGTCTTGTGGGCCATTTTGGAAAATAGTGTCTATAGTAGTGAATAAAATAGAAGAAAAGTTGCGGGGAGAAAATAGCTCAAAATTACAGTTTCTTTTAGAAAAAAAACAACAAAGAAAGAGAAATTACTACATTTTGCAGTATTTGAAATATTTTCATTTGACTGTTTTTCCAGAATCACAAAATCAACAAGGTTGGAAAAGATCTTGCAGATCATCAAGCCCAACCTGTGACCTAACACCACCTTATCAACTAAACCATGCTGCACCCAATCTGTTGTTAAAAAGGAATTTCTCAACTTTGGCAGAAGTATTTTAAAATACAATTCCATTACAAATAGATTTTATATTTAACTTTCAAAATATACCTGTTAAAATTTGTATTATAATTTCAGCACTAACTCCCACAAATAAAAAATCCTGTAATTAAGCAATTAGGGTAATAAATAAATATTTCACACCTTCAACTCAATCAATTTATAAGAAAACCCCTCAACTGAGAATAGGAGGTGGCGCATAAGGGGGACAAACACCCAAAATATGCTCATAAAAATCTCTGCTGCTTCTAACCCAATGAATTTTCCAGGAGGCAAAGCCTCAGAAAGGGGCTGCATGGTGTCTGTGGAAAGGCCTTTTCTCCCTGCTGTCTCCTGGCAGCTTCTGGACTCCACTAGAAGCAAGAAGGAGAAGAGAGAGTATCCCAACAGTTAAAGTAAAGTAAGCATATCCAAATACACGCAGTGGGCTGATTAGTTGAATTTTGACAGGCTGCTAAACGGCAACTCCCAGTGAAGAGCTGCAAACATCCCACAATTAATTCCCTTGCTATGCAGCTGGAGCCTGCAGAGGAACTGCTGACAGCACAAAATTCGCATTCCAGTGCTTCTCCCACCTCTCCCAATTTACAGGAGAATAGGAAATCATGAACAATTGATACACTCTGTTAGCTCCTATCATGGAGGGTGAGCTCACATGTAGCCTTAGGGGTATCTTACACAGTTTAATGCTGAAAATAAAAGGTAATGTTCTTGGCAAAGAGCTGGGGGGATTAAATTTGGAAGGTTTGAAGCAGCTTTGAATTGTAGTCAATAAAAAAGAACCAAATAGTAATTTTGTAATTTAACTGTGCTGGTTATGCCCAATGAGTCAGACACTTGTGAAATAAACCATGTAAATAGAAAAAAAGGTTTAACTCTTTCTGCAGTTGCCTTGGTTGGTATTTTTTCCCATTTTTTTCCTGCCTTCCTACCTCTGTTGTTCCCTTGGTTAAATAATACCGTATGGTTACTTTCTCCAACTTACTCTCTTGGGACAGCTCATCATTCACAGAGAAACTCTGCCTTTTTGAAATAGTTGGGGTTTTTTTTGTTTTGTTTTCTTTTTTTTTTTTTTTAATTTGTTCTGTGCCATGGACAACAACTGTGCTAGCAGAGCTTGTAAAGGTAAACGCCCAGAAACTGCTCTGAACAAATTAACTGGGTAGCTCAAAGGTCTTCTACTCTATAGGAAACTCTACACTGGTGGTGGCTTCCCTTCAGAACAGTGTCTTCTCTGCACCTGATGTGTGCAGCCCTAACTCAGCCAAGGATAAAGAGAATTTTACACCACATGGTGCTCACCTTCCCTTATTTCTGCTGAGCTCTAAAGAGCTGACCTGGACAAGGGCCCCCACTAATTCCTCCAGATCTTTGGCTACCCTGCTGCTGAATTACACAGCCCTGGTGCTCCAGATGTAGGAAAATGATACAAAATGTAATTTTTTTTTGTTTTTTTTGTGGTTTTTTTTGTTTTGTTTTGGTTTTTTTTGGTTTTTTTTTAATTTTAGTCAGTCGTGTTGGTCCTTGCCTTGGGGGAATGGAATTGAAGTTTCTTTTCAAAGGACTGTTTCACCACTCAAGGAGTGATGAGCTAACATCTCAACAGACTGGGAGCAGCACAGATACACAAAAGATAATGACCATCAGCCCCAAACATCACCCCTGGCATGGTCAGAGACACCTGGTCTGGAAAAGAGAGATGAGAGAACCAAGGAAGGAGAACCACATTACCATCAGAGGTGAAGAAATCCAAAACCAATAGGAAACCAAACACTGAGAACTGTGTAAATTGGAACCAATGAACACTGAGCCAGTGAATTTCTATTTTGACTGTATAAAGTTTGGGAAAAATCTAGTAAAATTTGTGTGTTATGGAATTATTTTCTCTGCACAACCCTAACGGAGTGCCTTGATTCTCTCACACTAAACATGTTGTTGGAGGGTTTTTGTCTTTACTGTGGTTTTATTGGCACCAAGGATTTATTCTGATCATCAACTGTCGGAGCCCAGCACATCCCTCTGGCTGCCCTGGCTGTCTCCAGACCCTGGCAGGGGGGTTGGGGACCTTGGCAAGGAGTCAAAAACACCTGTGGCTTCAATTTTAGCCCTTGGGAAAAAACTGTCAACTTTGTATGAGGAATTACTAGTCACAAGGTTTTTAGTAGTGTGATATTTAAACTAACACAGGGTGGAAAAGTAGAATTTTGGGGTTTTTAAAGTGGGGTTCAAGGGGGTACAAGATAGAGGAATTTGGGCATGTCCTAGCCTTCTTCTTGTTCTTCATGTCTTGTTGTGATGGTGTCACTTTTCTATTGGCTTAAAGTAGAGAGTCACAGTCTAACATAGATGATGGGAATTGGTAAAGAAGCTGTAAACATAGACCCGTAGCTTTGAGTATATAATTTGGGAGCCACCCAAGGCTCGGGGCAGATGGCCATGGTGGACTTGCTAGCCAGAGCTCAGCAGGTCAGAGAAAGAATGTTTAGATAAGAGAAGAAATAAACAACCTTGAAAACAATTGGAAGCATCCCAGGCTACTCCTTTGGCTGCATTGGGCCAGGGAAGAAAAGACTCTTGTTGATCTCTTGGGGTCACCCTGACCTTCTGAACCCCCAGAGAAATCAACAATCACCAGGTTGGCAGAGCCTGTTGTGAAGTGCCAAAGCTCCTGGGATCTGAGTGAGCAGCCTGTGAGCCCAGAGATGCCCCGGAGCAGCCACCAGGGCTGTTCCAGCCCCAGCCCCAATTCCCTGCAGCAATAACAGTGAAAATCTTCCTGTTCCAGCAGCGAGGCAGCTCCACTGTCTCATTCCATCATTAATCCCTACATGAGCCATTTGCCTGCCACCACTTAAATTTAACACTTTTACAATTAAAACAGGAATTACTTTGGTTTCCATAATGCAACTACACAAGATAGACATTATTAACCACTTCCTTAATTGCAATAATTTTTATGATTTCTCAAATTACTGAACCATGAAATTTATTTTAAAGACTCCAAGCAGTTCTAAATAGAAGTAAAAATAATTTTTTTTTAAATGTACCCTTATAATTACCTCATACTAGTAAATTATTCAGATTATGATTGCACTGATTTAATAAGGTCATAACCATACACAGACTCATTTAGAAAATGATGGAACACTACAAAAAACGAGGTCATTCACCATTGTTTCAGTGGTTGAAACACTGCCTTTCAAAACACAATCTGTACACTCTAGATTTTTGGCAATTTCTTAAGAGTAGCTTGACCTTGGTGGGAAAAAAAATTAAAATGTATCTCAAAAGAGAAGGAATCTGAAAACAAAAGGTATCCTAAAAAAAACCAAAAACCTAACACAAAACCCCTCCACGTAAGTTTTTACTGGTGAAATTCCTAAAAATCAGCAGTGTTCTGTACTTAAAAAAATACATAAAAGCATACAAGCTAGATATATACATGCACAATGTTCTAAAATATCCCTGTTTTGAAAGGAGAGAGTTAAGATTTCAGAATTAAGAATTCCCAGAAATTTCAATATGGGCATCCTCAAATCTTCATAAAACAAATTAAATCAAGTAATCATGATAGAAAAATAACTTGATCATCCTAGTGTTCTCAGTCTAGAGCTATTTAACAATAAGATTTATCCACTCTGAGTACATCTTAATTCTCAAGGGGAAATTACCACCCCTGATTTTGGAATTTAAAAATACATTTAATTCCAAATGTCCATTCATGATAATTATACCATTTATAAAATTGTAATTTTATAAATTACACATACAAGAGACCAAGAAAGTTCCTTTTCTCTCCAGCTGATTATCTTCAGTATTTTTGTTTTTAAAAAATGAAAGCAGTGAGTGATTTATTTACTTGGTTGCTAGAAAACATTGCAAAATGTTTTTTGTAAGATTTGCCATCCCCATTTTGGTTTCATTTAGCAGTTTTAAAGATACTGTTATACATTCTACCCTTTTGGCCGTGCCTTTGGTGGTTTTGTTTGTTTTTTTTTTTTCCCAGTCCTTTTACTAGAATTTTCTATGCTTCAAGTGGAAAAACAGGTATCTGAACATGATGGTCTTAATCTACATCATCCATTTTAAACCTTTTGCCCCTTCCACTGAAGTGAGTGACCCTGTAGCTCCCTTCAGTTCTGAACTAGCAGCAAATGTCATTACCTTTCAATAAATCCTTTTCCCATAGGTCACTTCTATTTGAAATGAACACAATCAGTCCCTGGTATAAATTCCTGTCATATTCTGCCGGTCTCTGATGCAAAGACAGACAGAAGAAAGAAAGTTATAAAGTTCCACTCTCTGTACCAAGGAATCCAGACACAATAAAGAAAAGAGAAAACAAGGTTAATATGCAAGGGGAAAGGACAGTACTGTGGGAGAGCAGCGTGGTGCAAAGAAAAGCACCATGGTGTGATAGGAGGGGAAGGAGCACAGATTAAAAAGGCAGAGAATAGTTCAGGATGATGTGGAAATTTCCAAAGACTTTTGCCCTTATGAATCCTGTATGGAAGGGCCAGTCAGGACTCCACAGACCCACAGGCAGCACACAGAATTTCATGGTGGTCATGGTCTCGGGGAGAGAGAACAGCAGGGCTGGCCTGGCTGGGCAGTCTGAGAGCACAATCAGATGCTTTTTTCAGAGCAGTGCTTGCAAATGTTTTCCTTTTCCTTGGCTGGCACTCAGGGGACCCTGGAGATACTGACACCAATGTCCTGCTGCTGCCTGGACAAAGCCCTGCCCAGCATCATCACACAGGCCCTCCAGGAAATTCAGAGAAAGAGGGTTTGGAGGAACAAAAAGGGAATTAAGTAACTAAAGTCACTTGACTAACCTCAACACAACTTTGCTGTTATTCAATATTCTAAATGGTAATCACAATTAAGGCATTTCTTTGCACCTTTTCCATGCCCCTACCCACTCCAAGTGTTAAACTGAATTTAGCTCCACTAGTGCAATGCCATAGGGGAGCTAAGGCTTGGGAGGAACAACACTCTGTAGCTGTACAATAGGTTAATTCAAACATTCTTGTGTGAAAATCACCAAAGAAAGAGCAACCTGCCTTTGACTGCTCCAGGGGCAGCCTGCCCAAAGTTATAATAGGTCAACAGCCCAAGCCTTCTGTGGGGCTTAATCCACTTTGGAGCAAAATAAGCTATTTCTTGTCAAAGAGAATCCTTCTCATGTAACAATATCACTCTAAGGGCTTTGTATTGCAGAGGCACTTTAGTAAAGAAGCTGCAATGAGGAAAATTGGGGTTTTTTGGCTCCTATTCCTAACCAAAACAGGTTATATGCAGAAACTGGTATAAACAAGGCCTTGTAAAAACTATTGTCCTTATACACAAACTTGATAAAACTTTGGATGGCTTTTTTTCTGAAGAGAGGAAGAAGGGAGAGTTGAGCCGAAAAGTGTAACAGATTATGGACTGAAAAATATGTGACTACTTTGCAGTAAATTTAGAGGAACTGTTTATTCCATCACAGCAAAGATCTATGCCATGTCCTCATATTTATGCATAAAAAGTTGTATAATTTGAGAAGCATCAGATCTACTAAGCAAATCTTATAGGATGCAAGCACTCGTATTTTTTCTCAGACATCTGAGACAGAAATAGTGCAGCCCTCCCTTGGGTACTACATGATGATTTAAACTTCTCTGTACCTGAATCACTTAAGCCATAAATAATATTTGCTTAGTCCTTAGAGGAGTGCTGCCTCATTAAATAAGAACGTTGTAATTATTATGATCAGTTGTTTGAAGAAGTGATCAAAGAATTACCAGCAATCAGCAAATCCTTCTAGACTGGAAATGAAGAGAGACAGTGACACCACAAAATCACTGCTGGAGAAAGAAAAACAGAACAAGCCCTTGATTCAAAAGCTCAGAGTGGGTAGATATGGCAGCTGAGAAGACTGTAGCCAGAAATGTTTTGGGGCAAGCAGAATTCTCTCATTCTTCACCTATGGATCTATTTTCCTAGAACTTAGAGGAGCTTTGTACTTCTCAAAGTTGCTCTTTCCCTTCACAACACAGTTGGATAATAATTACTGCTTGCCCTGAGTCCCCCTGTGGGCTGGAGGGTCAAATCCAAGGTTCCTATGGCAGCCACAATTGGTACAATTCCTGATTTACAAATATATTCTAAAATATTGCCATGGGTTCTAAATTGGTTTCAGTAGAGGTTGAAAAGGCTCATTTACAGTTATATATTTATTTATTTATTGTTATATACACCAAGTAGATAGGCCTTAAAAGAAAGTGATTTCTGAAACCAATTCTGCATCCCATCATTCCCTGGTACCACAAATTCAAGACATTCCTCTCTGACTCCCACATGTTTTACCCCCCTCTTTTAAATTCCATTTTTGACACTTCCTCTGGTGAACAAGAACACTTTTTCCTCTTGCCTGAAAAACAGTTTTCTTTTCATGTGGTCTTTGGCCATGAAATTAAGAAGAAATACACTGAAGAAAATAACAGCCCTTGGCTGTTCACTAGCAGAGCGTGCAAGTTCTCTTCACTGCTGCACACCATGTGCTGTGCCAACTGATAAATCTTTACAATAGAAAATGAAGTTTTAGTTTAGATTGAAAAGGCTAGATTTTTCTAACTAAAGCCTCAGTCTGTTAAAAGCAAACGAATCTTAAGGATTTGGGTCTAGTTTCACAGAAACTGCTCAGCACTAAATGGGTTTCAAAGGGGGAAAAGTCTTAAATACACAAAAGAAAAAGCATTTAATTTTGATAAGTGTGATTTTTTAATAATTTCTTATTTACTAACAATATATAAAACTAAACCCCATTTATCACACATTCAAAGCAGTCCTATTTCCAACTGACTTTTAATAAGTATCAGCAAAATTTCTGCCTTTTTAATCATATTACAATTAGTCAGTCCTTTGCACTGCTGTAGAATATGTGAACTCACACTAATTTGACTACACTGACTAATTTAAAAAAAGAAAAACAAATCAAATAAGGAAATTTAATATAGTTTCAACTGCCAAGAGCATAAAATTCTTCTCAAGAACAGGTTTGGTTTTCTGAGGTTTATTTTGAGAAGTAGATGAAAGAAAAGAAAAAGAAACAAAATCAACAAATATAAACCAAACAAAAACCCCAAACAAAAATTAAACGAAAACAAAACAAACAACCAAAGACACAAACAAACTAACAAAAAAAAAAAACCAAACCCAAACCCAAGCAAGCAGAAAAACTGGCTCAAAGGGTAGCAATCGATCTGATTGCAGCATTAGCAACAGATGTCAAACAGAGTTTATTCAGCTCAGCTCCAAAAAAATGCGTGTGCTGATGCTTGTAGGAGAAGGCAAGACAAGAAGGTTGTTTCTGGCTGTGAACAATGGCTGGGGAGTTCTGGAAAACCACCCCATGATTTGGGTTTAATGTAAGACACACCTGTGTGTGTGCCCTGTAAGCACTTGTGTACAAATATGAAGGAATTTTCCTATACAGACATCAGGGAGGTACTGCAAAGTAAGGTGGGAAAAAAAAAAAAAAGAAGAAAAAAAGAACTTTCTCATTGTTCACCTTAATTCTTTTCATTCATCTAAAACACTTCCCCCTCCCCTGCAGGCATCTCAAATATCCAAAACTCAAAATCGAGTCAGTGAGGTTTCCAGGACCTAGGGAAAGCAGGTCATTATTTCTAGTGTTCAAAGGTGGATTCTGGGAGCACAGTGGGAGACATCCAGGTGGGAGAGCTGTAATTTTTAATGGGCAACATAAAGGCCAGACCATCTTTAAGACAGGCAGGCTGCCATTTCTGAACTCCAGGATTCAAGCATCAAAAAAGAAGGAACAGTATGGAAACAGACCCCTAACCTTCAGTTACACCAGTAACTGAATTTACACCAGTAATTACAGAGACAAAATTCACAGTTCTGCTATTTCTGTGCTGCATCTTTATCTGCACTTAAAGGCATTAACAAACCACTGTAGAACTGATAACTGAGCACAAAACAAATAACAAAAAAGTCACTTCCCTGCTCCAAGTCATCAAGTGTTTATCTGTGTATTCCTCCAGGAATGGCTTCAAGCAGACCACATTAATCTAAATCACTCCAGGAGATAGGATGAATTGTACCAGCTACTACACAAATTCCAGAATCTGGGAGATGCTCCTCCAGAGACAAGAGACACTCATAATATGAACTGTAGCAATCAAATCAACCTCTGCCACCATCTGACCTCAGGGTCTCTGCCTTCCTGTAACAATTCTGAACTCACTCACCAGTCATTGATATTTCCTGTATCCAGCCCAAAAGCCTGGACTCATTCTTTGTTTGCCAATAAAATAGTGGCATTAAAAGAAAAAACAAAAAGCAGAGACAGAGAGGAGATAGCTGACTGTTCCCTGCATCAGTTATTTTGGAGAATCAAGTTGAGGCCTTTTGTCTCAGGTGAAAGTTTTTTTTTTAAGTTACCAGGAGGAATCTGAAGCTCCAGGATTAAAGCATGGGTCAACAATGTCACTCATCCTACACACATGAAGGCAAGGCAGATCTGTTTAGGGCCTTGGAGATAATTAGACATGGGGGAACAAAGTGCCACAAATGAAGCTTTCAGCAGCTAAATGAATTCATTGGTTTGCCTGCTCCAATCAAAGCAAATAATGCTTGAAGTAAAGTGCTTTGACACTTCCACCCTGCTGCTCTCAGAAGGCAGAACTCAGGAACTGTGATGAAATATTACACTGCCCACACAGTGTTTTCCTTGGGAAGGGGGTGTGTGAAATGTCTTGCAAGAACTACAAGTTCTTAGCCTATTATTAGATTGCAATATCTGATAGGGAGAAAAACTTCAGAAAGTTTGAGGGCCGTCTTAGCCTGTTACTTTCTGAGGAAACATGAGCTAAATGAATATTAATAACTTTAATCTTGGGAGAAGATTCAAGCGAAGGTTCCTGAGATAAATCCAGTTGAACCAAAAGGGGAATGTAATCCCTTGAGTCCTGGAGGGATCAAGTGAAACAACACCTGCCTGATTTAGAGGAGGGAGTGAGGAAGAAAGAAGCAAAATGCATTTTAAAAGTTTTACCAGAAATACAAAAAGTAAGTCTAATTAAAAAAAAAAAAATTGATAAATGGATTAAAGAAGCAGACACTGGAAAGTTCTGCTTCACATAATGACCACATTTTGCTCAGCTGAACAGGCACCAAGTTCTGTGTGGGAATGCAGAGCAGCAGAGAAATGCACCTACTAAATGTGTGTCCTTCCTCCCAAGGAAGGCAGCAGAGATAGAGCCTGCTCAGCAAGAAAAACAGGCTATTCATACTCACCAAGAATAAGAATTAAATTAAAAATAAGTTTTAAAAGCCTGATTGGCTTCATACATTTGTGCACCTATTAATTGTTGGGAAGTGATGATTTCATGTCAACCTCCACTGCCATTTTCTAAGTTTTTCTTAATGCCTTGAAATTCTGCTTACAGATCAGAGGAAACACACAATAATGGTTTGCTAAATAATAAATGACTAATTTTTAATAGATTCTGACAAATCAAAGTGTGGGTGGAAGACAGGTCTATTAGGTTATAACTCAGTACCGTTAATTTAGGTAGGGATGCTGCAGGAACAACATCAAACAGAATTTGAATATCAAATTAGTGAATTACAAAATGAGGCCCAATAGATTGGTTCAAAATATTTCAGAGCTGTAATGATGGCAGTTCTTGTTCTATTTGCTACATTACAGCCCTGTGCCAACTTCACACTCGATCTGGGTATTTCAATGTAATTTAACCAAATTTATTCATAGTTGAAAACTTTGAATCAATTTTAAAAGAACTTCATTGTTTCCTCTGAAAAGACTGAGAAGGAGCTGGACAAATAAATGTTACCCCACAGTGTCCAGATTTGTGAATGCCACGTTGATAAGATTGCTCTAAATGGCAAAACCTCTTATTGCAACTTGAATGAGAAAAACCAAGAGGAAGGAATACAATACATTTTATATGCAATTTGTGTGCTAGCCCAAATACTGCTTTACTGAAACTTCCAAGGGAAAGCAGAGTATTTCTGATGTTCTAATGGAACCTCTGTATAACACAGAGCCCAGAGTTGCTGCAGTAATTCAGGGCCTCTTTCCTGCTAAATAAGTTACCACTGTCAACCCCAATAAAACGTGCCTCAGACTTGAAAATCTTTTTGCTTCATTTACTTTTTCATTTCATGAGCAGGCACTGTTGATGCTCTCATACAGCTTGTGGAGTGGGTCTAATTAAAATCCTTTTAGTCTCGTAGTGAAGTGAGTAGAAAATGGAATAAAATTATTGCAGGGTTTTAAGGTTTTGACACTGGAGGAGAAGTCAGGCAGTGTAGAGCTAGAAACATACACACTACAGGCTTGTGCTTTTCATGCTAGAATAAAGACAACAGAACGATATTTTACTTCCAAATTTTCCATGGTTTTTCCTCAGATTTCTCATTGCATCTTACAGGATTATCTAAAATCCTTTCATTTGAAGTACTTCACATGCTCTTTCAAATGAACAGAATTATTTTCCGGAGAACAGAGAAGCATTTGGGATTGCAATTTTCTAGACAATGCCTCTTTCAAAACATATGTAGGAGATTTCTTATATAAACCCCATATATTTTATGTGCAAAAGCATTACATGCAAACAGACACTGCATGTTGCTATAATATATTCCCAAAAACTGTAGCAAATTGTTACTGTCAGCGGGCATAACTGCACCAAACCCAAAGCCATGCAAATACACTGCTTGTGCAATATCACACACATTTGAACTATTAGATTTGAGCTGTTCTACAGCTGATAAACACCCAAAACAATACAGCAGCCACAATAGGTTACATTTAGATGATTATTAGAGCTCAACTAAACATCATTAGGACACTATTTCATTCTTTGGCACAAAATCTATGTGCTGGAGCAAAATCCCTTGAGCAGCTTGAGCTGTTCTCCTTTCCCCTGGTCCCTGTTCTATGCCCTGCCGTAAAAAAGCACCATTCACACGCTCTGGTAAATCTGGAAACAAGAAAAAATCAGTGGATGCTGTATTCTTGGGAAGAGTGAAGCTCACAAGAAGTTTTTATTAGCATAAACTGCTGTTAATTACATTAAATGATAAGAGGTTTAGCTTGCAACTGCACTGATTACAGAACAGCAGAGCTCTGTGATGTGAAAACAAAGCTCCCCCAGGTGTGTCTGCTTTTATGGCAAACCCGGCTCATTCCCACATTGAAGGGGATCACTGGTAAACCTACACGGTAATGAGACAGACACATTTTAACTAGGTAAAGAATGCAAGTTTCTAGCTTTTGGACAAGGTTTAGTTTTCAGCCAAGAGAAGGAAGCACTGAGAATGTTGTGCAAGTAAAGGTTATGCAAACCATCAGCAGAAACCTCCTCCTGTGAACCTGAAATCCAGATTACCTCTTCTTTTGAGGAAAGTACAGGGGAAATACAGATTCTTTCCAGAGATATATACAACTGGTGTTTTCCAATAACTCCCAGAGGTGCAGGTGACATGAACTTCTTCCCCTTGCACAGCTCCATGCACACAGCATTGCTGTTTTGCCTATTTGATGCACTCAGTTCTACTTTCAAATATCCTATCTACAGAGAATGATACTTCTCCATTTGGTTTTATATCCCACAATCAAAGTGGATGGATTAATATGGAAGAGGTGAATATTTACTCCCAGAACACTGGAAGTCTTGTCCCTATTAATATGTGTTATCTGAGTGCCTTAGGCTTTGGCTTCACACAACAGAGCAGACATGAAAATCATTGCCCTCAGCAAAGTGCTGTCTCCTATTGTCTGCAGCACAAAGTGGATTGCTGCTATTTTGCATGTGAATTCCACCCTCTCCAGCCCTGAGAGACACTCTTACACTGCATTGATACTTCTCCAGCCAGAGGAATAAATAGTTATTTCAATTGAACAAATACAGTCATTTCAATTGAATAAATACAGTCATTTCAATTAGCATTCCCTCACACACTCTGCATTTTGGGATGGAACATTAATAGATGTGAACATTGACAGCATGAGGCTTGCCCAAAGTGGAATGGCTAAAGCACCACATCCATTGGCCAGGAAAAGAACTAATGGGAGAATATTACAAGGGTGAGACAATCAACTGTGCAAGGAAAATATTAGTGGTATGTAATCACTCAATAAGAAACATGCAATATTTGAACAGCAATTAATACCTGATCTGAGTTCCAATCTTCCTCCAATATGTGGAAGAACAAATGCAAATAATATATCTTCTTGACATGATTAAAGTTCCAATTAATATATATATAATGTGTGAGGCTGCTAAATAATATCCAGGCTTTTCTGATGGGAGTTTTGAGGCAGAAAGCACAGAAGTGATTTTTGTGACTGTAACTAACCAGCACAGTCAGTTTAGAACACCTGCCCTCACAGCTTTCACAGAAACCCAAGACTGATGGGTCCAAACCATCTGCTCTGACATCCAGACCACAGGCCATAAAATGAGTCCTAACATCCTTTTGAGAGGGCAGGAGAAGTGGAAGAAAGTAAAAAGGCGGATACCAGAGCAGGGCAAATAACAAATATTACTCCCAAAATGGCAGGGAGATGATTATATGATTACTCAAATTGTTTTCTTTGCTGCAGACAAGACCCAAAGAGAAGTCTCAGGTGATTTGAGGGAAAAAAACCCAAAAACCCTGTATTTGATCAGCTGCTCCTAACACTGGTGTGTGAAGCAGACACAGCAGCAAGACACCAGAGCTCTTTTCACATCCACCTGTTTCTGGCTGGGTCTGTGCTTTGATGCTTCAGAGAGAATAAAAAGCAACAGGGCCCCTTGTCCTTACTGACATTTCATATTAAGAGATAAATACCCTTTGTGCACACTTGGGAAACGCCTTCATGTGCAGAGCAGCAAACATTGCTGGGCATGGAGAGCAATGCAGTGTCCCCGAGGCAGTGAAGGAAGGACTGGGAGCAGGGAGGCACACCTGAGATTCTGGGGCCAGTCTGGTCAGGTGGATGTGACCTTGAGGGCAGGACAGGACAGCAATTGTCACCTCCTGGACACTCAGCCCTTGCTCCTGAAGAACAAGGTTTTCCCACCTGTTCTCCTGTAATCCTAATACAGTGAAAGCATTTTTTGATTTAGGAAAAATATAACATAAGCAAAGATATCTTTACTTTGCCCAAGGGGTGGAAGAACAATATTAAACTGTACAGGGGGAAAAGAACATAATCTTGAAAAACATTAATTCTTGCTACACGGAACTGGAAGGAATCTGATCTGTTCTGTGGGGTTTTACAAAGAATGGAGCTTTCATCACCTAATAACAGATCAATAAAACCTTATTTCATGATTGGGATTGTGTTTGCTTTTAGTCCTTCAGATTTTCAAATGTAATTTTAGTTTTTTATACAGTTTTCCTCCTTCTAGAAATTTTTTATATCCAAATTTTGCATTTTCATCCTAAAATGAACTCAGACAATTTCACTCTGCATCTTGAATTTCTCCTATACATTAAAAATGCTCATATCAAATTACCTCATATACCTGTACTGATATTCAGCCATTGTATTACTTGCACACCACTTCAGGAATTCTCCAGGATTATGGTCCTTGCTGCACAGTTACCATTTTTTTACACTGCAGAAATATCAACTGCAAATGTAATTTCTGAAAAGGAAAAATTTAAAAGTAATACAATGTAATAAATAACTTCGATTGTGTAAGTGACTGAGTTCAGGGAGCAATGCCTCTCAAAAATATTAGAAAAAACTCTAATCTACAGAAGTTATAAACATTCACTGGAAATTTTGAGGAACATTGTAAGGCAGCAACTTAATCTTTTAAGCTAAAGGAAAAAATATCAGTTAAAAATCCTCCTCAGTAATTTTCTCTTTGAAGAACACAGCAATGACATCAGTATTACAAGATGCACTACTCAGGGATCAGAGAAACTCCGAAGGTGAACAGCTCCTTTTATTTTGACTATATTTAAAATCTTGGGTTTAGTTTGTAAATATTTATATATTTTAGCAGTCAATCCTAGGTACTTTCTGAGTCAACACGTTGACTCAAAACTTCAGCAATCCCTCTGACTTCAAAACCTGGAAACATCATTTCCACAATCTGGAGCTTCTTTTAAACCTTATTCAAATGTATGAGGTATTGCAGGAAAAGTAAAAATCAAGAATCATTTCTTCCTTTGCTCATCTCCCTGTTTGCAATAGACAATTTCAATCCTTTAGTTCTAGGTCTGGCTAATTAAAGCAGATGGACAAGATGAATTTTTAGGTTCTTTCCCAAGTCATTTCTATGTAAAAGTCCTGCCTTCTTAAACCTGACATTTTCACTAGGCAAAAAGAAAGTACTTTAATTTCCCTTTCATCACCTGGGAATAGAATCACAGAAGTCCTGTGGAATTCAACACAGCACTGAACTCAAACTCATTCCTCTGTACATCAGTCCAGCACATTCATACAACAAAATAATTTTATTTCACAGCAATGTAGTATTTTCACTTAGTTTCATAGTATCTGGCAGAGAAATTGTAAATACTGTGAAAGAAATAGAACTTTTTTTTTTGTTGTTGGTAAAAATTTTGAAAATTTCATGTTGTTTCTAATTCAGCTTTTCTTCAATAATGCTCTGCGTGTACCCCACAATCAATTTAGCAAAAAATTGTCCAACTAGAGCAATATATGCCCCTAAAAGTATAAGAAACATCACAGCATGAACACTTTCTAGAAGTACTTTAGCAAATTTGCTTGAAAATATGAATTACTTTAGTTAAAAGTAATTCACCACACTTATATTTCATTATCAAGAGGCAACACATCAGCTGGAGGACAGCAAACACATCCTTAATCCCAGCTGGCTCATTTTTCCATGTTATTCTAGAAGTGCAAAAGGAAAGTTGCACTGATGGCATCAGGCCTAACCCTTTTCCAGCCATGGCACTACAGAAATTTAAGCAGATAAAGGAAATAAACAAAAGCTGGCAGGAAGATGAAGGAATTTGGTAATGATAAGCAGCCAGAAATAGGGAAACCTACTTGGGTCTGTGAAGTCATTATAATAATTTGTTTAGAAAGCAGCGAAGAAAAAATCCCCAGTAAATACTTTGGAAAGTGCTGGATCAATTTGCAAGTGCTGAGAGCACAGCAGCATCAGAGACTCGGGGACATTTGTATTAAACAAGAGACACACAATTAAGCTGCATCTCAAGCTAAAACCCTGAGGGCTCCACATTTCATTCCAGTCAACCACTGCTGCTTTTTGGCACTATTTTCTTTGCAAATATGAGTAATGTGGGCCCTTTAGTCACTATTAAGCAGTAATCTGGGGAAATCAACCACTTCCAATAATCTTATACTCCAATTTAGGGCACTCTGAAACCACATAATGAATAATACTGTCTCCAGTTCTCTCCTATAATGACACATGGCATATGCCTGCTATTCTTCTTTTTAAATCAAATCCAACTGTATAGCCCTTTTTCAGAAAATCTTGTTCATTGTGTCCATTTCAGTTTCTTTCTTCACTCATTTGATGAAGTAATAAATTCCTGCTTCATAAGCAAGATATTTATTGTTAACCCAGCAATCAGAAAGCAGCTGATTCCTTTGCAATCAAAACCAAATTATTTTTTCAAGTGAGTAACACCATATTATGTTACAAGTTATTCCTGACTAATAAAAAATCTATTTTCACTGTAAAATAGAAAGCTGGTTAAGGGACCTTCCAATGTTCTTGTCCCTCCTGGATGGATTTTACCTTTTACTTCCACTCAATAATTTGCAAGAATGATTTCCCTTCTGACAGATGCAGAAAAGGTTTTACAGCTAAGCATGTAGAATGCCAGAATAAAATCCAGCCACTTATTCATTTCATGTCTTATGACTGTTTTTGGGTTTTTTTCAATAACATGCATTGGAGCAGTGTTCTAAAGAATACAGTAAATTCAGTTCTAAAGAATACAGTAAATTCAGTTCTAAAGAATACAGTAAATTGTCTAGGAAAGAGAACAACATGCAACAAAAAAGTCTTTGAAACATCTGCAAAGATTTTAAGATTAAAAGTCTCAGAGATGAAGGTAGAAACTTTTTGATACTTCCGCTTTTATAACTTGAAAATTCAACCTTTACCTTACTTTTAGAAGATGGATTGAAAATATACTTTACCAAAACATTGCTTTTCTGCTTCTTAAGTAATCTAAGGCAATGTGAAATATAATGCCCTTTATCAGAAATATCCCCAAATTATTCTGCTACTTGTGCAGAAGCAGCATTTCTAAATTATAGATAACTGTGTGGATAATTCCTTATTCTTCCCAGGCAAACACAATCAATAGCATTCCTGAAATTCAATTTAAAAGTAATTTATCTTACATGAATATTCCAAATTCACAAGATTTCACATAAAGCTATTCCTGCAACATAGTAAATCTCCAAAAGAAATTGTTATTCAAGTAGAAATGGCCCTGTGCAGAATAACTTGCAAGGTGTGTGGTGCAGTATTTGTGTGTGTGGTAGGAGGGAGAGCTGTGTGAAGCCTGGTGGAAGTACAATTCACAAGTGAATTTTAAATAAACTATTAGAGAAAAATCTACATAAAAGGCAGCCTTGCAGGTGACTTTTTCAAGCAATTTTCATCACCTCACAGGCACCCTGACTCATTAGTCAGCTCAGAGCTTTCACAGGAGTAAGTGGTGATTTCCCTGTGGTCAGATGATCTCTTGCAGGGAGGGATTGCATGACATGTATGCATTGTGCTGCTTATTTATTTCTTCTGTCTCATCCTTTATCATTATTCAAGAGTTTTATTTACTGTAGGAAAAAGGTATTATGGAGCTACCTGAAACTTAACAGCAGTGAAATGAAACATGAGGTTGATTCCTTGGTGATCTCAAATTTCCAGACACTTTTTCCGGGCTATATTTACCCAAGGAGGGAAGCAGAGAATCAGAGATCATCTCATTTCTCTGAGTAAGGTCTATCACAGTAAAAAACCCAACAAAACCAATAAAACACCACTCCAGAACAATATTGTTACTAAAATGACTGACTGAATTAGCACAAAACCTGTTTTCTGATTGTTTGCTTCAGAACACCTAACTAGTGGTAGATAAAATAGATTTTTTTATAATTATAGATTACAACAATATAGATTAAATATAGATTATATAGAACAGGAAAACCTGAAAGTATTATACTTAAGTAATACCCATAAGAGCATAATTTAACAATAGCCCATAAAAGGAGGTTAAAATATGCCTATATTAAAATTTTGGTGATGTAAAACACATGAAGGGATAGGTGGAGGTGGTTACCACATCTTACAGAGTTGAGTTTTTCTCAGAATACCATTTCACATTCACAAATTAAAGTGATTGTATATTTTCAGTATTTGAAAATATAATATCCACAATATTTGTTTGCCCTAACTTCCAACCATTGACTTAGACTGATGCTTACGAGAGACCTCAAAAAAATCATACCACAAATCAAATCAGAACTTGTTTTGCCACAACTGTGTGGTAATCACATATCCTCTGAACAGAGAGAGACATAGCTCTCCCAGGATTTTCCTGGGAAGCTGTGAGAAAGCTCAGGGAAAAAATTAAAACAATTATTATCTCTTTCTACACAGGTTGTTTAAAAATATGATTTTCCAGAGTGTGCTATTCCTAGTTCACCAATAGTGTGAGAGGTTTTTGCTTTAAGACCAATCAAGTCTCAGCTTTGTGAGTAGGGTTATAAAAGAGACGTTAATTTTTATTAAATACCTTCTTTTCACCTTCTGGAGACTGGAGTCTTTTGCTCCCATCCTGGACACAGCTGCTCACACCATGGCCAGTTTGGGCTGCCTCTCTGTGTGTGACAGCACACACCATTCCTCCTGCAAAGAACCTCCAGACCATGGTTTAGATGTGCACAAACCCATGGGAGAAAAGAACAGAAATGTGAAATCCATCTGCCTCCTGTTTCAGTGGAACGCAATATTCTGAGATGAAACAGGTAGGATGAAAAGTTTCAAGGATTATTCTAAATATAGGTACAAATTCAACAGAGAATATTGAAAAGCAGATGTTAAAAGTAGGCTTTTACCATGCAAAACCTATGTTCTAACTTTTCATGTTTTCAATATGGGAAAAAAAGAACATTGTTTGCAAAATCATTCATATTATGGTGCTGGCTGTTAAATCCACATGAGCTGAGCAGGATCAGAAAGGAAAGCTGAGAGGCAGAGCAGTGAATTCCAGCACTGAGAATCTCAGCACACACACAGTGTAGAATTAAACCCACCAACAGTGCTTCTACATGCCCACAACATTTTATAGTTCTCGTCTCTCAGCCTGAGTTATTAGGATCTATCCAGAAGGATTTTGTTTTGGGACTTTAAAGCAGGATTTTGTTTCATTTGCTACTAGTTTCTATCTTACTTGATACCTGAATTATCCATGTTTGCTGAATTTCCTACATTTTCACACTGCAAAGAAAAAAAAAAAACATTAAAAAAAATCAAAACAACCAAAAAACCCCACTTCTGTAGAGAAGTGAAACCACATCTGAACTAGTGTCTCTTAAGTACATGGTTTAATGCAGCTACAATAGCTACATTTAACTAAATGCATTTTTCTTTTGCTTTTATTCTCCATCTTCCACAATGACTTTTCCACAACTTAGAAAATGGAGATTCTCTAAATAATGTTATTCACTGATGTCCAAATACCATGTAAAAAGGTGGCTAAGTGCTCAAAATGTGCCCTGCTCATACTGAGACACATTATGTCTATTTAGCACAAAAAAAAAAAAAGACAACAGACTAAAAATGCAGGCAAACTACACCAATAAACGTGATGTTCCCACAGCTACAGCAGCAATGTTAATGGAGCAAAAGCCTGCCTATAAAGTGAAAATAAATGCCACACAAAAAGTTTCACACAGGTAGACATTCCAGATTAAACTTTTGGACTGTGAACATATTGGACAAGCAGTGGGTCAAGCTGTGTTCTCACATGAGCTCAGTTCCTAAGGAAATTAGACAGGAAAAAGAAATACAAGTAGTAAATTCAGAAATATGACCACTGGCTGCTGATTATTCCTAAGATTTTTCCCTATAATTTCTTCAAATTCAAACATGAACCTCTAAGATAAAAATGCATTCTGACTCCACAAATAATTTCTAGTCCTGAATGAAAGTACAGAAAATCTGAGTATGATACCAGATATTCCAGGCTAGACAAGGACAGCTTTAGTTCTCTCTGCCCTAATTTTGTTTTGATGTACTCAGGGCATGAATAATCATTATAGAGAAGCACAAGGGAAAAGCTCAGAAGTAACTAGAGTTTCAGAATCAGCTTAAAAATCTGATTTCAGTTTGTGAAATCTACAGAAATCCAAGTACAATTTTACACTTGGAATTAATCTGAGTGGATAGTGCAGTTAGATAGAGGTAGTTCTGCACAGTTTAAAAGTGGTACCCATACCCAGACAGTATTTCTCAATCCAGAGGAAATTGAATCTGAAATTACATATACCTAGGGTTTTATTCTTGCCTTATTATGCTGTTTTCCAAGATGCAATTTCATTACAGCATCGAAAGCAGCTCTGTTTTGCACAGGTATTACCATTTTTATTAACCAAAGTAACTATGGGTATATATCATTTACAATTAGTCCCTCTAAGTGTTTAACTAAATACCCCAGAAATTTTGGAAATTAAACCAGTAACAAAAACCTATTATTTACTGACATGTTTTAATAGGATTAGAGCCCTGTGTGTTTTATCTTTTGAAATTATTTCACTCTAGTCACTTCAGCTGGTGTGCAATTCTTGACTATGATGCACAGCCCTGTTGTCAATCTGAGCAGTGGCTCTTCACCTCATGATTAATGTCAGCTGCATTCACTGGGTAATTTAAAAAATGCACAAACTTTGCAAACAAATTAACGCCCTTCAGAAACTTCTGCAAAATTGCACAAGTACACATGTTGCAGGAATCAAGTTGTGCTGTAAGTAAAGTGGCATGGAAGTTTATCAAATGTCTCACAGTCAGTCTCCATTCCAGCAGTATCAGCGTTCTACAGATTGCACTCTGGAAACGTGACTTCCAACCAACACCTGACATTTCTTTTCTCTGCTGGGACTGAAATCGTTATTATTCCACTATAATTGCTTTTCAAACATTTCCTAAAATACTGCTTGCAAGCAACTCCCATAACCAGGCCACATCCATTCCCTTCCCAAGTGACACATCTGGATGTACAGGCACATACAGCCAACAAACTGTAAAATTAGCAACGAAATGAAGAAACCCCACAAGACAAATTCTTAGCGGAATTAAGTGCTTTACAATAAAACTTCCTAAAATGTTTCTATTGTTACACTACTTCTGGATTGATTATTTAATGGAGTCCCAAAAGGCAGCAAAAACACACTCAAATTAAATCTTTGCAAGGGTCACAATATCAGTTATATTTGCTGTAATCCAGTAAAGTTTCATAATCCTCACTATGAAAAGAACTGATCGAGGAGACCAGTTTTTAAAGTTCTAAGTGTACTTAAGCATCTTTTACTTATGCACATGCAGCCTGCTCAGCAAATCACTTCAGCAAATTTTGTGCCTCTATTTTTTAATATCTCTATTTATGATCATAAATGCCATCAGCAAAACTGGGAATTGAAATTACATAGTAAGGGGAAAATAATCCCAGTTCTATATTTGAAACATTAAAATTGAATTGCAAAAAAAGTGGCTTAATATTCATAGATGTTTATGTTACTACAAGAAAAACACCCAGTTTATAAAATCTATCCCAAGAGCCATATGCAATTTGTATCGATTTTACTTTCATAAAGTTGCTACCTCTTTATGATGATTTATAAGTAGATGAGTTAAGTATTTTAATATATATATATCTGTAAACATCTATCCAGACTATTGGCTATAAGGAGGACCACAAAGCTCCTTTTTATGTTTTACAGTAATAAAAGGCCCAGAAAATATAATCTTTTAAGTTATTCACCACACTTTCACATATTATTAGAGCTCTCCTAGAAAGGGCACTGCATGCATCCTGATATAAATACACTTTAAAATAAGCCAAGGTAGCACTGCAGGTCACACATGCACACTCATGGATTTATAATGTGCTCTAAGAAGATTACAGACTGCACAAACCCCAAATATTCCAGCAAAGTCTTAAAGGCCTGGTTACCAAGAGCTGGGCTGAGGTATTCGTATGTGAAACACAAACCATTTTATCTGTCTGAGTAGATTCAAGTTCTTGGAAAACACCATTCCATGCCCCACATTTTGAAGTGACAGACTAGGAAAAAAAAATCTATCAAAACTTCCTTTTAGAATGGATTGACTATTTTAAATGGAAACTATTTCCTCAAATTCTCCAGGTCAAGCATCTCCAAATCACAGAATCTCCTGATTACCTTTTTTTAAAAATATTCTTTTTTTCCCAATCACTGAGGGCTTTGACTGCCCCCACTTTTCAAATATCATGGAGAATGTCCAAGCAACTACATCTGCCAATTCCCTCAGGACCCTGGGATACATTCATTTATTTCCCATGGACTTGTGTAGGTTTGGGTTCCTCAGGTGGTCTCAAACCCAACCCCCTCCTAAACGGGAGGGACTTGGTTTTCCCAGTCCCTGTTTTGAGGCTTAGAGACTTGAGAGATGTGGGAAGAGTGGTTGTGAGTAAAACCTCCCCAGCCTTCTCCATGCTGGTTGCCACTTGATTTCCTGTCTTATTTATTTGAGAGTGGATGAGTGGGTATATTTTCCTGATTCTTCCTTTTCTGACCAATGTCCCAGTAGAAGCTCTTCTTTTGGTTCTTCAAATTCCTTGAATAATTCCAAACTCCAAATGTGCTTTACCTTTCCTGATCCCATGCTAGCAACACCCCTATGATCTTCCCAGGATTTATTCCTTATTGTACTTCAGTTCTCCAGAAGGTCCTAACTCATTCATATTCTACTGCCTCACCTGCCTGATTTCCCACACATGGGTTCTTGTGCCATAAGAAAAATGTCTTTTAAAAGCCATCAATTCTTTTCTATTATCTGCCCTTATCCCTGAGGGCAGTTTTCCAGGGGGAACCCCATCCTGGGTTTTTGAGATTAAAAAAAAAAACCAAACAAACCCAAACCAAACCAGTCTGTGCAGTCAAGAATCCAGATATCCAGATACAGCCAGCCAGTGTCATCTTTAAGAATTTTGCTGAGCCACAGCTAAAGCCAAGGGGCTTTGGTTCATTACTTCCCAAAATAACAGCCCATGCCATATTCCTTTCCATAAATTGAAGGTGATTGGTGCATTTGCTCAGATCTGGAAACAGTTATGCTCACATTAAAGCACAGAGGAAAGGAAAATGTGACTGAATCCCTCACCTAAGGCTTAACCAACGCCTGCTCTGCACATAAACTGGATTTACTGTGTTCCCTTTTCATGCACCTTTCATTCCACTGAGCTGCTGCAATTCTCACCTCGTACTGCACTCCTTGGTTAGATCTTTGCTTCTACTCCACAGATGGAGGAATAGTTACAGAGCTGTGGTTCAGTCTGGATGAAGCTCCAGAGGGCAAGGGACTCACAACCAAGGGAATTTCTTGATTAATGCAATTAATGAGATTATATTCCTTACCTTCAAGCACACTGAAATGAAAAAGTTCAGCAATTGAGCACTCTATGAGGAATCATTATTATTTTACATTATTATTGTAATCCTGCACCAATGCCTATCACTTAAATGACCTTGTAAATGACACATCCCTCAAATAGAAACATAAAGATTATTCTGCAGGTTGATAAACAAAAAGCAGTCCTGAAAATGGTAAACACATAACATTTATTTCTGAGCCATCAAACTAACATATACCTTTACAATATGCCTTGCTTTTGCTACCGAAGTAAAAATACATTTATAAATATAATGGATAATTCCACACCAGTCATCTACAAAGGAGAAACTCAACAAATTAAAATTTATCATGGTGTTTTGTACCATATGAAAGAGTTACAGTTTAACTTGTTCCAGCCCAGTAAAGAACTTTACTACTGTAAACACATGGGAATCTTATCCTACAAAGATTTATGCATTGCCTAAATCTACTCAAAGTTCCATATCATTAATACCTTTGAAATAGAGGTGTTGAGTACACAAAGCAGCAGGCTCAGACCAGCAGAACTACTTAGATTAAAAACAGTCTGACAAGAACATTATTTTTAATTGAGATTGAAATAATTGACTTAAGTATAGGCTTTTTGTTTCCATTACTTGGCAAATCCGATTCTGCTTGATTAAAAAAAAAAAAGATTGAGTGGGAAGATTCACTCTGATCTTTCCCAGATTTCATAATAAATCACCATCCCTTGGCAATCCTTTACCTGAGTCAACTTAGTATTCCCTAAGTCAGATGAGCTTTCTTGCCTTTCATAACATAAAATTAAAACAGTAGAAATTATTGATTAATGACAAGAATATATATGGCCAGCTCTATCATTTAATAAAGCAAAAAAAATCCATACCATTAAAAAAATTGATCTGGTTCAGTGTTCATAAATGTAAAACGTGTATGCTTTACTACTCTCTGAGGAATTTCTGATTAACCCTGTAGTTCATATGGTACTCAGCATTCTTGATTGAGGCTCTAGCACAGACTCAGTTAAACAGAAATGTCATTATTCAAGAAGACAAAAAGTCATAAAACATAATGCAATACTGCACTGTCACCACAGGCAATAACCAATAGTGTGAATTTAGGCAAATGACTTCTGCTTAAATATAATTTCCTTACAGTGGAATGCATCACAAAAAAAAAAAAAATCTGCTCATAAAACATCTGATAATTCAGGAGTCGAAAGGATTGGCTGTATTTGCCAAGTTATAGAGATAATGATAGAAACCAGTGTGGTTCAGTGCCTTAGCCCTAGAAGAAAAATTATAATATTGCTCTAATGCTCACAAGTCTGACATGAGGAGGGGCTGAATTACACTCTCTGCAGGATGTACAGTGATATTTCACACAAGGACAGAATTCATGAGGTGAAAAAAGCAGCACAAGCGAGAGGCAACAAAACAAACACTGTTGTGATGATTTCAATTAGCAGGTAAACTACAGGCAAGTTTTGCTCTTCAGACTATAAATATGATTTTACCCTCAAACCAATTCAGAGACAGATTTATTGATTAACAATTGATCCAGTGTTTGGTTAATACCACTCCAATATTACCAAGCTGAGTAAAACCTGGTAACAAAACTGCTATATGGCCACCAGATCTCTGAAAAGAAAAGCATTCTTAACATTGTTATATTTTAGTTTTGGTCCAAAATAATTAAAGCTTTGTGTTTCAGAAAATAGGAAAGGAAATGAAAATAAGCCAAACAATACTGGGATATTCGTTGACTCACCGCTAAAAAATCTTAAGTGCAATAAATATTAATATCTATGCAGTTATGTAAGCAATATACAATATTATTTTCAAACTATGTATTTCAAAATAATTAGTCACATAAAGCCAGGCCATAAAATTTGATTGAGAAGAGCCTTTATCCCATACAAAGACCAGATGACTCTGGGAAACATCAATAAATATAACTCCTATTTTAGCATGGAAAGTCATTTCACTAACCCTCGCCTTGTTTGCTTGGAAAGTACTTGTGAGAACCAATAAAATCTCTCTTTGATTACAGTGGTAATCAATACTTTGTTTTGAACACAGGCAAACACTTTAAATCCTAAGATTTAAAATCCATCTCTCTAGAGTGTCTGGTTGACAAATCCCGTTTTTTCCCTGGCCCTTTTCTGAAGTGCTGTCCCAATAACAGCAAATCAATCACGGAATCAGAGAACAGCCAGAGCTGGAAGAGACCCACACAGATCACTGAGTCCAGCTCCTGTCTCTGAACATCCCCAAAATCTTGCCATGTGTCTGAGAAAGCTGTTTCTTAGAAAAGGACACCTGAAGTATTCCCAAATCAGATACCACAGCTCTTACAAGGTGTCTGAAATTTTTCCTGACCCAGTATATTTGCCAGCATCTCCACAGAAAGTGCTTTGCTCTCTTACAGTTGCCTCCTCATTAAACATCCCCTCATGGGAACTCAGACCAGTATCTTCATTCAAGCTGAGATCAGTTTTTGCATCCTTTTCAGACTGTCTTGAATTTCTGCCAAGACAGCAATATTAACCAACTAATTTAATATTACTGATTAATGAAAAAAGCCTGTAGCTCCCAACTCCTTTAAAGTGTCTAGTGTTAACACTTGACAGGAACACCAGAAGCAGTACAGCTGGCATAAAAAGCTAATGTATACTGGCAGATACTTTCAGATACTTTCAGGTATTCTCATGAGTAGTTGCTCTGTTGGATCAGCTGTTTAAGTAGTTTTTTCTCAGACTAAAGCCATACCCAGTTTGGTTCTCCTCCAGTTTAAGAACAATGTAAAACTGAAGAAGGTCCTGCTGATGCCATGGTGACAAAGGGCCTAAAGCTCAGAGGGAGAGGGTACACACATGCACAGTCTGGCAGAGAAAAGCCTAAAGAAAACCTAACAGGAGCCTACAATTCTAAAGTAGTTGCAGGATGTCACAGCCAAACTCTTCTCAGCCTCACTAATACAGAAAATCAGACCAGTTGGGTAGGTTGAGCCTGCAGACTATGGAAAAGCTCTGCTCCAGGTGAGGAATGTGCCATAGATTTTATATTCATTCCATGTTCAGAGGTTTTCAAGACTTTTCTAGACAAATCCACAACTGACCTGATTTACCACTGGCATTAGAGCCACTGTCAACCAAAGATTAGATCTGATCATTTCCTGAGATTCCACTGAGTCAATTGTTTTATGCTTGTAGGATAATCTGTAGGAACAGGACTCATCCAGGCACCCCCCATCCCATTCTGAAACAGAGCAAATCTTGCTATAGATGCCTCTTTGAAAAAGGCTCAGCTTTTAAGGATGGGAAAGCCATTTGAATAGCATTAAGAACAAGAGGAGTGTTTTAAACGACTGCAAGTGAGTACAGATTGAATTATACTCCCTGAAGTGCAATTGGGAATACAATCTAATCTCATTAGGTCAATAACATATTGTGCTAGTAAATCTAGTTTATTTTTTACTCTACTCTTACCATTCTCCATTGATTATTTTCATCATTTTATCCATATAAATATGCTAGGTCACCCAGAAAACCTGATTACTGTAGTTAAAATTATCTAAGAAAAAACAAAGTATTTATGGTTGCAGGGAAAAAAAAAAAAAAAACAAAAAAAATCAATTTTCACAGAAACTTTCAATAATCTGTCTTGTAAATGCTTGTCAAGAAAATTACCAAAAATATATCAGATGACTTAATTTGTAACTCTGACTGAAACATATCTAGAGGATTATTTTTATTTCCTTTGAATTTGCAAGATAGTAGGGAAGCATTCTGAACTGCTTGGCTTTGGTTTTACAATAATTTAGGGATGTCACTCCAGCAGTGATTCTGTTGAATGCAGGCCCTGGTCACCCAAAGGAGGCACTGAGATCAGCAGAGGAGAGAGGGCACCTGAACATTCCTGCACTTTACTTGTTCACAGAAGGGAAACAAAAGAATTACAGCAAATTGTGTGGTCTGAGAGGTGCTAGCATTAATTTCCTTCAAATTCAAGTACTGTAAAAAATTCCTTGTGATCACCGCAAGTTCAGATTTCTATTCTGGTAAATCATTGCTTTTTGCATGCCAGAAAGACTTTGCCACCACGTTTCTGCATCTTCATCCTGTCAAACCACTGGAAAATGGCAGGCACCAGAGTCCTCAGAGATGTGAAGAAAGCAAGAGGTGCCAGCTCCTCACGAGTAAAAAGAATGGCTGATGGAATGGTGAGTAGTTAAGATTAGTTAAACACAGCCCAGCCAACCCTATGGCTCTTTTCACCTCTTTTTCCTTTCTGTCCATGGCAGAGGATAATCTGAGGAACTCAAAAGCCTAATATACTGCCTAGTGAACTCCAGCAACACATGCATCTCAACAAATGGTCTCTGTGGCATTATTGGTATGGAAGCAAAATCTGGATTTCTTTTTTTTTTTTTTTTTTTTCTCTAGAAAAACATTCCATTTATTCTCAAATTGGATTAAGCCAGATTTCTATTTTCTGATCTTTTATACATCTATCTTTCATAGCTACCAAACTCTTATTACACATTTGCCCACTGGTTTTGAGTTATAAACAAATAAAAATATTTCAGACTGAAATTATGGTGACAGGAGAAAGTAATTTCAAACAACCCTCGGCAAAATTTAGCAAAATTAAGCCATATTTAAAATAGGTATATTTTTTAAATCAAATGACAAGTTTATACATTACTTATTTAAAATAATTAGCAACTGAAACAATGATCATATGTGGTGATTAGGATAATGATATGAAATGGAAATGCAAGTTTCCACACAAAGAAGCCTGAAGAGCTGCGAGGGAGCAATGTAGTTAGGACACATGGAACAAACTGAATTACACCTTAATGAACTCAAACTGCAAATGTTTCAAATAAGAAAACAACAATAATTCCAGCTTGGCAAGTTTTGGAACAGCCTAAATCTATTAAGAAAAGTATTGGCACAGGACTATAAGAGTTACAGTTCAAAATCTGATTGTGGTGAAGTCTCTGCTCAGGTCTTTGCAACAATCGATAGATCAGCCCCCGCAGAGGGCAGAACCGATGCAGGAGATGCAGCAGCAGCTGTGCAGCCTGGGATTTGTAAAAACCAAACCCAGTGTCTCCATCCTTCCCTCTCTGGAGCCTATTCACTGGTCAGAGTCCCCTCCCCTGCCCCGTGCCCCTGCTGCTGGAGAGGGAGTGGGCAATGTGCTGCCTTATGGCAGCAGTGGAATTTGGCTCTGTGCTTCATTCGTGCCCAAAAAAGCAACCCAGGGCTGCTGTTGAACCATATACCATTCCTAGTATATATATATATATATATATATATATATATATATGAATCATATACCATTCTTTCTTACTATTCTCCCTTGCTCTGGTTTTTCTTTCACTGGGTATTTTTTTTCCCCACCACCCTATTTCTCAGGATAGAGAAAAATCCTTTGTAGCCTTATTTTTAAAGCTATCTCCAGCAGCAATACCAATACTAATATTTTTACAGATTGTCTTCTCCCATCCAAAAATTCTAATGATATGCCATAGGAACCAGTTTAAATGTTACAACTAATTCAATATATTAAATGAAAAGAACTGCTGAGAAGAGATAATTATTCCATTTCTGTCTATTTGATATTTTCAGTTCACTTTTCTATGTAGGCTTTCCTTCATGCAACCAGTATTGTCTAATTTATTCAATAATCTATCCTACCAAACATAACATTTCCCATCAGCACTGAATTGATCAGGAAGTGATCAGAGGTGGACAGCAGCACAGCAATGCCTTTCAGAGTTATTGATTTACTTCCAATGAAGCCAATAGGAGCTTGCAGTCAGCATAATATTCATATTGCTATATTGAACATAATTTGGTCTTTAACAGTAATTAAAAATTATTAATTTTAGTATGCTTAGAATAAATTTCAGTATTCTTAGAAGTTACAAAGATATTGCAAGGAATGAATGATGAGACATGAAGGCAAGCATGTATATGCAGTATTTTGTATATTTTTAAAATAACTGTCTATAAGTTTCATCCCTCACCACCATGCATTGTTCCACCAGCATTGCAACATAAATACCAACTGCTTCTCTCGAATAGTTTCAATGGAAATCAAAAGAAAAGCTTTATCACTTACATCCTCTAATGCCAATAAAGTGTTCTATATCATTATATTTTGAATTTCCAGAAACTTAGCTCCAGGAAGGGCATCTATGCTTCCTGAATTATTTTCATGTGATCCAGATGTGATGGGAGAGTCAAAAAACAATAAAAATTTGAACCACAACATTAGGCATATTTAATACAGAAATATTTCCCTCTGAACTCTATTTCCATTTCCATGAAAGTTTTTGCCAGTGTGTCAAAACAATTTATTAATATATTCATTATAGAAAATATCATTCCTACTCTACAAATCAGGATCTGAAAGAAATTTGTTTGTCTGAAACTGTTCTCACATTTTGAACTAAGTCTGCCAGACATGGCCCAGTTAAAATAAACACAGAACAACAGTAAACACCAAAGAGGTTATTGAATTTATGTTATGAAGACAGAAGGGTGCCAAAAGATTTTAAAGACACTACAGAAGCAGGTGAATCCTTAAAAATTACAATAATAATTGCAGTAATACCAATAAGTGCAGCTTTTTACAAAGATGTGGGGGTTTATTGCAATTGACTCTCCTACAAGAGTTAGGAGTTAGTTTCCTCAAATAGAGGAAACAAATGTGTATTTTTGTAATGTTTCCCTGTGTCTTTGTTGGCCCCATGTTGGGCCTCCCCCTGGGGGATCCCCTGACAGGGGAAACCCTCCTGGAGCAGTTCTGTGTCAGGAAAAGCAGACACACAGGACTTTTTCAGTCTTCAGCTTCTTGTTTTATTGTTATCTTATGAAAACCTCAGCAGGCTGTCTGCACCAGACCTTGAATGCAGGAAAACAGCATAAAAATAGCCAACAATCTCATGTCACAAGGCCTTTTAAGCCTAATAAAAAACTTAGTTGCCCAATTAAGAAGTGACACTTAGATTATTTTCCCTTCTAAACCAATAACTGACCCCTAAAGACCCACAATGCAGATTTTTCAGCCCAATTACAAGATACCTAAACTCATGAAGGAAGAAGAAGGAAGAAAAAGGAACACAAGACAACACCCTGTACCCTCCATCTTCTTCCCATCTACAACATACTAAAAATCTTACAACCTAAATTTCTCACCCAAGTGTCATACTATACTATTCTCTATAATCTATTTGACACTTTGTGGTCTTTCATTTATTTTGAGGCTTTGGAGGCTTTCTCCATGAATGAGGGTCAGAGTCAGTGCTTCTCTGGGAGTCAGAACCCCTCAGGGCAGAGAAATATTCCCCTTGCCCTGGGTTTCCACATTTCCCAAGTCTTAATTTAGCCCAGTGGGCAAAGTTTGGCCAACACCTTGCCATGGACATGTGCATTAAAAACTTGCCAGAGTTACTTGTTTGGGTTGTTCCCCACAGACAAGGAGCCCTGCTGACTCTGTCACTGAGCCAACCTGAACCTCTTTTTTAAAACATGAAAATTTCACTACAAATTGTGCCTGATCTGCCAAACAAAGGTTCCTGAAGTCAATGAAGCAACAACATATGTCGTAACAGCAAACACAGCAGCAGCAATATGCTCCCAAAAAATGTTTGTACTTGATTTTTGCAAAGTCAACAGTCTTATTAATTCTTAGATTCTTTTCTTTTAATTTGATGTGTAGTAGTAGAATTTTAATTAACAGGATTTTGTACATAAGGAATTAAATAAAAAGGTGTATATCCCCCTAAAAGTAAGCAATACATTTGTAATTTTTTCTTATGAAATTGAAATATATTTTAAATAATACTAAGTGCAAATACACAGATGGTAAACAGCAGGAGCGCCCTAAATAACATAAACCAGAGCTTTAAATGCTTGTGAAATCCTTCAATATATAGTTTCATCAAGGTGCCTTCTCTCCTTTAACCTACAGTGTTTCCATGCACCAGCCACAGACAATTGAAGAGGCATTCAACAGGTTACCATGTTCAAACATCATGAATTTCCTGCTCAGGACTTTCACAGGGAATCAAGGTGCTCTGAATGACAGCATTTACATGAAATCCCCTCCCAGACTGTGGAGGAACCATGAGAAACACTTCTCTACACCAGCGATACTCCTAAAAGCGAGGCACTGGGGCAGCAGCGTCTCCCAGCAGGTGGGTCAGGTCTGTTTGGGCAAAGCTGTGCCAACACTGGCTTATTCCAAGCAGTGAATGCAGTGCCATTACCCACAGCAGCAGAATTCTGCATACAGCCTACATCCAAGACATTATCAGAGACAACTTTTCTGCTTCTCCCTCCTCCTTCCCTCTCATTAAGGCAGTAAATCCAATGTGAGTTATCAAAATGCTCCTGAGCAATTAACTCGTGCCATCATTCTACAGTCATCAGTTCTAATTTATCCTTAATGAGAAGAATGTTAGAGCCCACGTGCACCTCTGTAAATACAAGGCCTTGTAGCACACTCATAATTGTGATGCTTGTGTGAAAGAAGTTAGCATACATCAACTGAAATAGGCCCACCAACAGAAATAAAATAGTTACAATTGCAGAAAGGCAGGTAATGGTTCCCTTCAAATCAACTCAGGAAATCCAATCTCATATTAATATAATTTGCTGAATTATGAATAAAAGATAGAGAATACTAAAAATTAAAATAAATTTAATTGTGCTTCCTAGATGGTGTCTCAGTTCCAATTTTTATTGGCCTTCTCTTTTAATCTATTTTTATTAGATTTTTCTTTCCATAATACAACTAGGGCAAGGTAGATATTTGAACTGTATTCCCATCTTGATATATCTGTTATTTTACTTATGCAGAAATTACAAGATTTATCCCATAGGTTATGAGTAAAAACATATACTTATATTAGTTTTAAATGGATCTCTTCTTGATCTCAAGCACTTATATTATTGCCTTTACTAAAATTGGGGTTTTTGAAAGCTAACTCTGCAAGGTTTGGGTTTTTATTTTACCTTAATGGATTAAAGCCAGTTTAGGGCAACATGAGATCTAGTCAATCTTCCTCCAAGGAACATTCTTGGTGCAAAAAGTGAAAATTAAACCTGAAGGCTTGAGTACAAGGTGAGAAATGCAAAACTCCCCTTGTGTTTTCTCATCATCTTCAACTTTCTTGTTAAAAATTTATCAAACCTACCAGTTATGAATATCAAGCACTACCAAAATGCATGAGATTAAAACATCAAGATTCACAGCTTTAAGAAAGTGTCAGCCTGAGAAACTGGATTTCTCCTTCCTGAATACGATGTGAATTCTCCATTTTGCTATGCTGGCTTTTAGGTGAGAGGAATGCAAAATAGATCTTCAAGGTCTCCAGCCCCACACAGCAACTGACACCATGAGACAGCCCACAGAGGCTTCTAGAACAATCTAGGCTTCTTATTTATTTATTTATTTATTTATTTATTTCCTAGCCTAATTGTGTAGCTGTTGCCTCTTCTCTCAGGCTGAAAGATTTTTCCTTGAGCCCCTAACTGGAAGATATTTTTAATTCACTTAAACCACTGGTAGTGCCCTGCAAGGGAGGGAATGCCCTCAGTAACAGAGACAGTTCTAACTTAAAGCTTATAAGCAAGAGAATATTTGTAATGAGATTTTATTTGATTTTTTTTAATACGTAGATACTGATAGATACACATTTGTATATATACATAGATACTACACTGTGTACTTACATATTTATGTTTATATAGTTACAGATAACTTAAAGGATTTAGGCGTGAATTAAATATCTAATTTTAATCTCCCTTTCAAGAGTGAAAACTTAGTTTTCCTTGTAAGTACTTACATCATAAATAGTAAATCCAGATTACAGGCTGGAGCTAAATATACCAAAACCATATTCCAAGTACAGATAAAACTATTTACTCTTTAACTAAATGGACACATTTTTAAGTCATACATTACTAAAAGCAGAAATGCTTTAAAGTTTAAGGGAGAGATTTGATTTTTTGAGGTTTTTTTGGAGTGGCAGGTAAAAACTTATACCATGTGGCACAAAGCAGTCCTAAAAGCAGCACCTCCCCTTCCCACCCCAAGCTTGCACATATTTCACTTTAATCACTGTTTTCAAATGATTAAAATAAAATTTCCACAGCACTTAGTATCAAATGTAATTTTACTCTTTCTTTCAGGAAGAGGCAAGCTTCAAGTTCCCATTAATTTTTAAAAACTAAAACACAAGCATTTAAATTACCTTCCTCCCTCTTCTTTTCCTAATCAAGGTCTATTTATTTTACTAAAATATTATTTTAATCTTTCCACCACTCTGAATTGGGATACACACACATTCTGGGATACTAATAATAAGCAAAGCAACAAACAACATTAAAAGAAAAATATTTAGGACACCTTCTTAATCTAGAGGAGTCTTGTGCTCATAAGACTAAAAATCCACACTCAGATTTCTGTGACAGCCACATTTAGGTTCCTGCTATTTCTGTGAGGTGCATAGATGAGGACCTTCACTGAGGTTTGTTTCTGAACAATGATAAATTACATTGCTGAAGGCTTCCAGTGTTACACAATTACTATCAGCTCTCTCTGATATTTTTACTTTGGATATTTCCAAACACCCGTGGAACTTCGCAGAGCCACTTCCTGGGCTATTGCAAGGCAGCAGGTTTGCGTTTCCCTAATGGCACAATCATGTCTAATACTGGCTTCACTCATGTCTTTCATGATTCCATAATAATGTCTGGTTAATGTCAGGGGCATGCAATTAAATAAATGACACACAAAAAAATATTTTATCCCAGTACTTTCAACAGAAAATTTATCAGTGTCTTCCTTTGCCAAATAATCTGAAGAGTGTTTCAGCCACCCACCCAATGAACAAAGGCTTCTACTCTCTATCAATGAAATAATGACTGATCTTTAACAGTCCTTAAACATCTGTAAAGGATTAGGAATGCACACACATATAATCATTCAGGCTTTTAGAACAAACCAGACCTTCCCAACAAAGTGCAGGTATTTACTCCTTCAGGCCTGGTCTCCCCTCTGTTGAATGTTAAAATAAGCCACCAAATAAAGTTTCCACCCAGCCTGTTTCTGCTCTAGGAGAGGTCCACCCATCAGTGAAGTGAGCAGAGTTAATAAAACGTTGAAGAAGGGATATGAAGCCTTGCCCCAGGACGATGGAAGCCTGCCCCACTGAAGCCACGTGGTATCTCACAGTTTTCCTGGGGTGTTCTTGGGGGTCCTACTGAGGAACTCTGTCCACAGACACATTTCTGTTTAAACACTGCCCAGGCCACATTCACTGCCCAGATCTGTTGTAGTAAACCTACCCAAAGCCAACTCAAACTCAAACACCACGTGCCTTGCAGCTACAAAGGGGTTTGTAACTGCTGCAGGGCCTCCATGAGGAGGAGGATGCTCAGACTTTACTCACCTAAGAAAAGTAATTCTGTATGGATGTAGCAATACCTGCAGTAGCTGTGCCGTGCTCACAGAGCTGAGAATACAAGGGAAGTCCAAATTCACACTGACAAATCCAAGTCACCATCACTCATAAAGGAGCTGTCCTATCTTTGTGCAGTGTCACTGAGAGAGAAGCCAGTTTTGTTCTCCACTAGTAAAATACATTTTCCAAGTGAAGTTTGAAAAGAAAGAAACAGTGATCATGGAATTTACCCTTTCACTTTTGTGCTACTACATCTCAAACAAAAATAGAGACAATATTTCTTGGATTACATAAATATGTTTATAATGCACAGTAAACCAAAGAATATTCTTGGAATGTACCTTTACCTTTAAAAGCTGCTGTTCAAACCTTTCAGAACCAGCAGTATAAAACACATTTTGATTTTATAAGCAAGTTCCTCACCTATCTAGTTCTGCACTTTATGTCCCACCTGTATCTGTTTTATGAATGCCAGTGGGCTTTAAAGATCTACCACATACCCTTCAGTTCCTTTCCTCTCCTTCATTAAACACATTCTTGACACTTTTTAGGACCCATACTGCACTCACATAAAGAGGATTTATGAATAAACATGTGAGATGAGCTCTGCTCACCCAGACTAACACTGAAATGCAGCAGCAGCTCATATCTTCACTTTCAGAGTTGGGTGAGAATTCCCCATGGTTTATGCATTGTGTAATATTTGACACAAACCTAACCTTTCTTTTTGATTTGTAGTCATGAAAAGCACAAATGAAAACACACGAACTTTCTGCAGTGCTGGAATTAGCATCCATGTGTTCCTGTGCACTGTGAGCTGTGTCAGCTGCTTGGCTGTTTACAAATTCCAAGCAATCACAGCTATGTACATTTGTATTTAATTAATTTCCTAACCACGCTGTTCTTCTGCTTTATTCAAAATCCATTTTCATGTGACTACAGTAGGCTCTCACTGAGACTATTTTTTCCCATCTGTAAAATCTGTAAAGTACAGATTAAGTAATTTTTAATTACAAACTAATAACAAACTAATGGTATAATTTATGTGGTAATCTAATTTGTCATTTGAACACTGTAGAAAATAACAGTAGCTGCCAAACAAGACATCCTAGAAAATTGTTGTAATACATATTTGGGTAAATGAAATACTATTCCTCATCATGCTATTCCAAATTAAGGATTTCTAAGGAATGCAGAGCAAATGACAACAGCACAGTAAACAGAATGCTTTAAAAGTCAATTCCAGACAATTTTGGTAAAAAAAGTCATATAACTTTCCTCTACTATTTCAACGAGTATCTTCCTCACATATTTCAAATCACTCTCGGGTTCCACATTCCAGGTTCTGAGATACCTGGAGTTAGAGGCAAAACTGACAGCAGTGAGAGACCCTCACTGCTAAAGAACCATCCACCTAAAGAACCACCCACATCTTACACTGCTGTGGGGCTCATTTCTTCAGCATGTAAAACATTTTCTAGAGCCTCAGATTTTTGATTCAGCATTAAATTGTAAATGATGTGCAACAATAAGAATCGTGCAGCTGCTGGTTTGTGTGGGCTAGAGGTGTGTTTGGGCATAAAATGGGATTGAGGTGAGATGTGTGCAGAGTTGTGAAGGCAAAAGCTTGGAAAGCAGCACTTCTAAGTGCAAAGCAAGAGTCTGAGAAAGGCTTTTCATGCTTCCACAAAGTTGTGTTAAAATTAATTTTGGCAAATATGGGAGAGTTGTGCATTCTACAGCTGAAAGCTGGAACTGTTGTGCAGCTGTGGCTCATCAGTACCAAAAACACTGTCCATAACACAGGGGCCTGACACCAGCTCCTAAGCTCAGAATATTTGATTTTTTGAAGATTTTTAGCTAATCTCTTCCAAGAATGAATACACTCTTTCTTCTACTAAATGGTCAGTCTTTATTTAAAAATACTATTTTGAGTCATTAGTGTTTGTTTTGTGAATATTGAAGTGTTCTGATATTATTTCCTATGATGTTATATAGCTACTCTAAAGTCTTAAAAAGTATATGACACTGGAAAGAATTTCAATATTGTCTCAGTAAAAAAAAAAATCATCCTCAAATGTGTTAGTGTGACTGAGAAGGAAAGAAAAATGAAACCATCCCTGAAACACCCGGACAGGTATTCATGTCACTGCTGTTTACACATCTCATTAACTTCAACACATCATGAGTTGGCCTGAAGACTTTTATCCCATGCATATTATATGGGCAAGTTTATTAAAATCTGCTGAAACTGAAAACTTCAACATCTCAAAATTGTTTAAGGCATTTCCCACAGCTATGCCTGGCTTCCCAAGGATCCAGCTAGTGCAGAAGGAACTATGTAGATACTGCTCAGCTCACTTGACAAAACAAGGTGAACTTCTCAGCTGCCATGGATATTTGTCTTGGTTTTCTTTCATGGATTCAATTTTACATGAAAATGACTGTATATGAAATTATACTTTCAAATTGTTAAGAGCCTCATTCACATACACTTCTAGGAAAAAAAAACTTAACCTACAATTGAAAAGGTGTCAGAGAAATAGCCTAGATATAATTTAAAATTTTAAGCAAAACTTTTGGATCCAAAAGCTTTCCACACAGTCTCTCCACTGTCACCATTAATCTGCACGCTGTGCTAATATGTAGCAAACTAACTGCAAAAAATACCACATTATACCATTCTCAGCAGCTTCCTACATTCTTTACATTTAGAAGTACACTGGAATGAGAGAGGGATTGCAAAAGATTTAAGTTTATAAAGAGGAAAACATAAAATATTTTGCTTTCTTATCCCAAACTATAACAAGCTAAAGACTTTAAAAAATTGAATTTTATTTATTTTTTAAAATAAGTGGATTTTAGTGATGTGGGTATTTGCACATGGCAATTAAGATACATGCGGTATGCTTTTTTATCTCCATTAATATACACCTCAAAAAAAACCCCAAAAACAAAGCACAGTTTTTTAGGAGGTTTGATTACTCATTTCACTTTGCAATGGTGCAGGAATAAATTGATCAATGACATTGCTGAGTATCACAAAGTACTGGGTTGTACTTGCCTGATTCAGTGTTCAGTCAAGTAAGTAGAAATCAAAGGCTGTTGTTAAGATGTTAATCAGACCTTTGCCCTTCACGTTCAATACCACAACTTTGTTCTGTACATTCCTGGAAAATCTGAAGTTTTTGTTTTAAGGGGAAAAACCTGAAACTTTCAGGCTGACTATAGATTATTCTACTTTTTTAAAATTATGTATTCAAAATTATGTATTGGCTATGTATTCAATGACATAGCCAAAATATGTAGTAAGAAATATCTGTCCCGTGGAACTGAAAAAGCTTCAGCAGAGTGTAGAAGTCAGCCTCCTTCATCTGTAGTTTGGCTCACAGAATCACAGAATGAGCTGGGTTGGAAAAGGCCTTTGAGATCACCAAGTCCAACCTATGACCTAAAACCTCCTCATCAACTGAACCACTGCACTGAGTGCCACATCCAGGCTGTTCTCAAACACACCCAGGGACAGTGACCCCACCACCTCCTGGGCAGACAATTCCGGTGCCCGGTCACTCTTTCAGTGGGGAATTTTTTCCTGATGTCCAACCTAAACTTCCCCTGGTGCAGCTTAAGGCTGTGTCCTCTCGTTCTGTCAGGGGTTCCCTGGGAGAAGAGCCACAGCCACCCTTCAGGGAGCTCTCCAAAATAAAGACTGCTGCTTCTAAGGCAAGATGAGGTTCCCAGGTGCCTGCTGGGCGCTGCCCTTTGGCCACAAGAAGCCCCTGCAGCTCCCAGCTGGGGCAGAGTGTGTGGAAAGGCTCCCAGCAGGAAAGGTCCCCGGGCTGCTGGTGGCCAGGGGCTGAAGCAGAGCCAGGGGTGCCCAGGTGGCAAAAAGGCCAATGGCCCCTGGCCTGTACCAGCCATGGTGTGGCTGACAGGAGCAGGGCAGGGCTTGTGTCCCTGTGCTGGGCGCTGGGGGGTCACAGCCCCAGTGCTGGGTGCAGCTGTGGGCCCCTCAGTTGTGGGGGGACATTGAGGGGTGGAGGGGGGCAGGGAAGGGAGGGGAGCTGGGGAAGGGTGTGGAGCTCATGTCCTGTGAAAAGGAACCAAGGGAGCCTGGGGGGCTCATCCTGGAGGAGGTGGGGACAGGGACACCTTCTCACTGTTGGCACCTCCGTGCCAGGGGGGTGCAGCCAGGTGGGCTCTGCTCCCAGGGAACAAGGGACAGGACAAGAGATCCTGAAATCAGCCATTAGGAAAACATTCTCCACCCTTTGGTGGCCAGGCTGCCCAGGGCACTGATGCAGGCACCATCCCTGGAGGGATTAAAAAAAGGTGCAGATGTGGCACTTGGGCACATGCCTTAGTTGTGGCCCTGGCAGTACTTGGACTCAAAGGTTTTTTTTTCCCAACCTAAACTATTCAATGATCCTACAAAAAGGAAAAAAAAAAACAAACAAAGCACATTGCTGAGCATTTAATGAGCTACAAGGGAAAAGTGTGGTTTTGTTTACACTTCTCAATAAATAACAGAAAAATTCCTGTAATAAGCTTTGTAATTTGAACACACACATTGTGCCTTTTTGCTACTACCTTTGTCATGAGAAGAATGTTTCAGAATTACCATTCTTGATAGTTCTGACCTTTTTAGTATTCAGTTATGTTTAGATTGACTGTCAGCTCTACCTCTTCTTCAGAGGTTACTAAGGCTGTAACCAAAGAAAAATGCGAATTGCCAGCAAGTCAAATTACAGAACATTAATAAGGTCAAAGCAGTACAGTTTATTATCATCTTTCACAGGATACATGAAACATTAACGCTGTGCTACTTCATTTTCACGACAATAATTGTTAAGAGACCTTCCCATGCAACTTATTCTCATTACAACTTTAAAATTACATTGTGATTTGTAATCCTGTAGCCCTCTTAGAATTTGTCTCTCTCTAAATATCTTATTTCAAACTGCACAGAGCTGCACATGAAATATTTCCAAATAAAGTGTTTTATTTGCACTTCAGAGTTTCCCTGAAACTAATGGAAAGTAGACTGAGGCACATTAGCAGGAAGGCTGTAAGACAAGATCCCATTTCACATGCTGATTGAGCTAAAGGCCTCCTTCCAACCCACTCAATTGGAATTCTTCCCTGTCATTGTGAAGATCAAAACACAAGCAATGTCTGAGAATCCCTGCTTAAGGTAGAGAGTATTTTATAGTGAATGGTCTAGACGAGTGGAATTGGATGATCCTCAATGTCCCCTCCAACCCACACCACTCTGTGCTTCTGTGAAAAGCTTTCAGCACTACAAGGTTTTCTGTCCCAGTCCTCAGAGCAATATAGACTGCCCAGCCCAACCTATACATTTTTCATAAATTAATTTATTATTATTAATTTATTTATTCTTCCAAAAGCTAATTGGCTTCAGGATTACCTAGCTTGACCTCTGAGATAGAAAAGGATGGATTTTCAGATATGTGTTAAGAAATTATATATATTATTGCATATTAACAAGTTGCATACCAGGTCCCCATGCAATAGGGTGAATATTAACCTTAATTTGCTCTGCAAATATTCAGAGAACTTTCTAAATTATTTTTTATATATGGAATACTTTTCTGTGAACAATAAAAATATGCTTGTGTTTTATTCATAGCACCAGCATTTGAAAGCTAAAGTAAATATAATTGCAAGTTATTTATTTCCTATACACTGAAATTATTAGATAATGCCTAAATGTTTGTATAGATTCAATTTACGATCCATTTATGAAACCCAGTGCGTTTTTCATTTTGAAGAAAACCCTCCTTTTTTTGGTTGTTGTATTTTTTTCATTCTAACTTTCCAGGTTTAGCAAGGTTTATTGTGAGTTCAGGTGGACTGCACAATTTAGGGGCTTCAGTTAAATGGGGACTTCAGTAACTCCATATTCATAGGACCTTTCATGTGTCCCTTGTTCACAGCTGCTGCCTTTTGAGCAGGAATCACCTGCCTGGCCTTGGAATAACATTATTTAACATTAAGCTTTTAGGGATAATTAAGGATAACTTAGCAATAACACTGCATTGAGGGAACACTTCCCAGCTCTATCCAGAATCCCCATCTGAGATGGAAGCAGGAAAATAAATGGGGGAAAAAGGAGAACAGTCATATTCTATTTTTAGGTAGCTAAACTTTCCTCAAAATACTGACATTCCATAGTTTGGGCTGGAACCCTGAAAGCAATAATCTCTTCTCTGCATGGCAGTGAAACCCCCATCACCAGAACTTAGGTGCCTGCTCCCTCTTCTGCAGTTGCTCCGAATAATCATTTTGGATTGAGGCCTTTACAAAATCAGAATTCTGCTGGACATGCCTTCACTTTCAGTTCATACATTCTCCGTCCCACTTCTCCCCACTCCTGGCAAACCCCCAGTTACCAGCCTTGGCACGTGTTGCAGGTGACTGCTGCAAGCCCAGACACGCAGCCACGGGCTCTGCCTTCCCAGGGAGGCTCCCAACAGGACTCCCAGCTCTCTGCTTGCCTCCTCCCCTGTCACAGAACCACTCTCCTCCCACCTGTAAAGACCTTTGTAAGATGCATCAGTAAAATGATCTTACAATTCTGTTGAAGCTGGGTCGTTAACACAAAGTTACAAACTCTGAACTGAGTGGGTTGAGTGAACCCAAAGAAGGACTGGAAAAACAAGCAGCCAGGACTTTGTAAAGCATTTGTGCTATTGATATAGTCAATAGATCATAAAACCTCAACCCAAGGCTCTGCCATTTGGACAATGACATATAAATATGTGCTGAGAACTCTCGGTTTCACTGTGGCAATGAAAACCACTGAGTATTCACATTACACATGCTAACTGAAACCCCTTTATTTTCTGAAGTTTCCATATTACAGGAGGTGCTGCAGTACAGGGGATCACAGATTTAGCATAAGAAAAACATGTAGAAGTTGAGATAAATGCTTTTGAATTCCTTTGATTTGAACTTCACCCGATTAAAAGAAGCTTTTGGTGCACCAAGTGCAGTGCAGGATAACCAGCACAGAGCTGGATCCACCCACACTGTGCACATGTACAGCACTCTACACAGAACAGCTCCAGAACAAGGTGATGCTGAGGCAGGGGGAAAAACAAAAAGGAAGGGAGAGAAAGCCAAGTGCTGATTTCTCTGTACATGGAATATTAAATATTAAAGGTGGCACGCTGGAACAATCACAACCCTCAGCAGCCTTCATTGTTGAACTCCTACTTTTGAGCAGCTCCCAGGGCTCTTTTCCCTGTGCTTTTCACATGGAACCAGCACATTAATTAGGATGAGATCATGCAGCTTCATCCAACAATGCCAATGTTATCTGAGGGCTGGATGACATCCAAATTTCATTTCAATATATCACTTGGGCTTTATAAATGATAAATCAATATTTCTAATAGTTTTCCATTCTAATGTATTGCGGTGGAAATAAGCCAGCATAGCCTACAAGAAATATGCAGATTAAAAAGGTCAGACTTTGAGCATAATGAATGTAATTATTAATTTTGGTCAAAGGAAATTTGGAGGCAATTGGTCACTGAAATCAAGGAAAATTCAAGAGGAATTTGAAAAATTAACATAATTTTGAAGTTAAACAAAACCTAACAGGTCAGTGAGTCAACTCAGTTGAAAAAAAAATGTTCATTAGCTTTGAGCAAGGGAAGGGAAATGAACATCTAAGAATTCAAAAGGCATAACTAAAATATATGTGCTTAAATACAGCACATCATTGCTGTAATTCCAGAGAACATGTGAACTGTGGCACTTACATAGCGTGGTAATAAATACATCCATTATCTAACTCCAGGGAATAACTTATATATTTTTTTCTACATGCCTACGTGCATTTGGCTCCAAGTTATTGAATGGTGCCATTGTTTTTAGTTTGGTTTTTTTGTCTTCAAGATTTTAACAGTAAAATGTACCCAACTGTCAAACATAGACTAGGAAGAAAATATTCTGCTTTAAGTGGTCAAATAAAGAAAATTAATGTGTGTGCTGCAACATGTATATGAGTGTATTTCAGATATTATGTCAGTAAAAATAAGAAGATAGACCAAAAATTAAAACCATTGAAAAAGCAATTGGTAGAATAAAAAAAACAACATTCCATCCTAAGTGCATTCTCTCACATTCTAAAGATGTAACAACAGCTTCAAACCACTAATCAATAATAATTTGACTATTAATCAAAAGAATATGCAATTCAAAGCAGGATTTCTTATCATTAACCTGTACTCATTTTTAATTCAAATCTCATATAGCATAATACAAAAACAGCTAATTCCTTTCAAATCAGTGCTGAAAATCTTGCCTAAACTGGAAGCAAAATCCCACTGATTTCACTGAAGTTACCTAACATATCCATTTACTAAGTAAGCAAAGTCAAATGTAGATCTAGTGAGTCTGCTTAAGAAACAAGGGGGGTCCTACTGGAAAACTCTGTCATCAAATCTCAAAATAGTAATAGCTGGTACTGAAATTAAATATTTACATTTTTTGGAACATATATCTCAAACTTGCTTATAATGCAAGACTACAAATCAGTTCTTGACAGAGCACACATGACACTTGTGGAAAATATCTCAGTTTCCAAGCATATTTAGATTCTGTAGAACAATAATAAAGAATTTAGGGTTCACTCAATACCTTTTCCAAAAAGAATGGTAAACTAATTAATTATAAATAACATCAAGCCAAAAGCAAAGTCAAAACCATCAAGTGTTATCTTGACTGAAAATCTCCCACCGAGAATAATCTTCATGATCTTGACAGACAATGAGCTGATCAACAATGAGCTTAAAATCTTTCCTGGTTATGTGTCTCGGGTATGAAATGATGGGGGGGGTTGCATTTTTTAATTTTAAATCTCTGTGGGAGATTTTTTTAATTTTTTTTTTTTTAAAGTCCATTGTAATTCCTACAAAGAATAAAAATAATACAGCTGCTTTATGGCTTTCCTTGGAGAACAAAAAAATCCTTTAATTTTATCATAGTCTATTGTAATGGAAATTTAAACTTATTTAAAGCAGTGTGTATGAGTATAAATCCCCAATTATGAAACACAGCTGCAAAGGTGTAGGCAGATGCAAGAGATCTGCTGGTCACAAAGAAAGCACCTTAGGGAGGTATTGAGAGGGAACAGAGTCAGGGAGAGGAGCTGCCACCCCCAAGTGCAGGGATGCTGAAGCCCAGGACACTCCCAGGTTCCCTTATGGCACGGCAGCAGCATGGGGATGCACAAAACATCCTTTGTTTGCTTGCTAAGGCTCAAAATGATGGAATTCATCATTCAGATTAAATTCTCCTCATTCCAGAGCAGGCCTGTTGGACACCAATGCATGGACAAGGCCCGCGCTCCCCTTTTTTGCCATCAGGAGCATTTGTTTTGTTCTTGTTCACCTCATGAACTACATTCATTTAGCTAAACTCAGAGTACAGGGATCCCAACCATTGTCCTTC
>QUSF01000022.1:9724231-9759079 GCA_003676055.1 Chloebia gouldiae
CCTCTCTTTTGAAATCTATACATTTTAAAAAGACAAAAGCAGACACAATTTCAAATTCCAAAAGTTTGAAGCATGATCAGGATTCCTGAGGAAATGCATGTGAGCACATCTGAAGATCCATCAGGTGAATCTCTCAAAAATCCATGCTTGGCATTCCAGTCTTTCCTGCCCATTGGTTTGAATGGTGTATGAATAAGATTAACTGTCCTGATTATTCAAAGAAATTTAGCTTAACGACCTGCAATTACTTTAATGGCTTTGAAATTCAGAAGGTAAGAAGGCACTACGTTTCTTTAAATGAACATTAAATATAAAATGTCTCTGACTGTCATGAAAATCCAATTTTATTGCGATTTAAATTATTCAGAATCAATACCAGACATTAGCTATAGTTAGGAAGTTATGAAGACAGAAGGAGCTAAAAGTGATCCTTTTTAATACAGAATAATGACATAGTGTTTTGAAAGTAACAGGTTATTTGCTATGTATCACTGTTTCAGAACACAGTACCTATTTCTTTTAACACTAAACCATAAAAAGAAAAATGGACTGAAGTTCATCTTTGATGAGTTTGTGCTTAAGCTCATTTCCCCACTTTGACTATTGAATTTTCTAAGTCCTGATGAATGTAATTTGTATTCTACTACCATCGTGTGCCTCCAGTCAGAGGTAGTAAAACAGTACTAGCGATTCCACACACAAAATGTAGCAGGAAGCATTTCAGGTCAAGCAAGAATTAAAGAAATCTTGAAAAGATTAGATTAATGAAAAATGCATGATATTGGTGTGTAGCAATTCTCAACAGTGATTTAAAAATAGCTTCAGTAGTGTTGCTGCTTAAGGATACATCATTTCTTAAGAGTAAAGAATATGGGTAAGGAGTGATAAAGCTGTAAAACTCTTGCAATGTATAACCCAACCTCCCTGATTCTTCTTGCCAGTGCAGGAGAGTTGAAATACAGCGCAGCAGAGACAGCCCATGAGATTCCTCACCCAAATTCCAGGTACCAGAAGCACAGGGAAACTTGGAAAACTTTTAAGTTAGAAAACACAAGCACAGAATAATCAAGAGCTCCTCAGTAGACAAAGAAATGGAATTGTTCAAAGGAATGTTCTCAGGACTCACTGGAGCACCTCCCAGCATGACCTCAGCTACATAACTGCAGTGAACACTTAGCTAAAACCCTTCTGTAAGCCTGCAGAGGCTTTCCTTCTCTTTTGATAAACACTGGAATGAAAATCATATTTATTAGCTATTATGTATGTAAAAAAATCCTAAATAATTATATTATATGACATATTACTTTTAAGTTAGGGCAAATGAAGTCATTGAGTGCTTGGGTTCTTAACCTTAAAAAACAAAAGTAGGGGAGGAGGATAAATGTCACTGAAGTTACATAACATCAGTGAATGCTGTTACATAGACACCCATCATATATTGGCCATAATCTGTTGGTAAACAATAAAATATCTACCAGCAATCTATTTTTAATGGCTGGGAACCATAAGCAATTCCCTTCAACTCCCATCACCCGTTGTGGCTGGCTCACATTCTGGGAATCAAATCACATTTACATGTGCAACTTTAGGCTCCCGATTTTGATAACTTGGTCAGAGAGTTTTAGCTCTACACAGAGCTATTGTACTCATAAGAGCTGGCACTCACTCAAAATCTATACTGCATTTATTAATTCAAGTCACTCACAAAGTTTCTCCCACATTCTTCCAGCCCACTCCTATTCTAAAATTGTAGGCTAGAATTTATTTCAGACACATTTCCATATGAAATAATTTCTTTTCCCATCAGCACTAACTCCACAAATGGCAATAAGAAGATACAGTTGGGATATTTTTTCACTTGATAATCATTATAGTGCATAATAATGATAGTAGTAGTACAAGCAATAAATAAAAGCAGTGAAATGAAAAGTAATTTTGTGACAGCAGTTTGTCCTTCAGAAGAAATAAACTGTTGCTGTTTGTGGTGGAACAGGGTGATGAACCATCACCTGAACACATTTTAAACACAGAAATTACAGGGTAAAAAAAATAATTGGCTTGGGAGATATTTCAGTAGATTCATCCACCAAATAAACAGCAAATATTTCTGGGAGACACCACCTGTGCTCCCAGGGCATGAGGAACACCTTCTAAATAATGGCACAAATTGCACTGGGGGCACTGAACACAACATTTCTACTGCTCAGAACACCACAGCCAGGGCTTTATGGCCCATCAGCTCAAAAAGCTTATCAGCCATCCAGCTTATGAATATGTGTGCCTAAATACTAGTCATTAATAATCACAATTAACTGAAAATAATAACACCACCACAACAACACCTCAACAAACCTTATAAAAATATCCCATTTGAGGAGGATCAAGGTGAAAAATGCTATTTCTGCACCCTCTGGGATGAACTTCTGGACCAGCTATGAGTGTGCTATCATTTACATTTTGTGGGATTCTTTTTTTTCCCACAAACTTCTTGAGAATTACATCAATTATAAGCAGTGAAAACATTCAAGGAGGTTATTTGGACTCACAACGCCACTTTAATTGAACCTGAAATTTCATGCTAATAACTTTACCCAACAGCAAAAACAAAACTCCAAAGAATCCACCGAGTGCAACAGCTTCTTGTCCTGCCCCAACCAATGTCATATGCACATGATCTGTACTTGTGTTTTCTCCTTCTAAGATCCAATAATCATTTCCATTTTACCTCCAAGCCAAGTAAGAAAAAGAACTTTTTCTGCCAAGAAAAAGAATGTGCATTCACACAAACCAGACTTCTTTGCCTCCTATTCATTTCTGTTTCACTGCAATATACTGAGAAAGGCAAACATGCAATTCGGGAGTATTTAAAATCAGCTTGATTCCTCTGTATACATATGAACATGAATATTAGGGTTAGAAAAGAAAAGAAAACAAGGCTATTTTAGCACAGAGGGGAAACTGCTCCATTTCATTAGTGCTCCTTGAAAAATGAGTATTTTCAACAAAACTAACAAAATAATGGAATACATTACATATGAAATTTTAATATTTAAAATGCCTATCATATTACAGATTATTTTGAATATATTGAAGATCAAAGCTACAAATGTCAGATTTTGAAAGTTCTGGTAATTTTCTAATTTATAAAGGCTGTCAGGAAAAAGGAGTTAAAAACAATGACAGAGCTAAGAAGTCATGGAGTAACAATACTTGTTTCTAATTTTAAAAAGTGCTATTTTTAAGAGAAGAGCCTTTCATGGTGAGAGAATGTTTGGCTTGATGCCAAAGACAATAAAAAGAAATTTACTGCCCCCTCCTGGACTGGTAAAACAAAGTTCCATTTTTTCTCAAGTCACAAAATCACAGGGATGATGTTCTCTCAGCACAGGCCCCACCTGTACAGCAAGGTGGGAGAACTTTGAGGTGGTGACTTTGGGTAACTCCTGGAAGTTAAAAGGAGCAAGTTGAAAACAGGAGTCAAAGAATTTCAGGATTATTTTCTCAGAATCATCCTTAACTCTATCTGTGGTGTAGCAGAAACCATTTACTTCCATAAACACAAGAAAAACACAATGTGATGCTCAAGGGAAAAAGCTTTTTGTCCTACAGAGCATAAGTATTTATTTATGTAAGTTAAGTTGATGTTGCTTTTGTTTTGTGCTTGGTGTGTTTTTAGTGTTTCAGGTATTTTTGTTTGTCTGGGGTTTTCTGTTTGCTTGGTTTGGGGTTTTGTGCTTGGGTTTTATCCAGTTTGGGTTGTGGTTTTGATTTTTGCATATCAGGGTGGTAGTGGTATGGGGTGTATGATCCCTTACTGTTCAAGATCGTAAGAAAACACTGATTTTTTTAAAGACAGAAATATAAAATTCCAGCTGATTCTGCCAAGAGAAACTGTGTATTACTTCACCTTAAAAATTCTATGAAAAAGTAGCCCATGCTAAATTTAACTTGCAATGAAAACCAACACAATTTGGAAGGAAATTATTTCCATGAGCTTTTAAAAACACTCATAAAAAGATTTTTTTACTTAAAAACATTTAATATTGCTATCTTTATAATCTACTTTTAGACAGTAACTTCAAAAAAAATCAACATTTCTTGGCACAAACTAGAGTAAGGTTTGGAAAGTCTCTATGAAATGACAGCCAGAAAGGAGAAGTTCAGAAGGACAGTGTAGATTAATTCCAGCTCGAGTGAGTGAAGAGAAGGACCCAGAAAGCCAAACACAGCAAGGGCTCTTCTCTAACAGGAGATGTTAGCCCAAGGCAGGGCCAGGGCAGGATTAGCTCAGAGCTGGCACCAGTGGCACAAAGCTGGGCCTTGCCAAGCTGGTACCTGACCTTGCCAGGGCATTTCTCCCAGGGTGAAACACGCCTCAAACTCCCAGCTTGGCAGGGACATCCTTTCTGTCATCAAATCTGCCTCTTCTCTGCAATCTGCTTTGTATTTACTGCCACAGATTTATAGGCAATGCAAAGGAATTCTGCCTCCTTCTTCAGTTTGGGACCGTTTCTACCCTTCCTGGAACACCAAGAAATGATCGAGTTGATGATCTTGTCCAAAATGCTGCTGGATTTTGTTCACCACATGCTTTAGGAATGCTACTACAGTTGTAGAAGCAGTAGCTACTGATCACTGTGCTGAGTTTTGCCTTTTGGTATGGAAATTCACTTTATGCTACTTTATGCTGGCAGAGGAAGCTCTGAATTGTTTGCCCTGTGTCTGTGCCTTTCCAAACTCCCTCTGAAATGAGAGCTCAGTTGAAGCCATGAGAATGTGCAGCACCAGGTCACTGAGCAGCCAATTGCTCCTGCCACTCTGCAGCACCATCAGCAGATCCCTCCTGCTCATTCTGGGCTCAGTGGAGCCACTCTCCCTTCACCCATGGAGTACAAAAATCATCATCTCTGAGAGAAATCATCACCTCTTCCTGAGAGAAAAGAACAGGCTGCTCACTGCAGTTTGGAAATAATCTAACGTGTGTGCTCAGGCCTCCCACAGATGTTAGGGTGCCCTGAGATTCCTTGCTGATGAATATGGCAAAGCAAAATACCCATCTGGACACACAAAACCTTCACAAACGGAACCCTGGCCAAATCATTCACTCTGTATTGATGATTATGGATTTTAATTTACTTTGCTCACGAAATTCATTTAATTGTAGACTATCCAAACAAGTTCTAAAACAATAAAAATTTTATTAATCTGAGAAAAAGACATAAAAACATTTATAAGCCTCTAAAGTTATCACCATAGAAACTCCTCTGGGCTCCAAAAGGCAAAGCATTTTACAATTATATGCTTTGAAATGATACTCACAGTATTATTAAGTTTAATCAACTGTTAATATGAAATTAGGAGGTCTTATAAATATCTCATAAAACAGTCTTTACTGATAATATATTGGGAGGTGTAGTACTCTTCAAAAAAATCCTACTCATTCCTCAGACTTTCATCCATATAGTATAAATTATGATTTCAGAGGTGCTATGCAGATCTGTTTCAGCTCTAGAAAGATTATTTAGAAAGAATATTGAAAATAATACAAGCTTGAAAGCAATCCAATATTAAAAAGGGAACTCAGAAATTTGGCTGATATCAGAATCTGACATCAAATCAAAAAAATCATAATAGTTGTAGATTTCAAAATAAAGAGCTGTGGAAATTTGTCATCCAAATCAGCAGTCTTGGGAGCTCTTGCTCAGCCCATGCAAACAGCAGCTTTCTATGCTCATATTTTGCTTTTAAATATTGCCCTTCTCTAAATGCTTGTGCAAAGGTCTGACAGGTGTGAGGGATCTGCCACAGGCATCAGGGGGTTACAGGGAAGGAGGTGTTTGGGGGACAAACACATGCACAGAGAGCCACTTGAAATCTCTCTTGATTCCTGCTTCCAGTGTGGTCTTCTGCTCGTTGAAATCATCCATAAAAAGTACATCTGACAATTTGGGAAGCTAATTCCCCTTGATTTGAAATAAATCTTACATTGCAGATGGCATTAAATGGATTTCTCTGTGCAGTGGCATGCTTCAGCTGAGGAGCTGCTGCACGTGGCTAACTGCTGCTAGAGAATCCCAACAACATTAATGCCATTTTTCTGCATAATGAAGAGTGGAAATGTGATCTGCTGTTTGCAATCCAGTCTGGGATGACGGACACTGATTTACCCTCATCAAGATGAGAGAGTTACATGGTGTTCTAGAGTTCAAGTGATGAGGTTTCTCCTAAATGTGAATGTCCATATTTAAACTCTTTTAATTTGGCCTTGTGTCTACCTTTTTAGGCATGTTTTGGGAGCATTTTCAATTTCACTTCTGCTTGTTTTAACTTCAGGTGTTGATTATTTCTACCTGTTATCCTGTGATATTATTTTTCACTACAAAGTAAAATTTTCTTTTTAGTAAAATGTAAAATATATACATATATAAAGTATTATTTACTTTATTACAAAGTTAGCTCATGTTGGCGGACAGAAAGGAGGTGAATGAATGGAGTAAGAATTTAAAATTACTTATATTTACATAGGTAACGATGACATCAAACTAATGTATTGTTTGTTCTGTTACTGCAAACAGATTTTCATCAAGCTCAGGATGATCCAGAGGTGAGTTAGCCCAAGCACAGACACTGCCCACCAAGCCAACCTTCCATGCTGTGGTACCCAAACAAGGATGCCAAAACACTTTTGGCTGCTTAATTCAAGTTTGTGTGCACTAGAGGTTGTTTTTTCTGTTTCACACCAGTTCCAAGCTATCATCTTTTCGTGCTCAAAACACTCACCACCTGGCAGGGTATTTCTGAAAATGTCAATCTGGAATGAAACTGTCCCACTCCAGACCCAGAGGGATGAGAGATGTTGGGAAGGGAATGTCTGTTAAACAATACTGGTCAAATAAAACTTAGCAATTAAAAAAAAAATTAAATGTTATAATACTTCCACTAAATTGCCAAAGAGCTTCAGAAAAATAACCCACACATTACAGTGTACTTGATAAACCAGAAAAGAAACAAAGGTAAATCTCAAAAGGAAAGTCCTGAAGAGGACCTTATGATGGCAAGTAAAGTGGAGTTTTATATCCTTGTTTTAACTGGTGAAGAGGACTATGACCCTGTCCCTAGGCAACTAAAAGCTGTACTGTTGTTTATGATGATTAATTTCCTAGACTGTTATGTTTCAAGGTAATAAATTATTTACAACAAACTCCAGTAAAGCTAAATGAGCTCAGACTCGGGAAGACATTTTGAAGGTGTGAGAAGGATTGGGATGAGAGGAACTAAAATAAAATGCCTAAGACAAAGCATGTCAGCTTTAAAGTGTGAAAACTGTAAAAGGAAATGTAAAAATGGACTATAAAATATGGATGGGTGAAGTGAAATTTTGAGAATATAGACTTGATCCAAAGTTGATCTGAAGCAAAAGGGAATCTTAATGTTGTGAAGGTAGAGAAGTATATCTGGTGATGTTAGTGCATTGCACTACTACAAAAATGCAAGAGAAACTAAAAAAGGAGCAGTAAAACTTCCAATCAGCATTTCATGCATTCCACAGAATGCTGAAACTCCCCCTTCCAGCAGGATTTCTGGGTTCCACGGGAGCCCAGCCGTGCAGATGCATTAGACTGATCATATGCTGAGCTGCTATTAGAAATGTAAACAAACAATTAGGGAAGCTCCTACTCAATAACACTGGGCAGAGCATCCAAATCCAAGTGCAGCTTAATGGATAAATAAATCTTCCTGTTTTCCATGCACCAAGACATTTCTGCCAGCCACAGCAGTAAGGCCCTGTGCCATGGGGAGCCAAGAAACATTTATCCAGAGCAGAGCTTTATTCCACTCAGCGCTCTAACAGACTGAAAGGGTCAAAGAACCCATGTGCTGATGCACTCTACCAATAATTTTTTTTAACAGATGACAAAGAAACTTGACAAATGTTTAAGTAATTAAAATAATATCCAATTACTGTATCTTTCTCTCATCTCCCCTGTTTTTTGGTTTTTTTAATAGATTCTTTGATGCCTTTTCCCTTCAGGATAAAGAACTTCTCCTTAGTAAAATAGGTTAACTTTCCCCCAGCAACCCATTCCCTATTCTGTTTATACTTTATTTTCTTTTTACTGAATATGCTTTGTATAATACTATTTAGATGGATCATGACACCTTCAGCTAATTTTAAAAAATCTTATCTATTTGTATGAAGGGATTAAAGTATTATCTCCTCCAATTCCTAACTCAAAGATAAAATGCAGGCAAGTTGTAATGAGTAAATCTATTTTTGAAGCAACGGAACCTACGCTGCACAATTTAAAATGTGTCCACACCCACATAAAGAGCTTCCTATTTAAAATATTACAGACTGAAATTGCATGTCCGGGTTTGTTTACTTTAAGACTCACATTAAGTATGATTTAAAGCTTACAACAATCAGTAGACACAAATACTGAGTAATACCACTTGTACCTGAGCAAATTCAGATTTCTCATCTGCGTGGAGGGAGCAAATAGTAACACACACCTACATAGCACAGGTGTTTCAAAGCTACCTGCTTCAGTACTTGGAGAGTTTCCTCAAATTTCAGCCTTCCTCAGACACTAAGTGCAACTACACAGATATTTTGAAGACATGTTATTGGATTTCTACTTGTGCGATTTTTTTAAAAACAGATCCTAAAATTAGTTTCTGGGACTAGTTGACTGGTTTTCAGTAAAGTACTTTTGAGATCTGCTTTTGGTTACATTTATGTGACACAGGCTATCCTGTTTTCATCATCTGTGCTTTCAGTGCATGGTGATGAGGGAATTATCATGCGCTTGGGGACACGGTGTAATTAGGAAAGTGGCACAGCAGGGGAATGGAAATGATTTCAAAATCTCCAGAAATTAAGCAGCCACTGTTGCACTGCTGTTTATTTCGAGTTGCTATAGAAGCACCCAAGCGAAAAGCATGAACAACGAATCAAAAGAATGCCTGGTATTATAAATAATTAAAATTTCTGCCCTATCATTTCTCAAGGCTCATAAGAAGCAAGGACGTGCAACCAACTGGGTCAGACAAATGAATCCATTCACACAGCTGGTAAAAGAGTCTGCCTGAGCATAGCTAATGTGCTGGGGTAGGAATATTTGAGCAGGTGTAATTATACTAATGATTTATTGAATGTTTGATTAATTGGAAATTAAGTGAATGCACAGTGGCAGAATTGTCATAGCAAATCGTTCAGCTGTTTGGTTAAAAGGTGCTCAATCTCCCTTCAGTAAAGCAATTAAGAACATCCTAAATCACGGAAATGAATTATCTGTGCAGAATTATCTGATGTAATGATACTGCACACAAACTAAAACCTATGAACACACTGTCCTAACAAGTGAATTCATGAACTTAAAATACAAATACCTTACACTCCTCATTAAAGCAAGGGCCCTCCTGACTTTCTGAGACACAATGTGGGAAACGAAGATATGTAGAGTCCAGAAAGCCTTGAAACCTCAGGAAGAGGCACACATTGCACATGATTAACCAAATAATTATTAGGAAATCTATATCCCACATAAATCTTTGGTTTATTTTTTCAATTGCTTGTTTTAGAACAACTTTATCAAAATCTTTCCATCATTGGTTAAGGAATCTGCCAAAATAGATTGTGATGTTTCTTTTTTCATTCTGAGGTCACTGATTACAAATCAACTCCAATGCAAAATAACTTGAGTGCTACAGCTACAGGCTTAGCTTGGGATATTGAAACCCAGTGGCTCCCTGACATATTTGGATCAAACATTACCATTTGGATCCAGAATGTCTTGCAATAGCTTTTTGATGGTGTGGTTAACAGGGAAAAAAGCCAAGTCCCTTCATAAGTGGAATATTATCAAAAGATTACAATTATATAATGCAAAGCCAGAATCAGAACATGCAAATGAATAGTCAGCCTGCAGCAGGTAATTATCAGATAATAGGCTTACTATTCTTATCCTTTCAAGTGTTTGTTAAGGCAGTTCAGAAAGTTTTAGAAGAGAACAGTGAGCCCACAGCCAGTTCTTGGAACAGAAGATTTCTTTAGGAGTTCTAGAAGAAATAAACATTGCCTTACTATGACTCTTGATCAGTTTAAGGGAGCCTGTTGGGGCATGGATCAGGAGACCAGAGCCACACTGCAAACCCAGCCTAAAACCTGGGCCAGTACTATGTTTAGTACTGGTGTGTTTGTGTGGGTGGGAGAGTGGTGTCAGCTTGCAAGAGGCACATTGCCAGGGAATCTTCTCTTGGAATGCTTCTGCTGAGGTTCAAGCACATTCACATCTAACACCTAAACCACAGCCACCTAAAACAATCTCTTTCCTATATAAAACTGGATTTTGTTTACTAACTGGTCTATATAGAGAAAAAAATTCTTTATTCATACAAAGCAAACATTCTGCTTAATTTCTAACCACAGCCAGGATTAAAGAGGACCTGGCAGCTACAGAAGATTTGAAGAATTTCATGTCCAATCACAGTGACTGCTTTCCCATAAGGCTGATACAAACCATATAGTTTAGTTTAAGCAGAGAGTTCTAATGATCAAAACTGAAAAAAGAAATAATCTGTGTTTTCTCTACCTGCTCTCCAAACAGGACTCTTAGCTAATTGTTTTCTGCTTCTGGCAGGGAAAGGGTAGTAGCCGTGTGGTCTTGCTGAAAGTTGTAAAAGCCATCGAACTGAAAAGCTTTCAAGAGAGCTGTATCCTGCTCTTTGAATGCTCATTCCCAACCTGAAGAGCTCCTTCAGCAGCACTTCAAAACACTTCATGCTATAACCACAGTAATGGAAGCCACTTGACTGAGTCAAGCATGGAGCAAGTCTATCATCACACAGCTCCTCCTCTCCCACTTTGTGACAGAATCCTCTGATCCCAATTAACAGAAAAGCTTAATTGAAATAAAATTAGCCCTCTCTGCTTTCCCTGCTGTCCTCCCTGTTGTGAAAATCTACTGGTATACTGACTTGTAATTACCACATTGACTTATTTTAAAATGCTTTCTTTGAATTTCCATTGATCATATTTTGTTCTGCAGTCAGGCTGGCTCTTTGACAGTTCATTGAAAAGAACCACCATTCTTACCTCCACATGAGAGATGCCAATATCAAGATCACTGCTAAGTTCCACACTGTCTATCAAACAGTTGAAATACTACTCAAGGCTTTACGTAACCCTAAAACCATCAAACCACGAGCAGAATTGGTGCTAACATGCCAAAACATAAGAATGAGCACATATGCCCAGCAATCCATTCACAGAGAAACCTCCCCAAGTCAGAAACACCAAATATTGTAGGTTGTTTCCAACAATTATCAACTCAGGTCTTGTGCTGTTGTATATGGCAGGAGTGGATTTCCCTCCTGGCAGACAAACAAGAGGAATGTTGCCTTACTGCTACTGAGACAGCAAAGCTTGAGAAAATAAATTTGAGTGACTCTGAAACCACTTTACTCATCTAGCAGCTGGGAGAAAGCCTTTGCCAGAGAGAAACTCTCCATCTAACACTTTCCTTCACCAATAATAGGATAAGATCTTTCTATCCAACAAGAAAGAAAAACACTTGATGGACCTTATAAGACACAGAAAATGTGATTTGACAAGATTTAAAGAAATAAATATTGATAACTCAGGTGATTTCCCAGATGTAGTATATTATATATGGAAAGCTGCAGAGGAAATCAGAAGGTTCGACTCTTTCTTCATAAACTTGTATGAATAATTTCACTTATATTTGGATCATGACACAGATGAATAGGTGTTACTACAGAAATCACCCTGAACATGTAATTACACAACACAAACTGTTTTGGGATCAATGGGATCAAAATGTAGGATCAAAAGAGGTTCATCTTTGCTGAAAGCATACTGAAACATTAAAAAATTGTATCAAGCAGCTAAAAGAAGGAACAGATAATAGGGCATCTTAGAAAATAAGAGAACATCTGTTAGTTCAGTATTTAATACAATTTTTAGGTTGCTCAGTAGTATAGAGGCAAGAGTTCTGTATAAATTGAGCAACAAAAACATACTGGCTATTTAGGGTTGAAAATAATTTTGAAAAATCTAACGCATCAATAAAGAAAGATTGCCATTTGCTAGAAAGAAGGAATACAGTGCTGATTTCTAGATTTCAACTGAAGTATGACATCTTTAGCTTTAAAACAATGCACATTCTTTAACTTAGATGTCTCCCTGAAAGCTAACTGCCAATCTCCAAATTTAGTTCCCAAACTTGTCCATACACTGCTGGAAATTCAGCCCAGCCCAGGAGAGCACCAATACACAAAGAGCTGTTTGGTCACTCAGGAGCCTTTCCACTGTTTCCACTACTTAACAAGTTCTGAGGAACAGATGCCCAGGTATTATTTTTTTTTCCCTGATAGTAACTGGCCAAGCCACAATGGCTGAAAAACCAGAATCTGGTTGTAGACAGAGCTGTGGATACCCATTTCCACTCCTCTCCCCACATCCTGGGTGCAAATGTAACCAGTAGGTGAGAGTTTGCAAATGCTCCTTTTCCTAAATAAATAAATCCCATCATTCCAATTGTTAAATACACGACCACACCTCCATAAATGTACTCAACAGGAGATGATGACATTTCTCTCGACATTGAGAACAAACACCAGGCAGTTACTTCTTCTCAAAATCACTGCCAGATGCTGCCCTTGCCTTCCCCACTGGGCCCTTTCTCAGGGCAGGGCACTCTCCAGCTCCAGCCTGCCCAAGCAAACAGCCAGGGCACCCTCAGAAAGGCTCAGGCTGGCAGCAGGCAGAGGAGAGATCCCTGGAGGATGCTGAGCCTGGCACAGGATCGGTGCCCCGTCCTGCAGCGCTGTTTGTGCCAACACAAATAGCAGAGCCCACGTGGCACTGGCCTTGCTGGGGAGCACTGCTCCCTCAGCCAGCCTGGATCCATCACCTGCCCGTAAAACAAGGCTATGCAGGCTCCGAGCTCTGACTAGCCAAGATTTTCAGGAGATGTTTTCATTTCTTCATTACAGACAGACTTCCCAACATAAGTAGTTTGGATTTTACAACAGCAAAGAATGAGCTTCCTGAACTATTAACTGTCCTGTTCTGGGTTCTCACATCCTTTATTTTTCACTTTTCCCTTCAGGTTCTTATAATTCCACTAACATATGATGTGTCTCAGTGCAACTGCGTGTCTGATATGGTAAAACCCAACCAAAATCTTGCTTTAAGATATCACACACACATTGTTTATATAACCCATTAAATAATGAGACTGACAGACAATAACTCACACAAATCCTACAGTTTTTAATACATGGTGCAGACAGCTACAAATCTGCTGCTGGTAGTGGGGTTTTCCTGCTTCAGAGCTTAAGCCACGTGCCTGGGAGACTTTAGAAAATGAGGAATCAGTGATGGAATGTGGCACACAATTTCTGAGCTATTACTGCTCCCAGCATCCTGGTGCTGCCTGCTGGAGAGCTGGGGGCCTGCTGCTCGCCACCAGGCACCAAAGTTTCATTTAGCAGCCCCCAGGATTTATTCCTGACAACGTTTTTGACATTTACACAACATTTTTTTCATTTTTCATTACCCCAAGGAAAAACAAGAATAAAGGATCTCCTATTTCCAGACCATCATTTAAAAAGACTGAGCTGTCTTTATGGAAGTGATTTTATTCAGTAATTTTTGATTTAGTATAGAATTATAATCAGAAAATAACTAAATGCATTTGTAGACTTTTGTAGTTTATAAAGGAAGTCATTAGAAAACAACACTTTACATATTTTATGTTTTATGAACTGACAAAAAACAAAGGACTAAAAACAATCTTATCCCCACTTACCTCAGTCTTGGTTCTTATTTCCAGCACCTAGAGGGGTAAAATTTTTGCCAGTGTAAATATATTTATTCCTACACACGTGCATTAACCTCAGTTGACAGTGTAATATGAAAACTGTACATAGTAAGCATCAAAATAAATTTGTGCAGATATTTTTATTAGTTCCCAGAAATTAGTCCGTTTTTTCCTTTTAAACATTTTTGTAGTTTTATGAAACTTTTCCTCCCCTGTTGTTTCTGGGTCTGGATTTTTTTTAATTGTAAGTGATGCTTTCTATATTGAACTGGCTGGAAAAATTAGAGTTTAACCATATCAACTTGGTGGTTTATAAGGGGAAAATGGATTGTGAAAATATTGTTTTCTTTCTTTCATGCACTTCAGTACTTCGCATGTTTTATCTGGAACTATGCATGTCTCATCAATTTAGCAAACAGAGAGAAAAAACTCACATATTGGAAAACTTTAGAGCAAACCAGATAAATTTTACCTCTTAATTTCTTTTTTTCTTCAATACACAGTAATCAGATAACATTAAAAATCTGCATACTGATAATAAATATGTTTTTTTCCTCCATCAACTGCTATAACCATCATATTCCCCACATTACAACAGGTCAGTTTGCAGAGAAGATTGAAGGTCAGCAGTTCTAAACTCTTTTCTGTTTCAAATCCTGCAAGAGTTTCAGGGGACAGTTTTCCTGTTTCACCCAGCCCCCTGCCCAGCACCAGAATCCCCTGACCAAAGGAAAACCCTTTCATTACAGCCAATTACAGAACCATGGTTAAAAACAGCAATAGCCCAGCCAGCTCAGAATGTTTCACATGAAATCAGAATACAAGAATGATGAAGAGCTCAGAGCTCCCTGGAAATGTCCCTCACATTTCCCTCTGTGTGCTGGCAGCAGATAAGCTGCACACCTCCTGTACAGGGGAAATTCTAAGATCAGAACACCCAGGGAGTCATTGGGCATGCTGAATAAAACTCATGGTACAGGTCATCATTAGTCTCTCTTTTCCTGCTTCCACTTGAAGCTAAGTCAGCATTCCATGTCTGGAATAATGTGCTTGGACAAACATTAAAAAACAATGTATTCTTCATAAGAAAATTCAACATATTCTGTAGAACACTGAGGGTGTTTGACTTTTCCCTTGTAAGAAAACCAATTACACTAAAAATGAGATTCCACTTTACAGCACCGTAAAAACAAAAACCACAGAAAGAATTGTTTTCTAAAATCACTTGTAACTTTCATGTGTAAAATAAACCAGTACAGTGTTATAATTGTTCCAGAGATTATGTCCAACATCCAGGTAAACCACAGCACCCCAAAGGTGGCCAAAGAGACCCCAGTGCATGGCTGAAAGATTGCATTGGTACCACCACAGAAACAACAGGGCACCTTCCCCCTTGATTCTCTTTACATTTATACTGCTTGCATTTTCAAGATTTCCACCACCACTAGACAGAAATCTAATTTGATTTTTACCATTTGCCTACTCTCCAGTATACAAGAGCTAAGAGTGAATAACAAGAAATTTTCAAAAGCAGGCTATTAAAGAAATAATCTAAAAAACTTCATATGTAAGACTCATGAAGAATTTTTAAGGCAGCTGTACATTTCCATAAATGCACATGTATATCTAAATAAAATAAAACCTTTAAAGGATAGCTATAGGGAATTTTTTAATTACATGACCTCAGAATATCAGTTGCTTTCCGTGATCATACTGAGGAGAACCCGGAACATCTAATTAAATGTCAGGATTGATTTCACATTTTCAAGTTTGAATTTAGTGGGTCTGCTTTATAAAAATCTCCAATAACAATACAATAATTTAAAAAAGAAAGTAAAAATAGATAGATTATATACTGTTTTGTAAAAGTTATGAATTGTTCAAAAGGATGGTATATTAACCATTTTAGTAAGACTGATTTACTAGCAAGGGTCTCTGATGAAGACAACTGATATAGTCTGTATAATTAATCTGTGTCAACTCAAAGAGATTCTCATCTCCTATAAGAAATTGGAAGGATTGATTTCCTGCCCCTCCCATCTCTCAGGTGAACCCCTGTCTGAAGAGCAGCATTACTGGTTTGTTATTTGCTGCAAAAGAGACACCTCACCAATATATTTACCAAATGTCCAAGGCTGAACCAGTAGCTGCACATTATTATCACACACAGAAAACAGGATACTCAAATTAGTCAGCAGGGGCAGAAGGTTTTGTTTGAATGCAAAGAGTATCTAAACTGAGAATTATGCACACATCACATAAACAACATAATTTGTCTTCCTCAAGTTAAAAAAAAAAAAAAACACATCACAGGGATCATTCTAAAGGAGATTTTTTTGTGCATGAAAAATTACAGCAGTTCAAAATAACCATTTTTATGTTCCTATATGATGAGCTGGTTCTGGAATAATAAATAAACAAAATTCTTCTGTGACCTAATTAACAGTTCCACCTGTCCTGAGGCTTCACAGCAACAAACTGTACTTGGAGGTTACACAGGAAGAGGAACAAGACAAGTCATGCACAAAAATCCAGAGGAAAAATCAGAGCATCAGAAAATCATGGAATCCCAGAATTATTTTGTTTCAATTGAAAGGGACCTTAATGATCATTCAGTTCTGACACCCCCTGCCACAGCAGGGACACTTCCACTGTCCCAGGCTGCTCCAAGATCCATCCAGCCTGGCCTTGGGCACTGCCAGGGATCCAGGGGCAGCCACAGCTGCTCTGGCAACCAGTAGGAGACTAAAGACTTTTCTTAAGTAGAACAGAACAAGAATTCTTCCTCAAACAGCCAAATTCTCCATCCAAATCACCAAGCAGGTAATTAGCTCCCTTCAGGCAACATCCAGCCCTCGCACTGTACAGTCATTTCAGTATTTTCAAAAGGAATTAAACTGTCTTAATTACAAAAAAAAAAAAAAAAAGTGCTGAGATATTTTAGGAAGCTCTTTTCACTGAATAGCTCTTAGCATGAAATATTAAGTTAGAACATAAGCCCTAGCAAGATACAATTTATTTCTTTTTCTACAAGATAAACTCCCTGATGTAACATTGAATCTCTGTCAGCTTGTTTATTTTTTTAATTTCCCACTTCATGACAGGTAAATATTTATCACCACTGGATGACTTATTCATGTGAAAGATCTTTCAGGATTCCCAAGTACTCAGTATACTAATAGAAATGCAATTAAGAATAATTTAGTTAAAAGCTGTAAATGGTAACTCCACAGCACAAACCTCCATTTCCAGCTCAGAAATATATTCAAAATACAACTTCCAGACACCAAAATTTCTCATGCACTCCATCCATATTAAATGTCATTGGCCGTTGATTTCAACTTCATTAAACCTTAAAGAATTTATTGAATAACTAGAAAATACCATAAATGAGTATCGTATTCCTTTGAGGAGCACTGTTACAAAAAGGATAACACATACTAAATTCAGCCTAACAGATTCTTAAGTACAAATTAAAAAAAAACAGCCTGAGGAGACAAAAGCAACAAGTAGAAACTTTGAATAAACAAGACTGTGTACCAAAGACTTTACATTATCTATTGAGAAATTAAAGATTAGAAAACTGAGTAAAAGGAATATAGGGAAAAAAAAAAAAACCCCAAGAAAAAAAAAAAAAACCACAAAAATCAAAAACCAACATCCGAGGCAAACTTCATCATAGAATTTGCAAATTCTAAGCTTTGTTGCACAAGTTCATACATTTCCAAGGCCAGGATCCCAGTCCAGTTGGGTTAATCAGATCTTGAGACAGGCAGACATGAAAGCTGCTGCAGTTAGCTTGAAACAACATGGACCACTATGAGCACACAATTAGCTGAACCAAGTAACCTCAGAGCTGCCAAATTCTGTAAGAACTTATTGTGCAGGTGTGTCCAGAGGGCAACTGGATGTCATCAATGTCTAACAACAAGAATTCCACTTTCCATAGACTATAAATGGCTGTGTGTAAATAATTATAACACCAGGCTTGAAAATTCTGATGAAAAATTTTAACACCAGCAATGGCAACTGAGCTTATAGTTTAAATGTGCTCCTGTGGCACATGAAATTGCCTTGGCAATTTCATCAACCATGCTGTGAGATAATGCACATTGTCATAGCAGCAGTGGCACAAAGGTTACAGGGAGTAACACAGGTCAGGCGAGTTCTGATCTATTACTAAAAACTGATTTATTTTTTAATATATTATAATATACAAAAATATATTACTATAATATTATATAGCAATATATTACTAAATTATTATTAAATGATTATATGAGATATTAATATACTCTAGAATAATATATATTATTCGATATTATATAAAAATATATATTTTATATACATAAAATATATTATTAATATAATAAATATATATATTATTATTCTATATATAAAAACATATTTTATATGTTATATATAGTATTTCTATATATTACATAGAAATATTATAGAATTATTGTTAAATGATTATATATTAATATAATCAATATAATAACATATTATGCTATTTTTATATACAATATTATTATATTAAAATGCCTACAGAAAAAAAAAGCAGCTTTCCCTACACACAGCCATGGCACTTACTAATCTTGCCAGTCAAAAAACGCCTTTAAGCTCCCCCAGATGCTGTAAATAAATGCCTGGCTAAGTAGCCAGGTCCTGTGCTGTGCCCTGCAGGCCACAGGAGTCAAGCTTTCATCGACTGGCTGGAAAAGGCAAGTTAATAGTTGTGGGTCTCTGGTTTATCCCCAGGAGTGTCACAGGGCAGCTCCAGAGTAAAAGAATCCACTGCTAATTTCATCCTCCCTTATATAAATGTCAAGCATTGTGCATTAGCCCATCCCTTAGGGACTCATGTGCAAATGTTTTTTGTGAACAGTATTGTAACAGCAACCTTGTTGTGAAAGCCCGAGTTGTTTGGCAATCCCACACTCAGCAGTAAGTAAAAACAAATAAACAAACCCCACTATTACAGGTAAGAAATCTGCTCAGGTAAATACACTTAAGCATTACAATCACATTACAGAGCAAAGCAAATCTCAGCAAAATGAAAACCATTACAAATGGTGGGGGTCGAGGTGTACTTTTCAGTTTAGCAATGTATTCACTTGTGGTTTGAACAAATTAATAGATTTGCTTTTGTGAAAGAATTTCATCATGACTATTACAAAAATAAATAAAATAAACTCTGTTTTCAAAAGCATCATCCCAGAACAATTCACTTACTTATCACCAAATCCTTCAAACTGGTTTTGTGTTATATCATTCATATTCCTGCTTTGAGAATTGGCTACCCCAGCTTCTCTTTGCTCATTATGAACAGAGATAAATAAATAAAAAGGAAATCCTTATCAAGAGACATAAATCCAGCAGTAATCCTCTCCCTCTAATAAAATAATCTAATACAAATAATGCCTAAATGACATCAAGGGCTCAGGGAGAAAAGGAGGAGGGAGGTAAAAGAGTAAAAGAAGGGCACTGAGGCTTCTGCCACAGTCAGGCCACTTGGTGACAAAAAGCTCTCATTTTAGGCTGAAGTGTAAGAAATTATGTTTAAGACTAGTTTCCAGAGGCCAGCATGAAAAGTAAACTGCATTTTGTAATGCCTTACATCAATTTAATTTCTTCCATGCCTGGATCTTGTGTGCTTCGGAGGAAAAGAGCAGCTGCTGTCACACATGGATTTGATACAACATATAAATATGGAACTATAGTTCCAACTTTTAATGTATTACAGAGATGGGGCCATTGGAATGTTTCCATTTTTACTACATATAACAAACAGCAGTGAAGAAAAGAAGTAGAAAGAACAGGAGTGGCCAGAGAAAAGCCATTTTTCATTCATTTTGCTATGCAAAACACCAAAATTTTAGTGGAGTAAGGAGTCACCACATTAAGGAATAATACACAGGCAGTAGAAAAAATTATTTTGGCATTGTATCAGATCTAAACAAGTCCAATAAACATCCAGAAGAGCTGTAGTGACAGTGCAATAATGGAGAACCCAGACCATGGATTCTGCTGAGGATGAACAGGCCTTAAAATAACTTCCAAGGTATTATGAAATGAAGTCGTTGGGGGTGAGGAATAAACCCAACACCTTTTCCACTTAAAAAGGAGCCAGGAGATCCTGGCAGGTGTGTTCTTTAGCCTACAGTGCCATCGTCTGGCTACAGAAGCTATATCATCATGGGCTGGGCAAATGCAGCCAGCTAAGTATTTAAATGCAAAAAAGAACAAGCTTTAGTACTATATACGTTTCTAAAAATACATAGTACTGAGGGGAGTTGTGATGTTTACATGGAGAAGCATTGCATGCAAAAATGAAAATGTGATTCTCAAGTAAAGACAGAACATGAGAGTAGAACATTCAAACCAACTGAAAAAAACTATGGCTACAACTATCATGTAATATAGAATTATGTTTCTCTTGTCTTTTTTTTTTTTAATAGAGTTATTAGTTTAAACTTTAAGTTAAACGATGTCATTTGAAAATCATTGCTAAATAGTTTATGACTGTGGACATCACAGGCAAATGCACCAAGTGGTATTTCATTAATTAAGGGACTACAACAAGAACATATTTTAAACTACGTATCTCATAACATTTAAACCACATACATATAATCGACTCAGAGCTTCACTATGCCAGGTAAAAAAAACAAACAAACAAACAAAAACGAGCATTTTCTTTCTTATAATGATTATTACAGCACCCACAGCTAACCAACTTTAGGGGTAAGCAAACCCAGGTTGAGTGATGTTTTAGACAAAGCTCAAATAAAATAAATAAAGAGACTTTTTGGTAACTAAGGAGAGTTCACATCATCAGTCTGGTCCTAAAATTCAGATAGATAGGATAAAAAAATCCCCAGTACATGACACAAGCAGCCCTGGGGAAACTCACAACAAGCTTGGGTATGTTCCAGATACACAGGAAACTAAGAGGCAAGGTAAGAGCAGTTTGTGACATTTGCATCAACTTTTTTTTTAAGTGAGTATGAAGTTCCAGAGCTCTTTTAATTAATTTTGAAACAGTGTTTGAGGTGAAAGTGTATGTACAAGGAGTGTTTTGAAAGATAAATTCATTAGCATGCAGAATAACTTGGTCTAGGTTCCAATCTGACTCAATTCTCACAGCCTTCTGTGTCAGATTACAGCAAATCAGATTTGAGTACACTTCCATTTTGTTTAAATGCATAAAGTCAATAAATTCCCAACAGAGCTCAGCTTGCAAAGCCTCCAAAATAAATGTGGACACTCTGACAGACTTTGCACTGGTTAAGAAACTTGAAAAGTGTGCAGAACTTCTAAAAATTATGGTACTTTCCTTTGAGAACTTGACTTTAGGAACAAACATTAAAAATTTTGGAACCCAATAATCTCCAAATCTCACAGCAACAACTAAGATTTGCATCTGCTCCAGATGCTGAGGCTGGAAGCAAGTGAGCCCACATAATCCTTTCTTCCCCAGACAGAACTGGATGATTTTTTTCCTCACACAGTGAGAGTGTCACTGGAATCACAGCTGCAATGTAAGCACAGCAACCTTACCCAGCTGTCTTAATTATCTTAATGGCAACTGGCAAGGACTGAGGGAATGCCCAGGATCACAAAGTTTTTGGAGGTTCTTCGAAGGAATTTCATCATCCAGCAACATTCCATTTAAATTCATTTAGAAATGCCAGTGAGTGTAAATAAGGTCACCTGGGCTGGTTTGGAAAATGAATTTGCAAGTCCCTCAAAAGCATTTTCTTCTCACTGCAAACAAAAACTGGCCAGAACTCCAGTACATGGTGTGTGGGGGGGGGGTTATTCTGCACAGTGTAGGAAAGCTGTGACAGCACAGAACTCCTTCAAAGAAATCAGCCTCAGCTGAGATACAATCAGCTTTTGGGGACAGAATTTGGAAAATAAACGCAGCTGGAAAACACAACCAGATGCTAATTTGTCCTAGGATCAAACCTAGGTCCTTGGTGGATATGGACAACTTTTGCAATTGATTGACATAACAAGCTCTATTTCCAAACATCCCAAATGGAAATACAGAGTCAAGGCAGATTCGGTAAAGCCCACTAGCTGGGGCAACATTTAAAAAAAACAGAGGTACCATGTTCTTTAATTAAAGTATCAAATCAACAAGGGCTCTGTAACCACATGGAAACAGAAAAACAGGTTTGCACATTTAAATGTCACCCTAGAATGAGTTGCAGAAAGAAAAATCATTTCTGCATCACATTATCAGTGATTAGATGTAATTACTTAATCCTTTATTATAAAATACATAGGGAAATTACCATGTCAATCTTGTAGACTAAAACATCAGACATTAAAAAACAAGACTGTGGTTGGGTGGCAGAAGATATTTAAATACACAAAACTTGGTCACTAAATTATGAAGAACTTCATACTCCAAAGAACTGAAACAATTTATATATGTTCTTAATTAATCATGATCTTAATCTGACATACAATTTTAAGGAGACTTTGATACAATGAAGCTGTACTAGAGAGATGGAGTGTTACTTTTCTGCATGCTGTTGAATTTTAATGCTCTCATACATTTGATGCAATATGGACTCTACAGGTTTTCAATTTACCTTTTGCATTTTTTTTTTACTTAGACTGTGTATTAAAGATTGAAAATTCATTACATTTTAATAAACAGTGCACCACAGTTCTTCAAAAGCATTTTATAGAATATAACCAATAAAGAAGGGCGAAGTTCTTCAGGTGTTCCAAATTTTCTAAACTACTCAAATACTGTTGGAAGAAATTTCATCCCAAGGTCAGTTAGAAATACACTGAGTAATATTTTTCACCTTCAACAGCAGTGAAAAGGCATCAAAGCAGATATAAACCAACCCTTTTAATGTAGGAATGTGTTCTGCTGCTTTGGAAAGGAATGGGGGAGAGATTGACCTGCAAGGCCACGAGAGGCAGCCGGGGTGTTCCTGACTGATGTCACCTCCCACACCTGGCAAAAAGCAAAGCCTGATTTTCTTTGGCTGCTGTGAACTAAAGAAACACAGGGATCTGTTCAGGAGAAACATAACAGTGCAGGCAGATGAAGAGAAAGGAAATGCAAGCCAGCAACACAATAAAACAGCATCAAACTTTGGGTGCAAAGGCAAAAAGTTTCAGGAGGTTCCGATAAGAGTGTCCTAACTAAGGCACAAAGAATTTTTCCATCCAGCTGGTATGACAGCACCTCAGCTGGTATAAAAAGATTTTACAGCTCCCTTCAAATTTTGTCTTATATTACCCATTAACCAATTACCAGCAAAAGGCCACAGCAAGCCAAAGTTTTGAGAAAGACAAACAAATCTGCTGAAACAAATGTTCCCTGCTGGATTTCAGACAATTCACACATGTAACAAACCTTCTCTGTTCCTTAGACTTCAACCTTAATCAAGTATTGAAAGGGAAAGAGGGTAACAGATGAGATTTTTTTTAAAAAATTACTTTGTTTTGAAGTCAAAATGTTTGCTCCTTGCATGGTATGCATATTGCCATTTTCTAGGGAAAAAAAAGCTAAATTAACTTTCTTTTGTACATTAACCTGCTGATAAAATGAAGAATAAAAGAAAGCTTACTTTAGACTTTGAATATCAGCATTCTTTTTTCTACTCTATTATTTATACTCTATTTTTTTTTTTCAGAAATAATCCCTGATCTTTTAGAAAACAGTTGTGAGACAGCAAGTATGACATAGTGGGACATGCCTGTAACACCAATTCTTTTAATATTGTCCTGTTTTAGTACTGAAGAGATGAGAAAAATGGCAGAATCCCTGGATTTTCCTGACCTTGATCAAGAAGAAAAAGTGTTTAGCTGAAGTGTGCAAAACTGCTATGATTACATCAATCTAATCTGGAAAGCACATGGTTTATATATAAACCGTGGTCTCTGTCTCATCCATCACACTGAAAGACAATAAAACACACTTCTGTTCAAAAAATCTGAAAAAAAAATCCATTAACCCTTATTTTACTTCTTACATAAGAATCCTCAACTATTTTTTAAAAGACTACAGAAAAATGCATACATACTCAGGTTTCTAAATATGGATACATGTAAATTTAAATGTAAGTGCTCTTATAATCACAGGCTTCACTAGACAAAAAGACACTCTGCATCACTGCTGAAGAAATCAGTTCTGACATAATGGAATTAGGAAGTTTTGATCAAACTGCCCAACCAACACCATAAAAAACCATCTATAGCTACAGAGAAAAGATTTACCTGATAAGAGATCCAATACAAATAAAAAAGACAAACTGAAATCAATAAGAAATGAATTGGATTACTGGACAGAAGCATACTCTTGCACATGTTCAAGCTACTGGGAAAGTAACAGAGCCAGCAGGTATAAAAAAACCTTCCAAATGTCTGCTTACCCTTTCCTGATCCAATCACAGCCATGCTGTTAAGCAGGCTGGATTACATCCCAGATATTAATTTGGCAAACAAAACAATCATCTGATTCAGTCTGTCCCCTTGAAATATGCTGAAAACAATCTGCCACTGATGATCTTGCCATGCACGTGCTCCTGGAGAGCCATCTGATCAATCTGTGCTGAGATGAGAGGAGATCTCTGCATTCACACGCCACGAGGCTTTCCCTGTCCACTCACAGTGTGGAAATGTGTCCTATAATGCCCAAGGAAAATGCACAGTCAAAGGAAGCAGCTCAGAGAGTTATGGACTCCTTTTGACTAAAATTAAATAAATCCTACAGCTGAACTCATGCTGTGTATGAGCAAAAGGCTGCTGGCTCATCAAAGCATCACTTCCTCACTGACCAGAGGAACCCTGTCCCGCTGCTGGGATTCCTTCCTGGAAACACTTTCAGCAGCTGGAAACCTCCTCTGCATCTCCTGGGGGTTGGGTTTGGTTATGGTGTTTTGTCTCTTCACTTAATAAACTATCTCAACTCATGAAATTTCTTGCTTTTACCTTTCCCGTGTCTCTCCAGCCCCAGTGTCAGGCGGCTGGGGGTACCAGCTGCTGCCTCAGCCAGGGACATTCTGTCCCTCCTCCTTCCCTGTGACAACGCTGTTAAGCAATAATTCTCTTTCAATGACTGATTCCAGAGAGCCTCAATGCCCAAAAAGAATCCCCAGCATGAGCCAGCTCCTGGGATAACACCTGGGCACCAACAGAGGGGTTAACAGAGAGGAGGAATCCCAGAGCTCCTGCCTCTGGAGCCAAACATTCCTGTGCAGGATTCCAAGACTGTCCAACTGACTCAGATGTTGCTGCAGGCACAGAACTGAGCCCACAGAGGGTCAGTGCACAGCCCCTGCTCCCATCCACAGTAAGGCTGAAGACATGGAGTAGATGAAACAAATGACAATTTTTAATACCTAATATTCCTAAATATTTCCATAATAATTTATTCTTTTTCTTATTTTTTTTCTATTCTCATTACAAAGAGAACAAATGCAAAAATAGAAGCAGCAGTTCAATTCCTAAAAGGACTCAAATTCGCAATATCAAAATTTCAACTTTCCATAGAAAGACAGTATTTGATACAGAAAGAATGTTTTCTTTCTCAATTTTATGGTTTAGAGCAGTGGCCTCCATCGAGTTCTCACAAATCTCAAGTGCCATTTCCAAGTTTCCTACACAAAAGTTTCAGTGAAGAGTACAGAGGACTGCACAACTTGTACACCACACAGAAGCAGCCTGAGGTCAGAGCATTTGTCTGGTGTTAGACAAACACAGAGCAACTGCAGCTTTCTCTATAGCAGTGTATTGGTGGGCTTGTCTCAACAGGAGCTCTACTACAAGGACTCAGAATAAATCATAAAATAACTCGCATTTCCACTTTGCTTTTTTTGAGAAATACATATTCTCTGAATTTTTAACTCATCAATAGGACTCTTTAATGATAGTTTAGGAAAACAGGCCTGTAAGTGCCTATTTTCCTTACTGAGAGGAAAATTAAAATGTAGGAACAAAACATTTCTATGCCTAAGCACAGGCTGGCAGTAAGTTAAATGAAAGAAAAGGTCCCAACCTGAGATTCTTCTATCTGTACAGAGACAATTTTGCTCACACCAGTGTAAGGCCTCCCTTCTCTTTCAGTGTTCTTTAGACCGGGTCCAAAAAAACCCAGTGACCACAAAAATACCTGCCAATAAGGTGGATCATAGGTACATGTTGTCAGCTCTGTCCTTCTTTATCAAAGCTCCCATATCTTTATTTTTAAAAAGTGAGAAAAAAGAGAAGGAAATGTCAACTGGAAACTTATTTGTCTCTAAAGCATCACTGACCATGGAGCTCTCTGGCACATGCAAACACTCCAAAACCCCAAACTGAGGAGCCTGGGTTATGAACAACTGACACCACCCACGAGCTTTAAAAAAAAAAAGTTCCACTACAGCAGCAAAAGCAGCAGTCTCCCAGTGCTGTGAAGTTTTATTTGTTCACAAACACAAGATCCAAGACATGTTCCCATTCACAGCATACTAGTATTTACAGATCTGTTGGGTTTCCCCTTTTTTATATAACTTCAAAAGCCAATTCCCCTCTGTTTTTATACCTGTTGAAAACTTAATGGCTGGATGTAAACAAAATTTCAGCAAGACTTGAGTCTCCCTCAAGTTATTCTTCACTTAATTTTGATAGATAATTAGCATCAACTCAGACTTAATTTTCCCTTTCCCCTCTGATTTTTCTCCCCTGAATCTCAATATTTTAACTTCACATTTAGCCAAGTATTAAAGCAAACAGTTTCTGTCTCCTGCCCTCTCCCTTGTCCCCAAGTGAAACATAATTACTTGTATGCAATGCAGGTACAGTATATATTAATATATGCCAAAGTAACTTGTGCATACATTTACTTCACTGCTAATAAAATATTTTATCCATGCATATAAAAGAATGTTCTTTCTAGCTCGATGAGCTTTTTAGGAGTTATTAGCAGAAATGTGTCATACAACTAAAGCAATTTATTTCAAGGTGGAAGAGATTCAAAAAGAAAAGTAAAATAAAGTCTGAGAACTAATTCTGTAGACAATCACAGAATTATAATTTCAAGATTTATCAAAATATCTTCAAAACGAAGATTTGAAAAAAATGCAATTTATTTGCAGCAGACATCATGTTTATACATATTAATGCAGGGATAGGAGATGTGATGGCTCAAGATGGAACACGTTGGCCAAAAGACACATTGTAGTAAAAGCTTTTTTTAGCACTCTGCCTTAGCAGGTATTGCAGCACAGAAAATACACTATCCATGTCCCTTCTGTGTATTCAGCATATGTAAAAGTCATGCAGCAGAACACGTTGACACTTCAGTGGGAGGTCAAATTATTGTTTTGGCACTTCTGTCATGCCTGTCACTTCAATTCCACTTTATCAAATTACAGATTGCTAGATAGAGTTGGATTAAGGGGAAAGACAGACACACACACACAGAGGAGCAACTGTCACCACTTCAGTTGTGAAATCCCATAATTGCATGTCAGTGACAGCAAGAACAAGAGAGCAGTAATAGGGCTGACATTATGAGCATTCAAATACCAGGAAACTTTGCAGCAAGACTTTGCACTCTGTCAAGCCACAAGCCAGGAAATGGACTGGATTTCTGAGCAATTCCTCACATTAGAATTGCCAATATTTATTAGGCTGACTAATAAATAATGCAGTGTCTTAAGTTCCAGGGCAACTTTCAGCTCCCTGTTTTCCCAGAAATGTTGCTTTTATTTGAAAAGAACATATGACTAAGACAAAGGAGGAAAAAACCCTTTGATTTAAAAAGATCAATAAAAGTAGTATGAGCAACAATAAATACTGCCTAAACAATGTAGATTATGGGCTTGATCCAACTTTCTGAGTTTTAGGATCCCTGGAGAGCAACAGATCTTAATTTCAAATAATTGTGAAGGGATCAGCCATGAATTTCAAGTAACTTTTCTGGTAATAAACAAACAAGCAAACAAAGCACCCCACACACACAGCCCTTAGGTAGCTTTACCCTTTTGTGGAAGCTGTGGAAACTTCCAGCTCTGCACTGAGGAAGGCTCACGAAGCGTCACGTAAATGTGACTTACATGAGCTGAGATGTCAGGGGAAACAGCAGCCGTGCTGTGACAGCAGGATGCTATTCCTGGAACAGCTCATTATTCCCCCTCCGGGTTACTCCCCCTGGCTCCTGGATTCTGTGGTCAAACCTCTCCACTTGGTGTGGTCCTGTCCTGCAATGCTTCAACAACACCCAGCACTGCTTGTGAACCAGAGAAAGAGGCAGGAGAAAGAGGAATCATTTGTTCACTCTGTTAGACACCAGTAGGGGCATTAGCATGCAAAACTTCCTTAGATTCCTCCAAATCTATACCCAAATACAATTTAGACACTTCTCTACCAATCTGTTGGAATCTATGATCTTCCCTCACAATAAAAAAATAAATTCTTTCAATGGGAGTGAAAATGCATCTCAATAATCTACACAATTATGCAGGATGCCTTCACAAGGGAATAAAAATGACACTTGTTCCTATTCAGTGCTAAAGAGCCCCTAAACAGCAGGAAAAAGAACTACAATGAAAGAAAACAGCATAATAACAAATCCACATCTACAATGGCAGGAGTTGACTTAGTCCCTCCATGGTGCTCCTCACTATTTGATATCCTTATTCATTCCCTTCTACAGTAATCTGAAGATCAGAAAAATTGGATAAATATTTTCTCCTAAAAAAACCATTTCCTTAAAATTCCAGGAAAAACATCTTTATTATGATCACTATGAATAAACTAAAAGAACCCCAAAAACAACCTGCAAGAAGCCATGGAATAGACAAAGCAAAATATATTTGTAATGCTGTTTCTTTTTCTCCTCATTTTGTCTCAGACACACTTTGTAACCTTGCCTACATCTGCCCTTCATATATCCATTTCTCCATATGTAACTCAAGCCATAGAGCTGTAAGTACTTTTCTCATAGGTGTTTTTAATTTGTTTGTAAAGTAATTTGAGATCCAGGGACAGACGGTACTAAAGAAAAAAAAAAAAAGAAAAGATGAAATATTTTGCACAGCAGGCAGAGAAAAGGAAAGGCATTACTGCCTACCCCATATCCCACAGCAGGTAATAGGGAGTTAGGAAACACAATGGCACTCCAGGGAACCTTCCTCCCTTCCTGACCCATCAGGTTATTGCCCTGATGCACTGCCACAAACCCTGCAGCTCTCATAAAGCCTCTGCACTCCCAGCTCTGGAGTGGGACATTTTCAAGTCAAGATGCCTCTCAAAAATATTCTCTCCATCAGCCACTTCCTTCTCCAGAAGGGAAAATGCAGCAGGACGCCCTGGGTGACCTTGAGCCCCTGCTAATGGTGCTGAGCTGCTGCTGAACGGGGGCATTTTCTGCCTGCCAGCAACAGGGGAGTGACACTGCACATCACAGCCAGCACAGCCCCATTAGGGGCAGAATAAACTGAAATAAAACAGAAATGAAACAGCCAGAGCTAAAGAATAAAGCATTCCCAGCATAATAAAAACAAGCTGAGACAAAATTATCCAGCACAGAAAGGTCACTGTTAGTTAACTTCCAGTTTGCAGTGTCAGGTGGAAATGTCACACAAAGGATGTCAGGGGATGTAACTTCATATCAGAGTTTTGGTTTCACAGCATTGCCATAAATTAATTTGATGATATGACAATTGCAGAGTAAAACAAAGTATGTAGTTTGTGTTCTATTCAGATCTCAAAGACAGAGCAGGACTGGGAGAAATCTTATTTACAGTTTCTTTTTCTACTTATATTTTTGGAGATTACTGTTTGAAGCAAGTCCCATATAAACATATTAAAAAAAAAAAAAAAAGAAAAAAAGACTGCTCAGACCAAGTAAAGATATGAACTGAGATTAAATAAAAACAAGATGAACTGAGACTAAATAAAAAACAAGGAAGATTTATAGTTTCATAAAAAACAAGGCAAGTTCTTCAGGTAATGGGAGATGATGTGTAAGGGCAGTAACAACAACAAGGCTGTACACATTAGCATCATTCTTAGAGACAGACAGTGGCTTGGGTTTATCAAATGGAAGGACTTCAAAGGAATCCATGTGCTCTCCCTCTTGGCAAAATGGCCAATATCCTTATTAATTGCCTTCCACCAGAACCATTTTGTTTGTGCCCAACACACAGAGTGAAATCAGAAAACACGGGTAAAAGGAAAAACAACCTCACCATCTGCCACTGGCCTTGCAATAGCAGAACATCACACAGGCTTTGGAATCATGGCTCAAACTGCCAAACATCACATGGCTAGCTGAAGATATCCATGGATTTTGTACAAAAATCACACATGGTATGTTCTTAACAGGTTTCTTCCTGTGACAATTTAAGGGTCACTGTTATACATTTGTTTCTTTAAGAAGCAAAGCTAAGCCATTTCTGTGGTGGCATGAGTCACTGAACACCCAATATTGTGATGTGAAGAATGGTGCTGGGAGATCCAAACAAGAAACTCTGGGAGTGTCAAATGCAGAAAAAAAATATTCATTATGTAGGAAATGAGTTGTACATACACTTATGGGTCTTCTGCTGGGAATGGTAAGGGCAATTAAGTAATTCATAATTATCCCAGCCAGAGAGAGCAGACTTGTCACCTGGTATTCTTAAACCTGGGAGCTTTTAGCCTTGCAGGAGATAAATAAAAATCTTACATGGAAAGGCCAGTTGAAGACAATAAAAGAAGAGACAGATCACAGTGATGAAGTGGTTATGATAATTAACTGCTATTTTGGAATTTACAGAATAATAGATTTCAAAATAATAAGTACAGTTATTAAATTGGAGTTTGCCTGCAGGCAATGCTTTAGTCATGGTTACATAAATTTCTACTTCAGAAGTTATAGATTATGAAACTTCAGAAAAAAAAGGAGCAAAAGAAAAGGCACCTTGCAGGTTTGTGTTTTGTGGTTAACTGGGAAAATTTCCCATTAATTACTAATGATATAGTTCATTAGTAGTATATTTAATTATGGAAGTGCAAATTATTAGATACTAATGATGCATGCCCTAATTGCAGTAGTTTGTCTTGATTTCAAGTTCAATGAAATAAAAATATTTATTTACAGTGTTTCAGGTTTATGAATCACATTACATTCTTAATTGATGCTTTCAACAAACATGAAACAATTCATTAGCACTAACCAAGACTGATAGATCTGTATTTGATGATCACTGGTAACTCTCTCTCTGGACTGGAAAGAACAACTGCCACTTAAACTTGGTGGAAACTTCCATTTTGGAACCAAACACAGAGAAAAAAAGGAAACAGATCCTGCAACAACAGGTGTTTGCCACATTCCTGCTCTTTCAAAGTGCTTCCACAAAATAACAAAAGGAAGAAGAAAAATCCAGGGGTTTTCTAGACAACCCTTTCTGCTAACTGCAGTCTCTGGATGTGAAAGCTGGATATCCTGAGTCACTGAGGATGGAAACCACCCCAGCTCAGAGCAGTCCCTTTGAGTCCCAAAAGAAGGTATCAGACACATATCTCCTGAAATTCCTCCAAACAATGATAGAAACCATGGCAGAAACCATGGCATCATAAACAGGAAAAAATCCACAGTTTACTGGCAACAGGCTGGTGCTCTGCTAGATAAAAATTGCAATAACAGAAGGAAGAAATAGAACACTTTAATAAATTGTTGTTCAAAGCTTGTCAAGCTCCTGACACCTTTTCCCATAATTCACAATACAGAGAGAACTTCTGGCTTGAGCAGTTTTAGCAATTACAACCAACACTTAAAAAAGAGTCAAAATTTGGGGTTTAGAAGTAAACTCCCAGCCTGGATTTTAGCACAATTTAAAGCAAGATGAACGTAAATAGAAATACCTGGAGAGTTTGATGGAAGCTGATGCTCAGAACCTGCAGCCTCAGTGGGCAGTGAGTACCAGCTGGAGACAGGGACTTTAAACCACAAGTGCTCAACTCTTCCCCAGACTCAGTTACTATTCCACACAGAGATACCCTGCACAGATCTAGTAATCCAGATTTTCAGATTTCCAAGAAACAGAGTTCCAAGCAAAACACGTTCCTCTCTTTAAGACTGGATTGATATTTATTGCTCACAATTACAATTTTTTAAGCTGAAAGCTTCTTTGTGAAGCCTTTGTTTCTTGGTAAGTTTTTACGATGAGTAAGGCGAACACAACTGAAAACTTATTTTGTATCTGGTTTATATTTATCCAAAGAAAATAAAACTGGAAATATTTGTTTTAATCAGTTCTTTAAAAGGAAAAAATATATTTCAAAGGTACTACTCCTAAAGCAAGAGAAAGCAGTCATCTTGCTGTCTTCCAAACTTTTAACATGGTATGCCAACTTTATCATGACAGACACACAATAACTTTGTTACTAATGTAAATTAAGAATACAAAGTACAACTGCCTTGTAAAAGTTTTTGTAGTATAAAGAGATTAAGACTATAATTCCCTTCTTCTTCTATAAAAACAGTTACTCAAATGTCTAACAAGTATATTCAATAGAGTAAGACTGTTTTGTCCCCATTGAAGTTAAAATACAACATGAACACTTATACATATAAAGAACGATAAAATAATTTCACATGGCTTAATTAAAATAAAAACCTAAACAATAACAAGAGAAAATCCCAGCTACTAGAGTTGCCTGAAAAATCACATTAAAACAAGCCACTTACTTTTCTGTCCTCAGTTTCTACACCAGAACTGCACTCTGCTTTAGTGTCCTGAAAGCACAAACAGAGAAGCCCATGTCACAAAGCACATTGACCAGCACTGGGGGAGTAACTCAGGCTGAAAAACTGTTATTTTTGTACACAGAGTTATTTAAATATATGATGTCAAGTGTAGTGCCTTCAGGTGAAGTTCATTAAACTTTACTACAGGCATAAATTTAAACACAGGATTGAAAGAACACACAAAAAAACCACCCCATTCCTATTTCAATATGGTGTGGGCATCTCTCAGGAAAAAAATATGATTTGTTATTATGTTTTCTTTTTTGCTTCCATCTTGAGGAAAAAATAGTTCTTGGTCACTTTTTTTTTTTTTTTAATAAACAAATGAAGGAAGCTGAAAGAAATATAAAGGAAAGCTAAAGAGGAAAAACTGCTCAACCTTCCCTCTGTTATCAAGTGCCAGCCAGGACCTGACAGATATTTGTGTCTGAATCTCTTTGCAACGTGCAAGAACAGCAAAGCCTCTATTTATGATAAACATGCAAATGTGTGTGTGCACAGACTTGTACACATGTGGATATCTTGGACATGTTTTCTTCAGGACTGAAACAAATGATCTCAAACCTAATGACACACAACACATGGTTCTTTCATTCCTAAAGTATTTTGACTCAATGAACCTATGAATTTTTGGGCTGAAGACATGCAGGGATAATTGTTATAACAAAAATTACACTTCAAAAGGAATTTATTGCTTCAGTCACCTTTTTTACAGCAAGTTACTACTGGAAACTGAGTAAGCCAAGTACAATTCAAGTCACTAAACACTGGTAGACAAGTGACCTACTAATTTTCTTTTCAATTTTACTTTTCTAGTGAGGATATTCTTGGAAGCAAATATTGCTTAAATATTGCACCTTTAGAGATTTCTACTTGGAAAAGGATAACATATGGCTGAGGTATAATTTTTTGTGAAAAGTACTTCCCCAACCTCTCACCAAATCTGGAACTGCTCTAATCAGATTTCAGATTATTGGTTAGTTACTTGCACATAAATTCAAAGGCTGATAACAAACAGCAGCTCCTATTAAAAATGAAAACAAATGTAAGATGAAGAATTTATGTTTCTTCAACAGCATGTCTATTCATCTTAAATGAAGGACTGGTTTTACTTCAAAACCAAAGACTTCCTACCTACACCTATAAAATATTTCTAAAAATTAAAAAATTCAACCAAGTAAGATAAAAATATTTCAATTCACAGCAAATTATATTATAGATGGTTTCATTAGGCATATCAAGTTGTGTGACTTCTTAAGCAGCAAAAAACCTTTTGTTATTCTAGCCAGTCTAATATATGAATCAGCGCCTCTAATACTCTATATTCCATCACTTTTCATGGGGAACCAGACTGCAGTTTGGGGACTATAACATTCCAAAAGTTTCTTTCAAGTGTGCCTTACTGGCAGCCAGCCAGTCTCTCCCCACATCTCCCACGTGGAGGAGAAGGAAATTCTCTGCCTACATGCTCCCTTTCTGAGCCTGTTTGGATATTTACACTCGCTGCTTTTTGAGGAGGGAAAAAAAGCTCAGCTTTTCAAAAGCTTCTCCCTCAGGGGAACAAATTTAAACTCCATTAGCACCAGTGGTCTTCATGTCCTAGCTGTGCCCTAAGTCACCTTTTAGAAAGAGTGTAATGTTCTTTAACATATTTATTGGTTAATCAAAAATGAATAATCTCTTTCCATATTACCAAGGACAAGAGTGGCTGTGTCTCACACACTGACCTAAATGAACTGAAAGCAGAATGAAGCAGCTCCTCTCAGACTGTAGTCATGGCTATTACAGGCTCTCAGCATGATGGATATACCTGAAGACCCAACAGCACTCAGATCCCTTCTGCTGCCCATGGAACAGTGCACTTTGCTATTCCACCACTGTCCTTTCCCATTAAAAGCAATTCCTAAGAGGCCTGAGTCCATAAGCATTCATTTCTCAATTAAAAATGCAGTTTTACCTGGATGAAAAAACCCATTTTCCTCCCAGCACAGCTTATCTGGCCTGGCTGTCTGGAGCAGCAAGGAACAGGCACAAGAGCAGCCTCAGCCCCACTGGACACAGCTGGGGCCAGCCCAGCTGAGCCTCCCCTGCTCAATCAGGAGTTAATGAGACAATGAGCCCAACCTGGAACTGAGACCTCACCTGGAACTGAGACCCCACCTGGAACTGAGACCTCACCTGGAACTGAGACCTCACCTGGAACTGAGACCTCACCTGCAGCACAACTCAGACCTCACCTGGAAC
>QUSF01000022.1:9765088-9782305 GCA_003676055.1 Chloebia gouldiae
GGCTGTTTCCCCCCAGATGCTCCTCCTGCACCTTTTCCTGGCTGTTTTCCCCCAGATGCTCCTCCTGCACCTTCTCCTGGCTGTTTCCCCCCAGACAGATGCTTTGTCCTATACAGCAGCACTAAAGTGATGAGCAAGGATCACTGAACACAAACAGCCCTGGCAGTCTCTTGCAAAAGGACAACTCTGTCTCAGTCCTGGTCAAGAGATGTAGGAAAAAAAACAAAACCAACCTCCCCCCATCAAACAAACTATAAAACCACACAGCCTCTTCATGCCCCTAAACCCCTTTCTTCTGTTGTACACACAGATTTTGTTGCTTTCTGTGTAGATCCATGTGCACTGAGGAATTAGCCTTCATTTTAAATAAGGAATATTGATTTGTTAATTGTACTAAATACTTTTAAATATCTAACAAACTAATGCAATATTTTTAATTGGAGTGCAAATAAATATCTCTGTGTAATACTGTGCAGTATGTGAGGACATTTCAGTGTATAACTGAAATATAAAAGTTCCTGCATTTTCTTTATAACTGATTTCACTGTATATTCAGACTGGCAAATGTTTTTCCCACATAGGTATGTAGGAAAGATGAATGCAAAAATGAGGTATGGCATTTGGGAGAGAGAGGTGCCAGGTAATCTTAAAGCAGCATAACAAGAAGTTAATAAACAGATTTGGATCAATCAAAAAAATCAGAAAAGCAGTTTCCTCCTCCTTTTCGTAAACTAGTAGAGAAATGAAAGGAAAAAAAGTAGCCATCAAAATGCATTTTTTTAAAGTCTTTTTATCTTTATTAGTCTCATAATCTGCAGTTTCTCACTCACTAGACATCTTAAATTATCTGTTCCCAGCAGGAACGAAGCATCAAGCATCATCACCCTGTTGAGTTTTAGGAGCTGTGCAGGACTGAAATCTCCAGAGTACCTCTGTAACTCCCACTGTCCCTCCTGTCTGAACACAAAGCTTTTCTCCTGAAATGCACCAGCCATGAGCTCAGCCTCAGGACTGGGGCTGCAGGCTCTGCACCTTTCCAAAGGGGATAAGGACTGATTTACCTGAGCAGGGTAAGAACTGATTACCTGAGCAGGGTAAGGGCTCCTTTGCCATTTCATAACCAGAAGATTTCATCTCACTAACTGATCCGTTCTGTTTCACAAACTCCTCATCTTTTTGGCCTCTGAAATACCCCACTATGTAATTACATATAATATTGTAAAACACACCCTTTTGTTTGGTTTGAATTTGTTCATCAACAGTTGATTGGATGTCAACAGTTTGTTTCAACAGGGAAAACTGAATAACTAGAGCAGTATTTAAAATGCATCAGAGGTCTCTCTCAAATGTTAGAATTCACACCAACACATTTCTCTCAATCCTAAGGAGAATCCTTCATTCTCAATCCTGTAACCTTCAACTACTTGACACTTGATAAAATGTGAATGTTCCAGTTTAATTAATGAAGTAGGTAGTGGTAGTGTTTACCCAGGAAAAAGATTGCTATACTTATTTCAAAATTCCATTTGAAAGATTATCTCACGAAATCTGATGGCATTGCTTAAAAAAAAAAACCTGCACAAAATGAAGAATTTCGTATTAAGAAATGCCAACTCAGCATGGCCAAAAGAATCTGAGGGATAAATTTTCATCAGGGATGTGATCACCCCCACCTGCTACCCCCACATCACATTTTATCTCTGTTCTTTCTATATTATAGGCTAAAATACACAAGTGTGTGCTTTTGATAAAGTTTTTCTTCCAGTTCAACAAGTTACCCAAGCATGAATATTGGATAGTATCTATGCTGCACAATTTAAAACAAAGTAACATAGTGACAGGAGATCAATTTCAAAGCTAAAAACCTGATTACATAAAGCCCATTTTTGATGGAGCACAAATGGCACTGTTCCTGAACTCAGAACATTGCTTTGGTGAAGTATTTTCACCCCCTGGTAAGTATAACTGCACACATTTCCCTTAAACTAGAAAGATTTTTAGAATCACGTTAGAGCAGAAAAATGTATTTCTCCCTCTTTCTCTATAAACCAGGTTAACACACTTTTTATTTGATCTGGTAAATTTTCTAAATTACTTTTTGGCAAGACCAATTCAGAATTTATGATCCTAATATACTGATGCTTTTTCCTTAAAGACTGAACACAAATCCGAAATCTTAGAGGGGAAAAAAAATCCAAAACTTCTTCATAAAACTTGAATTTTAGCAGCTTCTGCTCTTAATCCTACTATAATTTAACCCAAGATGGGCATAGAGAACACAGGCTGACAGGTGATATATGCTTCCTATTTTGCTGTTCATATAACCATTAACAATAACTGCAATAGAGCACATGAATGATAACGACCAGACACTCACTGAACTGGAAAATCCAATATTCTTTACCAAGGTGAAGGGGGGTAAGAGTGGATCTATTAAAATAATTGTGCCTCAACTAATATGTCAGTAAACAATGTGCCCATAAAGTGGTTTCTTATTCCTTATCAATGGTGAGGATTTTACTAGGGTGGTGGTGGTAGCAGTAGTAGCAATAAGAATAACAATAATAAAGTAATAATTTACTAGAATGAATGAAAAGAATTGCTGTTATAATGTAAACAGGTTGAAAATTTTCTATCTAGGACATGGTGCTCTCTAAAATGAAAAAACAAAACAAAACAAAACCCCAGTAAACAAAACAAACAACCCCCCCAAACAAAATAAAAAAAAGAGACAAAAAAAAAAAAACACTGAAAAACCCCAAAACAAAACAAATTACAACCTGAATTTTTCTTAGTTGGATTCCTGCAATTTAACCAGCTTCATATTTAATTTGTTCAAGTGCATCAAATAACAAATTCTCCAGCTACACTTCTAAACTTTGCATTTCTTCTTGCTCTTAAGGCAAATTTCAGGGGTACAATTGTCAGTAAAACTGCAATGATAACGAGAGCTCCATCTCAAAAGGTGCCATCACTGTATTCCGAGAGGAGATGGAGATCCTGTGGCAGTGCTGGGTTATTTTATCACAGGCATCACTGCCAGATGCTGATCTCAGTGCTGCCCCAAAACTCAAGGAATTAACATGAAAGTGTGTCATACATGTGATAGATGTGATGTTTACATTTTTTTCATTTTTTTCAAATTTTTTTACATTTTTTACATTTTTTTCCCCAAAAGCCAAGAATAGTAATTTTTAAAACATATTTTAACTCACTGTTTTAAAAGAGAGTAATATTTTTATAAATTCATTCAGAACAGCCCCAAAGCACTCAGGTAGGGCCATGCATCCACCAAGTGAAAACACAACTATAAGATATCCTCTGGAAGACAGCCATTATATTCACTCTTCTAAAGCAAAAAGGAAAATACTGTTATGTTTTATCCTAGGTGAACAGAAACTAAAGAATTACAATAATATCTTCCACTAAAACAGAGCTGCTGTTCTGTAAAACATGCATCCTTAAATACAAACATAATGAACTACTGTTCAGCACTCGCTGTAGCTTGAAAGGATCCTAAAATCCCTTTAAGTGGATAAAATGAAGCATATTTTCATCAAAATTGTAAATGTTAAATGAATTTATAAGGTAATTTGTTAGAAATCCTCATTTTTAGAAGGTTTACAGGTGCATTACTACAAAATCAGGAAAATATGCTTTTTTTAGTCACTGTTTTTAAAAGCCTTTCAATTTTGTGTTTCAACATATGACAGTTTTGTATATAAAGGCTGTCCTTAAAACATCTGAGTGACACAAGCTCTCTCTTCCACAATCCATTATCTCATAAAAGAAATTCCATAAATGCAAAAGTACAAATAGCATCAGCAAGTCGTTAGGGTGAGCAATGTTCACGGAAGGAATCCTGCTAAAGACAGTTATTTCCCTTTGGAATCACTGGAATGATGTGGAGTTGCAGTCATAACTGGTAAAAACTGCCTCAAACCTGATCAATAATAAGGAACTTGGAGGTCAATTAATCTGAGATCTGCTATCAGTTTTGTTTCCTTGTTTCCATAGCTTTAAATTCCCACCAAATAGAAAGTATTCCTTTTTGCTGTTAGTTAATTTTTCACTGCTTAAACTGAGTAACCGTGCAGTTTCATCATTCCTCATGACAAGTTCAGAAGAACATCTAAAACTGTGGCTAACTTTACAACAAAAATGTTGAACATCATCTTTTTACACTGGAATCTCTTACTGTGCCTAATGATGCAGTCAGAGAAATACATTCCCTAAAACTATGTGATGGTAATCAAAGGATAATATTGAGTAAATCACATCAGATAGTCACCAACAACTGACAGGTTTTTTTTTTTTCATTCATCAGGCTGGAAAAATCCATTACTTAATGGGGAATAATGATCCAGTAAAGCCAATATGAAGCTGATGTTCAGGAGATCTAAAGAAGCTTCAGATGAGCAGACCCTGGACAGGATTTGGCACCAGATGAGCACTGAAATTCTGCAGCAGAGCTGCTCCACTATAATATTGCCTCTGCTGGCCTCTCCACAATGCAAACCTTTTGTAATTAATGGAAAAAGGTTCAAAAAACCTTTTCTGACCATGTTAGAATTATCCCAGGCTCTGGAGGACCACGCAGCAGATGAAGGACAGTGATCTCTCCTGTCCTCAGACCTCCTGCAGTGCTGAAGGAACAAAACAACAACAAGAAAACACTTGCACAATTATCTCCCCAAATGTGCATGTCCTCTGAAAGCTCCAGCTAACTGTGCTTTACATAATTCCCATCTGACACACCCTCAAAAGCAAAAATAACAGAATTCTCAGATGCCATTCATAGCAAATACTTTTTCAGCCACTGTCTGCTGCCTGTCAGGAATTTCAAAGTGCGAGGGGAACTCCACAAGAGTAGAGGCAGCTTTTGATCGGCAGGTTGATTTCTTCATATGTGAAAGTAGTTAAGATCATGAATAATTTTTTAGAGTCTAAATTTGACTAGGAAATTAGAGTGGGCAATTCAGCCTCAATACTGTAAAGGCATGAGAACTTACTTTAACGTACAGAAGATGCAAATATTCAAATATTTAAAAAGTTAACAATAAATATCCAAATATTTAAACAATACAGGGTAGAAGGAGACAATGAGAGCACTAAGAGTGATAATAGCTGCCTGTATTTCAACAGAGGCAGAAACTCTGACGTCCTGAATATGGAACATTAAGGGTTTGTGAGTGTGGCCCAAAAGAACAGCACTGGACAGTGACAGGGGAGGTTTCTGTAGCCAGCACCTTTCCCAGTCTAACTTCTGATTGCTCCAAGTTCATCAAGTACATTCCATAGAACTGAACTTGCAGATAAAGCAGTCAAAAATCTGAGTCAGGATTTCTGGCAGCTGGAAAAAAAAAACCACTGAAAAACTGCACTGTGTTTTTGAAACCCCCAAATAATCAAAAGGCAGCAGTGTAAAAGCTCAGAGAGACACTAAAGAACCTTAACTCTGAAACTGCCCCAGGGCTTTGGGCTGAGGTTTCCATGCCCACCTCCCCACAGGAATTTCAGCCACCCACCACTGTTTTACCCAGGGTCTCAACTCTGTACTCTACAAAGCAGCAGCCCTTGTTCTAAACAATTTGTTTTTTTGGAAATTATTTTCTGACCAAAAAAAAAAAAAAAAGACTATAATGTTTTTTAACAAGGTGAAATAACAATTCTTCATTCCAAAAATAATAATCACAATGACTACTGAAGTCATCCTCCTTTGCCACAGCACCCAGACAATGCTGCCTCTTTGTGGATGTTTCAAACATTTAGAAAAGGTAAGAGCCTATGTATATTATGTATATTTAACTTTCTTTTACTCTCATTTCTGATTTAGATGCCTAAAAAAGATCGCAATCCATGTTTGTAGGTGTTGAACATTATAATGTTGATTTACTTTGTGTGTTAGTAAATCACTGAGTTCAGTTTTTGTCGGTTCTTTTATTTTACCCACAAGTCAGCTGCAGGCTTATTAATGACCACAGAAAACACACTGAATAAAAAGCCATGGATATGACATAAATATAAATGTTTCAAGCAAAAAGAAATTTGGAAAATTACAATCTACAACACTAAAAAGGAGTATTTTTTAACCTACTTTAGAATAGGTCATATGTTTACATCCTCCACTGAAATTTTGGCAACCATGACACTGTGATGATACCTTAGTGAACTGCTGTTACATTTTTACAAATACACACTTCAAAAGAGAAATTATTTATTTCCAACTCCATGTCCAGCAATACCAGGTAGGTTCAAGCCTAGAGAGAACAAGTAGACTCAAATAAAAGCTATTCAGAAAATGGTCTTTTGGCAGATTGAGAAAATTGGCATTTGAAAATTGCAAGGAGCTGGTGATAACACACAAACACCCTGAGCAGAGGTGCAGAACTGGGTGTGCCCACCCACGAGGGGAGCGGTCCCAGTGTGCTCACAGGCCTTGATCTGGGCTCAGGGCAGGAAAACAAGTGTATGTGCAGCCAATATTAGTCACAACAGTGGAGTTTCAAAGCTATTTTTTAATGCAATAGAGAAAAAGGAGGGAAAAGCAAGATAGCCTGGTTTATGTTTGGACAGGGAAATTGTCAGTTGAGAGAAGGAGATAACAGAAAGCCCTGTAGAGAATTGTATAAACTGGGATCCCTACAAGCTTAAGATAGACCGGGGGAGATGGGAAAACAGGTCTGCTGGCTGAGTGATAACCTAAAACCAGAGCTGTTCCCATATCCTTCAAAAGAAACACTTTTAATAAGAAAGAAATCCCAGCAATGCTATTCCTTTCATCTCCCCTTGCTGTCATGGTGCACTAACCACGGAACAAGAGTCACTCCAAGGCCATGCTCCAAAGGCTTACATTGCAAATATCACCCTGAACAACCACAAAGACAAACAAAAGGAAGGAAATTAATTCACCAAATTCATAATAATAATAGTAATGATAATAAAGGTCCCTGTCTTTGGTTGGTGAAGCCTCTTCACAGTCTTTGCTTATCCTGTGGGTTCTTTTATAACCCTGCCTGGTCACTTGGTGGGAGGCAGAGCTGACAGCAGACCTGCATTTCCTAGGGGAGAATAAAATGAGCACAACCTTCAGCAGCACACATTCCCAGGTGTGCAACTCCCAGCTGGAGCAAAACAAAATCTCAGATGTTTAAATATCAGAGCATCTGTGAGGCTGCAGGAATCCTGGAGGTCCCTCAGCTACAAAAACTGCACCCAGAGGTCTGGTTGTTCACTAACACAGCTTTAGGCAACTGATGGCACAGCAAGGAAATAGATTTGACCGACTCTCTTGAGAAATTCTACATAAATTCCCACATATTGTAAAGATTTCAGTAGAACTGCTGGGAAGGAAGACTTACAATCAGACAGACTGATTCCAAGGAGATGAAAAAAGGTGGCAAGGACATGCAAGGGTCTGTAACTGCCAGGGTGGGAGGCACACGGCTCTCCAGCAGCACAGAAGCTCCAGAACACCTCTCTGGTACTACAGAGCAGCTATAACAGAAGGCTGGAAGGAATTCAGTGCAACTGGGACCTCTCCAGCTATTTCAGAGCTCTCTCAGAAATGCAGGGTTGCTCCTGAACACTGCAGATATGCACGAAATCCTAATCTCCACCAGCCCTGGCGCTCTGCTCTGCCTGGAAGGGACAAAGCCCCCTCTCCAACAGCTTCTCTGGGGGCAGTGATTTTTCTAAAATACATTCCCCAGATGAGAAGGGCTCCCCAGTCAGTAAAGGTGAGCACAATCCAGTACTAACACAACCCAGCACATGGGCTTGCTCCAAGCCAGAGGCACTCGGTGCAAATCTTCCAGAGGACAAACAAGTCAGCCAGAAAATAACTTACAGCAGCTTTGTGACTAAAATCACCCTTTACATGTGGAAAATAATCAAACAGTAGAGACCTAAATTAGCTGTAATTTGAAATATTATGTGAATAATACTTCTAAGGTTTTTTATTTCAAGGAGAAACATTTCAGAAAATTTTAGTGAGTACATTTTCAACAAACTTCAGTGTGGTTCATTAAAAACGTACCGTGAAAGCTAAATTTTCAGTACACACTGAACACCCACCACAGGGTTTGAATTCAGGAATATATGGCCACAGCAAGGCAGAGCAAAGGTATGCTTCCAGCAAACAGCCCTGTTTCCTAAGTTACTGCTTTATTTTTTTTTAATTGTGCATTAATATTTTGCAGCAATACCAACAACTGCTTCTGATTACTCTCATGAGAAGCAGTTTCCTAAAATTAATTCTACTTAAACCCAAAAGACATAACTGTTCCATTAATATAACTTGTGCTAAAGTCATTAATATTTCAAGTGTGAGCACAGAATTCTGAGATAAGAACACAGAACTGAACTGGAAATGGATGTGTCACGCACTCTAAAAAATAATAATGCTGGATTTGTAGAGCAATGAAAATACAGAGGAAACACTATGAAAAACTGGATGTTTATCTACTCTAGTGTTTATAATTGCTGTGACTCACCACAGCCCCAAACACACAGGGAGAAGTCGTGTTCATTGTACCTGGCTGATCTCTCCCTCTGTTCAGCCATAAATGAGCTGGTGCTGGCACCAGGGCACCTTGCTCCTGGTACTCCTGGAAATTTAGAGCAGCAGGTTTCTCTCAGGAATATTTTCTAGCTATAGATACAACTGTGTGAGGAAAAACTGTCTTGAAAGGTATTTGGATATAAATATTTAGAGACATGGAAAGAAGCTCTCCTTAGCAAAGAGGCTGGGTGGGAGCACATGATGAGAAAAAAGACAAGTATTTCTCTTACTGTCTGGGGAACAAATAGGTTTGGAAATACAACTGAGAATTTCTAGAAGATTTAAAAGAAATCATTCGCTTGATATTTAAGGTCAGTTGAAGACTATTTCAAGTCTAAAAGAAGACATTGCACCAGTGAAAATGATATAAACCCACATGTATTCATCAAGTATATACATCAATTTTGAAGTCATTGCTCAACTTTCACAGCTTAAATAATTTAAGAAGCTTGTTTATTACCCTACACAGCATAATTAATATATGGCCTTATTTAAAAGCAAAGAGAAACTCACATTTCATGAATTATTTTTTGATTCAAATAGTAAATAAATTCAGCACATAAAAGTACATTGAACATGTTATATATATAATACAAACCTGGAAATATAAACCAGTCTTAAGCTCTAAGACAATCATATGTTAAAAAAAGGAATCTGACTAACTGCTTGTTACAACTCTGGTTAAGTTCTTGTACATTAAATTAACCCCCAAACTTAGTTAAGTTTTTACATGTTTTAACTTCTGTTTCTCACTGGCATAAAGCAGTGTGAAACCTTGCTAAAGCCTTTCTCTAGAAAAGCACATAAAAAGAAGAGATTCAAAACAAGTTGAAACCAAGAAAATAACTGAATACAAATTCAGTTTGCTGATACAATTGTGTATATTCTGAGCCCTTGTTAGTGTGATAAGACAGTTAACATTTTTCACTGTTCCAAGTTATTGAAAGACTGAGTCTAATTTTTTCTACTTCATGTCTCATTAAAGTTCATGTCTCATAAAATGTTCTCAGTCTTTTAGTATCTTAATAAAATATTTAGGTATCTTCTCGTTAGTAAGAAGATGAGTATAAAAAGGTACCTGCCAGAATACTAATCTGGAGATATCCCAGCCAAATACTTATTTTTCCTTGCAGAGAACAATGACCTTCTTTCTGGGCTAACAAAACTGCATCTGCAAAAGCAAGGCAGAGAGGTCAGAGCCACCAAAGCCACCACTCCTACCAAAAGTCATCCTTTTCCCTTGGAATATCAAGACCCAAAAGCATGTGATTGCTCAGATTTAGCTAAAGGCAAAATGTACTCTTATTTGAAAATGAAACATATTAGGTATATGCTCAACTAAGACAATGATTGGCCTCGGTGTATTTTACCCTAAATTTAGAGCACATGTACTTTCAAAAAGCTCCAGGATTTTGCTTTAGGAACTACCCCAACCTTCAAAACATAATGCAAAAGCAACATTAATTACACAAAATCAGCATCTGCTACAGTTTGCTTTTTGTTTTGCCATGAAACCTTTCAGAATGGAGCTCCCACTTAAATATAACAGAGCTGCATCAGGAGAAAAAAAATATTGATCATTTAAAACCAAGAAGAGGAATTTTCTAGTGAGAGTTTTTGCATGGATGCACTCAAACTATTTCATGTATTGTAAGAACTATTCCAGAGACAAAATATCAGATATTTTGTGGAAGGCTTGATGAGGACTTTTCCAGTGGCTCTTTGGTGGCTGGCACCAGAGCCACTTTTCAAAACACCTCACTGGGAGTTCTGAGCTCTCTCTGGACTCCTGCCCCTTAAGGCACCCCAGAGCCCACAGTGTGCTTCTGATCACAGCTGAAAGCACAGCCCAGCCCTGGGAGGAGCGAGGGAGACACTTCCATCAGAACAGTGAACTGCAAATTGGCCAGAAAACTTTTCTGGGATTCTAAAGGAATACATTCTAATCCCTGCTGTACCTGATTCATACACTGTATGAATCAGTCTGTGAGTTCATACACTTCAATCTCCTGCATCCAAAATCAGTATCATACTCTGAGGCTAGATTTCTCTGGTGATAGTAATTTTTTGTTAATTTGGGTTTATAAAAAAATATATATTTCAAAAGGTTTGCTTTATAAAGATTTGATAAAAATATGTAGGTTTTACATGAATGAGAATATTATTTTTAGTCATGTTTAATTCAGTAGCTTAATGTAAATATTAAGGAAAAATAGTCTAATGCAAAAAAGGGAATTAATTTAATTGTAGTAACACTTCTCTACTATACAAAAGATTAGTCACAAAGGCAAAGTCAGAGGGACAGAAATGCAAATGGATCATTTACAGTTGAACACTGGATTTTGCTCATTTGCAGAGCACTCGTGTTTATATTTCTAATCCAAGAAAAAGAAATAAATGATTTCCAGATTGCCAAAAGCCCCCTGGAAAGCAGCCTGTGTTGGCAGTGGAGCCACGATGATGAGCAAAGGCAGTTCCAGAGCAGCTGAAGGCCCTGTCAGACTGACAGGAGCAATGGGATGCCCTGCAGGAGCGGGGCTGGGCAGGAAGCAGAGACTGAAATAAGGGCAAAGAACGCCTCCAACGCCGCAGATGTCCTGACACAATTCCCAGGTCACTGCTGGGGTAGTGAGGAATGATCAGCACTAATCCCAGTCCTTTCCCAGCAGCCCAAGGCTGCCTCAAGCAGAGTGTGATTCATGTATTGCCAGCCCCATTTCCATCCACTGTGTCCAGTGACAATCCTTCCCTAATCCCATCAAGGGAATTCTTTTGTTGGATTTTGTTTGGGTTTGTTTTTTTGTTTTTTTTTTTTTTTAAATTCCATCTCTCACCAACTCAGATAGCAGGATCAAATATTGAATAATACATTCAATGAGTTACTTAATTAGCTGGGTGAAGGTGAAACAGAAACAGCTGAGTCAAATAATGAGATGTCAAGAGCAGCAGCTCAGACCAAGGAGGGATTTGGAAGAATTCTTCCTGCCAGAAAAGGAAATGCAGTACTTTTCCAACACAGAATACTAAGGGATGTCCTCTTTCCATTCCAGTCCCTCCAAAAATACCAGCTGGGGGGAAAATACCAAAGTGAACTGACAAAAACAAGAAGAGCAGGAATCATTCACATTATAGCAAGCATCATTAAATAAGTCATAGGCAATTAACAAATTTGAAACAAAGCAAAAAACCAAACAACAACAAACCAAAACAAACAAATAAACAAACCCCACCCAAAATAATTTTCTAGAAAAGTTAAGTAGAGAATACAAAAGTGGTGTAATGTAGGATGATGATCAAGCAAGTAGGTTCATCCTCATTTAAGAAGAGGCTTTCTTCTCCCATATATCAAACAACTAAACAAAAACTTCATTGCTCTATTAATTAAATCTATTTAATTCTCCCCATTGCAATCCAGAGTCAGAGCAAGTCTGTTTTTCTGCCCTTAGCATTAGCTGAGGGCTCTTGTAATCAGACAAAATTGCAGTCAAAACTAGCTAATAAATCCTTGCTTTATTTCTGTGTTTGGACAAGCAGCTGGATTTATCCCTGCTCTGCAGTCTCCCAGGGATGATTTTGCCAGTATGAAGGAGCATAACATTACATTTTGGCCCATGCAGGTTTCCAGGGGACTCTGCCAGAGACCCTGGGTACTGGCAGAAATTCAAAGCACTTATTTCCAATGGAGCTGAACAGAGAGACTCTACTTATTTAGAAAAATAATAAGGTTTAAAAACTGTCATTGTTACAGAATTGTGAGCTGCAACTCAAAACAAGCATATAGTCCTCAAAGCCCAACTGGAAACCTGCAAGATGAACTGAGAAGGAGGTTTGTCCCTGACTAACTCCTCACAAAAAAAAACAAGCTATGTAGTAATTGTTATATTTTTAATTTTCACCATGTCCATTGGATCCAGCCAATACTGGCATATCCCTGCAATATCCTGAATAAATTAGTGTCTGTCTATCAGTCATCCTTGCCAAAAGAAACTTTACAGTAAAAGTAAGCAAAAGTGAGAAAAAAAAATAAAGAGGTGCAAACAGAAGTGAAGGTGCATCATGGGATATGGGATTCATCAAATCAGGCAAGGCAGAAGGCAGTAAAAGAGTTGTTTAAAAATGCCAGGAAAAGTCGGATATCTCTTACTAATCTGAACTGGTGTTCCACAACTGAGCAGCCCTACAACACCTTTACTCAGCCGTAGTAAGGAATAATCCCCGGGCAGCAGCCGACCCCCATCACTGAAGGGAGCAGCTGGGACAATTCTGGGACTTTTCTGCAAGCACAGCTTCACAAATCCTTCTGAGTTTCTTCACTCTGATTCTCCCACTCTGCACCCACACACAGGTCTCACTTTCAAAAATATATTAAATTTGCTTTTTTTGTTGGTTTTTTTCTTCTCTCCCATCAAGTGCATCAGAAATATTAAAATATTTTTATCCTGAAAAGCTTAATCCATCTATTCCACTGCAAAACATTCCATCAACTCTTCAGACTTCCAGGCTAATAGAAAAGGTCATGGGACCTTGTGGAATCAGAGTCTTATGCTAGTGGCAAATACTTCCAGAAAAAGAAAAAATTTCATGTACACAACCTATGTGCATTATTTGCATTGCAGCCACAGGATGGTTCATCATGTACAAATAGTAAATATGAATGTAAACCTAATTGTTTCACCTTCCAAAATATAGGAATAGAAGAACAGTTCACAGAATGTAGTAAAATCTGGATTTAACCTTTCTTCTTCCTCATTTATGGGTTATTTCTGCTATCATTTCTTAAATACCTTTGAGATTTACTTCCAAATTTTAAATCACTAAAAATCTCAGAAACAGCCATCTTAAAATATTGGAACTTGGAAAATTTTGTACTTCAGAGATGAATTTCTTTTTCTCTCACACTCATACTGGGTAACTATAAATGTCTAAAAACCAAAACTGTTGCCTTAATAGATCTGCCTTTAATGAGCTCCACAATTGATCCAGATAATTGATAATGCAGCACTGCTTTGGAGAGTCTCAGCAGCCTCATCCTTAGGATTTCCAGATGCCAGGGCAAACACCATGCACCCTGAAATTTCAAACATACGGCACAAAACTTTAGGGGAAAAAACAAAACTGCAGAGTTGCAAAAGGAGTAAAAAATATTATTTACTGCAAAAAGTAGTAACGTGGACAGGCAACATGTTAGAAGTTGAGCACTAAAATTCAGGTTGCAGCTTCTCCCTAAAGGAACACATAATTTTATTAGTAAAAGTAAAGAGCATTTCCTATGAAGGACTGCATAATGGTGAATTTTGGGCGTTGTTTTTTGTCTCCTCCTTATAAACAAGAATATTCCCAGCTGCAGTGTCCAGCTGGCTGCCCTGCCAGTGGAGCATTCCCTTGCTCCTGCAATCACTGTAAGGACATGAAGTTGTGTTTCTTAATTCATGGTGTCAAACTCTGAAAAATCATTCCTACATATGCAGAGTCAAAAATGGTGTGATGAATAGAGTATTCCATACTGTAGCTTTCAGGCTTAAAGAAAATGACTTCTGATTAGACTCATAAATTACTGAACATGTGGCTCCAGCAGTTGTCAGGAGTTATCAGATAACACAAACTTTACATGGAATCAGAACTAATTCCTGCACAGTGCTACTGCTGTAAAGGCTGCAACAACAATGGCAGACATATCATTAAATGGGCAAACCTAGAAATATAATTAAATTAACTGATAATCATCTCTCTTCTTCTATCCAGACTCTAATTTAATGCACTTGCAAATGTAATGAGGTTCACTGAATTGAAAAATACTGTGGAAATAACAGAAACAAGATTAAATTAATTGCACGACATACTGATAAGAAAGCTTTTCTCAAATTATGTGAAGCACATTTCTAAAAACCATTAAAAGGCCAGTCACATATCATGCACCTTGATGACAAATAACACATTTAAATTATTTTTTTACTAACTGGAATATCCATTGTGTTTCCTAGAACCATACACTAATTGGCTTGTGCTCTCTCATCTTCAGGTAAATAAACATGTGAAAAACACTTGGGCAGTGAAAAATTAAAATCTGGCCAACAACCAAAATTACTTCTGCTTCAATCATTTCCATGTGATTCACACTACAGAATCTGAGATGAAGACATGCTAAATGCATTTATACCTTGCAACAGCTTGGGTGAAAAATTATGTTTTCTTCCCTAAGAAACCACCATTTAAATTTCCATGAACAGGAATAAAGCATTCATTCTGAAGACAAAATAAGCAGGTCTCAGGCCTGGAAGTGTTCTGGATGATGCAGCATCTCTGAAGTATCATCAAACATATAGAACAACCATCCATTTTTATTGGCTGTCTTTTTCTTAAAAAGAACCCTGAACAGGAATTCCACCATCTCTCTAGATACCCTCTGCAAATACTCAACTGCATTTGCTGTTTTAATTTAAGAAACAAGTAAACCCTCACATAAAAGCATATTAGACATTTTAGATAGTTTATTTGAAAGGAAATATTTTCTGGCAAGTGCCAGGAGACCAAACTTTCAAACACTAGTGGGAGCTACAAGGCATCCAATGCCAAGGATTTCAGTGGAATCCTGTCAAGTAATTCCAGATTTGTATTTCCTTACACGGAGATTAGCAACAAAGGATTTGCATTAGCAGCCAGTGACAGGCACTTCAGCCCACATTCCCCTGACACTCCTGACACATTCCAGAGGGCAAACAGAGGGCTGGAACCAGAGCTTCTTGTTTTAACACTGAAAAGCAGACAGTGGCAATTCCCCAGCTGGATTTCTGAGCAGCAACATGCTGCAGTGACAAGAGGAATACAAAATCACAGCTGGCCAAGGAGCTCCTGAGCTGGAGAGCAAAGAAGGGAGAGAAATGTTGAGAAATAAATCACAGGGCTTTAATGCCAGGGCACTCGGACCCAACAAAAGGTCAAGCAGACACTTGGAAGATGGTGAGAATTCCACTAATACCAGCTCAGCTGGTGAAATGGAAGCCAAGCAATGAAAAGGCTCCAAAGGCAGAAAATTCTGATGACACAAAACTTCCTTCGTGTTCCTGCTCTTTCAAAGGCCTTGGTAGAAAATTACCCAAGAGAGGGTGAATCATTTTTCTTACAGACTGGATTCATCTGACCATGCTTTCAGTGTCTGGAGGCAGCTCTGCCAGGCTGGGCATCCTCTGCTCTGCTGCTCACCAGGACAGGGCTCTCCTGAGCAGGATCCTTCCCTGGGGGCACCATATAAAACTTGAAATAGCCAGAGAACACATGCTTAATACACTGGAACTTAAGTCTCATCCTGTTTTTACTGCAATTATCCCTTCCTCATTTGGGACCTTTAAAGATATTTTAGTAAGTGTTTATATAGAGTTCTATCATATTTTTCTAGCTTCTGTGTTTTTATAAACAACCAGTTAAGTTATGAGCTTTAATAAAGATCAATCTCAGGGCTTCTTGTAGTAAAATTGCTCATTAGTCACTAAATATTCAATTATTAAGGAAGAGAAATAGTGGAATTAGAGGTGTATGGATATATCTGGGGAGAATTCCAGGAGGGTTTATGTTGTTATAAACAATGCTTCAAAAGGGAAACTCACTGTTTATACTGCACATACATCTTGTTACTTATAAAAAACAAGCATTATTCCAGGAACAGACGGTTTGTCAAGGTGGCCATACATGATTTTATTTTCTATTTTCAACATGCCTTCAGTATAACTTTAGTTCCAAAAATATCTGGTCCTGAGATCCATTAAAATCTGACAATAGAGCAGAAATTGGTGTTAATTAGTCTGGGCCTCCTCCCAAATCTCTACCAATTAAACAAGTGTTTAGTGCTATTAAGCTTACATGTTATAAATCTTTATCTGCATAACAAAATGTTATGCAAAATGGAAAATGAGGCAGCAGGAGAATATGTAAAAAAAATAAATCTAAAACCAAAAGCAGCTGAAATATTAAAAAAGGAAATCCAGTTGCTTTTTCTTTCCCTCTAAATTGCCAGAACAAATAGGTATTTTAAAACTCATAACTCTGTGTGAGATTACTACCATGTTTTTTTTATGGTTCAAAATACATGTCATGTAAAAGGGCAGACAAAACTGAATTCCCCAAGGGTGATTTCCCTACACAGTCTCATGTGTTGGCCATACCATTTGTAACATAAGGGAGTAAAGATGGGAGGAGGACAGGATGGGAGGAGGACAGGGGTGGGAGGAGGGAGAAAAGCTTTCTAATCTACTTCAAGATAAAAGTAAGACTTGGAAACTTGTGTGAGAAATAGAATTCTAGTGCAGGGCACTGAAATGAACCATTAAACACAGAAGAGTTTCCCATTCAGCAAGTCAGGTGTAAGAACAGAGTTTTGTGCTTTGAAGTGCTGGCTCAGACCAGTGCCCATCCAGTTCAGTGCCTCACCTCTCCCTGTGCTCATTCCAGGTGCTTCAAGTAAAGACAGAAACAAATGGCCTCTGTTCCCCACACCTATTTCATTTCTAAAATCACTTATGACTAACATACTGTTGAGATAAAATGCTTATTTACAGGTATTTAAATATCCACACAAATGTTTACAGGGAAAATCAATCATAATATATTTCTGAGCAGAAGCAAAGTGTCTTTTTTGAAAAATTCACAACAAGGACATCCAA
>QUSF01000022.1:9782315-9807811 GCA_003676055.1 Chloebia gouldiae
GTTTTTCTAATGGCTGGAAAGAATTTCCCGTGTTGCAGCCTTTGTCCGTTATCCTTTCACTCCACTTCCAGGGAGTCTGGCTCCATCTGTTGTGTGCATTTAGCTGGTTAATAAAGCACCAGCTTGACCCTCCAAGCAAACTCAGTTCTCCCTGCACCTCTTTGTGCCTCTTGTGCCTCAGGCAGCAGCAGGTGCACGGAGATCCAGAGCAACTCCCTGCTGAGTTCAAGCACTGTCCAAGGGGAGCATAAAACCAGCTCCTGCTCCTCTTCCGCTCTGGTACAACCACTGGAATCCCAGTATTTCTCCTTCTGCAGGCAAGGTAATCAGTTAGGGGTAGGAAGCCTTGATAAAGATGACACTTCCTGAGCAGGAGCAGTGGCAAAGGCTGCAGGGTAGAAGGTGACAGATTGCATCACAGTAACAGCAGCTCTCACAAGCCTTGATTAGTCTGCACTGGCTCCTCTGCCAGATACATCACGGCCAGAACTGGTCAGAGGGTAAATTTGTACGAGAACAGGAAATAATTGCCTAACAATAACAACATAATGGTCACCTCAGTTTTTAAAGATGATGAAACATCCCCATCCAGCTGGAGAGAAGATAATTTTTGGCTAACGTTCAGGAAGCAAATGTTGGTGATGCTGGACCAGGAGAGAGAATGAACAGCCAATCTAATCACTGGCAGCTCTTTTCCTCACACATCTAATAAAGGGACATTTTGCACATGGCATATTTTTGATAAACTGGAGGTGAAAATGCAAGACAGGAATCTGCTAAAGGAGCAGGAAAAAGGGTGTTTTGCATAATCACTTTTAATAGGTGTAGGAAAATAAATGGAGGAAAGGCAGGGAGGATTTTAAGCATATCCAAGTGACTTTCAGCTGGGGTGTAGAAGAACACGTATATCATCCTAATTGTTGCTTAGTCTTGAGTACTTGACAACTTGACAAGTAGAACATCTGTGTTTAGATACCACAGGCCTGGATAGACCACTCCAACACCTTTGGGATTCCTGGCCTGCTGTGGGAAAGATCAAAGCACAGGGTAAGCTACACCTGTGTGTGTCCCTGGGACACAGGTGACAGCAGCAGGCTCAGTGGTCCTCCAGCAAGGACCTCTATTGTAAATGTAGGCAAACCCAATGGGAAGAAATTATGATGTCTGACTTAATTCAGAAGGTTGAATGATTTCTTTATTATAACTATGTCAAAATATATTAATATACTATATAAAAGGAAGATAGTAAAACTACATATTACTTTCTCTAACTCTAACTTCAATACAACACGTGACCCTCTCTTGAGCGTGCAGACCCAGGTGGGTTGGATTGGCCATCAGGCTCAAACAATCCTCACCAGAATCCAATTAAGCATTCACCCCAGGTAAACAATTCTCTAAACACATTTTACATAGGAAAAACAAGAAGCAGAAATAGAAACTGTTTTCCCTTTCATTTCTCTCTGTGCACCTCTATGAAAAATCTTGAGAGGGAGAGAAATGTGCTTGCCACAGACCTGCTCTGTGGGACCTGCCTTCCCACCAGGCTGTGTCTGGCCAGGTGCTGCCTTGGGAATCCTCCAGTCTGCAACAGAATGAAAACAAATTCAGCCTTTGCGATTCACCCATGGTTTTGTGGCTGTTCCTGAGTCCTGCCTGTGTCAACTCACACACTAAATGATAAAATACCTGCCAAAGCTCCTGTTTCTGTGGAGGAGAATCCACCTCCTGCATGGACAGGTTCATAGCTAGATGAGCAAACAGAGGAGGGGTAAAGAGGCATTTAAATGAGCAATACAATAATGCCACCAAGATTCCACACTCACTCAAGGCAGCAGGAAGAATTTTTTTGGGAGCTGAAAGGATAAACTCAAAAAGCCCCTCTGAGGACACTAAAACCCCAGAGGGCCCTCCTGTGGGGTAATGTTCATCCCACCCCAGGTTCTGTGCTGGCTGAGGAAGGTGCTCAGCACTGCCCACAGGAGCCAGCCAGAGCAGCACTGCTGGAACCTTCTCCAGGATCCCTGCTCTCCCACAAGGCTGAGAATCATTTACTTTCAACTCAGGGAGCCTCATGCACAGCTCAATGGATAAGCAGAAAGACAAGGACAGCCGGAAAGGTCACTGCAATAATTAAAACTTACACCTCATGAATTACACAGCGGCTTTCCTTCTCCATTTCTTGACACGACACGCACTTGTTGGTATGAGTAGTGGGGAAACTGTGAGGAACAGCCCCAGCTCATCCCTGTCACCCTGATTCTTAAAAGATTTTTCTAAAGCCTTCTGAGTTTACATTCTGTGGGAGAATTTTCCCACACAGTTTCTGTAAACAATATATTGTTTACATTCTTTCGTGGGGGTGGAAAAAATTTCATGCGTTACTACCATATCCAATGGCTTTGGAGAGGTGGCCCAGTGTCGGGCCAATCCTCTACCACCTTGGGAAAAGTATAAAAAGATGGAGTCAGAAAATAAACGTCCCTTTTCTTTTACCTCTCAAATAGCAGTGCTCGCGTGGTGCTTTCACATGTCCTACAGCGACACACCCCCCGTGCAGACGCAGGGCTCAGAGCAGCTTCAGGGCGCTCAGAGGCTCTCCACGCTGCCAGTGGAGCTGCTCTGGGTGAGCCTGAGCCCTTGCAGGGTGTCAGGGGCTGCCACAGCTCCAGGCTGGAGGCCAGCCGGGCTCCCAGAGGGGCTCAGGGACCCTGCCGGGGCTCGCCCTGTCTGCTGGGCAGCATTCCATCCCTGCTGGGGCGTCCCAGCCTGGCTGAGCGTGCCCCACTGCCGGAGCCTGGCCTGGACTCCCAGGGCAGCGGGCAAAGCCCGAGCCTCCAGCGGCGCCCGTCAAATGTGAGGGAACATCAGCAGCCCACCCTGCCGTAACACAGCCAGCACGTGCCCAAAAAACAAACACAAACCCCAGAAAGGCCTGTCAAAGCATCAGAAAAGGTTCTTTTCTTGCCTGACCTACCCAGTACAGCTACCTACCACGTGCCAGGCCTCCACGATGAGCCCCTTCTCAGCGTTCACAAAAACATCACCTCAATACACGTGTTTTTTTTCTCCTTGGTACTCAATGCTTTCCACAAACCTCACAGCCAAGCACATCATACACAGAAAAAAGACGCCTCAGGAGAGGGGCGGGAGAGCTGGTGTGGAAACCTTGTGAGTACAGCCTACAATAAATCTAATCTTGCATATCACAAACCATGCACAATTAGGAGGGGTAATAACAAACTGCAGCTGCAGGATTATTTGTGCTTAGTATTTATCACAGGATGCTATCAAGCTCATAAAAGACTGGGCTTATGACAGCAATACCGTAAATACTTTTTTTTCATAATTTCTTCAACACTCAAAAACAAAAAATCAACTTCTGTAAATACCAACATGTATCCTGCATTAAAAAAAAGCAGTTTGAAAACCTCAGGTTTTAGACAGCTGTTTTAAAAAATGTCTTTTCCTCCACCATTCTGCCAGGTTACCATGGGATTTACGAGGACTCTTAATTTATGGAGATGTTTTCATTCTCTGTGTGAAAGCATGCATGTAAATACATTCTTGTCACATTAAATTCTAATTGCTAAGTCCAGAAGTGAATTTAGGAGAATACTTAAATACAGTCAGTGTATTCCTCAACTGGTTTTCAAAAGCAGATTATGCTTTTTAAAAAGCAAAGGGTAGAGAACACCCCTTTAGGTCACTGAGGGCCACAAATTCCACTGTTGTTTCAAAACCTCTGTTTTGAAACTGAAAAGCTTCAGTTCTGAAGCATTTTTCGGTTTTGTTTTTTTTTAGTCAATCACTAAAGTAAGAAATAGTTTGACACTTTTTACTGAAAACACTTTTGTGTCATTAATCTCAAACCTATTGGTTCCAAGCAGTGAGGGAAAGTTCAAAGAACAGGTTCTTTATCCCAGCTGTGTTAAATTGGCTCAGTGATTTAATAACAATTTTAGCATCAGAATGAGCAAATTAGGAAGGTTTCTCCATTTATTTCCCTTTTTTACTTCTATTTTTCTGCTCTGCCCACTATAAATACTTTTTAATATTGTGAAGGTTTAAGTTTATTTGCACTGATGCATCTTGGTCAATAATGAGACACAGCACCCCAGTTTCAGCAAAGCATCTTCCCAGGAGGAGCTTTTCCTCAACCAGCACTGCTGTATCATAGAATTATTCTAGAACCCCATAAACTTGCTTCTAGAAAATGCTTTGGAGATATAACAGCATGTTCCCCCATAGAAAATGCAGCTGGAAAACTGGCATCACAAGGACAAAAGAAAGAAAACCTTTCTGTCATCACTGGAAATTGGCACAGCTCTCTGCCATGAAATACCCAAGGATCCCTTAGTCTGAATGGTTAAGCAACTGTTGGAGTATGGATTAGAGATGATACAGAGTATTAAATGCTCAGCATGGCCCCTGCTGACCAAGGGAATGTTGTTTATTCTCTTCTAGGCATGTTATCAGCTAATCTCAAAATATGAGCAACAGCCTGCACCTCCTCTTGCCTTGTAAGAAAGGCAAAGCCTACCTGAATTAATCTCTTTCTGTATAAGATTCCTGTGGATTGGTTGGGAAATGCTGAAAGAGATGAACAAATGCACTGTGATCCCACTTGGACAATGGGCATACTGAGCTCAAATATCCATGCAGTTCTCATGGCTAAATATCCCTTGTATTTAGGAACACAGCGAAACTGCAAGCCCACGTCACATGCACAATTGCAAAATGAAGTTCTCTTCTTGATTAACCCAAAGAGGGCCCCTAATCTGTGTCTAATTTCTGTGTGTTCAACTTCAATTTAAGTCAAATCTGCTAGTTTGCTACTTGCTCTGTACTTCCTTTCATCATATAAATTATATCTTAGAAAACAAAAACAAACAAACAAAATAATAAACCAAACCCAAAGTAACACCTAAGCTCACAACTGATTTAGGATTTCAACTCCCATCTTTTAAAAGAACAACATTTACATTTTGACAAGCAATAAAAGCACCAGCAATCAGAAGCTTACTAGGACTCATGGAGCATGTAAATCATAGTCACTCGTGGCTCAGAGGTTTTCAAGTATTTATTCAGTATTTGTAAGCAGGCAATGATTGTCCCTTCCCTGTATCTAAAACAGGTCTCTTCTAAAATGCCTTTTTCTTATTACTGCACTGTGAGGTCTTTGTATCCAGCACCTCAGCTGTGTCCCTGAATTATTATTCATCAAACAAATCATCTCTCTCCATGAAGAAACAGTAAATTTTTTCTTATGGAGATGGGTGTTTCATTGCTTTGGCTTTCCTGCATGCATTATGTTGTGGAAACCCAGGACACAGGGAATGTCCCCCTGTCTGCTCTGGGGTGTCCTGACCCCCAGGAAAACACTGACTTGGACCCTCATTCATGGAGAAAACTTCCAAAGCCTCAAGGTAAACTAGAAACCACAAAAGTGTGAAATAGATTGTAGAGATTGTAGATAGTAGTGTAGTATGTCACATGGGTGAGAAATTTAGGTTTTAGGATTTTTAGTATGTTATAGATGGATACAAGATGGAGGGTACAGGATGTTGTCTCGAGTTCCTTTCTTCTCTCTTCTTCTTCCTCTTTCTTCTTGGGTTTAGGTGGTATCTTGTAATTGAGTAGAAAAATCCGCATTGTGGGTCTGTAGGGGTCAGTTATTGGGTTAGAAGGGAAAATAATTTTGGTGTCACTTCTTAATTGGTTAGCTTAGTTTTTGATTAGACTTAAAAGGCCTTGTAACAAAAGTTTGTTAGCCATTTTTGTGCTGTTTTTCCTGCATGCAGAGTCTGGTGCAGACAGTGTGTTGAAGTTTCAATAAGATAACAACAAACAGAAGCTGCAGACTGGGAAAGTCCAATGCATCTCTCATTCCTGACACAGAACTGCTCCAGGAGGGTCTCCCCTGCCAGGGGAGCCCCCAGGGAGCTGCCCAACTTGGGGCCCACCAACTCACATTGTGTGATCAGCCCCGTCCTTCCACTGACTGACCCACTGCCACAGTGGTGAATTTAACCCTTGCAATTGCACTGGACTATAGGAAAAGCTCTGTTCAGATACTCTGACTTGTCCTACTAGTCCCAATTGTAGTGATTTTCCAGGAGTTGATGACACATTTGTAAGCAGCATTAAATGCCCTTCAGTCAGATCCCACTGTGTAGTCATTGCTGATCTCTTGACACCTGTCACACCTATCCACTGTCAGGTGAGAGAACTTCCCTGACCCATCAAATCCACCAGCTCTCAAATTAAGACAATGAAGGGCTTTGACTGAATCCTATCAATATCTTTCAGAAAATATTAATGGGCTGCACTGAGGGCCAAGCAAGTCTTTGAGAGGAAAATGAGAAATTCTAAAGCCCTCAGACATCACTATAGAGAAAAAGGAATCATTGAAAATAATGGCTCCATTTCCAGGAAAAAGAAACTCCTTATCAAGATGTGATTACTTTTGAAACTTCTAAAACTGATGCCTTCCACACACTTGCTGGTACAGCCTTAAAAGCCATGTGATACATCAAACAAACAGCCCAGAGCTGGAGATAAATTGGGTTTTGTCTTTTACATGTTGGGTTTGATTTTCTCTTACCAGAATGTGCATAGAAATGCCACGTGTGAAGGTGTCAAATGAAAACATTTAATGTTTTTAAACCTGATAATCACAACCTGAACTTCTCTAATGCTACTGTTTTGATTTTAAAATTGAAATAAATGCAAATATGCATCTTTAAAAGCTTTGCAGATCAATAAATTATCAAAAAAAGAGAGATGAAAATAAGGAATGGAAGGGTTTACCTTGTTTCATCAAACTATCCTTAAACAAGCATGGGTGGATTGAAGACATCTTATAAATGTCTCGTGTATTTCAGTTAGACTTCTGCTATGGTGATGTTCTCTATTAGAAATACAATTCTACTGTATTTCACTTTGACTGGAAACAGCCCCATCTCACGTCACCACATGTAGCAGATCCCTCTCTATAGAGAGCAATGGTAGATTTACATTCAAAATAAATTGAAAAATATACTTGAGACATGGGAATCTTCTGAAGCACCTGTTAAGGCCAGGAATCCAAATCTGTTCTCCATGGCTGAAGAAGCAATCTAGTGTTTCTGCACCTCTGGAGTAATATTTGCTAAGAAATTCATATTTTCTCTGAAATGACTCAAAATGAAAATAATAAGCAACAACAAAACAGATATTGATTTGTTGGTTTTTTGGTTTTTTTTCCTAATCTCAGTGGGACCATCTTCAAACCCTGATTTAACCACAGTCTCCATAGCAGACACCTGGGGTATCTAGCAAAAAACGTGTTTTTGCAAAACTCAGCCAGTGGTCTGAATTACTTTCCCCCCCCATCAATTTATGAATATCCTGTTTGCCTGTAACTTATTGTCTTAATATTCATCACATAACTTTAAGTGCTGGGAAACAGAATTTAAACCTTATAACCTGGTACAACACATACAATTCTCCTGGGATTAAAGAACAAGATGTGTAGGCAGTGTTTTTATTGCTGTTGCAATAAAAGCCTGTATAAAATGGAATAAGCCAACTGAAGATTTCGCTAACCACCATATACCTTCTAGCCATTTTTAAATGAGTAAAAGAATAATTTTAACTGTAGTTTACAACTACTTCAGCAGCAAGGATTCTTTAAAAAACAAAACAAAGCAACACAAAAGAACCTTGTACATGAATAGGAACAAACCAACACACTGCAAAATAATGTGATGTCTGTGAAACAAAAGGTGGGCATTGGGCACAGGTTGGACTTTGGCATCTTGGGGGCATTTTCCAACCTTAGTGATTCTCTGAATATAAAAAGCATAAAAAAATAATGGACTATTGGTTATCTCATCCAAATCTTATAATTCAAGTGTTTTGAGAGTTAAACCTGTGCCATTCTCTAACAGAAAAAAATGGGGGGGGAAATGTCTCAAAAATCATTATGCATTTGTTTTTAAATTCATAATTGTACCACAGTCTGATGTTGTGAAAGCTGGCATGAAAAGTGAAATGCAAAGTGTTGATAACAAAGATGTGAGATAAGGCTATTTTGGGAACATTTGGTGGTTTGTTTTTGTTTTTGTTTTTTTTTGCTATTTTTTTTTTTGTTGAAATCCTTAAATAATTGAAGAATGGCTATTTAATACAAATGGCAAAAAAATTTCTAGCAATTAGTCTGTTTATGTTGTTCTTGCAAGGAAGGAACAACATTTTACAGTAATTGCCTTGTAAGAAGGTAATTTTCCATGCTGCAATTCCAGCTGCACCATAGATTTAATAGATATGCCTGTAATTGTTCAAACATGACTTTTAGCAATGCTGAAAGCACCAGTGAAACACAGCTGCAAGAGCAGGCAGTGGCACAGATGAAATGTGTGAGTTAGGAGGTGAACTGTGCTGTCCATCCTCCCTCCTCTGAGCTGCTGCTGGGGGCCAGAACAGCCTGCCTGCCTCCCAGGGGCTTCTGTACCATGGACGTGGCTCGCAAAGGTTTTATGGTTTTGTAAAAGATTTCATGTCCTAATTTATTTGTCACAGTTCAAGGACTTCTCTAACTCCTTGGAAGCCCCCAGAGGCAGCCCACTTAAATTTCAAGCCTCCAACCATAACCACTGTTCAACTAAGTCCCACCAGACAGAGGATTTGATTACAATTCACTTTTGCTACCACAGCAAACCTGACACTGGTTCAGCATTTGAGATGCTCGACTGCGTAAGGGACAATGCTCTTGAGTGGCAATAACAGCTCAATCAACTTCCCCAGAACAGGGCACCAGCTATTTAGGACAAGCCTAGGACTGAGAAAACATTTAACTCACACTGTTCTCCAGTGGGTACCTACTGCTACCCACTGGCTGCTTAGAATGCTGTCAGACCCAGAAAAAATAACAATGAACACAGTATTTGCTGCTGTCAGTGTGCTTTTTGTTTCTTGTAATTTCTTGGTTTAATATCCTCACTTTACCCAGAATACATTATGCAGTTCTTCACTCACTTTGTAGGCTTTCTTTGTCTGGTTCACACCTGGTAGCAACAGGGGCAGAGTCCCTCTAGAATTTAAAGTTTGGGGATTTCAATGAGCTCTGTCCATCTGCTTTTCCACACTATGATTTTAATGGTTTTGCAGGAGCTCACCCCAAGGAATCACAGCACACAGCATCTCTGGTCATCCAAATCTTTACAAACCTGAAAGAGTGGACTCAAAGGTATAATTGTCCACATTCCATGCTAAGGAATCTCACATACACTTCACCTGTTTTCAGAATATCACTCCAATTATTCTCTGCTTAAAATGCTAAACCACCTCAGAAATGGGTGGGATTTGATCTTTCCCAAAACAAGATGTGCAAAAGTCCAGGGGGAGGGAAGGAGAGCAGGCAGAGGGAGGAGAAGAGAAGGAAAGAGAAGCCAAGATATCCACAAAATAAACAGAGAAATCTGAGCGTTTGCAGTAAGCACACAAACAAACTGTCCACAATAGTGGAACAAAGAAGGCTCTGGAGTGTACAGTAATGGGCACAGCAATTAATAAGACATATAGCACATGGTAAAATCCATTCTGCCATCTGTGTCAACTGTCCCCAGTGGATGCTGGGCATGTCTGCCATGTTCATCAGCATAAAGATTGCTACTCCATGCCAAGTCTGATTTTATTGGCTCCTGTTAGTTCCAATGCAAAAAAATCTATCAGCATTGCTATTTACAGCTTCTCATAACTGAGAAATCATAACCAAAAACTCCTAACAAAAAACACAAAACTACATAGTAGTGAAAATTTTGACTAAATTTATTTCCTTTAGGACAACTAACATCCTATGTTGTGCTTATAAATTAGTTTTCAATACTGTTTACAAATTATTACTTTTATCAAAAATGCTGCATATAACAGGTTATACTGTAAGAGTGGCAGGAGTTACTTCTCTGAAGCATATTTAAGATCTGATCCAGAAAAAAGTATAATACACTTCAATTTAAAGTGAACATCAAGATCATGAGCAAAAGAAAACAATATTGTTTCTCTTGAACCCCTAGATAATTGCAGGGGGATTTCTGTAGGCTTAACTTCTTTACATCCTCAAATCCCCTGTACTGACAATGCCTCCAGCAAAAGGCAGGGCTTGTACCCAGTGCAATCTGTCACAGCGTTTTATAAACAGTATCTGAATTATTTCCAACCACCAAGAGCAGTTTGTTGGGCTTGAAACAACATCTGCCCTCTCTTTGCTTGATGGTGAGCCACAGGCAAATGGCTGGAGAGCACCTCCAAGCAAGTCAAGAGCTGGCTCGAGGGCTGCAGGTGCAAATGCTGCCCCATGGGTTGGCACAGTGATGTTTGTACCTGCAGTCCTCCTGTCACCACCAGGAACTGCTCCTGCTCCTCCTCTGCCTACACATCCCCCTGTGCATGGGATCTGTTGTAAATACATATATTTCTTTCCCATGGTAGCTGGCTTATCAGTAATCACAGTTATCTGGAGACATGAGGATTTTCACAGCAGCCTCTACCTCAGGAATCATCAGGCAACTGCTTTTTGCATTTATCCCTGTGGAACGAGAGCTTCACATGAAACTCCATCTCACTGAGAGCAAAACAAACCCCAGAGAAGGCAGAAGAGAGATGATTTGGTTTCAGGAGAGAAAAGCCACTTTGTGGGAGCTCCTGTAGGACTTCCCACTTCATGAGTCACACAGCAGTCACAGGGACTTGTCACAGAATTTACTTCTGCAAGCACCAAAGGACGACTGTCATTAAATCAGACATGTTAAATACACAACATCTTCTCTTCAAAAGCAGCTATATTCTGTAACACCTACACATCCAGAATAAATTAGCTTTCTTATTCAGTGGTGTCAACAATGGTAAGCCCCAGAGAATAAGGGAGAAAGAGTAATGCTAGCCTATGCCAAAATACTTATTAATTACACCTCCTTTCAGATGCCTCCCTTGTTGAAACCCTGTTTGGTGCCAGATGAAATAAGGAATAACACATAGTCTTTAATTTATGAGCAATAATTTGGAAATTGCCCTCAATTTTTACCTCCTGTTCATTGCAGCACTGTTCAACAATGCTATATAAAGGAGGAAGATATATTATCCCTTAAACTTTTCCCTGCACACAGCTCCCTGCTGAACACCAGAGAAGAATCTAATCTAAGGTCAAAGAGGTGACTGTGCTATGAGGTATTTATCTGCTGCCCACCCCCTGAGATGGCAATAGAATAGCTGATAGTGTCAGCTGTGACACTTTTCCTGTAGCAGGCATCTGCCCATTACCAGGTGGAGAGAAAACCTCAGCTCATTTCATACATGAAACTGGAGAGCTGTCATCTGGTAACAGATTTTTATTACTACCAGGAGTGTATTTGGATTCAAAGTAATGGCCTGGAAGTACAAAATTCCATATTCTGTAATCCCACAAGCCATGCAATTCTCCCTCTTCAGTTACTGCTGAATATCTCTATAGCTTCCTCTGCTGCTCCTGATTTAATATAATGCTATCAACAAACCTCCTTAGTGAACAGGGTCATGGCAAGATTTACAGTGCTTTTTCACAGGCCTGCAGGTGAATTTATTTTACCCAATATATCCATTTAGATCCATTTTCCTCAGAACATTATTCTTCAAAGACAACTTAGCGAGTTCTTCAGCATCAGATAAAAGTCAAGCTAAGTGGTGCAAAGATGACAAGGTGTCCTGCATGACCTTAATCAGAAGTTAAAGTGCAGGATAAAAGTGAGAACTGAACCGAGAGCCACTACCCCAAGTGTCTTTTTTTAAACATCAAGGAGACAAATGTTGCTGCTCAGACACTTTTTTTTTTTTTCTCTCTCTCCAGACTGACACCCACAGCTCGTGGATTGCATTCATCAGGCAAGGATTGGAGCAATATTCTGAGAAAAGCAGTGTCACTCACCAAACCTCAACGCACTATGTGAGAAAGCTCAAGGCGTCCTGTAATGACAATGGACAGGGCATTAATGTGAAAGAATTGGAATTTTTATCCAAAGGTTTAGCACACAGTGTGTTACTGAGCCAGCCTAAGCAAGCCCTCACTGCCCTTCCCCTTCTGTTCCATACATTCCAACCCCCACATGGCTTTTTCTGTCACGTGTGGTGTCACACACACAGGCACTGGCAGAACCAGAACTTCCAAATTATTACAAAGCTCTGGGGAGAACCTAAAGCAGCTCTCCAGTGCCTGGAAAAGAGCTGAACACGCTCTGACAAGGGCATGGCATGACGGGACAAGGGGGAATGGTTTCACACTGCCAGAGGGCAGGGATGGATGGGATATTGGGCAGGAATTGTTCCCTGGGAAGGTGGGCAGGCCCTGGCACAGAGTGCCCAGAGCAGCTGGGGCTGCCCCTGGATCCCTGGCAGTGCCCAAGGTCAGGCTGGACAGAGCTTGGAGCAGCTGGGACAGTGGAAGGTGTCCCTGCCATGGAAGGGTATGGAACAAGACCCTGAATGCCCCTTGCAACACACACCATCCTGTTATTCCACGATTCTGAGGTTTAACTCTAATCAAACCCCTGCACACTAGCTGTGAGTTAATAAAGTAATCTGGTTTTAGAAAGCTTTTCTTCCAAATATTTGCCCTCTGGCTTTACAGTTGCAGACAAACATCAAATAATGAAATTCTTCTTTCCATGCACCCTCAACACACAACAGAGCTGATCAGCTTTCAATATTATGGAATCAAATTGCTTGAAGTTACAACTTCTTATTTTGTAAATAAAAAACAATTTGCTGAAAGATAACATAAATTTTGGCACCATATTAACCCAATTAAACCTCCATTTCAGTAGAATTCAAAAAATAGCCAAAAATAATCTAATTGAGAAATACTAAAACTGGACTTAGTCTGTATGGTGATGAGAGTGACATTAAAATGGTTTTAAACAAGATTAGCTAAACAAGATTAAAAAGCATAACTTTACAACCAAAGCAGAGATAAAGAGAAATCACAGAGACACACAACTTGAAGAATGCCCTGACTCTGTGGTTCTGTGGAGGCACTGAGGGGAGGAAATCCCTGAGCAGAAGTTTCAAGAATGGCAGAAGGTAAAGAAAACTCTTCAGCCAGCTACAAACAGCCCTGTACTACAGAGGGATGCAGGACCTTTCAGCCTCTCAATTACTTCAAACTTCCCCTGACTTCCAAACTTCTGGAGGGCTTGAAACGTGGATGGAGAACAGTCCTGCCAGAAGGGAGCAGCCAAAGACAAATTTTATGCATATTCATAGAGTGAATCTGACTTTTGGAGCTGCTGGTAGTTGAAACAAAGATAAAAGAATTGTGAGAGTAAGGAAGAAATTTCACATGGATGAAATAAAACTGACTGATGTGACAGCTTTGATCATTGTTCAGAAGCTGGAAAACAGAACTCCCTGTGAACCTCCGCAGAGACATGGGCTGTGCCAAGACCTGGCACAGAGAAGTTTTTTTGGGGAACAAAAGTAGGCAGGCAAGAAGTAAAAGAAGACATGGAGGCAGTGTTTGGGAGGAAACTAGAGGGAACTATCCAAAAAATCTTTTTTAAATGTTCTTGATCAACTAAGTCTACCAGCAGAAACAATGCAAACTGACACAATGTTCTGTCCTGAGTGTAAAATTGTATTCAGGTGAAAGATTGTTTATTAAACATTAATATAAAACCCTAAGTAATAAACCCTTTTCATTTTTAACAACAGATAATCAGCTGCACAGAACATTTAACCTTTTTCACTTAACTTTGGTAATATAAGAAGCTGAAATGTACTGCAAGAGGTTTCTTTTATATATATTTATGATATGATCTCTTATTTATGTATATGTGTACTTACATGTATACAGGCATATGTTTGTAGGAAATTTGTACATTAATCAGTATTTATCATTCTGTAGTAACTGAAAAACTATCCTACAGTAGATACACAAGAGAAATCAAACAGAACAATGCAGAGACTAGATGAGATACCTGCTCTGTTTTCAACAATTCCTATTTGTTAGCTTATTTAACAAGGATTGAACATTTTGAGAACATCTGCCTTGGTAAAGACTCAACATCCCCAGCCTTCCACTGATGTGCAAGGGCAACAGTGTTCATCCCTCCACATCTCTCCCCAGTGATATGTCAGAAATTATATTCCTGATGTTCACAAATTTATATAAAACACAGTGGAAAAAGGAAACAGAAACACTCAGAAAAGCTACTCAGATAAAAGGAGAGCCTTTTTCTAGTTGATAAATGCACTCAGTAGCACATTTCTTTATGTAATCTCTCCTCAGACAGTAGAAAGAAGCCTCTGCAGAATTTATTTTTTTAAATAGATGAAATATGAATCATTTTATCTTTAAATTACATAACATGAATGCAAATTAACCAGTATCCTTAGACAACTGCGAAGTTGATTAAGTGGCTCTTAAAGACAGAAGATAGCAGAACTGTGGAGCAGTTCTTTGTTACATTGGCTCTAACCCTTAATATTTCTCCAAACAAACATGAGAAAAGCTGGAGACATTAATATCCATTAGAGGGAAAGCCTGGTAGGGATTTGAGAGTGTTCTGGCTGTGCTGTAATCGATAGGTTACCTGTTCAATAGAGGGCTTACATTACTTTTACTCCAAGACAAATACACTGGAAGTTATGTTTTGTTTCTGTCATCGAGCAGCTCTTTCTCATCTCAGCTTTTGTTGAGCTTTCCTTCCACAGAGTAATGAGCCCAGGATTTTTTCTTGACTAAGGGGGGGCCTTCATTTTTCAGAAAAATGTTGGTCCCTCATCTGACATAAAGCACCACTTAAGGATGAAGCAATGGCATGAAAGGTGCAATAGAAGCAAAAAGCAAGGAGAGAAAAAATAAATTCCAGTGCAGTTCCTGTTTCTTTAGGGAGTAAACTATTTAACTCTTACTTCCTGACAGAGCAGAAAACTCTGTGCAGGTAGACAGCCAAGTGTTGAGAGAAAACAAGAACAGCTGGCTGAGAGAGGCCCAAAAGCTGGTTGGCAGGGGCAATGCAGACAAAAGATCAGTTTTAAGATGGATGAAATTAGGATTCTCTAACAACAACCTGCTCCTCCCCTTCCCACTTCTCTCTTCCAAGAAGGAAAATGTGTCTGAGCCCTTCATAACAACATCAGAGAATATGGTGGGGGTTTATGTGTGACTACAGAATCTGGTTTTAGCCGATGGGATCTTTGATGAGGGTTGAAACGCTGACATGAGAATAAAAGGGATCCATAACACCATGTTCTAAAATAACTGAAGTTGGAAAGCAAAAAGGGAGAGGGGAGAAGAAAAAAAAAAGTCAAAAATAAAAGGGAAGAAAACAGAGGGAAAAAAACCCCAGAGGGCTGAGCAGGGGAAAGGAAGAAAAAAAAAAAACCAAAATGGGCAACATACTACAAAAAGCAAGAGAGGCAACAGATATACAGAGGAGTCTATCCAAAACAAATGACACCAATTCCTTGGAATCAGTGCAGAGCTTCAAGTTTCACACAATTGTCTGTTAGAAGAAAGGATGAACACCTACATTTATTACCGTTCTTCCAAGTAAAAGATCAGATGTGGGTTAAAGAGGGAAAGCCTGTGTACACAAAAGGTAGAAGAAAAGCAATGGTTGGAAAGAGAAATATTTGAATTATTGAAAACCAGCTCATTATTTTCTCTTGAATACCTGATCTCAGTAATGGCTATCTGACATTAATGACCATCTCTACTATGCAGGCAAAGAGGTGCCTGGCATTCCACTCAAACATTCCAGCTAGTTTCCTTCAGCCTCTTCTAATTCAGCAGGAATTTTTGGCTCTACATTTCCTGGAGTGGGAGCTGCTGGGAGAGTTCAAATCATTTCTATAGGTGAGGAACGTGATTCCAGCACTCAGGGCTGACCCTTTCCTGCTCAGCAGTGCAGGAACATCCCTGCTGTAATCACCAGCACCTGCATGTCCTTTATTACAGACAGACCACCAGCAAGGGGATCTATTGAAAAAAAAAAAAAAAAAAAAGCATCCTTAGTGCTTGTTTGTGCCATCCTGAAAAGCACAGGTTATCTTTACCCCCATCCCACCCCCTGCATCCTGCCAGCCCACCACCACACCAACTCCTGGTGCTGGAGATGGGATGGTAAAAAACTGCAACCACAAATCAGTTCTAAAGTCCTAAAATAAAAAGAAAAGCCAAGAAAGAGCGGATGGAATATCCCATCATTATTACCACTTTCCATCAGTATTTTGATTTATGACCAGCATCTGTAGCACAGTACAGCCAGTCTTTTGAAATACCTGCAGCCTAAAAGTAGAAATTTAATATGCAGCTTTATTAAGAAAATAAAAGCAACTGTGAGCCACTGGGGAGCAGCGTTCCCAAACTGACACCCACCTTTTGCCAGGAGAGATGCAGTGTGCACCCATTCCTCAGATTATTCCTGCCCACACAACATCCTAACTCACCCCCAGGTGGATGCAAATTACTACTTGATCAATCCTGATACATTACAGTCCTTCCAGGATTTGCTGGTATCCCATCCTAATGTTTTCATTGAGATAAGTGTAGAATGTTATGGTCATGAAAAACAACTGCAAAATTACAGAGAATTTGGGGAAACCCTGTAAAATTAAGGGGTTTTAGTAAGGGTGCAACAGGCTGTACAATTGTGTACTGCAATGTATTTCAAAAACACAAATTGTAAGCCAGATGCCATGCACACAAGAACACCTTGCCTGAGTAAAAGAAAAACTTATCCTTCAGCCTCACAAATGCATTTGATAACAAGGGTTTTACTGCACAAAATGTGTGTCTCCAAGGCAAGATGGAACCCTACAAAAGCAAGCTGACAGTAGTTCACCAGGTGAAACCCAGGAAAACTCTCCCTCCTCACCAGTGTCTTGGGAGTCTGGACCCCTGGACAGTCTTAACCTTATAAAAAATAAGAGATAATAGAGTCTATAACTAATAGCTCATGATAACATTACTTTTTATTCTTAAAGTAACAAATAGAATCACAAATATCTATGTTTAAACCCGGGCACCCAAACAAGGTCTTACCCAAGAGTCAGAGCTGTTCCCAAAGCATCTTTCCCCCATGGGTGTCAATCACAATTATCAAGGAATAAATTACATAGCTAAGACATCCTTCACAAGTCCTGTTGTACACAAGAACCATGGTGAAAATGTTATTTTTCTGTCGCTTTGATTTTATGTTTTAATATAAACGTAGTGCTGCTAAACCGTAGATTCTGAGGCCCAGCTCATTGCAAGTGAAGTGAATTTCACCCTGCCTGACCCGGTGCTACACGGACAGGTTGGGCTGCACTTCATCTCACTGACAATTTAAACTTTTCTGCCCTTGCTGCTACATGAGCTTTGTAGTTTAGTGTTTGCTGTTAAAGGGTCAGCTCCCTTTGTGCACAGCAGGGTGTTAGACTGGAACTGCTGTCGATTATGGCCATTAACTAGAGGTACAAGCAGACTCAGGGGTGTATTTATTACTTTTGTTGGAAGCATCCTAAAACTACAGGCCAAACCTTCCAGCTCCTGCTCTCAAGAAAGCTAGTACTGAAATACACAGGATGATGCCTCATGGCAAACAGTGAATGCAGTAAAAATCCTCTCAGTGACTGGATGTGCTTTCAATACTATTTTACTTATATTTATTCTTGCTTTTTCTTTCCACTGTCTTCTTTTATATCCTTTCTTCTGTTATTTCTGACTGGACCTCTGCAATTCTCTTTCACACCCCAAACCAATGCTTTGTTAATGGCTCATTGTTTACTGCATTTTTGACTTGCATGTCTTCCTACTGCAAAATCAATACAGTACTTGGATTTAACATAAAAAGTGAGTGCTAACAGTGCTTTATTCTGTAGCTAATAACAGTCCCATATTATTACTTTTTATGCCCAATAAAAAATGAGAAATTGCCAACTATGGTACCCATGGCAAAATCACAGCCTGAAGCTCAGAAATAAACCTTAAAAGCCCAAACTGCATGTTGGGCATCCCATGGCTGACTTAACTACCCATGGTACTGGGGTTCATCTACATGCTTAACTAGGTTTTACTGCAGAGGTCATCATTTAATTTTTTCCAGGATTTCTACGAAAGAGCACAGCAGAAAAATCAGCTCAAACCCCAGAACATTCTAAAGGAGGATCCCAGGGAAACTGCAGCAAGCAAAAAATTAAAGAGCAAAGGACTAAGGGGAACAGCACAGTATCTACTGTACATGTTTAAATAATAATAATAATAATAATAATAATAATAATAATAATAATAATAATAATAATAATAATAATAATAATAATAATAATAATAAACAACTATGGAATTGTCCATCCCCCAGTGAAGATCTTGTTTGATTATCACCTTCCATCACTGATGTGAGTGCAAGCCTACCTACATCCCTTATTTAGGGTTTTATTCAAGCAAATGCATCTTTAAGAGACTTTGTATTTGTCACATGTACCTCAAATTGCTGCTTTAATACTCAGAATCAGTTTGGTAGGTCTCAGTGCTATAGTCCCATTTTGCTTGGAGACACATAAATTAAATAGCAAGCCCTTTTTTTCTTATACAACAGCATAATCAGCACTGGATAAAATATTTGTTATTCCTACTATAAATTTTTGTCATAATATAGCTCTCTTAGATATTAAATCAAAACACTTGTCCTGCCAACTACAAAGGTTGAAATACCATCTTTTCACTGCAAAATGTGGCAGAAGTAGTCTAGAAGTAGTTAATTCAATGCAGATCAGGTCCTTAGATGCAAGATGATGTTAATAATTACAGGGAAAATTAGTTATAGTTGCATTTAAACAAGTGCCACATGAAACACGCTTGACCATCTGGTAAAACTGTCTTAGGGTAGGATGCTGGCAGATATTGCATAATCATCTGCATATGACAGATAATTTTAGCCAAATCTAAAAAATGTTCTCATACTTCTTAAGAAAAAAAAAATTAAACTGCTTTTCAAACTTAATAAATATCTGAAGTTATTTAATATTTCTACTATCTGAATTCCGTATAAAAACTACAATGATATAGACACAAAAAAGAACAGTACCTTTTTTTAACTCTTTTCTATGTGTTTTGAACCACAAATTGTTCTGCCTAGAATTTCTCCTGTATTTTGTTCCTTCAAACATTTTCAAAGCAGTGGCTTAGAAGAAGTTAGCACAAAAAAAGATTCTTGTGCTACTCAACCACTCTGCAGTACAAGGACTATTTGCACACATAGTTTAATGACCTGAGATGTAAGAGATTTGGAATTCCTCTGGAAAGGTTTTCTGAAAAAGAAAAATATCCACAATTGGTAAAGGTTGTCCTTGCAGAGCAGGTGGTGAAGTTTCCCAATTTATACAGAAATCTATGCAGTCATATCTCATTTAACTGTGTTGATTTCCAATTCATTATTTGAACAGTGCACAGGAAAAAAGTGCACTACAACAAAATGTTATCAGTACTGAAGGTCATTCTCTAAATAATACAATGAAACATGTTTCCTAAAGCCAACTACTACAAAAAAAAAAAAATAAGAGGAGAAAGAAAAAAAAATTACTTGAAGGTCTAACAAAACAAATATTGTCATTGAAGACAATTGAAGCTTATAGTACTTATTCTAAATACAATATGGAATTAAAATTGACTGAAGGGATTTGATTTTCCTTAAATACGTTAGAACAGCTGAGAAGGAATAGAAAACCTGTTAAACAAATTACCAAAAAATAAAAAAAAAAAATAAAAAAGAGCAGCCCTTCAGGACTGGATTATCTGTAAGGACTGCATTTATTGTCTGTGCAGCCAGCCACACCGGAATGCCACAGCACCTTCAATTATTCAGCTGCCCTGGGGAATTCATGTTTGAATCACAGTGACTGAGGTGGGAAGGAACATCCTGAGGGCTCCACATCCTCCTCACAGAAGGGTGAACCTGAAGCAAGTTATTCCCAGTTTATTCTGGGAGGTTCTGTTGATGGGTTTTGCTGTACACCTGCAACCCTGTTGTAGTATTTTACATTTACTGCAGCAGAAGTATCTCCCCTTTTGGTAGCTACTCATCCTAAGTAGTGGCTGCAGTCTTTTTAAATAAATGCTGTGTGGATAGAAGCAAATCCATGACCCAATATATTTTTATGTATGATCTAACATAGCTCAATTTTCAGTTGTTCCACATACTGGCCTAAAACATTATTGAATCACTAGAGAGCTCAAAGCAACTGGCACTTATCCCACCAAATATAAGCACCTTGATGAGGTAAACTAATCACTAATCCAATGTGCATGCTAAGTTTCTTTTCACATCCTCTCTTCTATAATTTCACCACGCCGTTAATTTGCCAGCCTGGTGCTCTGAGTATCACTTTCAAACAAACCACAGGGTCAGGAGCAGTGAGAGCCCCTCAAGGAGAGCGACTGGTCTGCAGCTCAGGACAGACCACACCTCGTTTCCTCTGAAGGAGAAGTTTTCTTTATCAGCTTGTGTTTCTGAAGGGAATAATATCATACAACCTAATTTGAGAGTGCCATAATGAACACAGCCCTTTTACAGCCCTGCTGCGTTCCAAAGCCATCAGCGAGCACTTCTGGCCTGAGAACATCTGGAATAACTGCTGGGGTGTGCCCTAGACTGGATACAACCCTGGAAAATCATTTCAAAGGAAACTGCTGGCACTTGTCTTCTCTGAAGTCTCCAAAATGGCCTGAACATTCATTTCCACAGAGAAATGATGAAACTACCAAGAGATCCATGTGTTCTCTGCTTTTCAGCATCCAGGTAGGATGGCTGGGATAAAGCACAGATGTACTTCACCAGGATCCATCAGGAATCAGATCCATCATGAGTTTATTCCCAGCTTTCCCAGATGGATTTTCAATTGTTATTGTCTGCCTAAAAGGTAAAAGCAAAGTGAAGAATCTGATTCTGAAGAATCTCTACAGGGAATGCATTGCAAACACCATCATAAAGCTTTCAGACAAAATGATAATTTTGTTGCAAAGTGAAATATACAAGAGAATGAAACATAAATAAGGGGAGGACAGATTCAAGGAGGGAAAGGAAGTCTGCAGAGACAATATAAGAATTGATGTAACGGGAGTGTACCATGTAGGCTGTGCAGGGAGAGCAGAGGGCTGAAAACATGACTCAAACAAAACTGCTGCAGTACCATGTTGTATTTTGATAAAAATATATTAAATAGTTTAATTTTTTTTAAGTTTGTGGGAAAATTAGATAAAGAAACTTCCAAAAGAGTCGAGGGTCATGTCCCCAGAAGAATGTAACATATCAGCAGCAGAGCTGGCTATTAATGCAAAAAAAGTCCGTGAAGAAATTTCAAGTTCAGCATCATGAAAGAATGTAATGAAACCCAATCAGTGGAAAGGCAAATAACTCCAAGCAACAGCTTTGGTTCTGCAATTTCCCCTTGGATAATTTTACTGCAAAGAACAACTTAATTCCTCCTCATAATGACTACCCATTAGACCAACAGCTATTGCTACTGTCACTTATGAAAACTCTGCTGTGCCAGACAGAATTTCAAAAGTATTCCTTAAAAGCAAAACAATCATTCTTTCTTACCCTCACAAAGTTAGAGGTATTCACCCCTTTGTGAGCTACAAAAATTAAGAAAATTTTCTGCCACATTCAGTCAATCCCCATCCTCCCCACACTATTATCTGAAGAGAAGACAATCCAATCAAACAACAGCAGGAAATCCTAAGCTGTGGGATGTATTTCAGTCACCTCACTACAACTGGCATGGCTGCAGCCTTTGCACATTCATTAACGACTATTATGTCATTAATAATGATTCTCATTAACGATCACTGCTGCAGCCCTGCCCAGGCTTGTCCTTGGGTACCACCTCCTGGTCATGGCTCATGTCTGTGTCTATCAGTGCTTCAAAATTTCGGGTGTCCCATCCAGGGGATTTTCATTCCTGTTTGTCCAGGAAGGAAACAATGAAGCAAATATGATTCATTTCCTCCTCCTCTGGTCCACAACTCACTGAGGAAAGTGCATCTTTTAGGTATAGACAATAAGGCAGCTTCACCAGAGAAATCTCAACTCTGCTTCTAATTTGGGGGGGGTGAATGTTGTTTGTTTGCTTTTTTGTTGATGTTTTGAATTTCACTGTTATTTACCACAAATAAGAGATAAAAAGTTGTAGACTAAGATATTTATAAATCCAAAAGTCATATTTTCCCCTTTCCTCCACCAAACCTCCAGCCAACATAAACACGGCATGTGAGGTATCTGAAACCCTAAAAAAAAAATACACAGTTTTAATAGTTTTAGGTGGAGGTTACAGATCCAGATGAAAGTTCCATTTTGTGTTAATAGACCATGGTCCCTTTCTATCAATGAAACTGCATCTCAACCTGCAGCTCAGTTTAGGCACAATATTGTCCTGAATAGAAACATATAAAATCATGTCTTAACTGGCAATTTAGATAATGGGAATCAATAAAAGGGAAAATGATGCTGTCATGAATGCACCAGCTATCAGTGAGTGCATCTGAAAAAGTCCTGCCCAAGACCAACGGGAAAAAATAGCAAAGCCAGAAGTCTCAGCACCACATGTTTTCACCCTGTGTTATCTTCCTCCTCTGGGCATTTTGCAAGCAGTGCTCAAATCTGTGGCAGTGGCTGCTGTTTATTACATCAGCTTAGCAGTGCCCAGGGTTTCACATGCAGATTGCTGGGGACACTTTTTAATTTATCATGATGAAATGATGCACAAGCTTGTTCTAACAGTGATTCTTAGCTTTTTTATTTCCACTCTGCTAATGTCACAAACCTGAGATTTTCAGCACTTTCAAGGTTAGCTCCTGCAGTGTTGGACCTTAAAGCAGTTATTCTGATTTAGCAAAGCAGGTCGCTGTCACCTCAGTGCCTTCCTTTGATTCCACCATTTTGTCCTTTATTTAATGACTGTTATAGTGGAAGGACTCACTGTGCTTCCAGTGCAGATTCCCCCACATCTGTCTGCAGTGCAATGCACCTGAATTGGTAATTTCCATGAGAATTAATTTTTTTTTTTTAAATCCCTACTTTGTAAGTAAACACTGTCATTTGTGTGATTCATCTTTATATCAGGTTTGAATGTCAGTTATGTTTGGGGTAAAATTTAATCTGTACATGAAGTATTTTTCCTAATAACAAGATAATAACCTAGAAGGCCAAGCAAATACTATTTACTACTGCAAAGACAGAAAGATCAACACCAAGATGTTGGAAAAGGACTTCTTTTGTTCAGTGCACTCAAACTACTCTTTCTTTTACAGCTTCAGTATTCCAAACATATTGGTTCTTTCCAAAACACTGCATCGATTGGTGCCCCTCTTCTAAAGCAAAGCTGATTTTAACAGACTGTTTGACAGTTGCTCACAAATTGTACCTGTAATTAATTTCATTAGGACATCAGCCCACTGATTATGATACACCTTTACTGTCACTCATGTATCAACTACATTGCAACAGAAATACAAATATTCAAATACTGAAACTCTTCTACAAAGCTGGAGGCTCTGTGTTCCTGAGCTCTTGTCATGGGCAGCAGAAAGTTTTATTTCACTTGACCAGTGCTGTCCTTCCACTTGTTTGGGGAACCACAGGGTTAAAGTGTTCTACAGCCACCTGTGCCCTCAGCAGCTTTCAGGATTCACATTTCCCCTGTTTGTTCAGGACACAAACACTTTATAACCTCATACAGCTCATCTGCTTCTTTTCACCCTCCCTTTCACCACAGCCCCAGTCACTCAGGTTATTGTTGTTCTATCTAATTGTGACACAGTGCACCACAAACACTCAACACCACAGCAATTCAAGCACATTTATGACCTTAACCTTAAATACCTTTCTGGGAAATTTCTATCCACCTGTCTCATTGAAATAAAAGTATTAGTTCAGGTTATCCTAACCCAATGCATTACACCTGACAGACAGACAGTGGCTGGAATTGATGGCACGTTTCCCAGGGCAGGGGTGCTTTTCTTTGGCACAACATGATTTCTGCAGGCTGCTGAGACTCCTGCAAATGGATGTTGTGGAGCAGGCACGCCCTGCCCTGGCAGTGCCAGAGCCAGACAAATCCTGCTGAACAGGAGCCTGGCTCCTCAGCCTTCACTTGAGAATAGCAATGATGATCATGGCAAACACATTGCTTTTGCATCCAGGTGCTTCTGAAATGGTGACCCAGCAAGCAACATTTCCAATTTCCCAATTCTACTTGCTAAGGTGTACTATACTGCCATAAAAGTAAAAATATTTCACATTACTCAAAACTCATTCAGAACTACATCCCATAAGCAAAGGGACACTTTCACATTTTTATTGCCAATAGCCATTAAAAAAAAAAAAAGAGAGAAAAAAATCTAAAAACAAAGTCAGAAATACATGAAACTATAGAAGATAAAAAAATATTCAAATATAATCTCAGGGGAAACTAATAATCAGCTGTGAAATGAATTGACCATTAATTTACCTGAATTGACTATGTAGCATAATGTTCAAATCTGGGACACAATTGAAACTGGGACGAGTAATCATTATTTAACCTAGATTCTGTAAATTCACCTCAGACCATTTCACTTTTTCCTTAACAGCCAATACTCAATGATCTGCCACAGGATGCAGACAGAAAATATTTCGAAAAGCATACTGTTTTCTGCTTGGTGGCAAGAAGTGCCACCAAGGCTGTCAGAGAAGAAAACTGCAGCAATGTCTAGAAAGGGCTTGATGGGCACAGAAAGGTTGGGATATAAAAATTTATATAGCACAGAAAAAAAAGCTTTGTTATAATTCAAAATAATTTTGCAATAGTCTATTGAAAAAAACATTCTCTGCCTATGTGAGAGCAAAAAAGTTACCCCACCATAGCTGAAAAAATAGATTATGATGATGATTATAATGGAACCAAATTCTTAGAGAATCACAGTCAAAATTCTAGTTCACCAGGCACTTAAGGGGAACCGAACTAGGACCTGACCATGCTCATTATCGCATGTCAGTACTTCAGAAGATGTGGCAGAGATGTCTAAATTGAATTGTGCAGTTATAAGGGTACACACATACATAAGGGACCCCTCTCACAGGAAAACTGGCACCCACTTTGCCAAGAATCATTCAACAAAAATGCTTAACACTGTAGATATTTCTAATTATCACAAAGCACCTTGGGAAGTTTAGTGTCAGTACCAGTCACCAATCACCAGAGTAAGGTTTTTACTGCTTCAGAAGAAATTATTTTCTGATGTTTACAAGCAAAAATCCCAAAGTTTTATAGTTCCTGAACACTGCAGCTGGATATTTTGCATAATTTTTTTGTGAGACAGCCAAGCACGAAGCTCTTAAACTTTCCTGGTAGTAACAACCCCAGTGAGCCAGGGCTGCTTGTGCTGCTGCTGCCCCTGGGGCAGGTGGCCTTACCTGTCCCCCCCTCCCCGAGTTCCCTGTCCCCTTTCCAGCTCTTGTGAC
>QUSF01000022.1:9807821-9835467 GCA_003676055.1 Chloebia gouldiae
AGGTCTGGACGTTGGATGACTGTTCTAATTCATCTCTGCTTTGATTACGCCCTTGTCTATTAATGTTTATAGTGATTGCCATCAGTTGCTCTGCACCACGGATGCAAAAAGGGCAGGAAGGAAAGGCCAAGCTGCTGCATGGCCACCTCTGGCACCAGCCACGTGTTCTGTGACAAATCATGTGGCACACGAGAGTGCTGAGTGAGATCATGGGCATCACCCACCAAAAGTCCAAAACACAGCGATGAACTCAGAGACTTCACAGCCCCTTTGTCTTTGGAAAAGCAGAGCTGAGTGATGATGGATCCAAGCTCAGAGTACACAGAGAGCCGGGCTGGAAATGATGCCAGAGGTAACAGCAGTGGATTTAGGCACAGCCAGGTGTCAGAGATGTCACACTGACAGGGTAAGGCAGCTCAGAGTACAGACAAGACTACTGTGTAATACATCTATGCTGAAATACAGCAAAGGAATCAACATAAAAACCTCTACTAGATCATGATCTGAAATCTCGTCTTAATTACACCAAACCAACAATGATCTGTAAGCATGAGCAAGTTTCCACAATCCTTTGATCAGCACGAGGAAAGTGTTGCTTAATACATGTCCTCAAACATGACACAAGCACTTCAAGTTAAGACAGGGAGAATTATTATTGTTGTTGTTGTTGTTATCTGCATTTTTCCAATGCAATAAAACAATAATCATTTAAAACAAATATTTAATCAAACAACTATACTCTATTTTTTATGTACTTTTTCTTGACCACTATAAATAACCTGGTACTGCTCATGCATAACGGGAAATCATGTTTAATTGTGCAGCAGATAAACACTACATGACTTTTTCCAGTCTGTGCCTTGAAGTAAGTTCATGAGCCAACACCGTGGAATAAAGCACCAGAGGAAACCAATCTTTACAATTCTCCGGTATATCAGTTAACCTGTGTTTACATAGCTTTTTTTTCCTAAAATTGCCACTTTAAAACCTTAGTATCAGAGTGAAAAAAGAAGGGTAAGCTGCTACATTTACAATGAGGAAGCCACACATAAAATGATACTTTATGGTTTGTAAAACCAAACCAAACAAACAATCCTGAGTGACTTTACCAAAGGGTGCTGAAGACAAGGACAAAAAGGCTCGCTGGGAATCCAGTTCCCACTGGCAGGAAATCAATACTTCAGGCACTGACAAGACACAAACACAATGGAAAACATTCTGACAAAGACAGGGAGCTATAAAGAACCCATGTTTTATACCTAAACCTCACAGCACCTTAAGGTTTGCTCCATAGCAACTCAATACAATCCCCCCCTTTTTTTTTCTCACTTTCTGACCTGAAATTTAGAAGCAGCAGCATTAAATGCAGGAATAAATGGCAGGATCTGTGGACCTAAAGTTCCAGCTTTGAGATGAGGATGAATTTCAGGTTTGCCTTATCACCATGGTGCAGTCAGATGTCAGAGCTGTGCCCACGGTCACCCCTCCTCCCCCTCTCCAGGAGGATTAAAAGAACTCAACAAGGATGGAGGGAGTCCCACCCAGCCCTCTGAAGGTGCTGTCCCAGGGCCACTTGCCTGGAGATCTCACCTGCTGCTCTGACTTGTCATCCTCACTGGATTTCCCACACGGGCATTAAAAACTGCCAGGATCCCATCCCTCAATGGGGACTCTTGGGGCTTTATTTTGTTAAAATGTTAATATGATGGCTTTTTCTCACCTTCTGTTTGCTGCTGAAACAATAATTCCAGTCTGCAATGGCCTGCAAGAGTTCTTGCTTAAGTTCATCAAGTGGCCACAACTCAACTGCAATGTTATGTTGAAATAATTTTTCACACTTATAATAAAATATCCACTCAACCCCATACTTTACTTGATGGCAAATGCTACTGGAAATACCCTAAAACTCTGCAGATTTTGACATATTAATGCTAAAACTGAATGGAGCCCAAGAAGAATTCCACATAGCCACATTGGATCACAGCTCTCCCCACCTAACCAAGGTGCAGTGATTTTCTTGGGTTTTTATTAATTTAGTATATTTCTAAGGTCATGTTTCCCATGACCATATTCCAACAGGATGTGATGAGAGTCCCACATGCTGAGTTACTGCAGAATCACTTCTTCAGAAAACAGAAGTTTGTAGTGGACTCTTGAAACTAAGCAGTAGATGAGAAACAGAAACTGAGTTTTATAATAAACAAAAAAATTATATGGATATAACAAGTTCAGTTCTTAATCATTAACAACTGTACACATCCCTATGAAGAGATTATGCATGATTCTGTGATGCATCATAAACTGTGATGCATCAAAAAAAAGAACTAAAAGGAGATTTTTTCATGAACATGCACACTGAAGACTTCTTGTCCCACATATGGGCAGTTTCGAGGTATATACAGTTTTATGTCTGTGTGCATGCTGCTTTTTTCCTCATTCTAGAAAAGGGTATCAGAAAGGACCAGCAAGGACTCTGCTTTCTGGAAAAACTGTGACTGGATTATCTTCTTTCCCTTATGAGCAGCTATGTCTGAAAATTATAAACCTGTTAAATCATGAACATTTCTAAAAGTATCATTATAATAAATATATATCTTAATTCCTCATAGAATTTACTCTACTTTTGCAAAGCTGCAGCTCAGTTTGTCTTATGACAAGCCCACTTGATCTTCCAAGAAAGTGCTCTTAAGAGTACCCACAATTAACATGGCTTTATCTAATTAATAGAGAATATGGCATTATTGCACAATAATTCCTGACAAATTGATCATTATCAATAGCTAATGACTACTTTGTTAACTAATTGCCCCAGGTCAAAAGCGTGTCTGGGGAGAAGAGCACTTTGTAAGGAGAAGTAACAGCTATTAAGAGCCATAAAGTTTGCATTGGGAGGTGTTCCCGGCATTATAAATCCCCCAAACTACTCCTGGAAATGATTCCTGGCGAGGAAAGGCACGGGCACTTCCCGAGGCAGGAATGCCTTGTGTGGAGAGCAATTCTGCGCCGCGGGCTGCACAATTAGAATGAGGAATGCAGACATTACAGGGGATTCGGGAGAGCTTTCCTAGGAAAAACAATCCCATTACACACGCTAAAGAGCCTGGAGAAGGAGCCAGCCTTAAGCAGGAGCTGCAGTGTGGAAGTGCTGAACCCATCACTTGGGCTCCTTTGGGAACCCAGCGCAGCCCAGCCGGGACGCCACGCGCGCCTTCGGGGTTGGCTCAGCACCTCCTGGAAGCCGTGCCAGGGATGCTGCCAGGTGGCTCTGGTAACATCCCTGGATCCCAGCGGGGAAAAACGCAGCAGACCCCACAGCACCATGCCGGAGCAGTCAGGGACACGAGTCCGAATCCCAAACTTCAGTGGACACGCTCAGGTTTGTGGAACTCACCTGGCCAAGGGCGGTGCCTGCTGGAACTTCATCTCCAGGGAGCAGATCTCAGACCTCTGAGCTTCCTGGGAAGCCCTGGATACATTCCAACCGTGGGCTGATTATCAAATATAAGATTATACTGGAAGCACATTTTTCTCCTTCAAGTGGACACATGTGCATTCACCACATGGAGTCATTACCGATCCTTCTCCTGCCTCCCTCCACAGCTTCATTAAACACACACCACAACTTTCAGTTTGCCCACCCAGAGCTTCTCTATTCCTCTCAAATGAAAGAGCAATTTTGAAGAATGCCAGAACTACTGATCTGCCTGTCTTTTGTGGGATTTCAAATGTTCAAATGCCTCTACTTCAAAAAGGACAAAGTTTGCTGGTTTGATTATCCTGTACTACACTGCAAGAAGGTAGCAACTTGAAGAACTGGCATATAAAAAGGAAGAAAAAGTGATGACATTTTTTCATGTAAAAGGAGTATAGACTATGAAGAAAAGGTATGAAAAAGCACAGAAATAACAAGATGGGCAAGAAGAGACAGCAAGAGTTACATTAGAAATGAACAATGCAATTTTGAGTGAGTTTTTAGGGGGTAATAAATGCATTATACAATATAGGTTCATATATAAAATATCGGTTACATATGTATTTAAGTATTAATTTATATATATATATTTAAAAACTTAAAAATCCATGGAAATTGGTATTGCAACAAGATTAGGTTTGAGGTGTCTAAATGACATTTCATGCCCAGCCTCATTCTTGCAGTTGAGATCATCATTATTCCATGGAAAGAAAAGCAGTAACAGAGGAAATGTATTGCTTTTCAGGTGGACAGGCACCAGAATTCCAGTGTATCTACAAATACCTGCAGGGAAATGAAGAAGGAGCAACTTCAAATGTTGGAAAAGAGCTTCCAAACTTCTGCCAGCTCCAAGTGGAATCCTGTGGGGAAAGTCTCACCCTTAGTGCAACAGAAATGGATCTTTTGTTGAGATTCACTGGTGCCCCTCCAGAAGGGCTGCCAAAATAAGGAGTTCTTCAGCTGCAGGGAGGGCACTGAGAGCTAATTCCAGGTGGGGAGGGACAGGGAGGAGCAGAGGACAGCAGCTGCACCAGGCCCATGACCAGAGGGCAGAACACCCCATGTTCACACTTCACACCAAGACCTCTCCATAGATTTTCACAGCAAGAGATGCAGAACATTTATGGGAAAAATAGAAAAAATATAAAAATCTCTCCTGAGCCCTCACTATCCTTTCATGCCAATCCCAACTTAACATGCAATGTATCATCAAAGCAACATTACATTGATGGTACAAAATTTATGAGAGATGTCCTGTGTCATATTAAATAGAAATTGAAAGCAACAGGGTAGAACAGAGCAGCACAATAACATTGTCTTCACTTTTCTAAAGACTGAGAAAATAAGTCTTTTTTTTTTTTTTTTAGGGGAGAAAGAGATAATATGAATGTAAATTAAATAATACTTCCTTTTGAAGACCTGCTAGATCAAAAACAGATAAAGTGATAAAATTAATTACAGACCTCTGTGCTGCATAATTTATCTCTACTATATAATTCATCTTCATGAAATGTGAAAATCTTGTTTAGGAAAAAATGCAAACAAAAACCAAAACAACACCAAAATCACTCTTCTTCATTCCTCAAAAATATTTTTCCTGGTTTTCCTTTTAGTTGTCTGCAAAATAAAAGAAAGGTGTTCAAATTTGCAAAGGACCTTTCTAGACTTTTTGGGAAGCACATGGAATAGGTGGAAGTAGCATCTTACAGTGTCAATGCTTGTTCAACCCTAAAAGGCTGGAGTACCTAGGTTAGAAATTACCTGGTAAAAGATTCTATATTAATATACTAAAAAGAGATTATATATTAATGTAATCAGTCATAATGGTGAAAAGTCCATGGGCAGGTCATCCACATTGGGAAAGAACTCTGAATTTTCAGCTTAACTCTAGGACCCTGAACTCTTGGATAATGCTCTCTTACCCAGAACCTCCATATCCCTCCCCAAGCTTCCATCAGAAATTAAACATACAACTTTGAAATAGACTCAGAACTCCTCATCAAGCCTTGAAGTGACAAAATAATCCAGGACATCTCAGTTTCATTTCTAGTGGCCATCCAAATACTTCAGGCTTATGGCAAATGTTGCTAATTACTTATTCCTGCATTTCATCTGCTCCATTTCTCTGTCATACAGGAACTGGGATGGGAAGCTTTGCAGGTCTGGAAAGGAAGGCACAAATGTTTAGCTGGGCCTGGCTGGTTCCAGATCCATTTGTTTTTACATCTAATACCAGAGTTGTTAATGCATGTACCCCCTGAAATAAACTGCTTTTTCAACAATGATTAATATTAGCAATGCAAATACTGTGATTAAAATATACATCAGCTTTTGCCTTCCTCCTTTCTGTGATGCCAGCCCTGACCAAAGTGTCACACTGTCATTTGTATCTCTTCAGTCCACTCCTGTAACCAGCCATATGTTTCTGTGCATCAAACCAGTGACTCAGAAATGATATCCCAACACCAGGAGTGTTTTACAGCCAGGATTCCTGCTTATCAGAGTACTTTAAAGGCATCACATGCTCATCAGAACAGTGCCAAAAGAACAATAAGTACCTGCTGAGGCAGAATGGGAAGTGCCATGTCAAATATTTAAGCAGCTGCACATTATGTTCAATTTCTTTCAAAATATAATTGCCTGGGAATTTTGAAAGAAGAGACAACTCCCCCCACACCTGGAGAGGAAAGGATGTAAAACACAGACTCCTTCCCCCATAGCTGTATTGTTTCTTGTTTGACCCACACTGTGCCTCTGAATCCTCTCCTTGTTCCCAGTGAGCCCCTCAGGTCTGCCAGGATATTTCCTGCAAGTGGTTGATGTGTTTGTTCAACACTCTCACAGAGGTCATGGCTGTGGAACCATGTCACTTATTGTATTTGTTTTCCAAGGATTTCTTTTTAAATTGTGTTGTCCAGTTTCTTGCATCCTGAGATGTGTAAGCACAGTGGACAAAAGAGCATAAGGACATCCCAGAGAGAAACCCTTACAACACAAGCGCTCCTGGGGATGGAAAGCACCTCTCAAGTGCAGGAGATTTCAAACCTGTGAATTCTGTTAAAAATATATCACATTCACATTTTACCACAGGAGCTACTCCTTCATGCAGAGCAGGTGACATTTCAAGTCTCCAAAATTACAAATTGAGTGTTAGTATTAGAATTTAATTCCATTACCTCCAGGAGGTGACAGGAACATTGAGGGGAACAGAAAGAAGGAGCTGATGTCAAATGCACGAGGGAAAACCAAGCCATGCAGGAGTAGGAACAGTCAATTCAGAGCTCAGAAAGCAAACAATGTGACTAAAGTAACAACAGGCAAACAGGAATTAGCATGTAACAAGGAGAAATTAAAATGTCTGTTTCTCATCTCAGAGAAGCTCTGGCTCTGCTGTAGATCTCTGCCCAGCAAAGACAGAAGAACATTTGTTATGGCAAAGCATTCCAAGTGTGAAATCCAAGTTTAGATGAATACCTAGTATGAGTATGTAGGATGGTCAAGAGAAGCCCCAGCCCTGCTCATGGTGTCCTGAACATTCCCAGGCACTCCCTGTGCCCTGGGACAGACACACACCTCCAGGCTACCGCCCTCCTCCTCCTCTGCCAGCTCACTGAGTGCCCAGCCAGAGCACCAGCCCTCTCTGCAGCATCCTGGAAAATCCTTTCCAGGAAAATCTGGATGCCAGTGGGATCCCAGTTTCATGGAAATCTATCAAAAAGGAAAATTTCAATTCTCACCCCAAAACAGATGGCTCACTGCTGAACTTTGTAATGCTTCCAGATCCCATTTTAGTGAGCAGTTACTGTTCACAAAGCACAACTTCAGCATGAATGGTAATAGCACAGAGAGAACAACAGCACCCACCTGAACATCACCTTGCTCATTTACTCTAGCATGCCTCTAAACTGGAGACTTTGAGAGTTCAAGAGTGGGCAGAAAAAAACATCCCAACAAGCAGTACCCAAGAATCAATTTTCCTCAGGAATGACCCTTCTAAGGGCTTTTCTGCAGTGCTCACAATGGGCCTGGGGTATGATCTGGGCACTTCCATCCATCCCCTAGAAGACAGAATGGTTTAACTCAGAGTTCCCTAAAATGAACCAACAGTTCCAATTAGTTTACTTACTGATTTACCAATATTGTATACAATAAAAAGTAGCAATTTTACCATGCTCTGATCAACATAATTTTGTGCTGAAAATAGATCAATGATATTTACTACTTAATATCACATACAAATATTATAAAATATAATTTAACTTATATTAAAGTTGAAACTGTCAATATTTCTTTCAGACTTTGGTATCCCATGAGAATGAAAAATTATCTCAATCCACTTGTTTTTTGCAGATGCAAATATTTCCTCAGTAACAGGCAAAGGAGACACCATTTATATTTTGAAATTGCATTAAGTGTACCATTAAAGAACAAATACAGAATTAATATAATTGCTACATATATAAGGTATTTGAGTATAAAGGTTGGCGAACCTTATTTAAGAAATCTCATACATGTAAACTTTGTCCAGAAGTCCAAATATTGCTTGTCCCAAGAAAAAAGCAAACACCTCCCATCATCAAATCAGCTCTGTGACAGGGAATGACCTTCCATTATTTCACAGCAATTTGTACATATAGAAAAAAAATCTATTTGGCTAAGAGCTGCAATCACTAAAGCGAGATGCAACAAAGCCACACAAAAAAAGCAGGATCAAGTAAGGAAAGTATTTTAGTGATACCCAAAAGTGACTTCATCTCTCCGTGCCCATCCCTGTAACTTTGCCTACACAACTGCTCTGCTACATGGATTTCACTGTTTCCCTTTCCAGCACCTTCACACCTTTAATGATATTTCTCAACATATTTGCACTGCTAAAAATGCTTAATTTGGCTTTTTTCCCTGCCGTGACTGAGGCTGTGTGTGACCTTGAATTGAATGCCACTGTAACAAGCTGTCTCTCACCGTGGGAGTTCTCTTTTCTCGGGTTTGAGCGCAGGATCTTTGATTTGGTAAAGCAGCACTCGATAATTTTCTCCAGCCACAGAGGTTTATGGATTGCCCAGGCTTCAGCAGCAACAGCAGCGTTGTACACACACACAATATCCTTTTAAGAAGGCACTTTTGCAAAGTGCTTTGAGAACCCTGAGCTTCACAGCCCCCCGGAAGGTAACTGAGCAGGATGCAGGTATTGCTGCAGCTTCCTGCAGTGGCAGCCCCAGCAGGAATTCAATAACGCACAGTGAAAACAATAAATCCCGCTGGAATTACAGTGACTAGCAAAGCTTTAAAAAAAAAAAACCCAAAACAAACAGTAAAAAGTGTTTTTTTCCCCTCTACAATGCTCCATAACGCTGTGCTTGGAGAATTCACTGGCAGTAATGACAACACTCCTGGGCCCAACACGAGTCTCCGTTTTCCACACCTAATGACAGCAGAGTGTGAGGAGATCCCAGCAGAAGTTTTCTGATCAGCTGCCTTCAAAACCCAGTGGAAATACTTACAACTCAATCTCATCCCAGTGAGATGATCCCCCTTCCAGATCAAAGGAAATTGATTAGATTAAAGAAAATGGCCAGAATTTTGCTTTTTATTTAAATGTATGACTCAAACCAAGATGAGGTCTGCTTTGTGATGGAATATGAAAGAGTCACACTTCTTGCACTAGAAATAGTTAACAGGATATCAAGTACAACAGCAGTGTGCATACAGCTGAAATGGCAAATAGTGACGGGAAAAATCATCTAATTTTGTTACACAGGGTTTATAATGCAACAGATGTCTCTAATTCCCCAAAGCATCCACAGCAAGCTACAAGACCAAAATCTCTGATGTTTTGTACATTAGAAATCTCTGGGTGATGGTGAAATGGGTATTTAGCAAAAGCTAAAAAAAAACCCCAAAAAAAAACGCTCAGACTACAAAGAGTTTTCCTCTAAACTTCAAAAACTATACTGAGGATGAGGAAGCTTTCCAACTAATAATGAACAGAACTTTCTTGCAAGTTTTCCATGTATTTATGGCATACTGTTTTTAAATAAGCACTTCAAGGGATACAGGGGAGGCTTAGACAAGAAACCTGAAACCAATCCTGGCCTCCAAAATGTGGGACACTGCAACATAAATTGAATTATACATCATGGCATTACAGGAGACAGATTAATTTGCACAGGTTATCTACCTTCCAGCAGCTCCCCAGATTTTCATGGCCTCTGCAACACTTGAAAGGTTTGCTCCAGCCCATCTTCCCCCTCGTCTCCCTGCTCTGCATTATGCCAGATTATTCTGTTATATAGGTCAAACTCTCTTGCAGAAAAGACCCACATCTTTTTTGTAATATATAAGGCCAGAGATGTTAACTTTTTAAAGCCATACCAACCCCATGACAATTATTTCAATTTCATGTAAAGGTCTTTAAATAGATCAGCTTAGTAAATGATTATGGGGCATTTTCCTATTAAAAACTCTCTTTCCATAGTGAGACAGGGCTGCTAATACCCACTTTGAGGAAGCACCTGAAACCTGTGCACCATTTCCTACAGCAGCCAAACACTTATTTTTTCAGCATCTGACAAATGCACAGGGAAATTTGTACATGCACTTGTTCATTAGTGACACCAACCTGTCCTTGGAGAGACTGGATATTAGTCCTCCTGAGCAATAGTGATACCTACATTTTAATGGTTCTGCATGGGAGCTGTTAAAAAGTGTTCCCCATTTTAGTGGTGTGCACCCAGATTACACTGACACAGCTGAAGAAAAAACTGAGTTTCAGAGACTACAATTTAAATGAGGGCTTGAGAAAAAAAAGAGGACAGAAACAAAAAAATTTGGTAATTTTAACTTTCTCATCCCCCCAGCAACATACATTCCATAATCTAACTACAAAATTCCTATTAAACAACTATGAAAATTCGAACATCTCTGACCTTGAATCTGAGACATTATTTTTTTCCATTTCATTTCCAGTTCTGAATATTCTCCTATTTGTATTAGATTTGGTGATTATTATGGATCTTATCGCTCCATATAGTTTTTAAAAACCACACAACCTGTGATTTATTCCACCTAAGGCTCCATACCTTGACATGTTGCTGAAAGTTCTCTCATTAGGTGAGCTGTGAGCTGTCAGTGGTTAAGGTGAAAGCTCTACTGAAACAAGCACTTCTGAGGGAGGAAAATATTAAATCTATTATGTGCACTGGAAAAACACTGTCTAGTCATCAGCTTTTCAAGAAAAAATCAGAAATACAGATCTTGCTTCCTCCAATGCAGTTAGGTGTGGGAGGGATACAAGTCCAAAGAGCTTTGGACTGTGCAAAGCCACCCCAGTTTTATGTAAGACATTCTAAATACATTGACTGGTGTGATATTGCCCAGGATAAACTGATACAGACTCTGCTGGTATCACTTGCAGCATTTTGATCATGGAAACAAACATCAAAATTAGCATTACTGGAAGAGAAGCACTGCAAAATGAACAGTGCTGCTTTGCCGCTGACGTACTAAAGCCACAATAAGCTGAGTTGGAACAATTAAAATAATTTGTTTCCTGCTCATTTTGTTATTCAATTTGGACAGATGCAGAGGAGATAACAGGATCATAAAGGAACACAGATAACCTAAAGACAAAGTGATAGAGTAAATCACCACAACCACTACATTCAAGATCTGAAATTGGTAGGCATAGAGGGGTATATAAATAATGACAATGCTAAGCAGTAAAAGCATTTTTGAGTTGATAGGGAATGAAAATTTAAATAAAAACATTTCCTGGCCTGCTCAGCCATAACAATGTTCTTTTGTTTGTATTCTTTGTAATTTAGCTGCTTGACAACTTCATTCAACCTTCAGCAGCAAACACAAGTATTGATTATCTCTGAGCATCCTAATGGCTGGAGACTGGGACACAAACCATAAAAGCAGAGTTTCTGGTTACAAGTGAAATTATAGTTTGCCTACAAGATTGCACAATAAATCAGAGAACAAATCAGCCAGCATAGGGCTCTGGGGTCACTAAAGTGATGTTGACACATTACAATAATGAGAACTTGAAACACCTCATGCCCTATTGATTTTTAAGCTGAATCATTGCCACTGCAGGAGATTACAAGAGTGTGTACTGGAATCATGGTCCACGTGGGAGATGCTGATGAAAAACACCAACAACTGCACCAAAATTGTTCTTTACCTGTATCTATTATATCACAATGCCTTTCTCCCTTGCCCTCACCCCAAGGTCTCAGAGTACAATTCCATCAATGTTTAACTGCTTAATTACCTCACTTAAAGCAGCTTTCCTTTCTCTTTTCTTCTTTGCCCACATTAGTTATGCAGATACATAATGCAGACTTGAAGTGACACTTTAAAACATCTCACAGAAACTGCATATTAGAAAACCTAGACTACAAGAAATGCTTTTTAATATTTCAAGTAGCTTTCCTGTATTCACTCAAATTATTCTACGCTGTAAAAAAAATTCCCATAATCACCAACTTATTTTCTCTGTACAGTGGAGAATACAACATGTAAACACCAAAAACCTTGCCACCAGCTAAAGATGAAAAATTTCTCTCTTTTTTTCTCCTTTTTCTTCCACTTGGTAGCACTGAGAACCAAAAGCTGTCAGAGGGGTGACCAGTGACACAAAATGATTATAGTCCTGTCACGACAAAAGGAGCAGTTATAATTTGCACTGCAGCCAATTACTTCAGGAACTCATCATTTTGCTTAAGGGTAGAAAATAATACCTCTATTATCCCTTCCAGCCAGGAGGGCTCTTGCTATGCCACAGAGGTGCAAGTAGAGAGAGAAAGTATTTAACTAGAGCCCCCACAGTAAATAAACTTTGAAATTTGTGGCTTATTCTTGGCAATAAGTACTTTTTAAGCACTGCAAAGGTGTTCTTAATGAAGCCTAACTGTTCATCATCTGTCAAAGACAGACAAAAGAAAGGGCTAAGTCTGGCTAAGTGAAGGAATGGCTCTGTGAAGAACTAGGTAACCTATGGAGAAGAGAAGAATTTTTTACCTCTTGATGCACTTCCCAGAGAAAGGGATTAGACAGTTAAATATATCCTAAGGATTAGCTCCTGTTAGGCTCCTCAGAGATATGTTTTTAATCAGTGGCTTTGCACTTGGCATTTACTCCTTTAGGGGGTTGGAAATTTTCAAGTTATTTCTCTTCTTCCATTTGAAATTCAGTGTCATCAGCAAGACTCCAAAGAAAGGGGGAACAGAAGGGCAAGGAATCTCAATTTGTGATAGAGCCCTATCCTTTCAAGTTCCTCTCACTTTCTAAGGTGCTTATCCTCAACCCAGACCTTGAAGAGTTGTGATTCCCAATCTTCCTTCAATGTGGATTAGACAAAAGGGAAGCTGCAGCAACAGGCAGGTTTTTAAAGGAACAGAGATGTTTGTGTTTGTGCAGATGTGTGAGGATGCACCTGTGAACACACAAATCCCCCACCACCCCCAGAGCACCTGCAGTTATTTGTTCTTGCCTTCCCTCCCCCTTTCCCAGCAGGTACCTCAATTTTTGTTCCTGTCCACACCCAAACTGCTGCTGCTCCATTTCATACCTCATCCTGGGAACTGCACTGGAGACATCCTCGAAAATGTGAGCCCATCAGCTGTGCTAAGTGCCACAAACCAGCAGCTACAACCATAATTAATGGGAGGAAACCATCCCCAGCAGGATCCCCTGTGCAGTCTGGGGGCCTGTGGGCAAGGTTCATTACCAACAGAGAAAGTGCAGCACAGGACAAGCTACCTGCCAAAAAAAACAGGCTTTTTCTAGGAGGAAAATTTCAACAAAGCAATATGTTTTTGACAGCTGGAAAATAGTACTGCCAGGGAATCCAGTGAAGGAGATGCTCGGTGTTTGCACAGAAAGAACAAACAGCAGAGAGTACAACAGCAAACAGGACTGGCTGCAAAGATGCTGCAGGACTTGGAAAGAGTTTAAGAGAGAGTGCACAGAGATGTGGACAGGAGGAAGCCCACACTAATTACCAACTGAGCTGCCTTGGCTCAACCCTTGCTCTCAGGACACTGTGAAGTTGCACAAAAAGAAGCAAATCCCACCCAGATTACTGACATAATCTGTTAGGGCTGTGCATGTTTCTCATATTTTATTGTTTCTATAGGTTTTTTCTATTAGAGGAAACAGTATATTCAGCATTCTCCTTGTGGTTCTGTAACTTCTAGAGAATCCGTATCAGTAAATGTAACAAATCCCTAAGCTCATTTTGCTAATATCAATCTTAATTAATGGCATGGTAGAATTCATTAGACAATGATTTTCACAACATTTGATGCTGGGCAGCATTAGCATACAATCATAACACCAATTTCCATCGTTCATCAAAATACAAGTCAAATAATAGGGAATAGTCCACTGAGTAAGAAAAGCCAATTTATTGATACTAAAAAATAGCTTCACAAATTTTTACCATGCATATAAATATATGGAAAATTAAAAGAGCTACAAATGTATTGTTACAATTCATATTCTGGGAGAAATACAATGGGAAAGAGATGAGTTTTGACAAAGAAGCTTTGCCAGCACAAAAAATACTGCAATTTTTTCTCAGTTTTGTCAGTAAGATAAAGTCTCAGCAGCATCGTCATAATCTGTAAACCTTATTTACAACAAGTCAGGACCCCTTGGCAGAGCACTACAATCACTGGCACGTGACAGGAACTTTCCCTATAATTTGCAGTAACAACACACCTGGTTCAGCTGCACAGAGTTTAGTCAGAATGAAAATTAGAATGCAAATTTTAGAAGAGGGTCCAAGAGAACATCCATGATTATGACAGAAGATCACAGTGGTTAAAAGATTCCAAGATTCTTGCACAAAACCCAGAGAAATAACACTAAGGCTGCTTATTTTGTAAAGGAAATGAAAAGCAGACTCAAAATAAATACCAAGAGCTGGCACAGAGAACTAGAAAATTCAGTTCTCAGGGAAAAAAAAAGGACATGGGAATATGCAATGAAAATTAATAGAACAGCAGAAGGATATCTCTCCTCCCACAAATTCTACCTGACAGAATCTGTTTTTAAACACTGCGGGTGTTTATTGCAAGACTCATTGTCAAAGATGTGTTGCCAAACCTGGATACCCAAGGAAATGCAAGGGGTGCTCAAAGGGGAACTACATCTGATGTAGTTGATGGCTGAAACCTGTTGCCTTGAGGACCAAACTCATCCCTTCACCATTAAAATCCAAGGTAAAGCTGCTCCCGGTGCCCTGCTCAGCCCAAAGTAAAATAGATATGAAATAAGCTCAAGTCTGAGCAAGGCACTGTATTTCTCTCCACGTGGTTCTTTGTCTTCATTTAAGAGGGTAACACTGAAGGTCTTGGAGACACTTCTTTTTGACTGTTTTGTTAAAATTGAGAAGGTTTGTTTGTTTGTTTTTTTTTTAACTACGCCCTGCTCGGTACTGAAGCAGGGCTGGGGTTTTCCTCTTTGCCACACGATGTCAGTGTTGCCGAGCAAAAATTGGGAATTTGCATATTTATCAGGACTCAACTAAAAACTCAAGACATTTTGCTCCTTTAAGGTGATCACGGGACAACTTCACAGAGCGGAAAGATGCCCCAGTGCCATCAATCCCAAACTTCCCAAACTCCTAACATGGAAGGATGTGCACGTTCCCAGCCAGCACGGAATGACAGAGGTGCCAACATCACAACGCTTCTGTGGTTTTTATCTCGAGGGGATTGTGAAATCCCACCTCTACATCTCATTGGCTTGAATTTCTGAAGGCTGATGAAAATGAATCCGTGTTGTGTTTATAAATCTGGTGAAGAAAACGAATTATGAGAGCAAAACTTAAAATATTCCTCGAAAGGCAAAACGAGCCCTGCCATTCCCACCTCTCTGGGGATGCTGCCAGTTCAAGCTGGGAAATTGGTCCCTTGAGCTGTGTCAGAGATCAGCATTTCAGACCTGAATGGGGCAGGGAATTGTGCCATAACCTGCTCCCTAACCCTCCAGCACACATCTCTTTTGGAGCTATCATTCTAAAATGTAAAAATATGCTTCCTAGAAAATTCATAGTGCTGCTAAGGCACAATCGAATTCAATCCTTGCTCTCAGTCACCCAAACCTGGAGAGAGAATGGAGGCCTGGAAATAACAGGATCACTGTAAAATATATCCTTTATACCTTATAACTAAAAATCCAACCATATAGATTTTTTAGAACTAGACCTTTCTTCTTGCAATACCACTGACAAAAGATTCAAAGTAACTTTTCTTGAACACTTTTTTTATGTCTCAGTCCCATTTTTCCCCCTATAATCCTTTTGTATCTCTTACTAGCCCACACTGTGTCCCACATTTGGGGTATGACAGGTTAAAAGTCACACTATGTCACCTTCTGGCTTCAAACACTGGAATGTGATTCATTCTGTGCAGCCTCAAATAAAAATCCTTCCCATATGGGGGATGGGGAGAAGGTACTAGCAAAGTTCAGCTCCTGTGTGTGTTTGAGGCTGTTTAATTTGCACTAAAAAGCCCAGCAGATGTATGAAACACTGCCTGAGGTCTAATGTATACACTGATGTACCCAGACAGAAGCTTAACACTGCAGGAAAAGAGAGCAGGAACACAAAAAAACTACAAAAGGTGGATGCAAATGCAATTTTCCTTGGTATATCTGTCTCCCTCACCATCTGTATCGACAGACTTTTATTTTTTTAGCACTTCTACACAAGAAGAAATTAGAAAATAAACGGTAATTGTAAATATTGAAGATGATGGCCATGTTGTTTCAAATCCCTTGCCCACTTGTTACAAGGTACTGCTGTGCATCTTGTGTCTTCCCCGTTAACATTTCATGGAGAACTTCCATGAACATACGTTTGTTCTCGTTCCCAACACTTTGTTCTGTCACTGTGACAGATGGCTTTACACTGAAGCATATGAAAATATTAAATTTCTTATCAACCTGTTGAAGTTTGTAATGCCTGTAAGTAATAACCATCTTGGCAGCTATTCTTTTAATACAGATATTACAGAAAGCTATTAGTGCCTCCATATCAGTTTGTTATTTGTCACAGACTGTTTTAAAACTACTGTTTTCTTTGAACTTGATTAATAGTAGCAGTGTTGCATTCAAAATAATATCATTTCTAACCAGAATATTATTATTATTTAATATTTGTTTATTCAGAAGTAGGAAATTCATTTTAAAAATTACAGTTAAGGCATAATAGGGGCTTGTGCTGTACCAAAAGGAGTGGGGAGGGTGCTGGGACTTGCTTCCCTGCTGTTCCTTCTCTGTCTAAGCACAGCAATTGATGGAGCACTGTCTTCAAGATTTGAATCGGTTCTCTATAACACAATATTCTATCCTGTGCCAAACGTGCTGCTGGCTCTAATAACTACATTTAAAAAACCCAAAACACAGTGAAAAGAGGGTGTCCAGCATGCTCATCCTCCTCACAGCGCTCACATTGAATCAAGTTCACTTTCAGTTGGTAAACTGAAATTCCCAAGACAAGGACCACTGGTTAAGAACACATCCTTTTTATTTCTATCATTTCTTCAGCTGGAGGTTTTTTGACAAGAGGTTGCTGGTTCCTATATTCACTGTGTAGAAGACTACATAGGAAATAGCACAACAGAGCCTCTCTGACCCCAAGCCACTCTTACACTTCTCAAATAGTAAAATAAAAAGTCTTAACTAATGTTGAGCTCTAATATGTTATGTGTAATCAGCTTGTTATTAAAAAAAACTTTAACGTTATGTTAATAGATGTGAAAGTCTGCACAGTCCTCAGAGAAAAAAAAATGCTTTCTATTAACAAAGCAAAAATAGATTTCAAATGTCTGTGTTTAAAATGCTAAAGGCAATACTACAGGAATAAGGGGAGTTGGGGTATGTAAGATTTTATAAGAGGTTATACCAAAGCAATCTTCAAACACATCAATTCTATGATATCTGTCCTAATCATTGAGAGGATTACTCAGAACTCCCATAAATACAGACCAAGGACTCACTCAGAACTAAGTGGCCATCTCCAGCTGAGTGTCCCCAGCAAGCACAGTGTGAGAGAAGAAACACCCCAGAGGGGAGCTGGGAGCAGGGACTGAAGAGGTGCACACTCCTCACTGCACTGTTCCTCAAAAAAAGAGTCAGGGTTTTATCAGAAACTTTGCAAAACTCCAGTATTTCCCAAACTCTGTTCCTAGGAAACACTTCTGATGTTGATTCACTGCCTCACCTCATGGAGAGTGACAGCAGCAGGAGGTCACATTCTGAACTTGGGTTAAAAACCCTTTTGGTAAGAACATGAGAGATTCACCTCTAAATGGGAATTAAATTTGGTATTTGAGAAAGATTTTCTATCTTAGAAAAACACAGACTGAGAACGAGTTCTGTCAGCTATAAATCAATTCTGTAGAACATGCTTACATAAATTGCTGCATTTTTCTGGCATTTGCTTCCCAAACCTTTCCTAAAAGCCTCCAGTAATAGAAATCCCACAATCTTCCTAACTCATCTGAATAAATATTAAGTATTCTCACAATCAGGAAGCCTTTCTAATGCCCAGTCTAAACCTTCCTTTGTGTAATTTAAGCCCACAGCTTCCCAACCTACTCACTGCAGCCGTGGAGAAGAACAAGTCAATGCTGTTACATCCAATTACGTGTCAGAATTTGTTTCTTTAAGCAGAAATGCAGTCTCGTGTCTGCAGGATTGAAAGATCAAATGAAACATCTGTTACTAACTCAAGTTGGACCCAGGCACTTTCTACAACATTCAGGAAAATGAAAAGGAAATTTGTCAATGAGCTAAAAAGGACAATTCCTTTTGCAATGCCAAAATGAAACACATCAAAGTTGGAGTGCTGTCTGGCTCTTCCATGTTTCAAGTTTTCTTAAAACATAGGTAAAATTTGGAAATTTGTTAAAGTAACTAAAAAGGATTGGTAGCTACCTAACTCTCCTCCCTTTATTCAGTGAAATAACTGTCTCAAAAAACCTGCTTGGATCCAGTTAGAATTTTACAGTCTTTGTGCTTCACAAACACAAAGCTTCGGGGGGAATAAATGTATACATCCTGCATGCCATTCCTAAAGATAATTCCCCGTAAGAATCTCAGCTCCCTCATCCATCTTTGTCATGTGTTATCTTAATGGGCAAAATGCCCTTGGCTCCTCCAGTGGTGCTAAAACCTGAAGGAAATAAGAGCAGCCCAAGCCAGCTCCCTCCTGAGAAGGCACAAGATAATCTACCTGAGTCATACACTTGGTGCATGATTAGTTGGAATTTTTAACCTCCACTTCTCTTGTTCTACACCACAGCCAAAATCAAGCTGTGCACCAGCCAGTGACTCACACCCCATTATTTTATAATATTAGTAATTCAGCTGCTAATTACCAAAAAAAAAAAAAAAAGTTTACTACAAATTCATGGAATAAATTTGCATCATTTTCCATAGATGTGTTTCAAAACTGCAGGGGCTTTTACCTCTTCATGCCAGTTGTGCTTCCCCCTCAGGCTGGAACGAGGGGAATGAGGGGCTGGAATGAGCTGCTGTGTGAGTACCCAGGATCTGGGGTAACACAGGCTGGAAGGAAGGAGCTTATCCAAGGACAGTCCTTCAGATCCTCCTGGATTCACTCCCTGGAGGATCAGGCAGAGTCTGCATCAGCTCCCAGCCCTTCCTTCACCCAACACTTCCCTCCCAAGTCCTGGCCCTGCACTTCCTGTCACCCCACACTTGTCCTGCGAGCTTAAACTGACAGGATGAATGTACAGAGCAATAATTCAGAGAAATTCATCCAGAGAAAGGATGTGAACCAGGAGCAGGCAGAGCTAATCAACTCTTGAATGTATCAGCAGAAGTTTATAACTTTTATCTCTTTATGAGACAGTTGATCACACACACATATCCACACTTCTATAAATTTGAGAGAGTAATAGAGCTTTCTAGCAGACTTTGGCAAAATAAAAAAACCTCATAACCTCTGTTGCAAAAAAGCCCAATAGGCAGCTTAGAGATCTCAGTCAGCTGTGAGAGCTACAACCTCAAATGTCTGACAACTTACAATAATAATTTTATAATCCTGATTAAAAATCATGGCCAATATTTGTCTTCCAAGGTAAACTAAAATGCAATGTTTTTATTTAAATGCAAAACATTCTAAAAAAATGTCTTAGATGTAAAATAAAGATTTCTAATCTAAATGATAACTAGGAAAGGTTGAAGCAAAATACAGAAATTAAAATGCCTGGGACAGAAACCTCAGGTGTGAATCAGAGCCTCTTTTATAAAAGACTCACACAGGGAGCAGGGAAATCTTTTTTTTTTCTTCAGGTTCCCTGAGAAGATGAAACACTGAGGTCATCTGCAGCATGGGAAATCTTTATTTGCCTAGCAAAAAAAATATTTTTCAAGACAGCAAAGACTTCTTAGCACTGGAACAGGTGGTCTGAGGAGGGAAGGGACCTTCCCTTCCTGACAGCTTGAAAGATTAACAGGATCTCAATCACCAGTGACACTTGACTCCTTGCAGGGAGGAGGGCTGGGGCTCCATGACATGGAAGAGTGTCCTCTGCATCACTGTTTTTAAAAATCCACAGCAATATTTAGGATGAAACCCTTAAACTGACACAAAAAAAAAAAAAAACCAAAAAAACAAAAAACCTGTACACAGGGAAAGATGAGACTTTTATAATTTTCTTGCTACCTGGAACAAAAGGATTTTTTCACATAAATGCCTCACTGTAACACCAGGATGGAATTTTGTTCTTTGCTTGCTCATTTACATGTGGGCAAAAATGAATGAAAGCAGAACTGCCACAATGCCTCCCCTCTGCAGAGTGCCCTGGCCAGGCCTGGAATGCAATCATTAATTAGTGAAACACTCACATACAGACGTGATGCTTCTATTAATTAGAAGAAATACCAACATACAAACAGGGCTTTATTTTTCATTGCCCAGTAGCTGATGGCTGCTGCAGGAAGAGCTCAGAACAGTCACAGCATCGCTGATGTTTGCTCTTTGCACTTACTCTTTTTAAAAGTTTGCTTCTTTTACTTAGACCAAGACCTGACCACTGCAGTTTCTCATGGGACATGAAGGATTCCACAGGAGCTCAGTTCCTGTAGTGGTGCCTCAGGTTTTAGCTTTTGTATGTTTTAGATTCTGTGCTGCTTTAGTGTGTGGCTCTGGGATTCATATCAAGGAAGGGTGGGCTCTCTGCACAGAGCAGGGAGACAAAACAATTCCTGCTCCAGCTGGGCACCAAGGACAAATGATCCAAATCTCAGGCCCAAGAGCAGAAAAAATGTGGGCTGAAGAGAGAAAAACAAGGAGGATGGGACTTCATAAGGTAAAGCTGGAACTGGACAATGAACTCCAATCTGCAAATGGAGCAGAACTTATAGAAGTGTGAGTGGTTGTGCATTTTGGGACCGTTTTGGTTCATCTTGGGTGCAGCCCTGGTTGGGCTCTTGTGCTGCCCAAGGTGGATCCATTGAGGGCTCCTAATACATCCCTACTTTATTCTTTAGTTCTGTTCTAGGTCAGCCTTTTCAAGGGATCAGTAGCTGCTGCCAACGATATCAGCATGCCCCAGACCCTCCTTTTAAAGCCTCATTTCACTGATAATTCCCAGGCTGTAACACTTTTCACTGCTGAGCTCTCCCCTGACCCCCAGGCTCCAGTTCTAAAGACCATCCTGAAGTCCCTGCATTCAAAAGGGGCGCAATTAGTGAGCTGCAGCTACTACAGGGAGCTGCTAAAACCTTCTGCTCTCAAGATTAAAATTGGGCAAACAGAACTTCTGCTAGGCTGTTTTGAGCATGACTGTGCTCAATTTGATTTACCAACTCTCATAAACACATAGAAACTTGTTTAAGAGACTGTGACATATTGAAAATATAATTGGAAGTAAGGAAAATATAGTAAAATACCCAATGCCAATTCTTAATATTTCCCTTTAGCAAAGTCTTTCTTCCTGTTGTGTCTCAAAGAGTGAGCAAGGATAAGAAAAAGGCTCAAGCTTTCAAATATGAAAGTCAAAATGAAATTAAGTTGCTTCACACAGCCTCTCTGTTGGTACAAAGCTCAGTCTGCCACAATTGGATTTTTGATTCTGCTGGCACTGAGAAAGCCTCACAACTGGAATGAAATGCCATTTGAAATCAGATCTGCTTCTGAGATGAGTTTGCTCCCTGGCACAGCAGTGGTATCCAGCTTTTCCTTGTAACTGTGAAGATTAGTGCAGGATTACAGCCTCAAGTGGTGCTGGCTTAGCCAGCAAGGTGGAAAACCAGGATATCCCACCCCTGTTCATCATCCAGACCTCATCAATAAACACTTCTTTTGCACATGGCTGAGGTATTCGAATGAAAGCATGAGATCATATTAATTTTCATTGCTCTTTCAAAATATTCCAATAAAAAAACCAAATGAATGGTTTGAGATTGCCCTGTGTCACAGGCAAATACCAAAGCTTCCCTGCAAGCCCAGGTGACAGCAGATCTATTCTTCTATAAAATGCATCTCTTGCTCTTGTACACACAACCTGCTGCTGTCATACATTGCAAAGCTGGGCCATGAGCAGCCAGCAGGCGACCTGCTGTCCTCAGGATTGCAGCCACAAGGACATGTCCTGGCACAAAGGCAGAGCAGCTCGAGAAAGGTGAACATTTCATGCTGACATGGAAACATAAAATTCACATAAAACAGTCCAGGAGGGAGCCAGGATGCTCCAGCAGGGCCTGATCTAAATGTCATGTTCTTATAAGATTTGCTTCAGTTTTCCAAAGATACTCAGGCTCAGCTTAAATTCCCAAAATGATGTTGGTTTTGTTAAGAGCATCAGGTAGCAGTGCAAGTTCTCAGTGCCACGTGTGCCTCTCACTTGGTGTAAGAGGTTTTTACAGTTAAAGAAGCCATTAGAGTGAGGTTAATTAGCAGTCAGAAACAAGTCCTCATGTAAGCTACAACTCATTTATCTGGAAAAACGATCAAACATCATTCCTGGATTCCTATTAGTCATGGAATCAGAAAGGTCAACTTTAACAAGGAAAACATTTAAGTTAAAAAAGACATAAACATCTGTCCAAGGAGCAGCACAGCACAAGCAGAATAATTCACATTACAAGGTGTAGGAGGTTGTTCTCAGGATTTCCCATCAATCTCCACCATAGGAGCAGTGAACAGAAAATCTTTGCTGAAGTTTTGATCAAGTTCAGGTTGGGCCATTAGTCATCAGTGCCATGATTTATATCTGCTTATGTCCTTCCCCTCCTCTTCCCAGACAAATCTGCCGTAATTACCAGAGAGGAAATCTCCTTAAAATTTCTGAACATCAAGTACATATAAACAGAGGATTAAAAAAGAACCAAAAACACAACAAAACGGATCCTCTGGTCTTCCACGTGAAAATGTTGAAGGGATTTCTAACCACCATTAGCAAAACCTTATATTTCATATGTAATAAATACTGATTTTAAAAGCTTCTTTGAATAATTTCTAAATATTTAACCAGTGTGCTTTTAATTATCTCTACCAAAATGCATGTAATTAATGAGTAGCTGCCAAACTCCAGGTATCCAAAACAGAGGAAAATAACAGTGTTTCTTTCTCCTGAGAATAAAACTACTTAAATAAAAACTGTGGGCACAAAAGTAATGCAAGGGATTTTCAAGAATTTGGGGGTATGGAGGAATACTTTGTTTTTGTCAACACCTGACACAAAGGAACGTTTTGAAGTTTTTATGTCTCAAAAAAAATACTGGGAGGATATTAAGTCCAGGCAGTAAAACTGGGCTCTTTGTCATGTTTAATTGCTCAGATTCATAACCTAGTTTTGCTGAATCTGGATGTTACTGCTGACTCAAGCAGTTTCTCCGTTTTAATAGAAAAAGTTTGCGTGTCTCCACTCCTGTGAGACGAAAGCAATTTTTGAAATATTCCTGACCATCAGTAAGATTTCTCTCTGCAGAAGCCTCATTGCTGTGCATGAAATCTGTAATTAACTACAGAACAAAAACAAAACTAAACCAACCAAAAAAGTCTCTGATTGCAACCTGGTGAAGGAAGCCATACTGTGCTTCATTTTCAAAGACAATGAAGGGAATCACAGCCTCTGCAATTTAGCACAGGTAAGAGAAATAGAAAGAGCAACAGGCATGGTGAGGACAAACAGAAGGCAGAAATGCTGGACTCAACTCCAATCCCACAAAGCAAACACGTTCCCACACTGTCCAAACTGAAGGTCAGCTAAGGTAAAAGCAGCGGGTGCACAAAGAAGCTTTGCCACGTTCCTTAACATCTCCACTGGATACCTTACAAAGAAAATAAAAATAAAATAAAATGGAAAAGACTTATTCCTGCAGAGAAAGAACTCCACGGCTGACATGATAAATTTAGAAGGAAATGCCACCAGAAGAGAGTTTTGGCAGTGACACATTTATTTCTTTCCACTGTCTGCTATCTCACCCTAATGCAGTCCCACGGTGTTTGGATTTTAAATAAAACAAAGGGTGATGCACCCTTTGAAAGGACAAGCCTGAGTTTCTCTTCCATCTGGTGGCTGTGTACTTCTCGTGTTCCAGAAGGCATCCCTGGGCACAGCCAGCAGCTGGGGATCAGTGTGTTCCTGAATTCCTGATCTCTCAGCTCAGCTGAGCAGAACACGTTCCCTTCCCTTGTCACACATTCCAAGACAACAGGAATTAAAGGCAGATAACTCTGCTTAGCTGATTTTCACCTAGATTGGAAATATACCTATTTATGGCACAGTAATAGTTTGAAAACTTTATCCTCAAATAAAGTTAACACATTTCAAAAGTTATGCTTAGTTCCTAGGAGATGCCATAAATTATGTCTCAATCCTGATATAAAACCCCCAAAACACTGAAAAACTCTCAGAAATAATCGAGACCCTCTTTGTTCCCATCTCTAAACCCTAGAAAGGTACAATCTTGTGACACAGTCCTTCTAACAAAAACTCCAAAATCCCTATCACTGAAATCAACTGAAAGCTTGACTTTAGTAGCTTGATTTTTACTAAGGAGTTAAAAAATACTCATTGCTTGCTTAAATTAAAGTACAAAGTAAACTTCAGACAAGATATTTTCTATACTTGACAATCCCTATGAATTTTTCCCCAGTTTACTTTTTCATAATTACCACCACAATAACTTAAAAACATGAGTTGGCCACATTTCTCCCCCTTCTCCTTTTTAAGTTGATGCTTTACTTACCACTTCTAACATATTTATTTTCATAAAATTAATTAGAAATTTAATAGCAATATTTTTCCTTACAAGAAGAAAAGCTCAAACATCCAATACTATTCTTAAGAACATTTCTCCAGACCTTTTCTAGCATTTCAAATACCACCAAGTTGATCACTCGAACAGTCAATTTATTACTTGTTCCTGGAAAAGTTTTCTGGTATATGAGCAAAACTGAAATCCTACATGAAACTTCTACTACAAGAAGAATAAATTTGAACAATTCCATGATAATGATGCTACTGAAGTGAGTAGTTTGAAGTTGGAAAGACTGAAGGTAACACCTTGAAATTGCTTCATCCATCCATTGATAAGTCATTCTGATTTCATATATTGATTTAAGTGGGAGTAGGCAAGAATACAAAGCTCAAACTTTCTAAAACTGTGCCTGGAAAGGGGTGCAATGAACTGTGCTGACACTCCTCGAGGTATCGGGGTGCTGGATGTGGACAGACACTGATTAAATGGAATTTCCTGCCCACAGCCTCCAGAGCAGACAATGGCAATGGGAGCTATTGTGTGTTCAAAGCATCTCAAAGGCCAAAAAAGGCACTGCTTTGGGAAGGAGAACCCCAAAGGGATAATCAAACCCCTCCTAGATCCATAGGTTTAAAGGAAGTAAAGCTGATGATTGACAGACACTACCCAGGCACTCGCAGAGCAGCCCTGTAAAGGATAAAACCCCAAAGTCTGCTTTTTTTTTTCATTAAATGATTCAAATCTGAAAAACTAAAAATTCTCCACAGCACTACTGCTCCTGCAGTAGACAAGGGAACACTGTTCATTGAGTAGGAGTTTTTTTCATTCCTCAACCTTACTTGTATGTTCAAGAAACAGATCAACACCAGAAACATTAAATATCTAAGAGAAAAGCTGCAATGTATGGTCAGAATATCAAGACATTCAAACTTTACCTATCTGTTTTACCTATCTGTTGCTTCATTTTAGAAATACACGTGGAATCAATGTACTGCATGTAAACTGATTTTTCTAAATAATTCATAAGAAAAAATTCAAACTTTCTATGTAACACTTACATAAATCCTAATTACTTCTGTGGTATGACCAAATTCCTTATCCCTACAGAAGTGACAAATACAAAGGCTGTTTTGGATGTTACTAAATTCCTCAGTATCCATCGAAATCAAGTACCTGAGGTGGTATTTAATGTACAGTCCTGGAAGCAATGTGATTTTATGGTGTCGGAACTGCAGAGCCCAGCATTCTACTACTGGGCTGAGCCAGAGTCTCCTCCATGTGACAGCAAGTCTTTCAAAAATATTATATCCTTATTAGGGGTCTGGATAAAGAGTCCTTTTTTAAAAAAAAAAGCCAGAGAAATCCACCTTCCCCATTCCCCTCAACATTTTTTGCACACTTTGAAATGTGTGGGTTTTTTAAAGGAAGAATATTGCTAAAGTCATACAAAGTATTTAAATTACTTTGCAATTATATTCAGCTGGAAACTGATAGGCATTTTTAAATCCTAGTCTTTTATACCCTGTTCCTGCCTTTTTTCAATGTAAATACATATAAATGGATTATTAGCCAAAATTACCTGTGTGTTTAAATTATATTTATTAACAAAATGCTGCTGCTGTTATATCCCATGCATTTTAACAAGTACAGTAATAAAACCGCCAAATACTCATAAATTGTGTTTGCTAAGATCAGTATATTATGCTGGTGACACACAGGGACCCTAAAGTTAAACAGGCACCCACGTTGGTCAGGAATCATGTAACCTGCCTGCAATAATAATCACCAGGCAATAATGCACCTGACAAACCCCCTTCTAATGAGACTCCTGCTCTCTTTCATATAAATGCTAATACATACTCCATCCACAGAAAGCCAAGCAGCTTTCTGAGGATGAAGTTCACGTAAACTTCAGCCAAACACGGAGGGAGGATGGATAATCCCTCCCGCACGTTGTTTTCTTTCGGCATCTCGCCGAGGAGCGCTCACACGCAGAGAAACGCGCTCGCGGCAGCAGCGCGGAGTGCTGAGCACAGCACACACCCGGAGCAGCCCCGGAGCATCCCTCGGCCCCGGGCCGGCGCCCAGCCCAGCCCGGCCGTGCCCGCAGCCCGCAGCCCTTCACCCGGCCGGGAGTAACAAACCCCCTTACCCCTCACCTGGACCGCAGCCCCAAATCTCTTCAGCCGGTCGGCAGCACCGCATCTTCTCACCTGATCGACATCCCCACATCTTCTCACCTGACCGACATCCCCACATCTTCTCACCTGACCAACATCCCCGCACCATCCCTCACCTGGCCAGCAGCCCCCTCACCTGACCGACATCCCCGCACCCCTCACCTGTCCGGCATCCCCCTCACCTGGCCGGCATCCCCTCACCTGGCCGGCATCCCCCTCACCTGACCAGCAGCCCCTCACCCCTCACCTGTCCGGCATCCCCCTCACCTGCCCGGCAGCCCCCTCACCTGGCCGGCATCCCCTCACCTGACCGACATCCCCGCACCCCTCACCTGGCCGGCATCCCCCTCACCTGACCGACATCCCCGCACCCCTCACCTGTCCGACATCCCCTCACCTGTCCGGCATCCCCTCACCTGGCCGGCAGCCCCTCACCTGTCCGGCAGCCCCCTTCACCTGGCCGGCATCCCCTCACCTGGCCGGCATCCCCTCACCTGGCCGCTCAGGTGGGGCCGCCCCGCATGCCCCGGCCCCTCCCGGCGGGCACAGCCGGGCTCGGGCGCTGCCCGGCGCTGGCACAGGACGGATCCCGCCCGCTGCGGAGCCGCCGCCGTCTCACCTGAAGGGCATCTCCCCCGCCCGCGAGCAGCCGCCCGGGTTTCATGGCCGGAGGAGCCGGGCGGGCCGGCCCCGCAGCCCGGAGCATCCAGCGCAGCCCGGAGCATCCAGCGCAGCCCGG
>QUSF01000022.1:9853831-9877893 GCA_003676055.1 Chloebia gouldiae
TCCTACTTGGGCACAGCAAATGAGATACCAGCCCATCAGCTTTAGGAGGAGTGGAAAAAACTGCTCCCTGGCAATGAAAATACATCATTTTAAGGGCTTAATTTATTTCCTTTATTCGGTGATATTAGTTCTGGATGCTTTCCTGCAGCATATCAGGTCTCTACAAACCCCAGTATCACTATGGCTAATCTATAATAACATAACTATCTGCAGTTCATTCCATCTCCTGCACCAAGCCATGAAACTCAATTACCAAGTGAGAAAAAGATGGAGAAGCCAAAACAATGATGTAGAGCAGGTGTCAGGGTGTCAGTGGAGCTGCCACAGTTATTGCTGTGTGCAGCTGAAGCCCTTCAGAAATTGGGAACACTCAGGGCAGCCCATTCCCAGCCCACGCAGGGCAGCACCCGACAGTGGCATTTACACAGAATTCATCAGGTAAGAGGCCCCAAGTTCAACCTGTCTTTCTCCCACCCCCTTATTTTACCTTAAATAATGTTGATGTAATACAACATTTACACATTGAGGTTTTTTACCTCTCAAAATAAGCATTCTTCTCTACTGTATTTTAAAATGCCAGTACATCAGAATTCATTACAGAACCAAACAAAACCAATAGAACACATGCATTTAATAGAGGAATAAACTGCAGCAAGAAACGGGTTTTAGTATTTAATGGCATGAATAATGAATTAAAAATTAAGTTTAAATTATGTTGAAGGTCATAGAAAGAGCCTCAAAGAAAGATAGTTAAACAGACATTAAAAGGAAGATTTAAATAGGTGATCTTTTAGTATTCTAGCAAAAACACTCTGTCTTTCACTCTTTATTTAAATTAAAATACCACTCAGTGACTGACCTTTTTAACATGGCCTAAGGGAGCAGGGTATGATCTTGTTAGAAAAGAAGTGATATTAAAACAGCAATACTATTAAAAAGCAGAAGATGATGGAACCCACAGATTAAAATTTGTTTGCTCGGAGAAGTTTAACTTTTATGAAAAGTCCTTCCTGCTACACGCAGAGACAACTACTGCTGTAACCATTTTGGTAACCAGTTTATGGACTGAGTTAATAAAGACTGTCCTTAAAAAAAAACCACAAAGATAAATCCCAGGTTTTCTGACATTTCAGCAAAGTGTCCCTTCTTTTCAACCTCCCTTGGCTGCCAGTGGTGGCAGAGAGGGACTTCTCGAGCTCTGCTCCAGAACATTCCTTCAGCGGTGTCCTTCAGCTTAACTCCCCACTTCCAGACTTGTATCAAGAGGGGCACAGATCCTGCCCAAAGTGAGGGCGAGGTTTTGGCCTTCTGAGGAGCCCTCAGGAAGGCACCTGAGACTGCCAGGTTGTGGTTACAGCCCTGTGCAGACCTCAGCACTGTCACAGGGGAGCACAGACACAGCTCTTGAACAATCCTCACCTGACTGATCTCTGCTACTCCGAGGCAAACTCCAAAATCCCTACTTCCCTTACTTCAGATGGAGTCTGTCTCTAGCTATGGAAATGCTGAATCCCCACCAAGAACTGAGCAGCTAAAACAAGTCACTGGTTCACCCCTCCCAGAACTTCCATCCGAGCATCCTCACAGCTCTGCACAGCAGAGCCCCGAGCAGGGGGCTGAGCCCCTCCTCAGCATTTTGGCACCAGCAGGAAGAGCAGTGGGCTGGTGCCACCCTCCCCATGGCCACACCACGGCACAGGCTGGCACGCAGTTAAACACTGGCGCTGCAGAGTTTTACACGTCGCCGCTCGGAAACCAAGAAATGTGCTCTGCCTCTGAATTTCCATGTGGGTTTTAATGGATTAAAGCATCGCTGTCATGACCTAGAGGAAATTCATATCAATTGGATGGCTGGCAAAACCTTGGGGAGGCTGTGTCCTTGACTTCACTGAACTTGTCTGGTGTAGCAATTAGTACATTACTAATTAAATATAAACCACTAGAAGAATAAACTGCATTCAATGAAGCAACCAAAATCTGATGTCACAAATTATGTGCTGTTAAAGGGAACACTTCAAAATAAAGGTGTCCAGGAAAGCAAACACTACTGTCTTCCTGCAAGAAACCCAGGTGAAAATCCCCCCAAAACACTAAACAGGCAAAGATCTAAACTCTGAGAAGCTTCTTTACATCTTTTGGGTTCCAATATTCAAATATTGCCAAAAAGACAGAACCACATATGTGTATATAGGATATTCTACAATGTTTTAAGCAAGAGAGATTCTGTTGTCTCTTTGTGATACTGAATTTGCTGAACATGCTCAAAGATGACATCCTCTATACTAAAAAAGAGAATAAACTGGAAGCCCTCCAGTTCTTTTGCTGCAGAGACTGAAATGAGCACCACTGAAACCAGGCATAACCTGAAATCACATTTGTCTTCATTCATTTCAACCTCCTCATGAGGTAAAAAACACAAAAGTTACCAGCCAGGCCAGCCATCCCTTGGTATACTGTAGGTGCACTGTAAATATTTTCTTCAGTTTAATTCGTGGCTGGAAGGGGATTAAGGCAAAATATTCTGAGAACTAAAATTAAGTCAGTGCTGAGGGTTGGATGGATTTCTAAAAAAAAAAAAAAAGCATTTCTATGAATTTATACATATTGTCTGATTTAAATGGTTGGATTTCTTTTCCCCATCTTTACTGAAATTTCAGAAAAAATGCTCCAGTGATAGGAAACATAGCAATATAACCTTTTCCTTTTCAGATCTCAGTACAGTTTATTAAAGAAATTGGTCTAGTAAAGCAAAAAAAAAAACCAGCAAAACAAGGCAAACGATAACAAATAAACCAAACCAAATAAAAAAAGAGCAAACATTCGTACTTATCTATCCTTAAAGTAAATCAAGGTAATTTGAACTATTCTAACCTCACCTCTTTGCACAGAATTTGTGGGGTATTGCTATATAGAATGGAGATGACAAAACTTTCTCTCACAAATTCTTTGATATTCATAATACCAAAAACATTCTGCCCTATAGCCCTTTAAAATCTCTACATACAAAAGTAACTGGAACAAGGTAAAACTTCACAAAATCAGATAATCAAGTTCTGGTTTTGAAGATGGAGGAAACAGATACAGATTTTTTAAAAATCAGAATCTATTTGACTCAACTTATGTTTTTTTCAGATTGCCATGGAATCTTCACCAAAATTGTGTCTCCTTCAGTAATTTTTCATAAGAGTTTAAAAAAAAGAGTCTCCAGGATTAGCTAAAGATATTATCAAATCCATGGTGATGTGGGGCTCTCTTGATTTTGAGTCCAAAGTCTGAAACATTGCTGGATTGCTAACAATTCTTTCTATTCACTTTTATTTGTAGCTAAAACCAACTTTTTGAATTTTGAATTAAAACATGAATATTGTGTCTTCCAGACAAATAAAGCATGGAGAAGCCTGCACAGACAAGAAAGTGAAAGCTGTTCCCCAATTATTTGCACAGCATTTTCCTCTGATTATGTTTTAGATGTTCTCAGAGCTCTTAAAACTCAAATGTTGCACGAATTAATTCCAAAGAAGGAGGTGCAGGGGTGGGCAGGAAGGATCAGCATTGAGTACAAGTCAGTTTAATTTGCAGGTATTTGAGAGGACATTATAACAATGACATGAATAAGGATAACAAAATGTTAACGAAAAAGCACTGTCAGTAATGATACATGCAGATAAATGGCAAACGTACTTGCATGAACTCTATCATTACTGCTTCAATCACAGTCATACTTAAACTTTGGGGAGCTAATTCCATTTATAAATTCTGCTGCTGCACATCAATTATCAGCAGCATTACTAACAGTGAGGCACAGAACTGCTGTGCCAGGGTGACTGATTGTCTGGCATTAGCTCTGATAAGAGAAGGGTTGCAAACCACTTTAAATGTCAAAAACCTGCAACAATAATGGGCATAAGCACCAGTTATACTCCTCTAACTTCCCTGCCTTCCTGGCAATTCATTATTCTGTCTTCCCATCGCTACATCCTCTAACTAAAAACATAAATGCCAAAGAGCGCTGATCTTCCTTACAGAAAATTCCCAGAGTCTTTATTGTGAGAGAATTATCTCACTCAAAACCAGAGTTAATTCCCTGAGCAAAATATTTGCCGTTGGTCTATTTCAAGATCAGTAACAAAATTTTGATTTCGGGGAATTACAATCAATCCTTTCAACACAATTTAAGAAAAAGAGAAAAACTCAACATGAGATTTTCTATAGAAATTTCCCAGTGTGGCTCCAGCAAAGGGGGCAGGAGGTTAGGAAGACTTACCCAGAGGTGCTGTGAGCATGGCTGGTGTTGCCACTCCATCACACGGCGCCCTGCCCAAAGCACAGCAAGAGCTGCAGGAGCTGCCTGCTGGACATGCAGCCTGAATGCCAACTGCCTGTGACATTGACTTGTTTGCAGCCTCTTGTAGTGCTGCCGCTATCAGTGTTATATTTGTATAGTAGAATAACATGAAATATTGATTCTGGAGTGCTTATCAACTGGACCTGCTCAAAATACTCTTCCTACGAAGTTCAGCGCTGCTTCTCATGCAGAACCAGTGCGGTGTATTTGTGCAGGGAGCTGCTTGCTTTCTCACAGCACTTTGAATCCTTTCCTCGAGACGTCAGCTATAACTTTCCAAAATCCAGGGACAGTGGGAAAAGACACAAACAGTATTTTCTGAAATTGGGTGAATTGCCCTTTAAACTAATTTAAATGATATGACAGAATGACTTTAAAAGACAATGTCTCTTCCATTCTAGCTTCAATCACTACTCTGAAATCTGACCTGGGGCAGGATGATGACCAGCAAATTTCTAATTGCAAAATCAATCACTAAATATTCTAGGCTCCTTTTTTTTTTTTTTCATTTTGCATGAGGTATTTTGGGCATATTCTGTGTACCAGTACGATAAGAACAAAAGCAGAGGCTGCTGCCCAGGGGCGTGGGACATGCAGGGGCAGCTGCAGGGGCACGAGGGATACACACCAGAGACACTGCAAGGGAGCCCCCAGACACTGCTGGCACAGCCAGTGACGAGTGGCAGGGATAAAAGATCTCCCTCTGCAAACCCAGCTACTTACAGGTAACTTCTGGATGCCTCCGTGGGTTTCTGCTGCTGCACAATGTGGGATCGATTATGGCTAAACAATCTAAATCAACAGGATTTATTCCACACCACCAGGCAAAGGCACCTCCTCCCTCTCTGCTTTTGTGTCCATTTTTAATGTACCCAGCACTTTTATTGGCTATTAACCTGTTTAAAGCAGCTGCTCATGCAATGCTGTCACAGCCTTGGTGGTTCTGCAGACAGCAGCAGGGTCCTGAGGCTGGGCTGCTCTTGGCTCTAAACCCCACAATGCCAAAGCAGACCAACCACACAGATGTGGCACTCCTGAAAATTCAAAGCTGGACTTGTTCATTGTTCTTTCAGCAGGTCAAAAATTCAATATGTTGGTTTGCTTATGGAACTGACCAAATCGACAATTAATTCTCAAACTCAGCCTTGAAAAGATTAAGAATGCCTCACTAGGAGAACTAAATAGAACTTGTATGCTGCAGGTTTTTTCATTATAACTATTTCAATTTTGTTTTGGCTGAACCCTCAAAACCCTGAAAAGTCACTCAATAACAAAAAATTTATTTCCAAACTGGCCATTTTTTCCCTGAGATTAATGCAATAATAATGCATTTATTTAACATTTTACCCTGTAATGTCTTGGGAGGTAGATTCTATTAACTTGCTAAGAACAGCCACACATCCCAAACTAGATAAAGGCTTGTACTTCAAAGACCTGCAAAAAGCTTTCCGATTCAGAAGTTTATCATGAGCTGAAAAACAGGCAAAAAATAGCATTCTGCAAAATCTGAAAAATAAATGAGAAAAAAAATTTCATTTTACATATTTAGTTGTTCATGGACTTGCACAAATACAAGTAGAATTTGTTTCATTGCAGTGACCATTTCTCTTTGATACCAAGTAAAAAATTCAGCTCACATCTATAAAATTGTACATAATAATTTACTGGATTATTATAGCTTTAGAGTTTGCCTCCCTAATGAAAATAAGCCTGCTACAAACATAGATAATCAGATGTATGAAGAACCACTGTGACTCTGATTAGCTGTGATACATGAGTCATCTGCAGAAGCTGCAGTTTAGGCATTCTTTCCACCAAAAGACAGCACCAACCTCCCACTGAAACCAACCCCCTGAAAAGTCCTAAATTTCTACAGAAAGGCCCACGAGGAGGGAAAAACTGAAGCCATAATAAGTGAGCTCCACACAACAGCTTGCTGATCACCAAGCAAGAAAAGCTGAATTTCTTCCAAACCTCAGCAACAAAACGCAAACATTTCCCCCACGCAAAAAAACACAAATAAATCAGTGTTAGTGCAACTGAGAGCAGGCAGCACTGCCCACTCCTTGCAGCCCCAAGCAGCCTTAATCAAGAACACAGAGTTTAGGACACAGATGTTTTGTTCTTGCTTTCAATCCCACTATTTGACTGTTCAGTTATTAGAAAATATTCATCTGCCCTGATTTCTCAGCCCACTCTACAAATGCAGCTATGCCCAGAGAGCTGCCAGGGTATTACAGGAACTTCTGGCTGGGCTCAGTGCTGTGTTTCTCCAGAGCAACAGGAGTTTTTTCTTTAGTAAGAGTATATTGATTATCTGTCAGGCACCATAGACAGATGGACAGTATAAATAGCAAACATTTGTGTGATAACTTAAGATTTAGATTTTAATTCACTTTTGGGTGGGTTGTTTCCCTAGCATCACTTCTATAAAATCAACACCTTAGAGAGATGAGTAATGGCAGTGAATTTGGATTTATAGCTATAACAGTCCTAACACTCAAGTAAAAGTAGACACTATTTCTTAGATTTTTCTCTTTAAAAATTTTGCTTTTGCATTCAGACCTGCTGGTATTTTGGATTTTGGCTTGCCTAGCAAGCACAACTTTACTTCTACCTAGTGAACTCCTACCAAGTCCAGTTGAGAGGTGCACAAATACACTAATTATAAAAATAACTCAGCTTTGCCAACAGGGCATAAATCCAGCAATGCTTTGTGAAGGCTTTGAAAGAGGAAGAAATATACCTATTTCTATTCTTTTTATCCTCTTGCTCCTTTACTTGCAGTTCAGGATCCCAACACTTCCATGCATGAACTGATGGGAGCAATATTTAATGTGAGTGTCTGGATCTAATCCCAAACCACCAGTGCTCAGCCACAGGCGGGGGCATTGTGGAGCTCACTAACATTTCAGCCCTGACACCCACCAGGAGGAACTCTGAGCCCTGTGAAGACATGAAGAGTTCACTGGCACTGCCCCATCCCCCTGGCCAGCTGCTAATTCCATCTGAAGGAATTCCACCTGGGCACTGGATCAAACAGTGAGTGGTTTATTTACATGCAAGCAATCCAGCTTGAACAACAGCTTGGCACAGGACTGAGCCCCACAAATCTGCATCCAGAACCTAACATTCAATATGTACTGTCTCCTCTCCTACAGCAGGTGATAGAAGTTTCACCATTAATCATCTATTTGCTTGTACTTTTCCCACCTGAAATAAAACATTGACAAGCTTTTTAAAAAAGGCATGACAGCAAATATATATTAAATACCTTAAAATTGGTCTGAAATGCTGCATTACTGCTAGCTCCCTTTTCACATTCCATTTTTGCCCTGCTTTCTCTGCAGTCTAAGATCAGCACAGAAAGCTTCCTTCAGTGCTTGGCAATAACAGGTTTTCCCTTTCCCAAGATCAGCACAGGTATCCAGGTCACCATAAAGGGACAAACTGCTAATAAAAATAGTTCTCTCTTCCCCTCAGGATTTTTCTTTTCCTGAATTTCATCTGGGCTCTACCCCTGGTTTGGCTTTAGCTACTGGGAGCCCATTTTCCCCACTTCCACTTTGTCTATAAATGCACCATGACCAAAATGATCAATTAAGTGTTTACCACACATTAAGCTGGAAAATCAGGTAATTTAAAAGGCAAAACATGACAAGGAGGGTCAAGAAGGTGAATTGCATTAAAGCTGGTGTCCTGGAGTGGCTCATGGGAATGATGCATGATCTGAAAATCCTCCTGGACCTCAGGAGGTGCAGGGGAATCTCCTGGTGCTGCACCTGCAGCTCCAGATGCAGCTCTGAACTGGCAGACCTGTGCTTTGATGACTTGAGGGCACAAACTCTCAAGATCCAGACTGGTGAAGACAGTACCCAAAAACCGAGGCCATAACACAGATAAAAATCTAAGAAAGGTCCAACACAAATAAAGAGAAACTGGCTGACACTGATACAACCTTCTATAGAAAATCTGGCCTGTGTGGATGTGTCATTAAACACATATTTTGGTCAAGCCTACAGTTAATTTCTAGTGTCAAAATTCTTATAAAAACTGCATGACTACACTACAAAATTTGCTTAGTGCTTAAGAGAAAAAAGGTTGACCACAATGAGGAGTGAAAACCACTAGTGTGGTATTTCTGAATATACAAATACTTATTTTTTTCAATATGCAAATATTTAAACATTAGTGTCCAGCAAATTACATAAGCACTTGGAAAGTAAAGCACTTCACAGATACACTCAGGACATTTGTTGATCTTGCACACGAGTAAAGAAGAAATGGACTAAAAATAATGTGAGTGTTTTTACAACATTGAGAGAGAGGAGGAAAGAGAGCAAAATCTTAATCTCACTAAAAATATGATGATGGCTGCACTGAAATCTCATGTTTTTAGTGCCAAGTATTTTCAAAATCTTAAAAGGTGTTTCATAAAAAGCCATTTCAGCACAAAAAGTTGGTTAACCTTGAACGGTTAGCTAATGATCCAGCCCACTCCAACCTCAGCAGCAGTGAATAAACAGATCTTAGCAGAGCAAAGCAAAGCCAGTCAGGAGAGATGAGTGGCAATGAAACGGGCCCCAGGACGTTTCAGTGAGCAGGAAAATCAGCCATGAACCCACTGAGTGAAGTGTGCAAGAAATAATTTCTCCAGACTCTTGATGCAGTCAAACAGCTTTTGGTTCAAGATTTTTCTCCTCTCCAAATTCCTTGTCCTTTGACAAACAGGGAGGAACTGAACTATTTTATACACTTGATATGTTACTGCTATATTTAAATGGCTTCAACACTGCTCAAGTCTTCAGTAATACTTTGTAACCTGTCTAAATTCAGAAAATAGAGATGATGAGAATGAAAATGTAGCACAGTGCCCTTCAAATCCTCTCTCATTTGCAATCTGAAGTATGTAATTAATGCCACAACATCTAGGGAACATAAAATGCAGAATGTGCAGAACTTAAAGTGTGTTATCTTCTGCAAGTACAATAAAATATCTGACATTTCATATTGATCCTTGCCATAATATCAGAATTATTTTGAACAATAAGTAAAATGAAAGCAGCTACCTACACTCAGTTAATACTAGAATTAAGTAAATATAAGCCTGCTATCGCAGGGAGGCACAGACTTGGCTCACAATATGGGTATAGTGTTTCTATAAATTAATTTATGTTCAGATATTATTGATCCCTGAGAAATCAAGACAGGGATTAATACTCCTTTCATGCCTGGCACCATGGTCTGCTCTGCCCTGTGACTGACCAGCCAGTGCAAATGGGAAACCAGAGTTTCCTCACCTCAAGTTCTGGGTGCAGTCTGGGGCACCAGGACAGAAAGCACCTGAAGCCACAGGAGCTTGCAGAGGAGGCCATGAGGATGAGTAAGGACTGGAGAGGAAGTCAGGAGGAGCAGCTGGGGACACTTGGTTTGTTCAGCCTGGGGGAGCCTGAGGGGGACCCTCATTCAACATCCTCATGAGGGGCAGCACGGGGGCAGCTCCGATCTCTGCTCCCTGCGACAGGGTCAGGGAAGGGCTGGAGCTGGGCCAGGGCAGGGTCAGGCTGGATTTTGGGGAAGGTTCTTCCCCAGAGGGTGCCAGGCACTGCCCAGGCTCCCCAGGAGTGGGCACAGCCCTGGGCTGGCAGAGCTCCAGGAGGGTTTGGGCAGTGCTCAGGCATAGCGTGGGATTGTTGGGCTGCCTGTGCAGGACCAGGGGGGAAGTGGATGATCCTGAGGGTCCCTGCCAGCCCGGGATGTTCTGTGATTCACGGGGCAGAGCGTGTGGCTTGTCCGAGCACGGAGCACCGGTGGCTGCAGTGCCACACCCCGAGCCAAAGGCACTCGTGTCTGTCCTGCTGTGACTGCCCAGCCCGAGCAGACGGGCAGGAGGACAGCTCTGGCACACAGGCCCTGCCTGCCACCCTGCTCAGCAGGTGTGCCCCGGCAGGGACACCAGGGCTGGTGCCTATCTTTATCACCGCTTTTAATGGAGGCATGGCACCATCACTGGGCCACAATGATTTATTGCTCAGGCAAACATCAGTCTCAGAGGCCGTGAGATCTATGAGAGCAGCTGGCCATAGCTCAAAGTAGACACAAGTTCTTTGTTACAAAGCAATATAGAACTTTCTAACCCAATGAATAGATGCTACAAGATTTATTTTGCGTTTCTGACCTATCACCTTTACTTAATTCTGTTGCACTGCAGATACTTTTGTCCAATAGGCTTCTGTCTCACACAAATGTTTCTATTATAACTTCTGAACCCTCAGCTTACTCTATACAACCACACCCCTGCATCAGAAACCCTTCACCATCTTATCAATGCAGTTTCTCACTTACTTAAGGCATATTCTTACAACTATAGAAACATACATTTATGATTTTTCTACTTATTGTCTGTGTACTTTTATTTTTACACTAATCCAAGCTTCTCCCAAGGCTGCAGATCAAACCCTTCAGTGTGTGTGGAAGTTTCTGCTTTTCCAATTCCCACAGGTGGCCACCAACCCCCTGGAGAGGGACTGGAGAGAGCCAGACTGTCAGATGGGAGTGGGGAAAGATGAAATACAAACCTCACACTCAGCAGCCAGCAAAGAGTAACCTGCACTGGATTTAGCAGCATGCTGCTAAAATATTCCCCACCCAGGCAAGTCTATGGCAATAAACCTACTGAGAAGGGGAGAAAAATGCCAGGCTGGAAAAAAGCCTTCCCTTCTTGAAGATGCAGCTGTCAGACTGCCATGCCAGCAGTGCAGAGCACACAAAGAAATGATGGTCCTCAGGGAGCTTTTGGAACACAAGCAAACACTCCAAGTACAGTTAAAAAGTTCTCTAAAGCACCACGTGCATCTCAGTAAGTCGAGCACTGAGGAAACAATCATTCCCATCAGCTGACACTGGAGCAGGCACTTCCCCACACTGAAACAGGGTGAGCAATGCATCACCCTGGCATTTGTGGCCTACCACCCCACTGCTGCTCTTCTATAAAATTACATTGCTGATAAAAATTTATGTGTCAAACATTTCTGTGATTACAGACCAAAAGTCAAAATTTGCATTTAAATAGATATATTAAAAACTCAGCAGCACAGGTAGAAGAGGGAAATGCTGTTTTAAGGAAATTTAAATAGGGAGCATGAGCACAGAAGGGATTTTTCTTCCTAAATGATTTGAACAATTTTGGTTTTATTACTGTTCTTGGATCCAATTCAAAGTTAAGATTGGAACCATAGTATCCTGTACCCCTGGACTCATCTCAGGCTGAGCTCGAGAAAATAAGTCTCTTTTCCTCTTTCCATTGGGAATGACCCCATTTGTTGTAAATAAAGTATTTTTCTGTTCTCAGTCCAAGCCCACACTTTTCACCAGCTCGCAGCCCAAGCCATACAATCCTCCTTTGCTCACAAGTTCTTCACTCAGTTTTCTTTGCATCAGCCACCACAGGCTCAGCTGCAGCCACCGCATTTCTGCCTAAAGATCTGGGCCACTTCTGAGAGGGATTTCACAGGATATTCCAAGCTGGAAGGAACCCACAGGGATTTCTGAGTGCACCTCTTCAGTGCATCACCCATACACTGCTCACATCCATGACCTTGGTGATATCAGCACCGTGCTCTCGCCAGCTCAGGGGGGAATTTTCAGTGTGCAACCTAAAAATTCACCAGAAATTCTCCACTGCCTGACATCAACTACCCCATGGACTTAAACATATTTTATTGTGCCTCTTTTTATTCTTTAAAATATTTCTGGTGTTAAAGAAATTCTTTTGCTGACCTCTCCCTTTTCTTTCTTCTCATTACACACTTTTTATTTTCTGTGTGTTGTCAAGATTTAACTTCAACCCTTGCCTAAAAACCTGATTTTGTACTTTCAAATGGCACCTAAATCTTGGCAATGGAATGCCTGTGCCCTTTATAGTCCAGCTGGGATCACCGACACATGCTCTTGACATAAAAACCATATAAATCAGTGCTGTGCTGTGCTTTTTTTTTTTTCCTTTCTTGACAGGCTTTCCAACCATGATAATGATACAACATGAATTCCATTATTGTTAATGGAAGGAGTTACATTTAACTGTTGTCAGTTTTAGCTCTGCCATGAGTCAATGCCTTCCTAAACATGCTGGTTTATTCTAAAAAGGAACTGCTACATAATCAAATCATCCCTTGGAAACATGGATGGAAGCACAGCACAAAAACATCATAATGAAATTACCATTTTAGGTGTATGTTTACTGTCTTCTTCAGACATTCTGTTCTTTCCTACAGAGCAATTTCTTTAACATGGGAAAATCTGTCTGGGAACAGAAATTTCAAGTATAAACACAGATTAATCATGAGAGGATTTCCTGAAAAATTCATAGCAAAACTTTTCTTCTTCCTAGGCAATCCCTAAGTTTCTTCAAGGAACTTTTTTCAGGGAATTTAGAAATACAGTCAGCATAATAAAGAACATCACATAAGCAAGTGTACTTTCCTATGTTGACTCATTCTGGCCTTGCAGACAACAACTGTTACTGGCAGCAAAGTTTTCTCATTCTCCCTCCACAGCAGAGAGCTGCTACCAGAGCATTCCCAGGAGCCTTTAGTAAAAACTGTGTCCAAGACATGAGGAACATCAATGCTGCTCAGGAAATCACAGCGTGCTTCCCTGCAAGGGGTGGCTTGCAGACAACAACAGAAAACCCAGAAGTGGAGGATTAAATTCTCTATATCAACATTTCTTCCAGCTGCCTGGCAGAGTCAGTATATTCCTCATTTTCATTAAGCATATTTCAGGAAAACCTTTGCCTGCCTTTTTTATAACACATTTAATAGGGCCATTTTATAAAATATTGTGAGATATTTCAATTATACTTTTACAACACAGCACTCAGGGCCTCAGCAGGGTGATTTTTTAGGTTACAGATGTTACCTGACACCCAGAGATTGCTGCTGGCTCTCCTTTCCCTTGCAGCCACCGAGCAGCAGCGGTGAGATGCGAGTGGCAGGTGTGAAATCCCAGCTCAGGGCAAGGCCAGTCCCAGCAGGGCTGATAGCCAGGACAGCACAGCCTGCTGGAATTAACCCCAGAGACAGAGGCTGCACAAACACCCGTGTCCTCCTCACTCGCTATTTCCCCTTCCTAAATTGATTTCATAACATATTAAATCTTCAGAATGATTTCTTATCCCTCTTTTCTCCATTTTTCCAGGGGTTTGCCTGCTTTGTTTTATTGGTCAGCTGTTGCACACAAAGCAGCGCTTTCATTAAATTGTCCATTAAAAACTTCATTTTGTAAGATTTCTCCACAAAGGTATCTAAATATCTAACTTCTCTCAATGTTAATGGGATTGAGGCACTACAATAAAATCACGGATCTCAGCTGTAATTTTAATATATATAAATGAAAACTTGGCTTTTTTTTTTACCCTCACAGGATATATAATTTAGAAGTCATTTAGAGTTTTGGAGTTTCTAATGAACATAAATTTACAAAGTTCACAGAAAAATTAATATCTCTTCAGTGAGCCTTGCAAAGATTTTTTTGAAGTTTCCATTTTCTTGACCATCTAAAATACCCTTTTCTACTTTGTTTTAATACTATTTTCAAAAGCAATTGATTTAGTGTGTGGTTATATCTTTGGCTGGATATACATTAATCAAACGTAACTATTATTCAAGAAACCAGACAGAAAGAAATGGCTAATTTGTATCATCCATCTATTTGCCTTCCCATTCAACTATGTGGCACCCTTTACTTATTCTCTTGTCTATTCTGTGTGGTTTTTTTGCAACACATATAAATAATAAACATAAAAAATATTTAGAAATACCTGGGGTTTGGACTATGCTACCATCTACACATTAGCACAGGCCATTGAAAAGGGTCAACACTTGATCTCTACCTTATATTCTTCACGTAGAGAGGAACAAATTGCAGTTATTGGGTTGTCACTCACAGCAGCTTCCCCATGGGTGATGTTCTCAGAACACCTCAGCTGCCCCCTCGTGCCACTGAACATTCCCCACCCGGCATGGGCAGCACAGCCAGGACAGTCTGAGTGCACTGGGAGCCCCCATCCCACTGCAGTTTGGACTGCAAAGTCCCAATCTGGCCCTGCAAGTCTGGTATTACCAATCTTCCCAAAGAATCCTCTTGGCTGTGGCAGAGTTCCCCGACCCAAGCATTCCCACAGCCCTCCCTGGGCTCTGGTGGAAAACTTTTCCCTCCTATCCCCACTGACCTCACTGCACCACAGGTTGTTAACACACTCTCTCCCAATTTGTCTTTTTGGAAAGAGATGGAATTTCCTATAAAATGCACACTTTGCTGGTTCTGTGCTGTGTAATGGATTTTCTAGGCAGGGCATTTGAAGGCTGAGCCCAGCCCCACGGGCAGCTCAGGGAGGTGTCACACCTGCTGAAGCTCCTGCGCCCCACCAGTCCCATCCTGAGACTGACTGACACTGAGCAGCAGGAAACAACAGGGGGACAAGCAGTGGTGGCAGAAACCCCTCCAACCAGGACAGAGCCAGGATAATGCAAAATTCCTGTCCTTCCTGCTGAAAGGTGCAGGGGGAACCTCTACTGACTTCCATGGACACCAAAGTGATCAGGATCAGCCTTAGGAATGATGGCAAGAATGCAACAGCTCCCACATCTTGTTAGTTCAGAGTTTTCTTCCTTCCCTCTGTAAATACCACAGCAAAAAGTGTTCAACAAATAATGCCAACCCAGATCCCTTAAGAGCAGACCAAGGTTCAGACCTGAAAAGTTTCACATGCACTGCTCTGGAATAATTCTCCTTCACAGAGCATCTGTAGATTGATCTGGCCTACAAAAATCCTATGCTGGTGCCTTGAACAAATAATGAGGTTTTCCCTGGTATCACAGCCCCTGGACACTGAAAGGTTTTCCTCCTCCTTCCCTCCCCAGCTCTCCTGACGTCCCCATCTCTGGAGAGCAGGGCATTAGTATTCACTCACTGTGTCTTTGGAAAGGTTTAATCTCCTAGCAATTACCAAGAGCACAGTTTCATTATAGGTACAGTCTGATAAATATTGCAGAGGTCTCCCAGCTGTTTGTGGCTCAGTTTTAATCCAGGCACACCTGATGGGAGCAGGGACACCCTGGTCCCCCTGCCTGAGTCCCTGCAGGGGCAGCTGCAGAGCCAGCAGCACAGACAGAGGGACACAGGGACAGACAGACTGCTGGGACACGCCCTGGGGCTGCTGCCACGGACTCAGAGCCACCAGGGCATGTCCTGGCCCCTGACAGAGCTCCTGATCGACCTCACGGTGCATCAGTACAGGTTATAATCCTAAATTCCCACTGATTTTAAATGGAAGCCCTACTCAAGTACTGAAGGAACTAATAACACGCAATCTGGGTAGAAAACAGAATGTACATTGTGTCTGCACCTAGCTGTGCATGCTACAGGCCCAAATAGGAACATGAGGCTCTAGTCCCCATCCTTATGGGGAAAACCTGCTGAAGACCAGTGCTGGAAATGCAAGAGAGAGCAGCCAGATCAGAACTTCACAGAAATACACTGCTGCCTCTCACTTGTGAGAAAACCTGATGCCAAGTGGTTCACATCCCAGACACACTGCAGAATTTACACTCAGGTTTAATTATCCATTTCATAACTGGGTTTGCTTCAGCAGTATCTGGGGATGTTGAAGTCATAATTTGTTCTGTCTCAAACTTTTACCATCATGTAAAATTACAATAAAAAGGCACGGGTCCTCCTTGAAGCTGGTGTAAAAGGTGTGACAGTACAAGAGAAATCCTTGCCAATACAAAGTAATTTTCCAGGGCGCGAAGAGGACAACTGAGCTCTTACATGCATATTCTGAAACAAGAGCAGGCAGCAGACTCCTGAGATGTCTCTGAGCATGCCACCTCTACCAATCCCTGTGCAAACAAGGATTTTCCGTGCTAGGCATGAGGGCTCCTCCCTGCTGGGTGACCTAACAGCTCAGACAGCAATTTCCCCTGCAATGAGAGCACAGAAATGACATTCCTCTGCTCTTTGTTTGAATTCACTTCTGCTGGTGACCAGGAGTAACATTCAGCATGACAAATAATTTAATGAACTACTAATTCAGAGTTGACCTTCACTGAAAGTACTGTTTAATTACCCAGCGTTTCTGAAGTCAGGCAGGAGAATGTTAAACCATTTCTGAACAGGTGCAGGAGGCACACGTTAATTTTAATAGGAAAGGTCATTACACAGGTATTTCTGCACTTTCTCCAGACATCTCTCCTGTCAGTGGGTATGTTTAGGAAGACAAGGAAGAAAAAAAAATATTTCATGTTCTTTCAGCTTAGCAAATTCTTGTCTCCTATCTCCTTTTTCCCTTTTTATTTTTAAAGAGTAAGTCTAAATCCAGTGATGAAAGAGGAAATACATTATCTTGCAAACTGAAGTGTTAAGATTAGATTAGTGCCTTCATAGCTAAGAAATACTTGCAGTATGTGTTTTCATACTAATGTGTAAAAAAACTTCAAAGCAGAATGAAGACATATTTTCATATAAACCTGAAGAAAGCCCCATAACAAAAACACTCCACTCATTGAGGAGGAAAAAGAACTCAGTAAATTAACTCATGCTCGACAATCAGCATTGTGAAAATTCAGCATTGTGAAAATTCTTTGAAAGCAAGTTCAATTTTTTCTTTAATCTGTGGACATGAGACACGAACCAATAACTTTGAAGAGAAATAAAGATTTCTTGGCCTGTCTAGCTTTATCTTATCAGACACCAGAAGTGGGCTTCATGTTAGAGACTACTTTTTAAAAAAATCTTATTGCCTGAGGAAGTGTGAAAACAGCCTCAAGAAAAAAAGTCAGCTCTAACAATATCAAGCTTATTCTGTCCCTCTCTTATGGTTTCATCCTTCAGGCTTTGATGCCTTTCTCACAGGGAGTATTAAAAGTCGCCAACCCCAGCGAGAACATGAAGAATGTACCAGAAACAGCTCCTTACCACCATGTTTTCCTAAGGTACCAAATGACATCTCTTCTTTCAAATGACACTTTATTTGTATAGAAAGCGGGCAATGGGAGGTGGGGATCACATTTTCAAGCTTAATAAAAGTGCTGCAACTGTAAAATTCATTTTCTGGTTTAAAAATGTAGTAGGGGACTTATTCTCAAGGCCCGTGAGGTTGGTAGTTGCAGTAGATGGGCTTATTAGGGTGTGGTGATGGTTTTGAAAATTTTGATTTTTAGGGGTTTTTTTTAAAAAACAGAAATTAGGTAGGAAGAGCCAACACTTTATGGAGCACCCCTAAAGGACAGACTGGGCACTCCTATAATCACTGCTGCAAGAATAGAAGAAATCAAAGAGATTTCTCCTCTTCTGTCCAAAATAACACACATTTACAGGCACAATTACCTGCAGCCTAAATTCAGAGCAGTAGTAACATTCTCCAGGGAATGCTAAAACAGCTCATCTGTCCCTGGAGTCTGGTTCACAAGTCCACATCCCATCCTCAATGACATCCCATCCTCTCTTTTCATTAAGAGAAAAGTGCTATTTTTTTAGACAGGGGAAAAAATATCACTAAAAAGCAGTAAAGGGTATCAGAGTGGTCCTAGAGGATATCAACTAGATAAGATGCATTAAACTTGTTGAAAATCACTTTGTATTATTTAACTGGCTGTCCCTACCACACTGAGCAAATCCAGCTAGATGCCAGGCTGGAGAGAAATTTCATGCCTTGTTGTCACAGGAAGGCTTCTGGCACCAGGACAAACACTGATGCCAGAGAAAGCACTTGTCTTGTGAAGTGTCTCAAAGAAAGCTTTTCCTCTTGTTGGCCTGGGCATGAGAATCCTCCTGGCACTCTGCTTTTGAAACCTTGGCTATCGTGCTCTGGCTGCTGGAAATAGAGTGTTGATTTTAAAAGCAAACTTAAGTTGATATCAGCATTGCCAATCAATTTCCTAGTCCCTGACCAGTTGTGTAAAATCAAGATTTCAGGGTATTTTTTTTTTTTTTTTTAAGCAGGAAAGGCCTCAGAGTGGGAAGGAGGATGCAGCAGCTCTTTCCTGACTTCCCTGATGCTGTGTGAGACCCCAAGGCAGTGCCCTGGATAGAGAGAATTACCCAGGCAGCAGAGCTGCCCTTTCCAGTGCTCTCCTCTCCTCCCAAATGCTGGTCACAGTGGTCCCACAGTTGCCCAGTCCATCACATTAGGGCCAGCTGATGCAAACAAAACTAACTCTACAAAACCCAATTCACTTCCAGTCAGGGAAGCTGCCTGATCCAGCCAACAGCTAAAACAATATTATTGTTACATTCATGCCTGCCCCAGGATTTTATTACCAATGGTATTACTTAAGCTCTAGTAGAACATGCTGGGAGATTCTGGATGCTTTAGGTCCAGGCTCCAGAGTGAAGAATGTTTTTTGTTGAAGCTGTGATATTACTGCTCTGAAACAACCAATGGCTCACTAATTTCACAGATCTGTTTGAGGGATGGTTTTGGGTTTTTTTGGTGTGCAGGCATTCAGCTATTAGCAAGGACAACATTTTGATTCAAGTCATCCTTAGGTCATGGCAATTAATAAACACATTCTGTTCTACAATACTAAAATTGCCAAAAAATACCCATATTTCAATAAATCAGATGACTATAAATCATGTTTTTCCTGAAACAAACATTAGATAATGGGAAAATAATTGACCACAGTCTTTCCTAAGCAGGCCCAGATTATTAGTGGTTTTGTTAAATATAGAAATTCACATCCAAGCCACTAATGCATGCTTAGAACGCATCAATAATTCAGTAATTCTTAAGTTCAACCTGGGAAATCACTTTTTACAGACAATATATAGCACAGCACTGTTAGACCATAAGTCATCAAGTGTGAAAAAGATGGAAATATATCCAACCCTGCCTTTTGTGCCCATCAGCATAACTCAGCATGTTCCAGAGCTCGCACTGCCTGGCCAGTCCAGAGAGGTTCCTGCAGCCTCTGCCTGCAGAGCTCTGCCCTCCCAATTGGAGGGTGTGACTCTGCACAAACTGGTGGGATCAGCAGCATGGAAATGCTACACCCTGGCACAAAAACCCAGGCTCACCTGGAATCCAGGAGCAGGCAGCGTTTGGCAACACTTGACTTTCCACTGAGTAACTCTGTGCTGAAGGGAAATCTGAGAGGGGAAAGCACTCTGTGTGTCACACGTAGAGGCACTAATAGCTCACTCCCACCATGGTGCCTGGGCTCCTATAGTTTTATCATTAAAGATTTTGGTCAGTCAGCTGTGGTGGTAATTATCACATAAATTAGCTGTGAGACAAGAAAAACCAGAACCTAAGACAAAAAAAAAAAAAAATCTCGTCTCCAGCAACAAAGTACAGGACTTCATTCTCCAGTAATATTTTCAAACCTAACACCAAAGATGACCCAAGGTTTTTTTCTGGAATATTGCTTAGGTTACAGAAAGAAAGTCTATTAGTGAGTGCATTTACCCCCTGGTATCCAGTTTTTATCTGCTGACCTGTCAGAGTAAAACAATTTTGAAGATGTATTTTCAGATACAGGTGATTAGCACAGCAAGGAAAGCAGCAGAGTGAAAATTCTTTTTCAGAGAAGTGTTACTGCCAAGGAGTGTAGGTAGAGAGAAGGAAAAACAAAGAATAAAACAGTTTGGGTACACTGGGCTACATTGTTTTGGGCTGTGGAGATTTTTTGTTTGAGGTTGGTTGGTTTTTTTTAGATAAGGTTATTCTGTTATAAAATACTCCATACCCTAGCTCAGTTCTGCATAGGAACGTTATCTTTTCAATGCACTCAGCTGACAATGCAAATTTCCAAGAGAATCCTAAACCTTGTCTTTAGACAAGTGTTTAAATAAGGGCACCTTGAGATTTCACTGCTCCATTCCATAGCTCCAGAATAGGTTCAAATTTTATTTCTGCTGTCCTTGACAGAGTAGGGCTATTTTTTTTTTTTTTTTTTAAGATCTCCAACAGAGAAAACTTCTCCCTGGCACTGAATGATGTTTGCTATTAGGAGGCTTGCCGTGCACTTGTTGTCTGGTTCAGGATATATTCCGTTCATTTAAATTCCAAGTTCATCCTTCACACAAGGAAAAGACAAAATTCCCTAACTGTTGTGGCACAGATGTTATCTCCATGTATCAACATGTAGGAGCCTGAAATGCTTGGAGATCACACTGGGCAGTGGCTGACATAAATGAAAGGGCATGACTCTTAGCTAATTTAATTATGTCAATCACTACTCCCTGTAAAGTAACATTCTCTCCTCTCCTTTTCTCTTCTTGCATCTCTGCTGGAGTGTTTAATGATGTTGCTGAAGAGGCTGGGGCCTGAAGGAGTTACATGAACCTCTCACATTGGCACTGTCGCATAATTAACCCTCAGGCTGCTGAGGATGGACAGGAGCTCTGGACATCAAGCAGGGACACCTAGAGCTGCCCTGGACAGTGCCCAGCCAGCTCTGGCACAGCCCCAAGAGCCCAGGACGTGCCCAGGTAGGCAGCCCTCAGTGCTCAGCCAGCTGGGGCTGCCCTGGATCCCTGGCAGTGCCCAAGGCCAGGCTGGACACTGGGGCTGGAGCAGCCTGGGCAGGGGAAGGTGTCCCTGCCATGGCAGGGGTGGGAACTCGTAGTCTCTTCCAACCCCTCTGTGATTCTGTAGCTCCCTGGAGCACCAGACAGGCACAGAGGGAGGTCTGCAACTGCACCACTGGAGGATTTGGGATCTGTGGTGGGGCCCCTCTTCTGTTTTTACATGCAAACCTCCATACTGCTGCAGAGTCAGAGGCCTTTCAGGGCTAATAAACAACAAAACATAAATTTGGAAGCTACAGAATGAAAATAATTTGTTACTGTCCCTATATCATCACAGAATGATGATACTTGGAGATGACATATTGCAGAATTCTATGTAGCAAGTAGAAAACTGACTAATTGTTAATTCTGCTGTTCCTCTTCCAGGCAATGGAATTCTTAAATATCTTCCAAAGAACACATTTTTCTTTTTGGTTTTGCTTGCTTCATGCCCATAGCACCACAGAGATATTCCCTGACAAAAACACTGGATGAGCCAAGGAGATTGGACAGGATATGAAATAAACCTGTGGCATTTGGGAAAACTTGGCAGGCAAAGAAAACACCACCCAAAACCCCACACAGAAATCAGACCTCCAAAACTTTTAAAAGCAGCAGCAGCCAAAGAGCTGAGATTGGCAAATTAACCCAGATTTGAATCTAACTTCCCATTATCAATTACCAGTTTTTCTTCTAAGGTTGCTTTCTGTCCTGCCAGTCTCCAGTCCAGACTGGGAGGTGGGAGAAGTCAGTGAGAGATATTTTTCTCTTCTACACACAGCAGCAATGGCTTGTGAAAAACATGCAGATGTTTCAGTGCTTGTTTCACAGGCTGCTGCAATGATTACATGTCATTAACTAAACAAAGAAAAATCTGAAACTACAAAGAAAGGAAAAACCTGGAAAGGAAAAATCTGTCTCAAGACACATTTCAGTTACCACAAGCTTAGCCCACTGCCTTTCCAGCTGGGTTTGTTGCAGGCTCCCTCCACATGAATGATGTCCCTAACAGAACCAGGCACACCAGGACCAAGGATAAGAAAATTATATCGAGATGATATCAAGAAAATGATAGCATAAAAGCACTGAAAACCCCAGGGAAAATCAGTGTTTCTGTCTGGATGAAGGATCTTTCTGGAATGTGTTTGATGACATCCCCCACCCCCCATGCAGGGGAAGTGTGAGTGACTCCCAAAAGACTGAAGCTTCAAACTGTAGATGTGCAAGAATAACCTCCTCCAAGAACCAGGATTTACTGAGGACCTGCATCAATCTACATGTGGTGCCTATTTATGCCCTACTGGCTCCAATCATTATGACTCCAAAAAAAAATATTTTTTGTACTAAAGGATAGAGGAATCACTTTAAATATGAAAATGTGTTTTAAAGGCTCATTGTGTACAGGGCATTTGCACACTGAGGATCTCGAGTAGCACTTTAGATAGAGTTCTCAGCCAGCTGATGTACTTTACCCTGGAGTGCTTCTACCATTGGTTTGATATATTTGTTTATGCATTTTATAAAAACTCTTAGTTCAATGAATGCTGCAAGATCAAATAGCATGCTTTTGAATTATGCAAAATTCTATTATACATATTGTAAATAAACTGCATGAAACATTAATCAACTTCAGAATGGTTTCATAAGGACTCTGTGCAGTGCTTTCTCTTCTGTATATTTTGAGCATTACAATTTTGTTGTAGGTTAAACTTTTCCAGAAAGGAAACTACTTTGGTATCAAGACACATGCAACTCTCTCAACTGAAATACTATTTAAGTTACCTTTCATGCCAAAGCATGAGCAACATGAAGCTACTGAAATGAGAAATGAAATACAAATCACCACGTCTATCTCAGCATGTTTAACACCATTGTATTGTTAACGCTAGACCTGAGAAAGTCCTGATATTATTGGCATTTTAATCCTTCTCTGATGTCACTAAAACAAGAATTCTGTCCTGGCTCAACAAGTGATCCTTTGCCCTCATTAAAAACAAACAAAAACTGCAGACTGTGAGCACCTGTTAGCAACTCAATGTGGAGAGCACAGTGCTTTTCTGCTTGAAACACATTTAGCACTTTGCATATGAAAATGTCTGATAGGACTTTCTAAGTGAATTTCAGAAAGAGCAGAAAACTCAGTTTAAAAAAACCCTGAGGTAATAACCAAACAAGAAGCATGGGAAAGTAAATGTACTCACACCACATAAATCTTGTGCTCTAAATATAATAGAGGATGAATTCTAATGGGTGGTAAACACTCACAGGAGATGATTCTGAACTGAGAATTAACAGGAGAGTTATTCCACTGAGGAGAAACCTTCAGCTGAACTGCAGGAAGCTTTGTTTCTGTTTGCCTTCTGGGGCTCTTTTTTTTCTCTTTTTGAGCACTCAGAGCAAAGGACTCCCCTTTACCCCTCACTCAGAGGATCTTCCAGTCTGTAATCACTTAAAATAGAACCAGGATGAAATTACATAAAATCTTGCAGATAACGAAAGCCCCACAATCCATAATGAAACAGAAAAGGGAATTCATTAGCAAACTGTGAAGTCACAGACACTAAAAGAAAATTTAATTCTAAAATTTCCTCTTCTGTTATACAGTATAGGCTTCCTGAGATCAGAAAGAACTCTTTTCACTAGTTTCGCATTGATATCGTGAAAAAATCTCAACAACCCAAAACAACACACAAAACAACAACTTTTTCTTTATTTTAAGAGCTAATTAGGGAAAAATTATGCATAAAGACAGATTCCTGCAAACAACTATGAGGAGATGCCTCTAACCCTTATTTTCTTCTGACAGACAGACTTAATTACAAACACATATAACCTCAGAAAAAAGGTTTTAAATATAACTTCTACATTATTCTATTTTCTATATTTATGCAAGTATTTTGGCTATAAAAAGTAAATTATTTTAATCAAGGGATTAATGAGAAAACTTGACATTCAAATTAGCTGTTATTCAACTACAGTCGACAAGTATTTTTCAGAAGTTCATTTTGTTTCCTTCTCTCTCTCTCTCTTTTTTTTTTTCTTTCCCTACTAATTCATAACAGGAAGAGTTATTTTACCTTCTGGGCAGTGATTTCTAGTCCCAGGTTGTTCCACTGAAGGGCAGCAGAGCAGCCAAACCCCC
>QUSF01000022.1:9890488-9923057 GCA_003676055.1 Chloebia gouldiae
CAGGGTGAATCCCACAGCACTGGTGACATTCCATCACCACCCCACTGCAGGTCACCATTTCCAGGGCTTGTACAGACCCCTGAGCCGAAATTATCTACCTTACCAAGTACACTGAATTTTTTATCTAGCTACTCTGGCAATACCTAAACAATGAGCAAGATTTCAGGCATATTCACATGAGTTTATGAAGCAACTTTCAGTAGAAGGAAATACTGGAAGAAGCTGGAAACTGCCAGTAGTTTTGTGTGAAAAAACCCTACTGTAATGGTGATAAAATCCTATTTGCAGGTCTCAGAATAACCTGGTTGGCTCTGGACATGGGCATTTCACCTTTTCCTTCACACTGACATAAAATGCCATTGAGAACTGCTCACACAGCCACAAACAATCCTGTGGAGAAACAGCACGTGCACATTTCCAGTGCTAAATTTCCTGTTCCACAACCGCCATAAACTGTGGCAAAACACGAAACAGGCAAGTTTTGCACTCCTATGACTGAGAAATAAATTCCCAATCAGCCAAGTTTTGCTTGCAGCTGGTATTACAACATTTGCATGTGACAGGCACACAAAGAGCAGCAGAACCTGACCACAGCTCCTGCTCTGCTCAGAGACAAGGGAAACTGGAGAGGCAGCTGGAGGAAGTCCAGCTGGGTGTGTAGGGAGAAGTTTGGCAGAGATAATGATCTATTAAGATTCACTTAAAAAGGAAAAAGTGTTTCCAGGTGAAAGTGTCAGTACCGAGATACCCCAGGGGCTTCTCCCTCGGGCAGCAGCTCAGGCAGCCCCAACAAGCTGAGGTTGTTCTGCAGGGTCACTGAGAGACAGAGCCCCAGGCCATGCAGGCTTCAGCAAATATCACCAGAGCCAAGCATTCCAAAAGTATCCCAGACATGTTATTATTTTCCATTAGAAGTGGCTTCGTTAAGCATTATATTAAAGAAAAGAAAAACAACAAAATCTATCTAAAGCAATAATAAAAATCACTACTAATACATATATACAATTACTAACTCTGACTTAACATCTACTGCTTCAGACCTTTATCAAAAGCCTACATCTAAATTGATCTGATCTGATATTTTTTAATTTTGTTCTAAAAATGCAATTAAACAATGATACCTCCTGCTGCAAGTTAAAAGCCATTCCCTTTAGATAAGAACAAAATACAACAAGCAGTGAGTTCTGCCATCATTAGACTTCTAACCATATTACTTCTATTTTGAGGCTTTTTTTGTTTGGTCTCAGTTTAATTTCCTGTCAGCCTTACAAGAGATTTCTAATGTTTGGGCTGTAGGATATGCTCTGATTAAAAATAATCTTCCCAATTACTGCCTGGCATGACTCTACTGCCACATGCACTCTGCCACTGGCTTCTGCATTTCTGTCAGCAGTAATTGTGTCTGTAGCTTCTAACTGTAAATGAAAACCCAGGGGGCATATTTGGGTTCCAGTTTCCTTTGCCCAGCCATATCTATTAATTTGCACTGTCTGTCAAAAGGAGATGTTTGTAGGCACTAAAAGGAAATCCTCAGAACATCAGGTTAAAAAAAGGGAAAAGGAGAAAAAAACGAAATGCAACTGGAATATGATAAACCACATTTGATATTTATGCCAGGATACTCAACACAGAGCAGCTCACTGCATTGATTAGCCTTAGAAGAGGGGACTGAAACCATTTACTGAGCATTTCTAGCTGCACTTTATTACCATTAAATTTAATGTTGAATCTTAAGCATCACCTTAGTATGGCTTCTTATTTTTTTTAATTCAATCACTATAATGAATACTTTACAGAACAGCATTTCTTATCATAATGGAAAAAATGATTATTTCTCAGGCTCTGGGCCCTGGCCTCAACTGTGCATTGGTGTTTCCATCTCCAGCCTGGCTGACCCTCAGGCATGGCCCTGTGACTACACTGCCCCTTCTCCCCAGCCTTTGGGCTCCTGTGGGGTCCCCTTGCCTCCATCCCAATGCAGCTCCTGGAGAACCCTGCTGGGTCCTGGTCATGGGATGCCCTCTGAAGGCTGGCCCAGAACAGAGGCTGGACAGAGCTAAAGAATAAAGCAGGGATTTATTCAAAGGATCTCCTCCATGGATCCACCTTGGGCAGCACAAGAGCTCAGCCAGGGCTGCACCCAAGATGAACAAAAATGGTCCCAAAATGCACGGCTGGTCACGGGGGCTCTCACTGTGATAGGTTCGGCTCTATTTCCACATTGGAGTTCATTGTCCCATTCCAGCTTCAGCCCAGGCAGTCCCATCCTCCTTGTTTTTCTCTCTTCAGCCCACGGGGTTTGTGCTGCAGGGCTGAGATTTGGGTCATTTGTCCTTGGTGCCCAGCTGGAGCAGGAATTGTTTTGTCTCCCTGCTCTGTGAAGAGAGCTCAGCATCCCCTAATAAGAAGCCCAGACCCATCCACTAAAGCAGCACAGAAGCTGAAAAAGCCACAACCTGAGGCATCAAGTGGAGCTCCTGTGTGAGGAGCTGGCTCTGCTCTCCAGACCCAGCTGGGCTCCCTGGGAGCTGCCCCAGGCCCTGGCCCACCTGCACCCAGAGGCACGGGGCTCACACCCGGCTCTCAGTGCAGCCACAGCCACCAGGGATGGGCTGGATGCTTGTTCAGACCCTCACAGGTTCCCTCTCCTCTCAGCAGCCATGGAAAGGTGTCCCCATGTCCCAGGGAATGCTCTGTGTGACACGAGCAGGATGGGATCAAGGTGCCCTGGGGAAGAGAACCTGGAAGGACAAAGCATCAAGCACAGGCTTGTACCCTGTGAAGAGGGCACAGAAGAAACTCACGGAGGAGAAAAAACACCTGATATAATGTCAGGAAGGAAGCTTTGTGTGGAGGTGGAAAATCACATCCAAGAATGCACATGTGGGATCCATGGGGCACTGCAAAGGGTAACAGCATGAAGACTATTAAGGAGACAGTCACAGTTATTGCTAGAAGCAAATATTCACTATAAAATGAAGAATATTGTAAAGTCTTCTGAAAATAATTTTTATGAAGTCTCAGTGTCTGATCTATCAAAATTAAGTAATTCTTTTGCCTTAAATGAAAATGGTACACAGCACATTTGGAATCCAAGGGATGCAGAGAGCATATTTTTGTACAAAGGAATCATGGAAGTTTTCTTTGTGACAGGAGGATAAACACTGAGATTTAGTGAATGTGAGGAGGGATTTGTCCAAATAGCACTTAAAATTGAATAGCTTCTCTTGGCAGAAGAACTGATTTGAAATATTAAATGCAAATGTTAGTGCTCTGCACTGTGTTTGCCGGTTGATGCTCTATTCTGTATTGTTTATATCTCCACATGAGGGCAGACACTGGAAAGGTGAGAACAGAATCAATCTCAGCTCTGTCCTGAACCTTTGGCACAGCACTCCAGGTGCTTCCTTTCGTAGGGCTCTGCCCCTCAGTGCATATTCTGTGCAACAAAAGACTGGCAACAGAGAAAAACTTCAGCATATCAACTGAAGGGTCTGTGCAGTGGAGGTTGTGACCACCACTGCCTTCACAACTGTATGGTGGTACAGAGGAAAAAATGTCACAGATCTGTTAAAATATTACTTTTAAAATACTGTACAAGCTGTGTAAGAAATCCTTCGTGTCCCTCTGAGCCCTAAAGGGCAGCAGGGCTGCACACGCTGCAGCACAGAACTAGACTGTGATAACCTCAGGCTATCCTTGCTTCTATTTCCATATCTTACTGAGATAAAACCATCATTTACCATGTATATCCCCCTACCTGTGACTGAAACTGCCAGAAGGTTGAAATAAATACCTTCTTTTTAAAAAAGAAGGTAAGCCACTGAGTTAAAAAGGGTTACTCCTGTGACTGAGGCCATGTGGATGTTTATTTTATTTATGCACCATAAAACCTGTAGGATTAAGTATGGCAGCAAACATATCATGAAGTTGAAAAGAATGTGGGTCTCTTATAAAAAGACCTTTCAGAATTTTGGCTGCAGAGACAGCTCAGAGGCAGAGACTCAGTTGGGGGAGTGTCAGCTCCTCTGCCAATGCAGGGAAGGGGCAAAGCCCAGAGCATGAGGAGTTTTCCCATTCCTGTTGCCATCATGACTCTAATGACTCCCAGAGCTTTTCTTCTCGTGTTTTTTGGTCTGTTTGCTTCTCCCCACTTTTCTACAGTAGAGCAGGTAGAAAATTCCACCAAGCCAGCAATGCTGCTCCCATGTCAGCCATGGTAACACACAGCTGTGCCTGCCAGACTGAGACCACTCATCACTCATTCCAGGGAACAACGTGCTCAAACGAGGTGCAGAAATTACAAAATCATTTGAAAAAGGCTTGACTGTCCTCAGCTGCCACTAGAGAAGTTCTCCTACCAATTCCAGTGGTGAGCTGTTAGCCCTGATAAACACTGAAAAGCAGGGACATGACACTTCCAGAACAGAGGCTTTGCATTCTGCATTTTTAAACTAGTGGTTCTCTCATCTATCACAGGTCACGAAATAAATCACACCACTATAAACAATGCAGTTTAGAAAGAAATAGCCCATGTAGAAAAAAGAATGGTAAACTTACCTATTTGTTATTCTTTTTTAACAGAAATTTTGACATTGGTTAAGAAATGTAGATGTTAATGACATTTGAAATCAAGGACTAGAATAAGAAAAAATGAAAACAAATCAAAGCCCACCATCTTATCCAACAACTTTGTGATTTATGACATAATTATTCTTGGAGAAACAGCACACCTCTAGGCTACATCTCTGAGCCCTAACAGAAAAATAATAGTTAGAAGGTCCATCACATTCCACGAACTGAAGCATGTCTCTTGTGGACAAAGCAAAGAAAAATATCTAATTTGGGTAGACACACCAAATTTTCTGATCCAAAGACATTTCTATCACCACAGAAAAGAAAAGCATCAATTCACACGCAGGAGACAGAGAGGGGGTGGGGTGGATCAGCTGGCAAACACCAGTCTCCAGGAAAATGGACTTTTGTAAGGTCATCAGGGCTTGAAGGGGTCCAGCCTTCCCCCAGGTATCACAAACCACACTGGAGCATCCCAGTGTGGCACCCACCACAGGCCACTGCTGCACAGAAGGGAGAAGTTACTGCACCCTTGGCACAGGGGCTATTGTAGTTTTATCAAAAGGACTCTTACTGTTTATGCAGAAAAATCATTTCAGTCTGAAAAAGAGGCAAAAATAAAATAATCTAAGCCTGCCATGTTTGGAGATTTACTCCTGCTACATAAAATGACTACAACTGATTTCAAAAGAAAAGTTAGTGTTTGTTTTGTACAACACAGGAGAGCCTTGGGCTGAAAGAATTATTTATTGTTGTTGCTTGCAGCTGGGTGAAATTTTACAATGATTACCAAATGTAAAGTCAGAAGCAAGGAGAAGTCCATGCAGATCCCACACTGGAGCTCTCCTCTGATCAGAAAGAAAAAAGGAGAAAGCTCAGCTGTGTCAAGCAGCAGATTTTCCCTAAGAGTAACATCACTTTCCATGGGGAGAAAAAAGGACCAAAAAGTATAAATGATGCAACCCATGGACATCAGTGGAAAATGCTTAAGGCCAGATTGGTTATTTGTAAATAAAGAAAAAAGGCGAGTTTTTTAACTGAAGTTCTTTCAGCGGGAAAAGAACCAGATTTGTAAACATCACACATTTCTGAATGACCAGTTCCACAGATTTTTTCCTTCCTCCATGACCTTCCCCAGCATCCCAGGAGAATCACAGCCTGCAGGCAGTGGTTCCTCCCCCACCACTCCCACACCAGGAGCTCCAGCCCAGCAAAGTGACACCTGGCAAATGAAGCCACTCATCACGGGGAGGGGGCTGCCAAGGCTGGGACAGGAGCCTGCCAGCTCCTGCAAATCTCTCACAGAGCATCTGAGCCTGACACTTAATATTCACACTGGATTGCAAGCTATGTACTCAAGGATAAAGCTCAGTAATAATAAAGATTCACAGTCTGACAGGCTCAGCATACAAATTCTCAGTGCAGAGCTCACTTTGAATATATTTTTTTAATCTTAAAAGGAATTAAGAATTTTCCTCTTATAAAAGAAACAACAGTACTTGCCATTTAGTGAAGGAAACAATGGAAGGAGAAAATAAATTTTACTCTAAGTTTAGATATTGGTAAAGAAGCACCAAAATAAACATTTTATTAAAATATCAGAACAGTGTGTCCCCAGTCCTTGTCTTGCTCATCAGACACACGAAAACATCAAATAAGCTATGCAGTTTCTTTTTTTGCAGGGCCAAATCCTTTCAGCCAGAAATACACTACTTTAAACCATTTAAGAATTTGCCCACACTTGCAGCAATTTATGGCTTGTATTTAGTATGTCAGCTGTGAAGCCAAAAATCACTGGAAACATTTAAAACCTCGATATATGTTACTCAAACATGGTACCTAACCAGTGCTCTCACTAGTCCCATGTTGGGTCACCAGTGAACAAATTTCAAGGTGCTGTTTAAACTTCATTCTACCCCTCAGTCTTAGTCATGTTTTATTTCATATTTTTTCCAACATTGCTTAGTACTGTGCTTCGTACAATAATATTAATTGTTTCTTTTACAATGGCACTGTAAAGTCATAGCCCATTTTTTAATTTTTCTATTTAATGCTTATTTTATGTTACAACAACCTGGCAACTTGCTCCTGGGGTGGTTGTTTGTTTGTTTATTATGTAAACATTATAGATGTAGAAAGTGGTGTAAAATGAACAAAATTATAATTAAATTCCTGATAGTTTTTACACTCAAAAACTGTAACTAAACATTAGCTCTCGTTAGACACTTTTGCGTGTTTTGTATTTTGCTTCAAATGTCTACAATTCTAGTCCTAAATTTACCTTTTTCTTTTAAAACCACATTGCATCCAGCTTAACTCCATCTCACCAAATCACCTTGTTAGTCATACTTTGATTCATTACATTTCGCTGCCTTTCATATTAAAATTATTCCATTTCTTTCCATACTCCTCACACTACTTTGAACATGACAAGTCTCACTTTGTGCAGCGAATCCTCACACTGCACCCTCACAGAACTCCCTCTATTAACACTTGATCATTCTCCCTATGAATTTTCCTACAGAACTGCCTTCCAAAACAATCCCAGTTTTGCACATTCAGTCCCACCCCTTAATTCCCTTTACATTTCATGAGCACCAAGACAGTCAGCACTACAAGGAGCCAAGCTGCATCAAAACCAAGGGACAAACACTGAACTCCTGCCCTGCACCAAGCTCCTCCTGCCTGCTGGGCCTGCCCATCGGGATTCAGCCAGGAATTGTGGCTCCATCCCTCTGCCCACATCCCCCAGGATCAGAGGATTTGTGGAACACAAGATACAGAGGATTGAGGTACAGCAGAGAATGGCTTATACCATGAAAATGGAACTATTTTCAATCTCCAGAGGGAATAAGCAGCTGAATCTCCAGATGATACAAATATGATTATTACAGCATAAAGTGCTGTTCATCCTTACTCTCTTCTTGACCAAAGCTACGTTTCTCAAGGATTCCACTGACAATCAGAATTCACTTCTCAGACTTAATACAGAAATGAAGCAATAGCTCCTCTATTCCCACAAAAATAGTTTTCTTCACAGATGTCCTAACTGAGCCTTAGAAAAAGATCATCTCCAATGCTAAGCAACGGATCAGCATTTCTCTTTGGAGAGTGCAGATATGGAAGTGCAGTAACCTGAGCTCAGCTTGAGGATGAAGTGGTTGAAACCGCACTAAAACTGGATGTACCTCAGAGCTGCCCTCCCCACGGGTGTGTGAACAATCCTTCCTGCCAAACTTGGCTCTGGCTCAGGGCACTCCCCACGACTGGCAACTCAGGGAGACAGAATCTTCTCCAAGCTGATTTATCCTCCTGAAAGCTGCTCTGCTGCTCTTTGGCTTCTCCAGGCAGGAGCTCAGTCCCTGGGGGCTGGGAAGGGCCCCTGGGCAGGGGCTGACCCTGTGCTGGGGACTGAGGGCTGGAAGGCAGCCACAGCCTCCAGAGCAGCCACCAAGTGCCCCAAGATGTTTGCCAGCTGTAATATCCAAGTTATTCTTTCTATTTGCAACTCATCAAGAGTTAAGACTGGATTCAAAAAGCTGCCACATTTACCAGAAGCTGCGAATCCCAACCTGAGTGACCCAATCTTCTGGGCAATAACCAAATCCTGCCTGGCTGCACTGTAAGGCGTCTTCATCTTACCAGGGGTTAAGAGAAATTATTAGAAGGACTGGGAGATAACAGCTTGCTCCAATGGAATTTTATTCCAAGTCAAATTAAAAATGGCTCAGTATCTTGTTACAGAAGGCAATCACTTCAAAAGCATCAGATACTCACTTCTGTCAGGCAACAGTTTGTCTCAAGGAATCATGTCAATATTTTGGGGTTTTTTTCCCTAATCTTGCCTTGTAAAACATTTTTGAAATGCTTTTGGAATGAAACTCAATATTAAACATTTTAAATAATGATTAAGATCTAGCCTACTAAACCAAAACAAGCTTGTTTTCTTCGCTCAAAAACATACCTTCATAGTTTGTAGCTTGAAAACCTGTGCAGGAAGGAATGATTCAAGTTTCAGAGCCACAAGTCAGAGAGAACTGGTAAAATGTCTTTGTCCTTTTTAAATATCAAAGCTCTTCTGGATATCATTTAGATCTACCCATCATATTTCAGATACTTGTGAATAATTCAAGATGTTATGCTTTAACTTCTATCAGCAATTCCCTTAAAGAGGAGCAGTAAGTAAGCAATTCTTATGTTATAGCATAGATCCATATAATTAATATTTTAATGTACTTTACCTGTCTTACTGTTTGCTCTTGTGATATTAAGTTGCTATTAAATAAACAACACACTCAGCTAACTTGTCCTACTTTTCAAAGATGCTCCAATTTATGTAATTGCTTTATTTGATTTATTGTTGCATCTTTACTCGAGTTATATATTCTGTTAATGTGCTATCAATGGAATTAGCTGTTTATTAGTAGGAAATGTTTTTAAATGAAGCCAGCATTTTTATTGCAAAAGGAATGCACTGCTGGTACTTCCTTGGAATCAAAACACCCTTTTAACGGTGGGAAGTAACTTGCTTCATCTTTGCATGTTTTCCTTGGCATGCTGAAGCAAACCAGAGATGATGTGGTGTTATTCAGGCATAAGAAAAGCAGCAGCATCCCACTAACAAACCTCAGAGGTGACATAAAATAATGTGAAAACAACTAAAGTATACCCTCATTTTTCAAATAAATCACTCCGTCCAAGTGACTGTAAATTATGTATCAAGCTTTCACAATTTTGAAATTAAATCCAGCAATATGAAGAAAGATTGGTTTCAGCTTTTCTTATTTGCTAATAGTGAAGAGTTAAAAAACTTTACTTCATGAAGTAAATACCCATCTTTAGTTAGAAGGATAAAGAATGAGCATAGAGCTTGTATTGCTGAAATAAACTTCATTTTTTCTCCCCAGCATTGTACACTGATGTCCTCCAGGAGCTGTGCTTGTCTGCTCTCCACACTCACAAAACAACTCTCAGGGTAAACAGGGATGGGAACACAAGGAGAAGAATAAATCTTTGGAAACTGAGAGAAAATTAACTTGTTTATACTGCCCTCCCTCAATCATTTTAATTCATGAAGGGTATTAATTTTGACTATTAATTAGAGTGGCATCTGTCTCTGCCCCACTGGCAGGAGAGCAGGGAGAATGAGCAGTGTTGGCTGCTGCTCCAGGTGTGCAGTGAGTGAAAACTCATTTCTGAGCTGCTCCACCACAGCAGCAGCAATTGACACAGTCAGCTGGCTCAAACACACCTCCAAAACACATTAAGTGAGGATTTGCAGTACATAGAAGCATTCTGGACATATTTTCCACACTTACCATCCCTTAGCAGAACAGCTCAGCAATGCACTGATGCCAACTACGGTACATGAGACAAAACCTCAAAGCCCACAAACCAAGCACAGGCATTATTCCATTTATTCCATAAATCACCTGGCTTTAGGAAATCACAGATCTACTACATAGTCTGAAAGAAAATTACTGCCATCATATGTAAAACCTGCTGCATTTCTAAAAAGTGCTGAGAACACAGTAATAAACTGCACTGCTAAATTTTGAGGACCTACAACGTAAAAGTGAACTGCTTCCTATCTCTCAAGATGGATTTCTCAGTACTTTTTGTATTTTCTACCTTGTTCTTTTATTTCATGGCAAAACACTGCCATGTCAGCATGTGCACTATAACAGAAATATAATTATACATGCTCTGCAAGGGAGAAACACCTCAAGTTTCACATTTCTGGGAACTTGGACTGCCAGCTGGGACACAGAAGGGAAATGCCCACCACTGGCATTTATGAAGTATTTATGAATTCCTGCACAATTCCAAATTCTTTTTGTGACTCCCGTTATATTTGTGAAGCTATTTACACCAATTTTGCCTTTGATGCTACAGCGTTGTCTCCAAGTCTTGGAGTTTCTTACTGCATCTATCATACTTGTAGTGCCAGACAAGAAGTTTCTATTTATGGCTAAAATGACAACACAAAGCACACATTTCCTTCCCAGAGTGCCAAATACCAGACTGATAGCAATGGAATCTCAATATAATCCTCTAATGCCTGAAACCCCTTTAAGCATCTCAATACATCAAGTGTTAAATGTTTTATAACACCTATAAACACTCCAAGAGTCTAATGAAGCTTATACCACTAAGAGTGCAACAAGTGAAAGGTGGTGTAAAAATCAATTTTCTTTCACCTCAGCTGATTTATAGTCCTTCCTGAACAAATTAATTTCACACTAAGCAACTGGTTTAATAAAACTTGAGAGAAGCCCTATATTAAAGAGTTTTGTTCTTACTCCAGGCAGAGATAACTTGGAAATAGTAGTAAAACAGTAGTCTGAGATTACTCTGCAATTTGTAAAGCTTGGCCTGCCTCATTTCACAGCTTTTTCTCATGGACTTATTTCTGAACTTGTGAAAAGGAATTTTAGAAAGCACAATGCAGGTGTGCAGTCCAGAAATTTTACTATAAATAACATACAAAAGTAAACCAGGCAAGTATGAAAACACATCCCAGGGAAATAAACACGTTCAGAGCCCTAGTGCCCAAACTGAGAATTAAGCTGTGCTTAATTCTAATCCTATAACTGTATTACAAATAATTGTATTGTAAATAATACAAATAGTTGTATTACAAATAGTTGTATTACAAATAATAAAATCAGGGGGATTGCTGAGGTACTTGATATGAAATAGGGATGTGCCATTGCAGCACAGCTGGAATATTCAGCATTTCTGCCCTCTCCTCTCTGCTGTTGGAGCTCTTTACCTTTTGCATCCCTTAGAGCCCCAAGAAATCCCTGCACAGAAGAGCTCCTCCTCCTCCTCCCCATTCCCACAATCACCAACACATTCTGCTGGGTAATGAAGAAGACAGAGATAAAAACTTAATTTCAAAACAAAGTCTATTTTCTATTCACAGATTGAAATAACAGTGACAAATTACATACATTAAGACCTCTCTGGAGCTTTGCTTGCAGATCTCAATTGCTCAATACAACTGCATTTTCTTGCAGAGACATAAAACTTAACCAACTGAAAAAAGAAAAGCAAGTAGGATGCAACACTCTACAGAGTGCACAGAACACAAAACCAGGGGCTCAAGCTGACCAAAAAAAAAAAAAAAGAAGGTAAATGTTCTGAGAACTGAGGTGAGCTGAGCTTTTTATACCATTATTATCTCTGCTGACTGTACTAACAAAGCCAACACTATGGACTGGATGTAACTGTTCTCCCACCTCACTTGCACATCTTCCTGGGGCTTCCAGGTATAATCCTAAAGCAAAAATGTCCACAAAAACAGGTGCACAGCAAAAATAGAAACCTGGAATGTATGCAAAACATGTGTAATAAATATCTACAACATAATTTGAGTAATTTTACAAATATTAATGCATCTCCGAAGTGTTTGTTTCAATAGTGCTTTTTAAAGTAATTTGACTTTTGCAGCAATAGGCACTGTATTACAATTGTGCTAAGTATTTTTAGCCAGCATGGAGATTTGATTTGCTTGCTGTTGATTGAAAAACACATGAACAAAATCACTGCTTTTTTCCTGAGATTAAAAAATCTCATTTGAGGCTTCAGGTTTATGTTTTCTGATGTTGCTTAGGATGAAAAAGCTAATGTGGTTTGTGACCCCAATGCCAATTCACCAGAACATGAAGCAGCAAATAGACCACAATTAGATCCATAATGGTAACTTAAACATAAAGTAACACAAGATAATTGGAAGTTGTTTTCTTTTTTCTCATCTCCCCTGCATAAAAATTCACTGAATGACACAAAGGTGTGAAAGCACACAAAAAAGGAGTTTCCCATTAGAGGCTGAAATAAGAACACTGCAATTCAAAGTAGGGGCATGATGTGGCAGCAAGAAAGCACACATTGCTCTAGTTTGTAAAAAAGAAGTCAAGGGAATCCTTTATCTTCTTGTTTCCAAAATATAAAAAATATAAAAAAGTAGATTTGCTCGTGGGAAAATTTTGCCCATCTGACTCTGACAATAATTTCAGGCCATTCCAAAGGAACAATACAAGGAGAAAAGTTCTATAGGAAAGGCAAATAAATGAAGGTTTCTTATATAACAAATCGACATGTCAATTATTTTAACAAAGAGCAACTAGTGAAACATTTGACTTAACTCAATTTCTAAACACTGCACCAATGACTTTCCCTGACACTGTCTAAGGCTATCAACAGATTCCACTAGAGATTGGAGAAATTTAAGTATTAAAGGAGTCTTTACAAGAAATTGAGAACTAAATGAGAAAATCCTTATGTTTAAGGCATTCAGGTGAATTCCTTCACCTGGTGGACAAGAACAAAGTATATCTTAGTTTCAGCCTTTATGTTTCTAAGTAAACTAAAAAGGGTGATAACCTATGGACTGTATTCAAGCTCCTAATCCTACCCCCACATTTGACCAGGTATGTTTTTAACCTAATGAAAACTGCATGGTGTAAACTGGAAGAAGAAAATTATTCCTTTTTCATAAGAAGCAACACACATTCTGATGGAGTAATTAATAGTTGTCCCAGTTTACTGCAAATTTCCATACTTTAAAAATCCCTCCAATTCTAGAGTGGTACTTATTTGAAAACCTTGGTTTCAGCTGGTATTTTAATAATTCTTAGATTAGTTTGAATGACCAAAAAAAACCCATTCAGTTCAGTTCTGAAGGTTTTGCTTGTGGTTCTGACCAAGCCTCTTTGCTCAGTCCTTCATCTCCAGCATGGAGTGCCAGGAGAAAAAGCTTCTACATAAACAATATTCTCCTCAAGAGCCATCCATAATCCATTTGTAAGTCCCTGCTTGCTTACACCATCAGCAGAACAAGCGCTGGGCCCAGTCTCTGACTGTATCTGAAACTGTTTCACACCTTTCAAACACAACTTTCCACCTAAGGGCACAAGGAATTTCAACAAACTCTCCTATGCCACATTCCCTCTGCTTCAAGTGCTGCCTTCACCACACAAATCACAGCTCACCATGTCTGATTATCTTTCTACCTAATAATCAGGATTTCAATTATTCTTTCCTTCCACTACTACTTTTGCCAATCTTTTCTGCCACAAAACATCTGTATCAGAATTACACTAATTTCTTAATCACGGTGCTATTTTCCTGAATGGAAATTTGCAAACAAAAGTGCAAGTCAAGGCAAGGCAGAGGGTGTGCTGGGGGAGCCAGGTTCTCTAAAGAAGGCAGATGTGAACAGCAGCTCTTTGCCAAGCAGCCAGAGCAGGATATTCCACTGCTTTTTGTTGATTTAAGGTCTGTGGCACACTGCAGCTGTCACAACGAAGGGCAGACAAAAGACAGGCTGTTGACTGCAAAATGCTTTAAAGCACAGCAGTTTTATAAAGTATTCACTTGGCATTTGTCTCCTGTAACATGTCTCTGTGTAACACAAGGTATTTCTCTCCCTCCTCGCTCTTTAGAGATATGAAGTTGAATGTACTGACTTGGTACTTAACAATCAGATTTTGTCAGCTTTTGTGCTGAATGGCACCTTCCTTCTGCCATCACCCTTCCCAGCACTATTCCCAGGGTAAATGATTGCCTCATTCCCGGGGAAGGTGACAGATCCGTGCAGATCCGGGAGCACTGAGCTGGGGAGGGAGCCACATGCTGTCAGGCAAATCAGCATGATGGCACATAAATCCTCCCTGCTGCCACCAGGGCCGCTGCCACCTCCTCCTGCCCTCTGCTCTCCTGGCACCCGGGCTGAGGGCTCCGTGCTGGCTGCAGCTTTGCCAAGGGGCACAGGAGATGTGCTTTCCCTCACCTGCTCAGGGAGGCACTCCCAGGGCTGGTTGGAGCCAGGCACACATTTCCTCCCTGCAGGAAAGGCCCCCGAGATCATCAAATTATTCAATGCCTGGGAAGAATGAGCTCTGAACTCTAATGATTTTAGAAGGCTAATTAATTACTTCATTAAACTATATTATACTATAACTATATTACACTAACAAGAACTATTACTAACTAGTAAACTCGTGACTCTCTCTCCTCCACAGTTTGACACAGCTGGATTCAATTGGTCCATGACTCCAAACAACCATCACCAGAATCTAATCAAGCAATCACCTTGGGTAAACAATCTCCAGACCACATTCCACATGGGACAAACAGGCACAGATAAGAATTGTTTTCTCTTGTTCTCTCTATGCTTCTCTAGGAAAAATCATGAGAGAGAGAATTATGTCTCTATGTTCAGAGAATGCCAATGCCACACCCCGAGACTAAGAGACCCCCAACAAAACCCCACAAGCTGTGCCTGTGGACCAGCAAAAACAAACCACAAGCTTCAACCCTTCCCAAAGTGATCCATCCTGCCCTCTGGCCGAGTCCTCTCCACAAATCCAGCTCTGATTCTTCCACAGGTGAAGCCCTGGGAAAGGCTCAGGGGAAAAGTTTAACTGGTTGATGCTACAATGAATCAGGCAAAGACATACCCAGAACACCAAAAAAAAAAAAAAAAACAATTAGCAAGACACCATCCTGTTAAAATTGTTTGATTCTCACAGAAATCCTCTCCCTCAGTCCAAGAGATCTTAACACCCTATTTTAATGTGATACCATAACCTGTGGCTCGGATTGCTCTGCACAGAGCTCATCTGAGCATAATTTCCCTGCTAATGGGAGCTACAAGGAACTCATTTAGTTCAGCTGAGCTCATTACTCAGCACAGAACTGAATAATTTGTGCCTGAGAAGTTTGATGGCATTAACAAAATTCCAAAACAACTGCTGGTGAAAGAACTTTGCTTTCACCACTCTGCTCCTTAGAAAGACACTCGGTCATGTGCCCAGGATCCAGAGGATGAATGAAAATCATGAGCTAAGGAAGCCTTTCCATCAACAGGAGGAACAAGATGTGAGAGGAGGCAGCAACAGCTGTGAACAGAATTCACCTCTGTCCCAGAGTAAGTAGAAAATCTGAATTCAGTTCAGAAACAGCAACGACACACGTGCACTAGGCTCTGCAACACACAGAATGCAAAGCATTACAGGGCACTATTTTAAATAAAACATTCTGAATCGCTTTATCTAGAAACTATTCAGAAGTGCACACCACTGGTTTTGATCCTCATCACTGAGGGGAAAGTTCCAGGAAACACAATTACACACTTCATTCCCAAGTGAGGAGCTGGAATCCAGTGGCATTGTCACTTAAGAGAAATTGATTCTACAGCTGCCTGGAGCATTGCAGTTTCAAATCCCACAGCAAGCTCCTTCCCTGGAAATATTTAAAGATCAGCTCCAGAATAATTTCAATTCTAAATTACCCTGTTCCTTCCTTCCTCTTCATCAGCTTCGGATTTTATTTATTCTACTTTTTGCTGTCATAGTAATATATTACTGAAAATACATTTTCAACTATTTTAAGAAAAGAATGCTTTTTTTAAATAATTTTATCTTAGACAAGAAATCACTTTGAAATAATGTTACAGCTCAAATAAATTTATAGTTCCTGGAACCAATATAAGTGTGTATTTTCCATTTTCTTTTTAGCTGTGTATATAATGAATTTCACAGATTTTGCTGATGCAAACACAATCCAGTCTAAAGGAATTCCTTATCAGTAAAAGCAACAGAGACAAAAATCTGCAAACAATGTTAAGTGATAATAAAAGAAGATGAATAATGGATCACCTAGGCTGTAAAAATCAGCTGGAAGAACCTTTTTAAGTATAAAAAGGGAGAGAGAAATGGTCTTACCATCATAATCATACTACTCTCATGTAATCCAGGCCCAAATTATTTACATGGACTGGTGTTGTAACAACTGATGGGTTTAGTTCAGTTTGGGGGTGGAGGAAGGGGATCTATGTCTGTGCACCTTGACAAAGAAAATTAATTTGGCTGCAAAATGTGCAGAAAAAGAAGGAAAAATAAATAAATTCTTACAACAGAAGACTATAAAATTTAAATCAGGTACTTAATAGAAATGCAGACATAGAGAGTAACACATTTACATCAAAAATATTTCTATCAACGTCTCTATAGCAAAATCATGGACTCATACCAGGGGAGGGTCAGAAAAGATCTGTGATAGCTTTGGCATCAAAAATAGATAAAGAATTTGCAGATTATTTAAACTGTGTTATGTTGTAAATCCAACTATGAACAGAAAGCATTTGGAAATAATTTGAATATTCTGATCCCTGTCCTACCTGACTTTCAATTAATTCTCAAGACAGTTATTTTATCTGTTCAGCACTGTATTTAATGCTTGATTTCACCATAACAAATAAGGTGATATTTTTAAAGTATCGAGTGTCTTTTTTTGCTGTGAGAAATGGAAAGCCAAGTTTGGCTTACCTTTATCTAAGAATTATGCAGCATATTAATGCAGCTTGCCAGTGGACTAAATTAGAAATCCCTGTGAGCAGTGTCAGTTTTCCAGAGCTGGTGCAGGTTTGTGGTTTTGTGTTTCTGCTCATCTCAATTGCTTTACTCCAGTGAGGATCCTCATGGCAGTCAGTGCCACCCTGACTTGACCCATGGTATCCCAAGAGGACTGAGGAACACAACCTTAAAACTGAAAGGAAATACAGGATCTTTCCACTGGATTAAGGAAACGATGGAATCTTGGGCCCCTGAGCCTGATGTGGTGACAGCCAAGCATTAACCCCCATCCTGACTACTAAAAAATAGAAATATTTTTTGTGCTTCACCTATGGAAATATAACCCAGCCTATACAAGAACCAGTTCATGCTAGGGAAGCTACAAAGAATTCATATTTGGTATCTAACTTCAAGTTTTTATCATCTTTGAGAACCCCTTCTCTCAAGGACACTTCATATGTAAAGTTCTAACTGCAGTGGAGGACAAAGCACAGACAAAACAAGTCACTCAAATTAAGATTTTAAAGCTAACAAAGCAGTGCCTGCCTTCATTTCTGCCATGGATGGGTGCCATTTGAGAACCAGGCTTCAGTTTTTCCTCCTTTATCTCCTGCAGGATTACAGTTTTTGATGAGTTTGTCCATAGCTGCTGCTCTCTGAACTCCATGGAGTATTTTGCTCACAGCCACAATGATTTTTGCTGTGTTTTACTCAGGTGGTGGCAATATGGAAGAGCTTTCTCCCTGCTAGTGCAGCGTGCCTGGACCTGGGCAGGGACAGAATCTCACCTACAGAATGATTTTTTTGTTTTTTTTTTGGCAGCATACAGAAAAATAAAAACAAATTCCATAGCATGACAGTATAAAAAGTCAGGCTCACAAGCAGAAAGCTGCCCACAGTTGATAGACATTAATGTAAGGGATTTTTATCTACATGACAAATTAAGGCACTGACCAAATTATTATTAATAGCTGAACTATGCAGCAAGTTCTAAATCATTTTGTTACTGATAGCATCACAAACTCTAAAATCTAAGCATCTTCCCAAAAGTCTGTAACCAACTAATAGCAGGTTTTTACTGCTGGAAGACTTTTGGCAGAAAGAATTGGACAGCATATTAAAGCTTGATAAATCTTTGAAAGAGAGGACTGAAATAAATTCCTAAGATTTCACCTCCTTATAGGTATTCCATTGCACAGTGAAGCAAAGTGGAAGTTTTGGCATGGCAGGTCAAATACATCTCTGTAGAAAACCCACATTGTGGCAGTAAATAAGTAAATAAATAAATCTGAATAAATAAATGGATAAATATGAGCAGGTCACCAGGGTGTCACATTCAGGGAATACAAACCCACTGCACAAGCCAGCAAACTAAAACAGATATAATGCTAGAATATAAAGAGAAAATTAGCTTTATGGAAAGCTCTAAGTGTGTGAAATTACTAAACACAGCCATTTAGAAAATTAACACCCAGAAGAACCAATTTTGCCAAAGGAGAAAGAGCAGGTCTATCCACAGCAGCATCAGAGGATCAGGACACTGTACAGCACAGCCATGACTATTCTACAATGTTCAAACACAGCTGAAAACACAGAGCCAGTGTCACTCATTCCAAACACCAAGAGCTTCAATTCATCTATGTGCAACTGCACTTCTTGGAAATGTCCTTTTTTTATGGAAGCAGAGGGAATTTTAAAAGGCAGGATGGGTGCATCACAATGGAAATAAAGGCTCTTTATATAAATACTTTTGTGAGAAAAGGCAGAAAATGAAATTAGGCTAGATCTTGAATCTCCAGATGAGATGGGGAGACTGGGAGATGAAAGACACCTGAATTTGTAAAGCCCTCTTTGTGTCTGTGCACAGGCACACAAGGGGCTGCTGCTACTGCCACCAAAGCTCTGGGACTCCTGCAGGGCACTGGGCAGGAAATGCAGAGCACTGGGCTGAAAATCAGCCCAAATGTACCTGTCAGTATTTCCACTCTGTGTTTGGACTGTGGGGATGAAGCACAGGCAATAATCTCTCAGTGCCTGCAGTGGGATGGTGACAGACAATTCCCTGGTTTTGGCCACAACATGAAGAACACCAGACTGAACCCACCACCTTCCCAAATCTGAAAGGCAATGCAGGGCAGGAGGTCTCTGGATAGATACAAAGCAAGGACCATGACCCATTTCAGCACCTCCTGGCCTGGCATGGTTTAAACCCCACTGGCAACTCAGGTCCCAAACAGCCACCTGCTCACCCCCACCAGGGGGTGGGGAGAGCATAGGACAAGTAAAGGCAGGAAAAATTGTCTGTTGGGATCAGAACAATTTAGTAACTGAAAGAGAATATGAAATTGTGATGAAAAAATTAAAAAAAAAAAAAAGAAAGAGAGGGAGAGAAGAAAAGAAAGGAGGGAGACAAATAACCCCCCCAAAAAACAAGTGGTGAAAATGAACAAGTCACTCCCCACTAACTGAGCAGTGCCCACAGTTGCTGAGCTTTTCCCTCCTGTCTGAGCATGATTCCCAGAGCTCTGGAGTATCCCCTGGCATGGCTGGGGTCAGCTGTGCTGGCTGTGCCCCCTCTCAGTGTCAGGACAGAGGGAGAGGCTGCTCAGCCCCAGGCTCAGGGCAAGCCCTGCTCAGCACCAGCTGAACCATGGGTGTGTGAGCAGCACTGTTCCACCCCAAATCCACTCACAGCCCTGCAGCAGCCCACAGAGAGGATCAGCCCTGTTTCACCTTTGGAAACATTTCCCTCTGCGCTGGAAGCAGAGAGAAGGCTCCAAAGGGAGTGAAGCTCAGCAGCCTACACACAAATCCCCTTTTCAGCTGTTCAAGGGTCCCATTCCCAAATCCCAGGATATGCTGAGTGAGGGATTCCATTCATTTTCTTTGCTAGAACTGGTAAACAAGATGTAAATTAACTATAAAAGTAGTAGGTATCAAGAATAAACATTCTCCCTTAGATTCATGTTGTGATTAACTATTTTATAATCTACCTACATCCACAAATACATCTTCAAACATCAACACCAGATCACTTACAACTATCATTAAATAGGATTTCATCAGTGTATCACTTTATGGCATTTAAAAGACTTTATTTCCATACATCCAAATGCCACAGCAAATTATTTCAAACCAGTAAGAAACACAAATAGTTGGAAGGTTACGTGTGGCATATTAATTTACATTTCAAATTGCAACAAAGTCATGAATGTGGCTTGACATCAGAAATGTATATCCTGAATTAGATGAAACCTGTCCTGTGTGTGAATATAAGCCCACCAGGCTAATAAAGGTCCTGCAGCTGTTTATTTTGGAGCTGCTCTCTGCCTGCTCCCACTGCTGCTGGCTGGGCCCATGGCAGTCACTGGGGCAGGTAAAATCAAGTGTGTGGCACAGCTCTGGGAGCTTCTCCCTTTCCTGCTCCAGCAGAGAGAAAGATCCCACAGGTGGTGAAGAGGGGAGGCACAACCTGCACCCACTTTTTCTGTAGTCAAGTGGGTTTTAGGTCAGACTTCTGCTGTATTTACAGTCCTGATTCAGCAAAACAAATCAAATCAAAGCAGTGCCTCTTTCCTCTTTGTTTTCACAGTTCCTGTTTGTGTGTTTGGGTTTGGCTCGTTGCAACTATGAGGTCAGTGTATAAAATATTGGATTTCACATATATTATCTATAATTGTATATAATTTATATATATTGGCTTCAAGTTCCACCCTGATTTCCTATTTATCACCTAGGCAGCTGTTCTCTGTAATAACCAAGGATTACCAAGATAGCAGCACCTCCATAACCCAAAGGATTGGGTTAATCAGCTTTTCACCTTCATTCCCATCTCGTGCAGGAGCTAAAACAACCAACACAGATTGCAAATCTGCTCTTGCTGGGGCTCTGGGTTAAAGCCAGCTCTGGTTATTGCTGGAGAGTGCTTCCTTTGAAGCACAGTAAAATTTGAGACTCCTCATGCTGAGAGTCATGAATAGAGATATCACAAGCCCCCATACTACATAAACTGGAGAAAGAAGGTCTGGATTTCCTCTGAATTTACTTATAATTGATCAACTTCACTGCCTAAGAAAATAGAAAACTTTTCCTGTCATCAAAAACTTGTGGAAGGACTCCAATCAGTAGAATTTTCTGGTGTTCTAACAAGTCTTGTCAGATCTCAGTGCAGCCTTTTCCTCAGGGCACTGGTCTTGCAACCCAGTACAATTTTAATTTGTAAGGATTCAATAATTTTTCCAATACCTACCAGAGAACACAAGAAACAATGACTTAGAAAATATTAGAAAAGGTACATGGATAAAACAAACCCCACTAAACTGACTAGTTTCATTTTGGAATAGTCTCAAAATGAATAAATATGGTTGGAGTGAAGGAAAAAAGGTCTTTCATTACAAGATGAGCAATTGGAATTCAGCCTAAGCAAATGACTGTGACACTGAAACTCAGCCTAAGAAATTTGTAACTAGTCACTGCTCACATTATCATTCTAGTTTCAACTTTTACCATTTTAACAGGTACATACGTGTAGAAAATGTATTTTTTTCAATTTTATATATGATTCAAGAGAAAATGGGAGAGGAAAGGGATATGGTAGCTGTAACATTTTCAATTCCCCTTATTCATCTGTGCCAAGTTACAAATAAAATTACTATTAGAATGAAGTGAGTTGCTTGATGCTATTTCTTCAGTGCCTTGTGACACCAATCTGCAAACCTGCTGAGTTTTCAGATAAACAGATTTACTTCAAATACCTAAATTATTTAATGTGTTATGCAGAGAATGTTATTTCTATCAAGGTAGCATGTATATGACATACTACTGAAGTGAGATTCCCTTCCAGCAATGGTATTGTTATGAGTTCCTTGGATGCACAGGTGAACAATAATGGAAGCGAAAATCTGTCTTCAATCTGCAGCTTGTTCCAGAAATTGTGTGTTCCTGGAGGAGAGCACTTGCAGCCCTTTATTCCATATTAACTCACCCAACTGCTTCAAGCTGCTTTTCTGTTTGCATTATTTCCCACCTTCTCACACATTCAGAAAGAAACCATTACCCTTTTTGCTGCCAGGCTAATCAGCACCACAACTCTACACTTGCTAAAACTGCTAGATCAGAAAAAAAAAAAAAAAAAAAAAAAAAAAAAAAAAAGGTGAGAGGAGAAAACATCCTTACTGCCAAATTATGAATTTTCATTAAGTTCTCTTTCCTTCAGAGGAAAAGAATCTCTGAGGCTTGCATGAATCAATAAAAAGCATTGTGTTCAAAATGACAGAAAAACAGATCTGTTTAATTTATTAAAGCATATCCATATCCTTCCAGGCACACAGACTCCTCTCACCCCTGTGCACTGGGCAAACTCTGAGACAGAACAAATGGAAACTCAACACAGAGAATGCAGAATTTCCTGTATTATTCAGGAGGAAATTTCTGGCTGACTTGGGAAGCCATGCATTCAAAGGAATTGCAGTTCAGCATCTGTTCCCATCACAGTACCAGGATTTTAGTTTTCCATTTGCTGTCATTTCAGTGCAGATTTTTAAAAATAATGAAAGAATGGCTTAAAAAATATTAATGAATAAAACAAAATATAAGTTTTGTTAATTCAGCAGGTGATTTTTTGCTCTGAGAGGCATATCCCTCCTCCTGTCCAGATTCTCTGAATCAGGTTTGAGGAGTCATGAGGAAAAGGAACCTTTTTAATACAGTTCCAACCTGACTGCATTTACCATTAAGGGACCACAAACCACTGAGAACTCCCCCTGCTCTCACAAAAAGGTTACTCGAGAAGGGACAGGATTTTAAAAATTTTAAATATTAAAATTTGTCAGAAACTACCATTTTCAATGCAGCCAGTAGAAAATATAAAAGCATAAAATACAAAAAAACCCAAACCCTATCTTCACAATCCCATTCAATAACTTGGTCTGTCAACAGCGATGCAGCAAATTTGACAAACCTTCCCTACCTTGTTCCCCTCAGCCATCCTTTGAGAGAATTAGAAAAAAGGCATTCTACACATCATCAGGTTAAAAAAATCTCCACAGTGCAGAATCAAATGTACCTTTTTGGACAAATCACTAACAAAAATCTCATCTTACTGAAAGCAACTAGTGATGTTCATTTATGTCAGCTGCAGGATACAGGACTGAGACAGAGCTCTGTGGGTACACAACACCCCCATCCTGCACAGACCCCAAGAAAATGCAGCTCCCAAATTCTGCAGTGTTCTTTCATGTTGATTTACCACAAGATTTTGAAATGGAGAGGTGTTCACAGAACAGCTGAAGTTTGTTTACTGGTGGGACCTCTGTACATGCCTCGGGCTTTTCCTCTCTTTTAGGATAAAGCTGAAAATGAGCACCAGGCCCCAGACAGGAAGAAGTTGTCCCTTCTCAGGATTATTTACACTTCTATCATGCCAGTCCTTCCACTGGCAGCAGCAGCAAGGCCGCCAACGTTTGTGCTACACTTTCCAAGGGATTACTTTTAGGATGCATTACTCAAATAAACAGATCAGTGTGCTGAAACACCTTGAAAGATCAGATTGGCAGCAATGTGTGACTCCTGATCACAAAAACCACAGAAGGGAAGTAACTCCAGTAAGTGAACTGTTGGTTTTGTAAGATGGACTTTAATTTGGAGAGAATAAAAGGATTAACAAATATAAAGGCACTTTAACCTACACTCTCTACTATGGTAACATTTTTAACTTTTGGCCTGTGTTTTCTGCTTGGGGGAATTCCATCATGAGAGCATAAGGATGCTTTTACAAAACAGAGGCACTTTTAATGGCAGTTTCCAAGCCGTGGCCTCTTGCACCTCCCCAGATGGGCTATAAAAGCTCCTGTCAGCTGCAGGAACATCAACATCACTGCCCAGAAACTGAGAGGCTCCACAGGAGCAGCTCCCTGCACTATTAACTGCTTAGGGCTGGCTCTGGGCTCTGCAGAAACATCCTTTTAAAAGCAGTAAAACAGCTTTTGTTCTCTTTTCAAGTGGAAGTAAGCAACATTCAGAAGTGACATGAAAGGGACTCTCAGAGTTTACAGTACTGGAAGTTGTGACTGACAGTTGCAACTTTTATTTAATACAAATGAAAGCTTAAAAGCTCGGGCAATTTCAGTGGATATCTTTATACTGGCCTCCAGTTTGGGTTAACCAGAACTGCAGTGTGGAGGATCAGCTCTGCTCCCAGAACAAAGTGATTTATCAGTTTTTAGTACAAAGTATGACATAAACCACAGCCTGAACCCTTGGTGTAAATAGTTTAACTAGAAACAGAGAACAGAATAAAACATGGACACACACAAAGATCACTGTGTCCAAGTCCCTGCTCTTTGCAGATCTTCCTCAAACAAACTCCCATGACTGAGAGCATCATCCAGATGCTACTTGAACTCTGACAGGCTTCAGGCTGGTGCCTTGGCGCTGGAACAACAGGAGAAAACCCAGGAGCAATTCTTTTTCAAAACAAAGCAGAAACTCTCAGGTTCCCTTATGCTTTCTGTTGCTTATTATCTGTAGGGCTGGATACACAGGAAGATCAGTTCAGTGCAGCTCCACTGTTTTCTTCACTGTGTTTTTAAACTAAATACATTGAATGCCAACCCCTAACACCTATCCACACATTTACACGAGGGCATCTCATGAAGTGTTGTGCTCAGGGACAACCACAGCCATAAAGGCTGTACCAGTTTTAGTTAATGCCATTTCTTTTTACCTTTGGGCCAATAAAAAGGTGTCTCAGCAAGCCCAGCCAAGCCAAGACCTCAGCAGGTACTTGTCAGGAGCTGAAGTTTAAGATCTGTGCTTGCCTAATCCAGAAGCAGCTGTTCTGGATTTCTTCCTGAGGGTTGCTGCCCGTTCTGCAATGCCAGCCAGTGCAGCTGCAGGGTGCAATCCCACCTGGGGCTCCAACAGCCCCTTCTCTGTGCATGCAAGGGCAGCCCAGCTCCTGGAGCTGCATTTGCACCTCCTCTCCCTGCTGACAGACAATGCAGACCTTCCCAGCCACTCACAGCCCTGGCCAGCTGCCTACAAATGGATTTAGCTTTTGATTTTTTCCACTTCTGCTGATCTGAAGCTACTTTGCTCTTGGGAACCTATCAAGCAGCAGATCAACTGCACCTTTCTGATCCCAGACAAAACTACACACACACCAGGAACCACAGATGAATGATTCTTGAGGCAAAACCAGCAATCTGTTCTCAGAATCAAGGGAAGAGACAAATACTGAGGACCTCTGAATATTTTAATCAGCTACAGATGCCTCATAGGTATAATTTTCCACTTCTAAAAAATCACAAAACAAAACTCACAGAAAAATCTCAAACAAACAAATAGAACCAACAGATGCTAAGTATAAATCAAAAAATATTATTAATTAAAAAATAAATAAATAGAATAAATAGAATAAAGAAATAAAATAAAATAGTTATTAATTCTTGAGTGGTGGATTTTCAGGCAATGCCTGAACAGAAATACAAGTGCCCCTCTGGCTCTCCCTCTGCCTTGCTGATGGGGGACAAATAAAGTGGAAAAATATTTACTAAATGAGGTGAGAGCAGCACCTTCAAAGAGACTTCTGACTTTGCACTGGAAATTCTTTGCAGAAACTCCCCTTTTTACATGCCCAGAGATGTCTGTAGGGCCAGGGCCTGCACTGGAACTGTGACAAACACACCCAGAATCCTGCAAGGGACTCCAGAATCAGAACCTCAGCAGACAAAATGTCATTTCCTTTTCATTTCCACGTGGTGTATTTACAGAGGGAGCACAGATATTGGTTTGCCAGCAAATGATGGCACTGCCAGTGTTGATTTCTGCCCTGGTAGGAGCTGGTGCCATGCCCTGGGTGTGCACACACACACAAATGCTGTGTGCTCACACATATTTCCACCACGTTAATTTGTAAATGCAGACATTTAGACAGAGCTACATCTACCTGAGGAAACTGCTGCAACACCTTTCACAAGAACCTCATTGATCACTCTTTAGAAGAAAACCCTTCAGTACGAGGATAGGATTACCAAGGGTTATTAATTATTCTGCAAGCAATTTCTTTATGTAAAACAACCAAAAAAAAAAAACCACCCAAATCCAAAACCATGAAAAAAAACAAAGAAACAAGTGTGTGTTAAATCTCTATATCCTAAAAGTGATGTTACACAAACAGTAACCAGATTAAACACGTGCAGGTACGGACCTTGATTGAAGTGTTCATTTAATATAATTTAGGGATCTGAAATATTCTGCTTACTTGATTAGAGTAGATTGTTTGCATTTTGATTTATTGCTTCAAGATCAGTATTCATTAAGTCACTTAATATAAAGGCACCCTTACAGCTGCTAGCCTATTAAAGGTAATCATTTTTCCCCAGTCCTGTTTATAGCACAGTCACTGTTACACTAAAACAGCCTGGAACCATCTATTAATCACAGGCACCTTTTCCATGTGTAAGGATCTCCAGAAACAATTCCTGATGGCGAGGCCTTGTGTTATGCACAGGAATTACAAATTGTATTTTGCCTCAAATTCAAATAGTTTCTAGTCTCATGTACTGTCAGGGAGGCCCTGAGGCAAACTGTGCAAGAGGGTGATTCCTATTTAAAATACTGCCTAGAAGTTTCAAAGTGTCATTCCTAGCACTGTTGTAGGCCTGTATTTTTTTGCCCTAAGCAAGAGTCTCAATTTTCGCTCAAACCAGTGCACTGAAATCAATGCAATTCCTCTATAACTTCAATAAACTTTTTAAATTGGAATTGTAAACATAGCACTTTATCTTTCAGCACCACTGGCCAAAGACTACAGACCTGGTTCAATGGTTCTGGCTGATACATTTTACATTTATTCTTTGCCTGGTATCAAAAGGGACAGAATAATCCTATGACAGTGACATGTAATGAACTGAACCACTGGCCAAAAAAGATTAAAATTCCAGAAAAGCCACAGTATGCGCTTATCCCCTTTGTTTTCTCATGTCTGGAAAGTCAGTAAAAAACACCCTGACACATAAAACAGACAAGATACAACACATACAAATTGCAGCAAATTGCTGTCGGCTCTTGGGTTTGTGGCAGGAGTTTATATCATGTTACCAGCACTGATTTCAGTTCATCAGAACACTGTAAACCACCCTGGAGAGCTGTGCAGGAGACAGCTCTCAGCAGCTCTGAGTTCAGTGGCACTGATTAGCAGCTCTTCTAGGATTATGCAAGTCGCTCATAGATGAGGAAAAAGAGGTTTTTGGCTGTTCCATATCAACCCATCAGTAATGCAAAAACATCCAATAGGATTTGTCAAAAACCAAATACAAAAGCATTACCTGAAAATTCCAGTATTATTTCCTGATACAAAGCATTTTTTTTCCCTGTTGCTGGATAATGCCAATTAATATACAAATACATCCAGGAATAACAAAAAAAGTTTTGCTGTACTTCCTCCCTGGTACGATGCAACACGATTTCAAAGGGCTTTCATCAACACAAATGTGGCAGGGGCTGTTTGTAATAATGCTCTGAAAAGCAGCACTTCCACTCTGCAGCTGCACCGTGCTGCTTGCCCAGGGATCAGGCATCCCATCACAGCCCCTCTGCTCCTGAGAGAAAGAATTTTTCACAGAACTCCTACTAGCATCCCTTTGTACATCCAATTATATATATTGTTACACTTATTTCTTCTCTTTCTGTGGCTTCTATCCAAAATCATTACAATTAATGGGAAAAGTTCCATGGCCTCCAAGGGATTTCATCTATTCATCTTTCCATTCTGTCAAGAAATGCTGATGTTTAAAGGAATCATGGTCCCTGTTCCGTGTAGCTTCATTAAAACTACTGTGGCAGAAGTAGTTCAAAGGTTTTTAAAGCTCTGAAGAAGCTTGAAAAGTTTGCCTGGTAATATATTAAAAATAGATATTTTTAGTATAATAACGCTTCAGTGAGGTACTGATAAGGTAGAGAAGATAATAACAGAATGTGGTAAGAGAAGAAGAGCTACAGAAAAATATCAGCCAAGCTATCTCAGGAGTCAGAGGAAGAAGCTTCAGTTCCCATTCTCCATTTCAAGAGTATCTGAGCAAACAGTGCAATGTTACATTAACAATTGATTTCAAGTGGACCAAAATTATGATTGAAACAACAATAAATGGTCAGGTTTGGGTCACTGAAAGAAGACAAACCATAGGTGAAGTTACATGCAGAAAAGTCACCTTACAGCTCACTTTTTCACTCACACTGGAGAGGGGGGAAGAAAGAAAATAAATTAAAGTCACCTAATACAAGCAGAAAACAACATAATTTCTTCTCCAACCTCTTGAATTCAGTACAGTTACTAAGATTTCTGAAATAACCTTGTGTTATTTTTGTAAACAAATCCATTTTATTTAAATTACACGGGGACTAAAAGCAAAATTTACCTGGGGTAAATAATGGCAAGTAGGATTGTTTTTTCCCTTTGAACATCTCCCACTCTACTAAAACACAGCAATCAATTCATAAAGCCAAAGGTTCATTGAAGACTGTTGTCCTTTGGTCATTTTACTTTCATTTTGATTAAAGTTAATCTCTGGGAGGTGTGTCAATTTAATAATTTTCCTCAACTGCTGCAAAGGCAAGAATGGAGTAAATAAGGATACCAAGTCATTTAGTAGAGTTAGACAAAGGAAAATGGAAGCACTGGGAAGCTGTTGCAACAGGCAATGTTACAGCCTGTCAAAACACAGGCAGTGGCCAGAGCATCCTGTGTTTACACCAATTAAATCCACATTTAGGTACATCAGCCTATGTCTGGAGCTGCAGGGCTTGATGAACAAACACAAACTGCATCCCCTCTGCTACGTGTTGCTCAGAATTTCCTACCATGCAGAACTAAACTGGTGGTTTATATATCCACTATGGCACTTCCCAAACTTTTAATTACAGACTTAGAATGTGCAATTGATATACAGATCCCACCCAAACATATGTGTGTGAATGGAACGGACACAAGGGTATGAAGAACTGAAATCACGTGTTAAACACCTCCACTTCTGCATGGCTAAGAGCTTTTCATAGAGCAATTTTCAAATATCCCATGTGTTTGGAATGACAGAGCACTGAAATGTAAGTCACTACTGCAGAAAAAAAATTAATTACAGTAAGCATTATCAAAAATAAAGTACATGATATTATAAATGCAGGTGAACCCAGTGGAAAGAAATTATGTCTGACTCCAGATCAGAAGGTTGAATGATTTCTTTATTATAACTATACTACAATACATTAATACACTATTTAAAGGAGATACTAAAACTACATAGCTGCTTTTTCTAACTACCTATCTAAGTCACAACTTGTGATCCTCTCTCGACAGTCCAGCCCCAGGTGGGTTGGATTGGCCATCAGGCTCAAACAATCCTCACCAGAATCCAATCAAGCACTCACCCCAGGTAAACAATTCTCCAAACAAATTCTACATGAGAAAACCAAGGAGCAGAAATAGAAATTGTTTTCTCTTTCTTCTCTCTGTGCATCTCCTTGAAAAATCCTGAGAGAGAGAATATACCTACTACATACATAATACTTCATTTTTCTCTTTTTATGCTATTTCCCCCTCACACTCAGTTAACAAATTGCATTTTTACATTTTATTTACCAAAAAAAGACTCATGCCCTTCCCCTTAAGGACACTACTTGTTCCCAAACGCAGCAAAACTGCCTTTCCCTGGTGCCAAGGACCATCAAGAGCCACCTGGAGCTCCCTCACAGGTATCACAGCAAGGCTTTCAGAGGGGCTGCTGGAAACACACAAACACAGCCATGCATCAGTCCTCCCTCTCCTTCTCCTCCCTGCTGTTTCCCAGAGACGATGCCAAGCACGGAGGCTCCTGCATCCCACGAGAGCCATCACCTGAGAACAACAGGCTGCAACACTCCACTCGCATTTGGAGCCATCATTCAAAGGAAACAAGGAATTTCTTTTATAACCCTGCAATAGGCACCAGTTCTTCACTGAGCCATTTTTCATATCTCAGCTGTAATTCCACAAATCAGCCTTTTAAATCCAGCAAGTGCCTCCACGGTCTGCCCCAGTCCCCCCTCGGGCAGAGCTGGAAACAATCCACACGGCGCTTCCAGTTCCCGAAGAAATGAGCAAAAAATTGTGTGCAATTTTTCTTCTTAGTGCTTGAAATTATTCTGCTGTCCATGTGAAATGACCACTTTGGTCCTCAGTAAATTCTTTAATGAAAAAAAGAATACAAAAGAACAGCTTTATTAGCCTGGGATATGGAACACGGGGCTGAAGGTAACAAAATGGCACTGATGAGATGAACTGCATTATTTCCAGTTTCAAACTAGTGTGAACAGAATGAGAGATTTTCTCAACGTTTTTGGGAGGGGTAGTTGCTTGCTCACTATGTAAGCTTTGAATTTCAGCACTCACTTCAGAACATATTGCAGTTCTGCCTTCTTTTGCTGAAGCTTTGAATTCCCACAGTTACAGGCTGGAGCCTTTCCCTAGTGATCAGAGATGGACTTCATTTCCATATTCAGTACTTAGCTGTTTCTTTTATCCATCTCTTTCCTAAAGATGATTTCCACATATTATATTTGACTACCATCTAGATCTTCTCTTTGAAATACTTTGGGAATGAACAGAGCCATTGGAGCCCTGGCACAATTAGGGGGCTATAATTTCTCTGAGTCAAATTGATGAAGCAATCAAGGACTGGATTCTTCTTTGAATACAAAAAGACAGAGGTGTAATCCAAATAGTTTATTTTTGTTTCAGTAAAATCTATATTTGACGTCTTCTACCACCTTCTCAAGCATTTAACTAGACTAGAAACTTTCTTATCCCTGCTGCATGAATCAGAACATTATCAGAAAAAGCTCCCAAATGAGGCTCTGGATTTGAAATTTTTCTCATCAGTTTTCAATTATGAACTTTGGCTACATCACATTTCTTCTCAGACGCTACCAGGTACCAAGCATGAATACCTACTGCTCCTCTGCCACATCTCAGCAATCTCTGGAGTTCAGAACTTCTCAATTTCTTAACCCAGCACCCATTAAAGCCAGCTATTTTCTGCCATTAGCCCTGTTCTCAACTTCCAGCTTTTCTAAAAAAAAATCAAGTTTCTCTGTTTCAGTCTCTAAAGACTTGAAAATTACTTTCCTTCTTGGAAAAAAAAATAAATCTTAAAAGTATCTGTCATTAAACAACTATATGACATATATGGTTATTTTATACAACTGTAGGGAAACATGTTCTTGTTGGCTTGATAATTGTGACTGAGCAATAAATGAAAAGAAAAAAAAAACAGAACTTTGAAACTTATTGCAAAACCAACATTGTTTCTATCATATGGATTTTGTTTGCACACCTCAGAAAACCCACAGGAATATAAAAGCATCCTCCAGCATTTTACCACGAGTCACAAAAATCCTGTATGTGTGTGCATCCCATCCCCAGCACAGCAGGCAGGCCAAATGCACAGTTCCAATTTTAATAAACAGAAATTGTTAAACATGCTCTTTATCCTATTAAGCCATAATTCAAATTAACTTCCAAATAAGCCATTCCCATTAAACATGTCACTAAAACAGAGGTTCTGAAATACAAGAAAAACAAAAAGCTCCCTTTGAACTATCAGACAAACAAGGAGTGTGGAAATACCCAGGAAAAAAAAATTAAAGTAAGGGAATTATTTTAAGAAATGGTTAATGCTCCATCCTTTTGCTGTGCATGACTTCAGGCAGGACTCAACTTCCCAGAGCTGCTGTGCCCTCTCCATTTCCCATTCCTGGCCTGGGAGTACCTGAGGGTAGGAAGGGAACTTACATTGTTCAGAGCCTTTACCTGAAAGCCTGAATCTCCAAGATTTTGAATAGTTTTGAAAGAGAATTCAAAAGTGAGTAGCACTTAAAAGCATAAACACCCCAGATTAGGCGCAGCAGTCTGGTGTGGGACGCTCATCACTGCACTGTGAAGAAACCTTGGGCACATCCCTTGGCATCCCTGTGCTTTTCCTTCCCTGCACAGCAGCAGCAGCTCCTCCCTCCCTGGCACCACAGCTGGGAGGCTCAGCTCACCAAAGGCTGAAAGTGCCCAGCTGGAGAAGCCTCATGAAATGCAGACACGGATGAACCCCCCAGGAGAGGCAATAGAACTGCCTATAGTTTTATAGGTGGTGCTCAGCAGCAGCAGTTCTGTGTTGGCAACTCTGTGCTACATTTAGATGTCCACTCACGCAGGCCTACAGACATAAAAGTTTCATAAATAAATACATTTTCAAGGTGACTTTCTTTAAAACAGCTCAATTCAAAGATAACAATTTTTGCCTTCTGGCATTTATCCTAAAAAATATTCATTTTGCATGAGTAAGTCTGTGTAAAAGGCAAAAAGATGCCACTACTGCTTTTAAAAATAGTTGGGGAATAAAAAAGAAAGGAAGTTACATATTTTCTAAATTCCTCTATAGATAATGTCACGGGAAATTCGCTCTGTAACTTCAAGTAGACAAGATGTTAAGGTCAGCCTTGGGCTCCGAGTCGCTGAGGCAGAGGCAGAGGATGCTCCAGGCTCTCCCTGCTCCTTGCCTCGATTCTCCCAGAGGGTTTGCAGGAGCCTTGGTGGCTGCAGATTCTCC
>QUSF01000022.1:9923067-9951232 GCA_003676055.1 Chloebia gouldiae
CAGAATCACACAGCCAGAACTCCAACACACCCAAAGATGGTTTCAGAAGAGGAGAAAGAAGAAGTCACATTGGATTGCATTCTCTCTTTCCCTGCTGACAAGCCCAACACAGAACAACACACATCCACTGACATAACATTTCCATCAATGGAGCTAATGCCAAAAACAGCACAGTGCAGCTCGACTGACAAGCTGGCATTAAATTAATGCATTGGCTTATACATCTGCTGCACAACTTGACTTCCTGGTATTATGCTTGAATTAAGATGCTACAAAAGGGAAAAAAAAAAAAAGAAAAATACTTGTTTTCTTGTGGGTAGTGAACTTGCTCTCAGCCTAAATTTATGAATTCTGTTTGGGAGCACATTGGTGCTCCTGGTGTCTCTGTTGCTGCCTGGGTACAGAGCTTTCTCCTCCTTCCAGGAGGTGTTTCATACCTCCAATAAGTGATGTGTAGGTACCTCCTGTACAGTACCCACAGATAATTGTGCCAGGATGTTTGCACATATACATTTATTGCATATATCCTGCAGGATATGGCAGCATTTATTCCACAATGAAATATGTGTTGGTGGCACTGGTGGTTGTCAGACAAAGTACAGAATTATACAGACTGGGAATTGTGAAAGCTAACATTCATGGCAAAGCTTTTTTCATGGCTATTTTCTCTCTTTGTACCACACATGTCACTGGGGACCATCATCTCTAAGGGAATGATGCCACAGAAAAGTTTACAAAAATGCTGCAGAGACTACGTTTGGAAAGAAGGAAAAGTTAAATCTATACTGTAAGGCAGCATTCTTACATATGTGAGAAGCACATTTTGGAGATCTCTCTAGATCCAACAACTGCTTTCCCTTTCTGGTGTTACCCAGTTATCTATGTTGTTAAATAGATTAAAATATATAACTGGTGTTACCCAGTTATCCATGTTGTTAAACATAGATTTGAATCCTCACATTACTGGAAACCAGCTCCCCTCCAGAAAAAAAACACTGGTGTAACATTTTATATTTGAATTATGTTAGCATTGTGAAGACAAGAGTTTTTCTTGCAGCTCCCTTTCTTTCACTTTCCCTCTAGGCAATGTTAGAGCAAATTTTCCTGTTCTCATCTGCTGAAATTCAATTTTTTCTATTTAGAAGGCAAGGGAGACAACAGACTTTCAAGAAGTATTTCTCTAGACTAGAATTGTTTGCATCAATTGTTGGCATCGTACTTGCATTAAATATACATTCTACATGCAGTTGTTCCTGTCTGAATTAAACTTTAAAGGAAAAGTTCCTTATGATCATTGCTCTGTGTGCCATAAAAGAAAGAAAGGCACCAGAGAATGTAAAGAAGAGGGACATTAATGAGAGTTCACCTTTTATTTTTTAGTGTATGTACCTTTACCAACTATTCATAGAACAAGGTTATGGTTATCAGAATCCTATGACAATCATGCCAAGAAGTTAATTACTATGAAATAAATATATGCTATAACTAATTTGCATATCCAGTTGATGGATTTCTATTTTATTCCTTTTTCCCCATGGAATCAGTGCACTCACAGATTCTCCTGAGAGTCGGGTTTTCATGAGAGTTCAGATCTCATTTTGGCACCCCAAGGAGAGCCAGACTTTGCTAAGAGCTCGGTGCCTCGCAGAACAGGAGCTGTGAGGAGCTGAGCTATTTTGAACATCTAGCAGCTGCTGTGTAGGTTGAGAATATAAAATTCTGCTCCCAAGCTCTTTAAAAGCCTGGCTTTACCTAACTAACAGCATTGTAAGCAAGAATCCTAAATCTAGGAAATTACAGTTCCTTCTGCAGTGTCCTTTGTCCTGCTGGAAACTTCCACTTTTAGTGCATTTCAAGAACTTTGCATTCCCATTATTGCCACCAGGCCCCTCGCTGCCTCCACGAGCAGCTCTGACCTTTCCAACACATCCTTCTTCAGGGAGAAAAGGTTATTTTTCTTTCCCTGGTTTATTAGTAGAGTTGCCTCATTACTGGCACTATTAGAATTTTAAACAGAAATAATGTTCACATTTGGCTCAGGGGGCTCAGAGTGCTCTGCCAGTGTCACCCCAGGTGTCACCTCACCTGTCCCCCCCAGGTACAATCCTCACAGCCTGGAAAACAGAGCCAGCTTCCCTCTGATCAGGTGGAGAGTGCCCTCGTTCTCCCTCAAATTATGACAGCACCAAATTTATAAAAATACAGAAATGCCAAGCATTATCAATACCCTATTCATTTTCTGGGAAGTAATAACACCAGGGTCATTTCAGATAAAGAAAAAACAGTCCAGAAATGGGCAGGCTGTGCTCTGCAGACGCTCCCATTCCAGCAGCACATTATGCACAGGAAGCACAGTGCACAGGCGTCAGTCGTTCCTCTGGACACATAACTTTCAGGATTTCTTTGCAATAGGTGTTGCCTTTCTCACTCTACCAACTTTTGCTCCCTCACCACTTTGCCTGCAGAATCAACTTGAGTATTTTTTTCAAAGCTTCTTTTCAAACACTGTTTGGGCAAAATGCTTGAATTTGAAACCTACTTTTTTTAAATGAAGAATTAAGTTACCACAAAGGATTGCAGCAGCCTTTTGATATTTTGATGATTTAATCAAGCTTATATTTTTCTACCCTTTTTTTCTAATTTTTTGGTGTTTTTTGAGATGAAAAAGATAAAGTGTACAAAACAGTCCATAATTTACATGGTCTGCAAGAGGCCTTAACAATTTCATAATAATGATTGAAAAACCACAAGTATTTATGTAAACCATCAAGAGCAGAGAGACAATCCTGATTCCTGTCAGTAGAAAATGAAACACTTTAGAGACATATCGAGAGAGAGCTCCATAGAGATGTGTAACCAGTGCTTTAAATCTTTTTGTTAAAGTTATTGTCAAGAGAAATTCAGGTGAGGTTTCCAGTTTGAGCCAACATTCCCAAATGCTTCACTTGGATTGCACTGACACAATCTTATAAGTTCAGGCAATGCACTTTGGTTTATGCAACAGCCCTGCAGAAAAAACAATATTTTGAAGAGATTTAAGATTGTCTTGTTTTTAAACATGAACTGAAAATCTCTAAACAAATTATATTAGCAAAATTATCACCACTACCAGACAGCTACATTCCTCATGTTAATTTCAAATATATTTTAAATTTAATTCCAGTTGTCACATAAACTATTACGCACATTTTGTAATCATGCATCTCTAATCAACTTTAGATCCCAAATTACATTTGTCTGGAAAGTTTCAAGCTTTGGATTGCACAGTCATGAAACCAAATCTTCGTGGACACTCACATTCATACGAGGTGGAATAGAGGCTTCTCCTCCCCTTCCCAGGCTACATGGAATTACAACTATCCTTTACATTTCCATCAAAGAAATTGTATTAAAAGGGTTTTGGAAGCACTCTTCCTCCAAGCCCTGAGAGGAAACTGAAATTCCTGCAGAAGGTCAGGATTCTGCAGGTGAAGTGGAGCATCTCATCCCTTCCCAAAGGTGCCATGCTGTGGGTGTGAGCAAAGTCCTGGAGATCAGGGTACTGACCCCAGCAGAGCCCAAGGATCAAACATTCCCTGCACAAACTGCAGAATTTGCTTTGCCCCTTCCCACCAGCAGACTCCTCTTGCACCCTCCCTGAAGGACCAGACTGCACTAAAGGGAATTTGAAGGCAAAAAAAAGTAATTTATTAATTTGCCACTTTTCCTCCCCTTCTCTTCTTTCTTGGCAATCAGCTGTGATACATAACCTGAATTTTAATACCAAATTACAAGAGCACTGTGTAAATGGCATACTCAAAAATGCAGACTTTCCCTTTTCTTTTAGGTAAAATTAAGCTAATCTGCTTTGACAGAAGAGGGCTCTTTGGAACCACCTAGTGAGTCTCCCAAATATAAAGCAGTAACTCAAATGTCAATTACTTTTCCAACAGCAGACAAATTGCTGGCACACTAATGCAATTTAAGGACAATAATTAGATAACAGGACTACAGAGTGTACCAGGTGACAGAGTTTCTGAGATAATAGAATCTAGTGTCCTACTTCTTAAATATTAACATCATTCCATTTCAGTCAATCGGTTTATGGTAATTTTAAAAGGGCAAAGCAAATTCTTTTTATTGCTAATAATATTGTGCTTCTCCAGCATTAGCTTTGAAGGTTAGCAATTTACAGGGTCAAACCTTAATTATATTATTTCCTTTTTATTTACTTTTCTTTTTTTAATCTTTCCTCTTTGAAGTCTTTTCCTATTATAGAGATTTTAAAGCAGTTTATTAAAAAAAAAATTGAAACTCTTGAAATGTGAGTTCACTGTGCTCCATAGAAAGGAGCCAGGTTCATCCCAGCACACATAAGTAACATCTTTGCTAGACCATTTGGAAATTCACAAACTTTTCCTATAATCACTTTCTGTTATAACTGCATTCTTGTCTGAGTGGTTTGGTTGTATCAGGCAATCCATGATGCCATGTGCCCCTTCTAAAGCTTTGCAAAATAAATGCAGTCCAGTGGCACTCCATAAATATTCCAGGCAGAAGAAATCTCCCTGCTTTAGCCACAAGTACCCAGATCACTAAATTTCACTTTGCATCATGAATTTATATTGGAATATTCTTCTATTCCCACTTTTTTTTCCCTCATTAGTCTGCTGTGGAACATTTATTTTCAACAAAGTCTCTGTAATTCTCAACACCAAACCTGCTTTCATCCATAACCCTAATGCCCACTGACACAGTGAAATATCTCCACTCTGACCAGAGAGAGGAACTCCTGGACATTGGAGGAATTTGCCTGCAATAATGTTTAACTTCTCAACTGAGACCACAACAAGAATGCAAATTTGTGTTCTCTGGGGTTTGAAGTTTTCAAGTGAATACAGACAGAAAGAAAAATCGTAATACAGACTATGAAAAACTGTGTTTCAAAACACACTTTTTCCCATCTTAAGAAAAATCAGAGCTTTAAGTGCTGTATTAGAACCAGCCAAGGCTTTCAGAAATGTTTGTGCCAGCCTCCCAAAGCCATGCTTGCATTGTTTACAAGCCTTGTGCAATACAGTTTTACCTGTTCTGAAGGGATTGCTAACAGACACAAAAATGTTGCCATCAATTGTCCAGGTTTTGGTCCTATTTGGGAAATATTCAGCATTGTAACAGTGGTTTGCTGCCTGCTGTGGGGTGGGGAAAGGAGAATCAGAAAGCATAGCAAAATATTGAGAAAATTCTTTCTTAGGCCTGGGGAGCCTGTGAGCCTGGAAAGCTGAGCACCCTGCCCAGGGAGCATTGGGGCACCCTGTAAAAACAGACTTTTCTCACTTTTTGGTCACACACAAACACTCCTGTGATGTACCACCCACCCCACTGCCTGCACTGTAGCAGAAAATGATCATCAACTACCTTCACTGTGCTTTGTTACCCTGCTGATAATCACAGCCATGGATAAGGCACTGCCTGCACTTCCTCACTTCAGCTGGAAATGCTTTAAACACTGATCAAAAATACACTACTGCCTGATTCAGCTGTGTCATCTCTGCTCCTGATTGCCCTGGTTTTCCATGTGGAAACAGATCCATGGATGGCTGAACAATGTATCCTGACATCACCTTGGTGCTTCTTTTCAACAGGTGACTTCGTGTTCATTTTGACTGGCAGGGAATATGGATTTGTGAAGCCAGTAATGGAAATGCACCATGCTGAGGACTTGGGTGTCAGAGTGCTCATCTCTGCCAAAGGCCTCCAAGAGCCTCATCCAGAGCAACCAAAACCCCAAAAAAGCCCTTGTGTATTATCTTACAGCCCTGTGACAGAGCCATGGCTTCACCTGGAAGAAAGCCTTTTGGAAACAGCAGAACTGCTAAAACCTGCACAGAGCCGATCACAACAGGCAGAGAAAATCTGGGGTTACTCTCTCATTACTTGAACTGCAGTTAGAACTCACATTTGACTTCAAATGAGATTAAAACTGTCATGTCATCAGTACAGGAGGCAAATGAAAAGCAATCCTGGAGGTGAACACTCTGCTCTCTGGCATCCAGGCACCTCCTGAGCTGCATTTGTTTGTCACACCATGAATCAGGACAATTCCTCACTCACAAAACACCTTGAGGGAAATTTCTATTAAAGGGAGCAGACAAACACGTTCACCAGTCCATAGGGCCTGATGGATTCACCCCAGAGTTCTGGAGGAGCTGGGATGTTCAGCTGTAACATCTGCCAGTCTGGGGAGCTCCCAGCTGACTGGAAGCTGACCAAGATTATTCCAGCCTGCACAAAAGGGCTCAAGGAAAGACCCTGTAGCTCTTTTAGTCTATCCTCAGCACCTGGAAAATTTTATTTATAGAATATAGATTATACTGGATACTGTTGAGAGGCATTTAAAAGGAGTGAAAGGAAAAAAAGCTCTGCTCACACCACTCTCAGAGGGCTCAGGGGTGGATCAGGCATCCATGGATGTGGAGATGGGCACCTCTCACATCATGCTCACAGTGCAAAAAACAGAAGAAATAAAGAGTCTGTGGGAAAAAAAAAAAACAAACTAAACACAAAAAAACCCAAAACCCAACACACCACACAAAAACTAACCAACCAAACAAAACAAAACAAAAAAAACCCACAAACAAACCAAACAGAGAAGAGGATGGGGAAGGGGTAGTGCTCTGTGGGGAATGCTTAGAGTTGATAAACATTTATAGCCCAGGCATGCATAACTTTGAATTTGGTGCTTTTAGTAGTAAAGTGACAAAACAAAGGGAGAGGGGCAGCAGAGGAATAAAAAGGGGCAGCAGGAAGGCATAAAAAAAAAGTTACTAGGACAGCAATTAGTAGGGGGACACTTGGTGTGGGGCATAATAATGAGAGATATGTGTTAATAACACATTATATACTTTGCCTTTCTAAAACTTCATGCAATTCCTTTAAATAGCTAACCTCAAATAGCTACAGGAAAAAAACAGAGATTGATATCATTCCTTCATACATCTTTCCATTAAGCAAACTAAACCCAACAGACAACCTTTCCATGAACTTACTCAGTTCCATATGTTTCAAGACTGATAAATCATTATTCATTCCTCTAAGCACAAGGGCTTTCTTAGTTCCTATGGATAGGGAAAAAACCACTTTTTTTTGGACAATGAAAAATTCTGTCTTTATTCTTTCTCCTATTCCTTTTCACACAGCCCTTACTCTGTGGCCAGAATAATGAGAATTGAATATAAATGAAATAAAGGGACTTCGATCTACTATGAAGAAAATAAAGTTTTCTTGTTTTTTTTTTTTTTTTTTTGTAATCCAACATGTCATTTCAAAAAGGAAATAGCTTTGAGACTTGCATGCTTCTTAAAGTACATGTCTGATTCTATAATGGTAGTCTAAGAAAATCACACTCCTTAAAAAGAAAGTTCTACATTTATGCTATTTGCAGTATTTTCTCTACCTCACACTCTCCTTTGTTTCAATTATTTCATAAAATCTTTTTCCCCTCATTAAACACTCCTGTTTTCTGTCTCTAAAGTGGAGAACATAAAATCTTTTCATCTTGTATTTATAAAAGCATAAACAACTGAAGACTATTTCTAGGGGTCTCTGTATCTCTACCTACTACAAATACTCCCAGATCCTCCCTAACTATTCCATTCTGAAATAATTAAACCTTTTGGAGCAAATAAAACACTGAACCTTGATACCTAAGAGCTGCAGCAAAGACTCAAATTGTGCTTACATTTCTGCACATATTCTTTCATTTTAGCCTTGCCCTTAAAAAAAACTAAAACTATATTGCCAGAGCACAATTCAAATGCTACAGCACACAGCTAACAGAACAAATAAATAAGTTAGAATGCTACTCATTGTTTGCCTTTATTTTAGAATAAAGTCAGCTATGATTTATCCCCTGGCTGTTTCAGTTTCTCTGAAACTTTGCAATTGGGATTTACATCTGTGCTGAGACAAGCACATTAAATTGCTTCTGCTGTGGCATTTGTTAGCTCTGCGTGGTATTTCTTTCCACGAACACACAGTGTTCACTACACTCATTCCTTTGCTCTCCATTCCTCCTTCAGAGCATCTCGGGAATGGCCGAGGTTGAAAGGGGCCCCTGGAGATCACAGTCCATCCCCCCTGCCCAGAGCAGGGCTTAACAAACCCAGAGAGCTTCACTGAGAAAGCTCTCCAAAAAATTCCTCAGCAGAAAAGAAATCGAGTGAGAGAAGACAGCCTGCAGTGCCAGGATAGCCATGGGAAAGACAGCGAGGATGGACCTGATGATTTCAGCACTGAAATGTGTCCCTTCCCTCTCTCCAGCACTGCACAGAAATGCTGACAGGGAACCCTGCAGCCATCGGAGGTGTCAGTAAACAGCAGCTCACAGCGTCTCTTCTAGACAGCAAAAAGAAAATAAAAGTAAGAAAAGGAGGAGTAAGTAGACAGAGGAGCAAAAATTGAGTTTAGTAGTGACCAGAGAAAACAGCTGCAGGGGAAATGGAAACATTTAGGGAAAACTCCTAATGAATTCCATGAGGTTGTTTTGAGAAAGCACTTAGGCATATGTCACCAGGAGATACATCTCGAGGAAAAGTGGCAAAAGCAGCAGCTTCTCCAGCAGAGGAGGAAACAACTTACTTGGCTCTCAGGAACGCAGAACAGCTGAAGAAAGGAACCAGAGAGAAAAGGGAAACCAGGACTCTGAAAATCTATGGCAGAGAAAAGAGGGACAGACAGGAATGGATGGTGTAACATGAGATGATAAAATGGGGAGTACAGAGGAGAACAAAATGACACAGTGGGAAAACAAAACAGGGGGCAGGGTTTACAGATGAATCTGAGTCCAAAATTTATGGAATTAATGTCATAAGATGAAAAAGGGGATGACACACACAAATAAGGAGAAAAGCCAGTGACTTCAAACATAAAACAAGGTAACAGCTGCTCTCCTGTTTCACTAAGTTGGATCATTTACCACATCCATATTTCAAATAGTAATTAATTAAGTTGTACTGGAGCCAACAACAGCAGGGACTCTTTATTAATGAATGCATAGATCTGATAAACAACTGTGCTGAAGATGGATTTTACTAGTAAACTTTAGCACTACCATTTCCTATAAGAATGAATATGCATAAAACAGTGTCTCTGAAGATTTTGAAGGTATGAGAAGGAAGAATCCAGACACTATTCCATCAGCAGCAAAAGGTCTATGGAATCACAACTGAATGATACAGAGTTCTGCAATGATACCAACTTCATGATACATGAACATTATTTCACCATTTCAGAAAAAAGGAATTAACAGCTATATAAAAAAAAACAAACCACCCACCAGCAAACACCACTCCTCCACCCAAACAAACAAAAAAATATCCATTTTTTCTATACTAAGCTTAGGAAGTTGGAGCACTTCTCTGAGAATGATCAGAACTCCCTGGCTGCTGTTCAATATGCAAACAAGTCTAATTACTCCCTCTGGCTGGTACCAAAATGTTTGACTCCTGTCAGGGGCAGTTTTTTACCTGGAATCCTGGCTGAAGCTGTTTCAGAGCTCCAGGCAAACCCAAGGAATGCACATGCAGACCTACCTCTCAGGAGATGGGATGAGCACCTTTCTGCACCAGAGCCTCCTCAGCTCGAAACCACCCAGCTGGAGCCTTTGCACTGCTCACTGTATGTGGGCACTACTCACTTTGTTGAGCAATAGTTGCTCCCTATTTTTGGAATAAGGTTCTACTTTCTTGCTCAGAAAGCTGAGTTTAGCTGTAGGCTGCTACTTCGTTCCTTTATTAAGCATCCTTCAACACATTCGGAATCCAGAAATTTATGCATCGTAAAGAAGGAGTTTGGATACAAAACTGGTTTTAAAGTTTATCCCCAAGTTTTCCAGAGCCTTAGCAATGGCATTTAAGTCACACATAAAGCTCAAGGAAAAGGTCATATTTTTCAGCTTTCTAGGAAGGAAGGAAGGACAGAAGGATGGAAAGACCTAAATCACAATTGCTGAGTCATCCAAGCTCGGTGCCCAGGCACCCAGAGCAGAAGCAAGAAACACAAGAGAACCGTGTCTGTCTTTCTAAACAAATCTGTTTCACATTTTGCAGGCAATAAAAGAAAAAAAAATAAAAAAGACGAGTCATTCTGCAGCTCAAAGCAGGAGAAAAAAAATCATGAAGTTGTAAAACAGAGATTGTGGAGAATCAGTTTTCATCTTTTCCACCAGTTTGGGGTGGACAGGCTAGAGTAGGTCAGAAACAAGAATTTATACCTTGGCCTCAGAATGGCATGAAAAGAATCCAGCAATGCACACATTTTATAGAGCACAACTGGCTGCACTTTCTTTCATTTCTGTTTTATGTAGCTTTCATACAAGACTTGCTATAATTACTTTTTTTTTTGTCCTGCAACAAAGCTTTTTCTTGCATTATTCTTTCTCAGTATCACCCTGTATTTATTAATTGTTAATTTACACTATCCATGACAACAATTCTTAGTATAATCTGATCAGTAAAAATCCACTTAAACCTAGTGGCATGCCCCACACAGCCTTTCATCAAGATTATTAACATTTGTATTTTATCCACCCCGAGAGGCTCTAACCAGGATCACAGTCCCAGTGCCAGCACAACACATCAGGAATTGGAGATAGCCCTGCCCGGGGAGGTGAAGTGGCACTGATTCCTCTGTCACAGCACAGAATTGTGACACTGCAATCAAGAGATCTGCCTGAGGAAACCAGGGATGCTGCTAAGAGAGATTAGATTGACATCTAAAATCCTTGACACCTAGCTAAGTACACATGACAAGACTGTGGAGAATGCTGGATCTTTGTACCTTTCTGTAATAAAACCTGAATGTAATCTAAATAGATTTATACCATCTGTCTCTTGAAATGAAATGGATATGAATTTGTATTTTCTAGGCTACTGCTACTATTGACTACTTGCCCTTATACTTCTAAAGCTGAACACACAGTGAAGGCATTATAACCAATTAAATCCTTATTTCTATCCTTTGAGACTGCCTCGTAACACCCATCAATATCAAGCCTTCACTTAATACCAACCATCATACAAAAATTGAAATTCCAGCACTCTTGATGCAAGTATTTCTAGCAAAGCTTGTGAGAGAGCTGCTAGCTGGACTAATCCTTACCCTGACATTTTGGAATATGGACTAGAAGTCTCTCCAGCTGCTTTCTTATGAGCCACAGCGTTGGTGAGGTGGCAGGAAAAAGGGAAGTGTGTGCATCCACTGAAATCAGAGGCAGTACTTCCAGGCTGATATCACATTTTAAGAATATCCTGGGTACTTTCAGTGCAAAGTTCTGTCATTCCCTCAGTGCACACATCTTCAGCATCCAGAAATCTTAACAGGAGAAATCGTGACTAATGGAGCACAGAGCAGAGCTTCAGAAATCTGCCCTGTAAATCAGAGCTAGAATGAACATCATTGCTGTTGGAACCCAGAGCTGGGGCAATTTGCAAGGAAGTAAAGCCAGATGGGGATGCTTAATTTACTTTCACTTAGCTTTGGTGTTCTCTGCATAATTCTTGCACCAATCCCCTCAACACTCTCAGAATATTTTGCATAGGGAAGGACATGCTGGCATGCAACACATTAATCTTCATATACCAATAGGCACAATGTGTGCCAACAGACACAACAACCCATCATGATAGAGCTTGTAATTTCTCAGCTCCTCATTTATTTTCAGCAATGGAATAAGTCAAAAGTACTGCTGAAAAGAGCTTGTGTTATTCAAATTACACTGTAAGCATTTTCCTTCCTCCCAGTTTTAGTGTAAAGGCAAAAAGATGTGGAAAAGAAAATAATTTCTGTCATTCAAAGTGCCCAGGGCCTGGACAAAGGCATGAGGACTTGGCAAATAAATCAGGAGTTTACAGACTCTCAAGTAAAGCCAGGATATTTTATTGTAAAAGTTTATGTCTCAACTTTTCTATCAGTTTTCAATGTGCTACTTAACTTCCTTACAGCAAGGAAGTTACTGCTGTGACTAAACTGCAGAAAGGCATTTTCTAAATGTCTGTGGACATGTGCATGGGGATACATCTATTATATATATAAAAAACAGATCCATTCAGAAGTCTTAGCAACATTAAACAAGATGTTCCACTGTAAATATCTAACAGAAAGATCATCCTGCTACATTTAAGAGCAGATGTTTTGAAAGTAAAGATTTTTACATAGCCTCACACTCTAAAGTAGAAAAAAACTGAGTTACAAATCAGCACTTTTATATCTTCTAATAAAGTCAAAGTCATTTTGAAAGAGTTTTAAGAAGTTGATTTCAATACTGAACATTTTTCTTTCTTTTCTACATGCAGTTTCAGATGTTAGCATTATCCATAGGCTACAACATGGCACATTAACATCTAGCAGGGTTATAATTAGTCTTTGCTGATGTCAGCTGAAGACCACTCACACATTTCTATGCAAGGCTGCTTTCCATTTAGAAAACTTTGCTATAAATCATATATTAATCGGTTTTTTTCTCTCAACTTCATCCCATATCACTGACTTAAAAGTAAATAGTCCCCTAAAACAAGATAGCATGCACACTGTTAATACTTTTTGCTCAGAAGATCAACCACGTGTAAAATAGGTGTATGTTCATGTAATTGGCTACAGGATTTGCTCCATGGTTAAATGCATGATTTCCTCTAAGAGAAAGGCAGTGTGGTCTGCATCACATTTTCTACTTCATAAAGATCCAATGAGCTGTGACCACAGGCTCCCCAACTTAATGGAAAGTTCCCTTGGTGACTTCTGAGTTTAAATTGTCCCTTTCTACTGTGAATCAATAGATTTAAAACACATTAATGGATCTCTTCCCCAACAGCTTTAATACCAAGAGACTTAGAAAGTAGATCTAACTCAGATTTATCACTCTTGCAGCACACCAAACCCAAGGTCCTCCATCTTTATAATAGAAAAAATAAATACAATTAAATATTTATATATCTTAATAATGATAAATTTATAAATATTCATCAATAAATATAAATATTTATAATAATAAATAAATAAAACTGAATCATGGGGACACCTCTTTGATGCAAAGCCACACACCTGCCCAGGTATTCAGCTATCAGTAGCTTTCAATATTTCCTTTCTAAAATGTTGGAAGCAATCTTCACAAAGCTATGAAGTTTATCTAAACAGTCTTTTGCTGCTCAAAATTTATTTGCTCCCAGCAAGAACACAAATATCTGAATGATACAGTAAATTCAATTCCATGTACATAAAGAAAGATGCAAAACACCCACATGCACTTCTAGCTGAGGATTTCTACATCTTTGCAGCCAAAGAACTGTCCTTATATTAAAGAAAAAATTTTAAAGGCCTAATTTTTATTTGTTTATTGATTTTGTTGTATTTTTAGATGGCTAACTCAATCAACAAGAAAATGAAACTAAATAAAATCAAGGCAGTGTATACCTAAAGAGTCCCACTATGCTCACCAAGACTTGAAACATTCTATATGGAGATGTCTTAATCAGCATTTTTGATAATTTCAGAAACCTTTAAAACCCTATCACTAACCCTAGCTATTCCTAGTCTAGGAACATCAGAAAATAAATCTAGAGGCTGTGTCTGAGTCAGGACAATAAGGAAAAAAGGGTGTGTGGTGGGACAGACACAAACAGTCTCCAGGCACCTCGAAAACATTGAAGCAGGAATTAACAAACACATTCAAATAAATTTTGCCAGTGGATAAATTAAGACGGGGAAGTTAAGTAAAAGAATTTAGAAGAATCAAGATAAGGGTTCTACACTCACAGGGGTTCCCTTACAAGCAGCAGGTGCTTGGAAACTTTTGATGATCATCTCCAGAGGCTTTTTGTCACAATCACTGGGACAAAGTGGAATGAAGAGAGAAGAGAATTAAACCAGAAAGAACCCGGAGTGAATGTCGCCTGAGCTCAAGAGTGGAAGGTTTGTGTTCTGAGGAAGTGGAAGGACACTTGGTGCTCTTTTGGAGGAAGCTGAAATTTTTAAGACATTAATTGGATTCAAAAGACAGTCAAGCACTTCCTAAAAAATGAATATGGAACCTAGGCCCTCTTATAAAAGAGAATAAATTTACGAGAAATCAGCTTTTTCAAAGCACAGCACCTAAAATGGGAACTGAGAGCACCAGCCTAAGTGCAAAATGAGAACCACAGAAAAAAAATCAATTATTCCAATTTGTAAAGAAAGCACAAATCAAATATTGTTAATATGATATATAAGCACAATATAAACTATTTGTATTACACACATTAAGGGTAAATTGCTTGAATAAATTCTATTTTTATGAAAAAATACTGCAAACAACATGCTGATATATCAGGAAAGTAAAAATAATAACACTGACATTATTAGTACTATGTGCCATTTCCTAGTGATTTCCCAGGATCATCTGTTTTCACTTCAAGCAGCTGTTTAAATCCCTTTTTGCCTCACCAAATCTAGTTTTGTTTTACATTCATTATATAATTCATGCAGTCTAATACTTATACTATTACTATAATCCTCACTTCATTGCAAACAAGAAAAAGAGGCAATGCTTTTCCATTCAGAATTTCAGGAGGTGTTGATGGCTTCAGCAGGGGACTGTGAATTTTGGGAATGAAATTAGTGTTGGTCGCTGATTTTTTCTTTCCCTCTCAAAGCAAGTAGAAACAATCTTTTGAGAGAAAAGAAGAGCATTGCCTGATACAGCCAAGCAGAAGAGGAGTATTTTAGCACACTAAAAAAGGTCAAGTCCAGCCCCAAGGATGAGAGAACAGACCTTGTGGAGAGTCCTTCTACTCGTAGAAGATCCCAACTCTGCTTCTCAGCCTGGGCTTTTACACACTTCACATCATCCCCTGCACTGATCAACTCATGCCCCTCTGCCTCCTCTCAGCCTCTTTTTAAATTCAGGCTGCAGAAAAAATCCTAAGCATTATTTTGTAATAAAAGAGGTTTAGGGGTTTGCCTCTGTCCAACAACTGAAAGACAATTTAATTTAATAGCTGTGGAGAGCACACAGAGAATGAACTGCAACTCAGGGCATAAACATCTCCATCATAGAAATTATCACTGCAAAAGTATCTTTCTCACAATCTCACAACAGTAAATAGATGGCCATGGGTTTGCTAAAAGATACATTTTTCTTCACCCAGGCACTGTTTCTTCCCAAAGGGTCTGCAAAGTAACAACAGAAAACATGGAAAACAGAATGAAGAAGCTTAGCAGCTGCTGTCCACAGGAGTGTTTGACTAGAAGATGAATAGAAATAAAAGGTTGTGATTAATCTTGGAAGGAACAATCACTATGAGGGCAACATTTTTATTATGACCCTACTTATTTCAGGTTATTAATTCTGCTTATCAAGTATGCCTCATACTTAAATACTTTGTTTTATTTTTTTGAATCATTAAAAATGCATCACAAATTGCAAAGTAAACAACCAGCTGTCACTGAAACATAGTCAGTTTAGAGCTTCATTCTTAATTGTATGGAAATAACCAGGGTAAACACTTGTATAATAAAAATGACTCGCACTACTTGCAACACTATCACTTTTTGCTGCTTTTTCTACAACTTCAGGTAGCAAAATGGGCTCAGCAGCTCAGCCTTCCTACTAAAATAAATACAGAGGTCCATGTGTGCATTTGCAAACCCTTCCAGGACAAACAGAGCTGCAGAATAATTGGGGTCAGAAGGACAGGCCTCTGGAGGTCAGTGAGCTCCAACTGCAGCTCTTGCTCCAACTGGACCTACTTTTACAGTGAGCTGGGGTTTCTCCTGCCCTGTCTGCTCACGCTTTCAGAGCCTTCAGGTATGGAAGGCACCCAGTGTCTCTGGAATCACTGTGAAGAGATTCCTCCTCCTCCTCCTCCTCGCTCCCATTTCCAAGGGGCATTTCCCCGTGCTGCCTCAACAGTGCTTGTTGTTCCTTAGCTGTGTCCCCCCGAGAGGACCCTGCCCCTTCATCCCCTCCACCCTCTTTGGGGGTGTCTGACAGCAGTGCCCAACATCTCTGCTGGGACACGACCTGCTCCAGCCTCCACCAAACCCCTTCTGGCTCTGCAAAGCCCAGTGGGACATCATATTCCACACACAGCTCCAAGAGGGCCCAAAAAGGGCAAGAGCAATCATTTAGCCTTCCTTAAGTCCCACAAAATAATTCTTATTTAAGTGTTAATGTCAGGACAATGGGAGCAGGTGGAGATGAGATTTTAATGGTGCACAGCAATGTGAGGATGTCCTCTAAGGAAGATCATGAGGAGTAATACTACTACTGACAGTAACACCCATGTGCTCTTCACTCAAGAGCAAGGGTGAAAATTAAGGAAAACTGTCACCCTTAGTTGTTAAATATCTTCATTAGACAAGAATGAGGATAATTACTGCTCACAGAATTCACAGTTGGAAAAATCCTCATCCATTTTCTCTCCTGTTGATGCAGCACACACCAAAGGGCTCACACTGGGGGCATTTCTGCACACAGCAGGGGATGGAGGGGAAAGAAAAATTCATCAAAGTACAACAGAACGCTTGCCTCAAACCAACTTCCATCACTTTATAAAGTCCCAGAAACACAGAAATGTCTTCCTAAGGTTTCTCTTGTTTGTTTATTAATAAAATATGTTTGGAATACACAACAATACACAGGTACTACTTCAGCCACAGTTCACCTGTTGCAGACTTGCTGAAAATAAGCACTGACAGCCCCTTCTTGCTGGCTCCATTGTCAGGCAGCTCCTCTCCCTTCATGGCTCTGGGCAGGAACATCTCCGATGGCCCCATCGCAATCAGCAGGCCAGGCTGGGGAGGGCAGCTGGCTGAATGAAGACAAAGCTGTGGCCGTGAAGGACATTTCTAATCTTATCAGAGGTTCCTTGGGAGCAAGAAATGCCCCCTGTGTGTCCAGGCCAGCCACTAGTCCGGGCTCACAGCCACTGGCGCGGTCGGCAGCGCGTCATCGCCGCCCGCGAGCCCTTCCTGGGGAGAGGGATGAGATGGAGGAGAGCCACCACCAAAAATGGCATCTCACAGCCCAACAGAGCCTGCCCGGCACGGGGATCCCCACCTGGGCACGGAACGAGCCACTGCCCTCCCCTGCTGCCTGCAACAGGGAGGATTTTTACAATAAACCCAAATCTCCTTGTACGGCTTGGCCTCTTCTAAGGACCCGCAGCAGCGAAGCCTTTGCATTCCTTCCCCTTTTTTTGTCCATTATTTTCAAATAAATCAATGCAGCAGATCATAGCTTCCAATTATAATCCATTAGGTATAATTGTTCAAGCTGCATTTTGAGGGTAAGGGTTTCCTTATTCTAGTCCTTCTGGTTTTCAGGTTTTAGAGAATGTTAAAAAAAATTCTAAAATCTAATTCACAGCAATTTTACAGGTCCTTCTAATTTATTATTCCCAATTATTATAATCTATAATTTTTTAGCAATAACTGTAGTATATACCACAAACTTAAGAATTTAAATTTTCCATGTATATTGCCAAGACTTGCATATTTACATTTTAAACCATTTTAATTGAGACTTATACTGCATAAAGCTAAATTTTTCAATACTTTAATTTTCTGTAATTATTTTTATGCTTAAGCTATTACCTTTTTGCACTGCAATATCAACAACACATAAGCAATTATATTTCCAAATTGTATCTTACAGATTTCCATGTTTCAATTATCAACAACTGCTCAAGATTTCCTCCATTTCCACAGCATTAATAAAGGAGACAGAGTCTAGAAAGTCACATGATTTATAATTGTTAAATCATCACAAGTTTCAAAGTAACTGAATTACCTCAAATCTACTGGTGACTTGAAAAGAATTAATAAATGGAATTTTAGCAGAAGAAACATAGACTAATAAAGTACATTCAGTGCACATAAATTATATTTCAGTTATCATATACTCCATGTTCCTTTTGGTGCTTCATTGCAAGTTACTATTCAAATTAAATATAAGGTACCAGAACCTGTTTTCCCCTCTGTCCCTTCCCCTGGACTTCAGTTATCTTTCAGGGAAGCTACAGATTCCAATCTTGTTCCTCACCTGCTGATGCCAGACCATCTGATTCCCTTACTTTGTTTGCAGAATCACTCATCTCCAGAGGGTTGTGCTCAGTACCCAACCCAGTCCCCTCCAGCCTGCCCACCCTGGCTTGTGCCTCAGCACTCCAGAGGAGGAGAGCATCTGTAAATTCAATTATCTCCACAGAAACAGGGGGCAACTACAGACTCCCACAAATCTTCTGCAGATTGGGGATTCACAAAGGGACCCTCCATGTCCCTTGGATGTTTGCTGCTCCTTTCCCACAACCTACACAAAAGCCTTGTCCCGTTCACTCTACTGCCCCATTCCAAGCAATTAAACCTGAGATAAAACATAGTGACAAAGCCAGTGAAAGGGAGCCAGGTGACTCCCAGTATTCTTAGAAAATTCCAGCTGAAAATTCCAGCTGCAGCATGCTCCAAGTGCTCAGGGTGGCACTGCTGAAGGAGTGCTCTGCTGCTGGAAAGGAAAATCAGAAGCTCTATTGAAACACGTATTTTACATTCCCCTGGCAAAGCTAAAAGTCCAACTGGGACAAGAGAGACCAACAAGAGAAGCAACAAATGGAAATAATCAGGCGGATGTGAGCAGGATTTACAGGCAAATCTTTGGAGAGAGGGAGGGCTCTGAAGTGGCATTAACCGAGCTGAAAACGAGTCACATTCACGCTTTTCCATCAGTGTTTCCTGTCTCCAGGTGTTGCCTTGCACTGCAGCAAGGCTGGGGTCAGCTGTCTGAGCACAAATGTCTGGTGCCACTTCCAACACTGGGACACCCAGCCTGCGCTCCATCTGCTCCTTCAGCAGCACAACCAGGAAATCCAAGGTCAGGACTACCAGAGCCCGTTAAAAATGATGCAAGGTGAAAACATTTCAAGTATAAAGCCATGTGAGCAATTATTACCCAGCTTTTATTTTTATTTCTCTATTTCTATTTGCACTGATTGCACTTATTTCAATTATTATCTCTGCTGATATTTTAGCTATTAAGCAGCAAGCAGCTATCAGCAAGTTTGTTTGCCTCTTTTCCCTGTCAAGTCATTCTTTTGCACAGAAATTTGAGTAATGTCCTCGTGAAACAAATAAAACCAAGACACTGCTAAGTTATTTATCAGCATTCTACCAGGGTCTTTTCCATACCATTTACAAAAATACATTTTGCTTACAATGAAAGGTTGAAGACAGAGGCTTAGGAGATACATGATTTGTACCTTGGTACATAATGACTATTATGTTCCTTACACACAGCTCATCATTACCTCCTGCTTTTTCCATGACAGGACAGCTCTGGCATCGTAATTAGCTTCCTAATAAAACACCTCCCTCCACTAAAAGTCCAAACTTCCACACATTTCTACCTGAGGACCCAATAAAAAGCAAAAATAGATAATAAGAAGCTAACATACTCTAAATATTTGACTATATTTACAACATGTAAATCTGTTACTAAAAAAAAACAAATTAAATCTAACCCACTAGTCTAACTCCAGAGCTTTGTTTCTAAAAATGTGAATTCACTCAAGAAGTTAAAAATACTGTCTAAAATGTTCAATGCATTTGGTTTCCATGCAATTGTCCACTTGCAATCTCACAACTGCTTTGTGTTTTTACTAAATATTCAAATAATATTTTTACTGGTTTTATTCCATGAATTAAAACAAAACCTTAAAAATCTAGTTGTATTTAGTGAGCAAACTATGAGTTCATTTTCCAAACTTCAGGTCAGGAGCAACTTGATTTACTGTACACTAGAAAGACATGCAGGACATCTCCTAAAACAGAATTATGGAAAAGATAATAGGAATCCATTGTAGTTTGACTCTTGACCATAACACTATTCACTTTTTTAAGGGGAGGGGGGGAAAAATAACAAAACACCCAACACAATACAAAATTCAAGCAAAGTAAAAGATGTCAGATAAAAAAATTGTTAAACATACGCAGGACATAATCACTTGTTTTTATTTTAAAGACATTTAATAAGAAAACTCATAATGAGGCTGTTCATCTTGATGCAAATAAAATCAATGCATCTGATCTTTTGTCATGGTCTGTTTCTGAAATGTTAAGTGGCCAAATCCAAAGAAAAGAAAATAAACCACACCCAAAACCCCACCCCTTAAAAGAAATCAAACTCTTACAGAGTACTCCAAATTCTGCTGAAAAGTGAAGCTGCAGTTGTCCAGTACACCTGGAATTCTGATCCATATGAATCCATATGCATTCTGAGCCATTATCAATTTTAGCACTTAGTACAGAGTGCTTTGTCATTGTCTAATACTGGGACTAGAACTATAATCTCCCCTTGTTACAAACAAGAAGTTTCTTTCCTAAACAGTATTTTATATTTCACGTCCACAAAAATACAGATTTTTGACATTTTTCTTTTCTGCTCATAGATTAAGCAGCAAAGTTAATTACATTTAAACAATTTTCAGTAACTCTAATAAGTTACCTAGCTTTCATTGCTGGTGGCACTAAAAATATCAGAGAGATGCTTTTGACAACGAGTAGACAAAGCAAATTTTCCAGGTCATTGTGATATAAATGATAAAGCAGGCTGCCAAGAAACCCATCAGCACAGACCCTCTGGATCTGGGAACTGTTTTATACTTGTCTGCATCACCCGGGCACTGCTGCACTCACTGAACACGCTACAACAGAGATTTCCCAGAGCATGCCAGCAAATCCACAAGGGTCATTTAAGCAGCACTGCAAGAACATGTCTTTTAAACTTCTAAATAAAGATATTCAGAAGCTCATGTAATTGCCTGGAATCTCAGGAGTCAGTTCAGACAACAAATTCTGTCAAAGGATTTCCTCCCAGGGAAGGGTCACCTTAAAGACTAACAGGGAAAGACAGGGAGTCCATTAGATCAAGGGACCAAACCCAGCACCAGCTTGACATGTAGATAAAAGGCAGGAAAGGTGTCAGAAAATTAATGAGCCGTTAACTGGGCCACCACTAACACCCGAGAAGAGTAAAGAAGTGCAGTGGAATTGGATGTCAATCTATTGGTGGCAGCCCTGCAATGGCTTGTAACACCAAGTAAAAGAGGATAGATGGAGCAAGGAGAACACAAGCTCCAGTCACCTGTCCAGTAATTCACTGAGAAAAGCAAGCCCTGAAATGCCTGCAAGCCTCAGGAGAGGAGTTCATTGGGATTCCAACCCACACCACAAGAGGCTGGGCTCTACAATGCTTGTTTCTCACTGAAACATTCCATTTTTGCAACAGTAAGTACACATATAAGGGGTAAAGTCACACACACTGCAGTGGCAACGCACTTATCCTGAGATTATTGTGCATGACACCTCTCCTCCCAGCCCCATGGAATATCAAATCCTCTCTGTCACTTCCAAACAACAACAAAGTGCAATGCAGGCAGCACTTGGAAGAACAAGGCAGAAAAAGTTCTCGCCTACATGACAGGGCATCTCTTTAAAGAACCACAAGAAGGCCATAAAGGGACATTAGAGACAGACATTTAACTGAAACTCAGGGTAATATCCTCCACTGGGAGTATTAGCACTTAATTGGGAACAAACTAAGTGACTGACTTAATTCTGATATATTGCACCATCTGTAGAGTCCAGGTTATAATTGATAGGCCAGCTGGATGTGGAGCAAGGTACAGCATGTGAAATACTGTACTTTGTTTCTCACTCATTATTACTTTGCTAAACTGTTAAAGTTAAAATCGTCCTATCCATTAAATGGGCATTGTTTTGTACTTATTCCTTGTTAATTAACACATTATGAAACAGGTCATGGCTTTCAGTACATGACAGGACTATTACTCTGAAAATCTCCTTGTTTTCTCTTTCCTCTATAAAATAACCTTAACAATACACATGAAAGAGTTCATGGAGCTGCTCATGACCATGAACCTGGGCAAACACATGAGTAAGTTAAAGGAATTTCTCAAGACTTATATGAGCTCTGTATAGAAAATATATACTCTAACAATATAAAACAACATGTATTGTTTTATAGCTTCTACTGTAAAAGAAATTCTGATTCATTTTTCAGCCTAGGCTACCCTTAATACAGAAGCAGTACGGTGAAAATCAGTGGGTTTGGGACTAGTGACATCTACAGCACTTTACTGCACAGGTAATTCCATCTGAGAACCATAAAGTTGGCTTACTCTAAAATATGGGCAACTTTGCAAACCTCTTAAATGTATTTTAAAGCACATTTCAATAGCTGGCCAAGAGTGCGTGGACTTTGGAACAAACAGGCTTCCTCCTATTTCACAAAACAAAATCCAAAGGGGTTAACCTGAAAGTCCCACTGGCAACAGCAGATGTGAAATAAGAGACATTTTGAGCATCTTGCTTTCAATGATATGACACTATTCTCACTAGGACTTCACATCTTTTACCTAATTGTAAGGCAAAGGAAATAATTTTAATATGACCTTATATAAACCCCTACTGCCTTAGTACAAAATGGAAGTTATTGTAATAAATGGGCTATTTATGGATTCCATGATTTATATCTCTTTGCATGAATGGAATATGGGTGCAGTTAAATAGAGGAACTCTGGAATTCTGACTCGCTGACTGCGAGCAGAAAAATCAATGGTTAATTGCAAGGAGATGTCTCCTCTGATGGTAAGGCAGGATCTAACAGGTCCATTCCCACTTTTATGTTGATTTTAGAACTCTCTGAACCGACAGTGTGTGCCCCAAGCCGTGGCAGCCCCAAATGCAGCAATTTCCTCATATTCCCCTTCAGACACACAATGTCAGGAGCTGCTCTCATCCCTTGAGCTGATACTGCCAAACCAAGCAACATGACAGATGTTAATTAAAAGAAATAAATACAGCACAAGTGTTGGAACAACAAAACTCACGATATGCCATGCAACAAAAAAGCCAACAGCTCACTTTATGTGTTGATTTGTGCTCTTCCCTGAGACATAAGGAACTCATCTGCGTTCTAACATTCATTACGCTGTTATTCAACACTTCATTATGCTGTTCCTGTCATGTAACCATACACATGTGCAAGTTGTTTGGGCTCTGAAAGAGTGGAATTACATTTTAATTAATTTGTTTTGTTTTTGCAGAAAAACAGAAACACATGTAGAGGACAGTGGTTTTCAGAAGAAACTCGGGAGCAAGTTTATCTCATAAATGCTTCTCTGGCATTTCAAACATTTTCTAGGGGAAACAAAAATAACTTCAAGCTTCTTATCACCTGAACCATACTGCAAAAGGTCACTGCAGGCAGATCAGTGTCAGAGCAGCAGCCATTATTAAGCTCCAAATGGCCTGGATTCTTCCATTTTTCAGTGGTGAAATTTCGTCCAACATTGATTTAATCTATTATCCAAGTCAGTGCTTCACGTCCTGCACATGCCAGGAAATTTCCACACACCAACACAAGCACAGAAATACCAGGTCAGTGGGATCTACACTTAAACTTGAAATAGAAAACTCTGATTTAACAATTATTTTCTCAGGTAGCAAGAAAACCCCAGAAAACCACCATGGCCAGTCAACAATCCTTTTTCTTTGACTGCTACGGATTCTGTGCAGCTCCCCACAAGGAAGGGAATCAACGACCAGGAGCCAGGCTGGGAAGGGGCCGTGGTGCTGAACTGGCACATCACAGAGCACATCCCAACCCAACCCATGACAAAAAGCTCCAGGAGCACCTGCAGCTCCTGGGTTTATGACTGACACACCGAGCTCCCAATAAACACCATCAGGAGGATTCCCCATGGCCAACATTTTGCTGCAAGGAAGGCAACTACCAGCTCAGGAAGTGTTTAAGCACACCTACATAGAAAGAGGAAACTAAAAAGATAATCTTTTGAAATAAGATGAGTTGCATTTCTAAGTTTTATCAAGTGTGTTGCCACAATGCAGGGCAGAATCTCTCCAAGTTGCTTGGAATAGATGGCACACAGCAGCATAAACAGAGATAACCTGAAATTAAAATAATAAACCACTTGATAAGCAGGGATGTCGTTTGAAAGATGAAAGATAACAAAGCACCATATGCAAATCCAGTTCTTACTCTAATGTGATGTAACATATACACACATTTTAATTGCTTACTTCAGTAAAAGCACAACGAGGCAAAGAACAAAAACACATCAGAAAGAATTTACTCTTGGTCTTACATTTTCAGACTTAATTAGAAATATTTTTGGCCACACATATAACATTTGCTGCAAAATTTCAATGGCAAAATACGTCATGTGAATCTTTACAAAGATGAAAACAAAACTCTTTATACTTTAAAAATGCATCTGATGTGAATACAAACATATTATTTATTCCAACTAACCTTTTTTTATTACAAAGTAATAATTAGGAAAGATTATGACATGAAGTGGAAGGAGGGGGCTGACTCTGAGCCAAAGGGAACATAGAAATAAATCAAGGAATTTGAAAAGTTGAAGCAACAGCAGGCTGCAATTTTGGCTACCATTAAGGACATTATACTAGTCACTGCAATTTCTGTTAACAGTAGACATAAAAATAGGTGGTTTCATAATAAAAACTGGACAGAAATGTCCATCTTTATTTCCACTTAAAGCTGTGTCAGTGGCTCAGTATTCTGTCATGATATTCCCTTCCTGTTTCATCAGTTACAAATATTAGTAATTTGTGGTAAATGAAAAATAATTTTACAGTCTCTAAAGAGGAAAAGAGAAATCCACAAACCTCTTCTCCAAATCCATAAAAAACCCCATATTACCCTCACTTACCAGCTTCTAACCACAGTGGTTTTGCACATCATTTTAATACTGAAATTAAAGCGCATACAACCACTCACATAGACAAAGTTCTTTAGGATATTCAAGGAGAATTCCTAAGGAAAACTTCACTTTTCTGGAAGCATTTGCCTCACTGATTCTGTTTTGTATCTCGCTGCTGGTTTGTCTCTTTAGGTGTATTAGGACAGGTATTTACAGCAAAGTGCTGAGGGACATCAGATCAAAGGGACAATCACAAAGCTACAAAGGTCTGCTAAAACCAGATCCCAGGGGAAGCTCAGCAGCTTTGACTCCCCAATGCCCCAAGGAGAACCCAAAGATCTGATTTCAACTCGGCTTCTTTCCCACAGAGCCAGCACATCTCCAGCAAGCTGAACACAAATCCCCTTTTTCTGAGAGACAAAAGAGCTCCAGCAATGCACAACACCCAGGCAGCCAGCCTGAATCTCTGAGAACACTTCAATCCATGCCACAGCTCTGTGACACAGCTCCAGTTGCTCCTCCTGCCTGAAGGAACTTGCAGGATATCTCATATTTCTGCAGATTTTCAATCACATCTGTTTCCTCTGGCTTGCACAGGAGCACAAATGCAGCCAGTCCAGCACTGCGTGGGTGCTTCAGCACTGCTCAGAAAAATCAGATTCTAACCCCCAGTGTGTGCCCAGGAGCCCCAGAGCCTTGCAAAGGCCATCCTTGCTGCACAGCTCTGCACACAGCCCCTGATTCACAGCCCAAGTCAAGGCAGCTTCCCTCCCTGCTTTAATAAAACACCTGCTGAAAAAAACCAAACACATCACCATCAAGAAAGCAAGGTATGGAAGGTTCATTTTTCAAGTCTGATCAAACTGGGGAACTACTTTTGGTGCCTGTTCTGGACTACGAGAGGGATAAATAGGGAATCAAAGAGAAAAGTGACAAAACAGCAGAGGGGGAAAAGAAAATGAGACTATTTGGGGGGGGAGGTGAAGATTAGGACAAAACAGTACAGAGCAGGCCCATTTGAGTAACATTTTTTATTTTAAGAGCCCCTTGGCTATGCCTTGGCTCAGCTTTATCTGCAGGATATATCATTTTTCACAAATTTTCCTGCAGTAGCCTTTTGATGAGGTGGCACAGTAATAAATGGGGAGATAATTTGATGTGTTGAACTTTTATTGCTGGTGAGGAATAAAAGGATTTTCAGCTCCCTGGCTGAGTCTGCAGTACTGACAGCTGGAGCAGGGAGGGAGAGCTCCCCCGGATTAAACCACAAAAGGAGAATAGGTATGGATTTCTCATAAAAATAACTTCAGTGATAAAACACAGCAGCACTGCGTACCTGTAAGAATTAAACTGTGATTACCAACTGGGTTTATGAAGTTGGCCTGTCACTCTCAAACAAATGGAAGAGTGGGGACATGCACACACACGCTGCACTGGGGATGCACTGGAGCTCTCTCTGCATCTCTGGGAGAGGCGAGTGCTGAGCAGGGAGCCCCGGGGGTGCAGCCCACAGCCAGAGCCAGCAGTGCTGCCCCAAAGCTCTGCCCATGCAGGCACCACTGCCTGTGAGCTGCCCCCGCCACCCACACTGACTGCTAGCACCTGCTTATGAAAATAACACAAGAGAGCCCAAAGGATAATGGATTTTAGAGGTTCTAGAGGAAAAAGAATTTTTAAAAAACCCAAACAAGTGGCTGGTTTTGCTGTTCATCATTACCCAGCGGCCGTGCTGGGTGCAGCACTGGGGCTGGGGGCTCTGGGTGAGCAGGGGGTGCCCCACGCTGGGCACAGCCTGTTCTGGACACCACCCTGGGCACCCTGAGCCTCAGCCAGGCTGGCAGGGCCATGGGGAGATGCCTGGGACAGAGAGAGGGAGAGGAGGGACCTGCAGAGCATCCCTGGAGCAGAGCCCCATGGCAGGGAACAGCTCCTTAGGGAATGCCAAGTCTCCTTTAACAGCTCACTTCAGAAGCACACTATATATCATTTAGTACACTACTATACCATTTTGAGCTCTACCTGGGCTTCCAGACTGCTTTACAGCCCATCACTCCACAAGTCCTAATTAATAATGATAAATAATGTACATAAGACATCTAAGGATGGCTTATGATTTACATAACATTTACATTCTTCAAATTCACAAAGCTGATTCCCAGTACAATATTCTATCTTAAGATATCTGCCTGTGTGGTTACAACATCCACAATCAATTCTGAATGTTGATTTGAATTACTGAAAAGTAATTGAAGAGTAGCTCATCGACACTGAGGAGGCAAACAAACTGTTAATGCGAATTCCTCTGAGTACATCTCACCAAGGATACTGGCAGGAGGGAATTAAAAAAAAATACACATTCCCAAAAAACAGAAAATCTGTGAACACAGATACAGTTTAAAACAGTAATAAATCATTTTTTGTTATAATAATAACAAAGATCTTATACACATTAAGGATAATTAGTTAACCCTTAGGAACCTCATGTTTGCCCCTTTCATTAGAAAAAGAAAGAATAGAGTAAATAGGCTCTAATTCACCCTTGATGTGTGGTGTAGAAAACATATTTAATGACTTTACCCCCTTCCCCGTAACATTCAAATTGCCAGTTAAAGGTACAAGAAAAACAACTATTTTGAAATATATTGAAGAGCCCTTCAACGCATTTGGGGTTTAAGATACAAGAATATTATAAATTACTGTATCATTATTTTTTAATTTTCAAATTAACTAGGTTTAAGTAATTAATCTCTTGTGCTAAATCCTGGAATTCCAATGCCTCATCTTTGAGCACATTTTTCCTCAAAACCCGCCCGGGGGCCAGGCAGGTACAGCCCAGCCCCAGCAGAGAGCGCAGTTGTTGTTTCCATGAGCAGGGTTTGCACACACAGCAGGGACGGGGCTTCAGGCAGAAAAAAAAGTCAAAAACAACAGCAGCAACAAAAAAACATACAAAAGAACAACAACAAAAAAAAAACCTACACAAAACAACAACAAAAAAAATCTGCACTATTTTTCCTACTTTTTATTACTATTTTTATTAGACCAAATAACTTGATAAACTCAACGTCATTGCTGTGCATGAAGTCCAGCAGCTGAGAGAAAACTCACCTGCAGCTCAGCACAGACTGAGCCTGTGTGCCCAGGGCAGGGCGGATTTCTGCCCAGGTTCCCTGGAGCAGTGGGGCTGTGCAAGCCCAAAGCTGCAGCTCAGGGTGGGCAGGGGTTGAGCTGTGCCCCAGCAGAGCCAACATCGCTGCTGTCCCCATGGCACAGCACCAGCACAGCCACTGGGAGCAGTGGGAGCACTGCTGGGGCCTGAAATCAGACCCCAGCACCTCCCCACTGTGTGCTGTGACCTTCATCCACAGGAACTGAACCCTGAAATCAGA
>QUSF01000022.1:9951242-9966161 GCA_003676055.1 Chloebia gouldiae
TTTTTTTTTCCTCTGAAGAACAGAGGAGATATTACTGCTACTGATGACCTAATGCATCTCTTCACTTTCTCCTTGTTTGCTGAAGGATAATCAGGAGTTAGGTCAGCCCTGGGTTGCTTTTACATGAACACCCAAGTCAATAGGTTCAAGATAAAGAAAATCCCAAACACTTAAAAACTCCAGTTGTCACTAGCTGCAGTTTCACCTTCAGCCCTGAGCCTGTTAGCCCTCCTTCCCCAGCCCTGGGGCTTTTGGTCAGGCCTGAAGTGTCCCTTGGTGTGACCTTCCAGCACCCTGCTCCTCCTGACAGCAGAGGTGCCCTCCTCAGTGTCACCGAGCTGTGACAGCCCCAGAGGAGCCCCAGACCTGGTGACAGCACAGCTGCACAGGAGTCACGTTGGCAACACACTCTGTGCCACAAACTCCAGCGAAAGTTAACTGATTCCACTGGAAAAGGCAAAGGAGGAGGGTGGAGGCAGCAGCAAAAAGGATCCCACCTGCAGCACAGGATGGACATCCAATACCAGGAAACAATTCCTCAGCAGGGGAAGCTGCACGTTTTCCCCCCCTCAGAATCTCCTTCTGCCAAGGAGGAGGGACCTTCCACTCCTGTAACATTACATCTCTGACTTGAACCTCGTGCTTTCGTGTATTTCAAACGCTTTGGGTGCTGGGCCCTTGAGGAACTGTAAAGTGCATCGGTCACAGGGGACTTGGCTGGATGGAAAAGGTGCCAGGAAATATCAGAGGGCAGCATTAAAACCTCAAGAGTCAGCAGAGGTCTGAACAAGATGCTAAAGTAAAAGAGTGAACATGTTATGAGAGATAATAATATACTTTTCTTCTCAATTTCTTAAAACCGAGTTTCTAAGAAAGGCTCCGTTTTCTTTAAATTGCAGGTTCCAACCCACCTGAGAAAGAACTATGTAGAGAATCTATGCACTGGGACTGGTTTTAGTAGATACTCTGAAGGAGAGGTTTCCTGAGACATATTTGGTTCAGTAAAAATATGTTCTGGTTAATTATGGATGTTTAAGAGCACATGGAGTAAACACTCCTCTGGAAATTTCAGTGCCCACTTCATATTTCTCTAGGAACATTCTAATGAAGTCAATTACATAGAGCCACTACAAAAAATTAAAATTAAAAATTAAAAATCAGCTTTCAGATTATTATTTCTACAAATCAATTATCAAAACTCTATTAATTTATTCCATTAGCTTAGACACTATTATATTACATTATAATTCTCTCTTTTAGGATGGCACATGATTTTATTAGTGTGTTCTATCAGTTTTGGAGGTTGAAGGCTTCCGGGTGGAATTTTTTCTCCTCCATCTAATAAAGGTTATTAAGAATTTAAATAAGGTTTGAAAGTGAGAATAATTTGGACACTAAAGTAATGGCTGTACATATCTCACAACAGGAGTTCATTAGTGGGCTGATATTCAGTCTACTAAATTAAAGCTTCTCACTCGTTTTGCTCAATAGATTTCTACCCAGCTCCTGAAATCCCAAACCAAAAATCTCAGCCCTTGTTCAACTGCAGGATTCACAGGAAGGGTGAAGTATAAAACTCTGTACTTTACCCAGTATCTTTTTTTTATATTTGCTGTTGCAAACAGCAGCTGTAGCCAGAAATAAAACAGAAGAGCATAAAATCTGCAAACATACTCTACAGTTTTTTAAAAATTCTAATTAATTAGACCAAATATGCCTATTGACTTCAGCACCTGCAGTGGCAGTGCCCAGGCTCTGCAGCACATTGCACAGCAGCAGTCACACAGAAGATGGACCAGCCTCCCTCCCTCTCAGACCAGGGCTTGTCTCCACCCTGGGGACTGTGTTATGCCAGCATCACATCACCAAAGGCAGTGAGCATGCCAAATGGATTACATGCATGCCACAGAAACCTCAAATGCCCAATTTATGCAAGAACATTCCCCCAGATTCATGACAGTGATAAGGCATGAAACCACAGTGACAGCATCTGAAAGAATTGTTCCTTGCCTCAACTAGATATTTGTTCCTGTTTTATTTACATTCTAAACTGACAGACAATCAAAATATCCAGTGGCCCATTTAACCAATTTACATACTAAACTTATGGCCAGCAGCCAATCTGAAGTGAGCTGATTCTGCTGAAGAGGTATCTGGGGTCCTTTAGATATTCTACCTGGTGACCTTTGCAGTGGTCTAATAAAATAATTTCATGGCATGAGAATCACTGAGCAAGAAAAAAAAATCACTAGAAACTGATTACATTATCAAACTCTGTGAAACTGCATCAATTTATTTTTTTAAAAAAACGGTATTTCAACTCTACAATACCATGTGGAGTTACAGCAGCTGGCACTTTCCTTTTTCATACACTGAAAGAAGGAGTCCCAAGGAATGTCTAACATGAGACAACCCTCCAGGAAGAAGGAAAAAGCCATTTCATGTCTGGCTTGGTTGCATGCAGTAAGGTCAGCTCAGGCATGGCTCAGGGCTAATAAATAAAACCTCCATGTGCCAGGCAAAGGCTGGAGCTGGGTTTGAGGAGCAGAGCAGCCCTGACCTGGGCGAGCTGGCCAAGGAGACAGTTTGTCATCCTCAGCAGGGCTGCTCCAGGCCAGCTCACAGCTCCTGGGCTGGGCTGAGACCATCCCTCACCAGGCTCCTGCCTGGCACCTCCATGCCCTGCTCCCCGCCCTGGCACCAGGGCACAGAGCTCAGCCCTGTGCTCAACCCAGCACAAAGCAGAGCAGCAGGAAAGGCAAAATCACCCCTGGGCCAGCACAGCCAGCATTGGAACTGAAAGGAAATCTTAAATGCAGACTGAATTAAAGAAGGATAGTGTCACTCTTGCATTAAGGATGGCTGAATGAAGTGACATAACTCCTAGGTGCTCAGAAGCCAAATGAAAGTTTATTAGACACCACACATTCTTTTATAGACACTTAACAATACAGCTGGACCTGACTGGTCCTTAATCAACACCCCTCACACCATTGGCTAATTAGAAACAACAACCTTCTTGAAAACATCTTACACAAATCAACATGTTCAAAACACCAGCTGCAAAGATTAAGAGTTGTTTTAGTTCTTTCTCTGAACTTGCCCAAACTTGCCAGAGTAATGCTTGGGAAAGTTTATCTGAACTTTCTCTGATCAGTCTTTCAGCATCCACAGTATAGCTGCACTATGAGGTCTGATTTTTAAATACACTGTAAAAGGGACTAACATCCTTAATTCAAGATCAATCTTTCCCTGTATAATTAAGTTTGACACAATAGGTCATGTACATAGAGCCAAGGATCTCCAATTCTTGAGCCTCAGAAGATGCCTTGGGAAGGAATCCACTGTTCTCACCAAAATCCAGAGATTATTTGGAGATGATCCCATAAATGTGCCTGATATAGTTTTTTGATTATCTTTTGAGACTGGCCAAACATTGGTGAAAACAGCACCTTTGGGCCCACGGGCATGGCCTGGGGCTGCTCTGGTTCTCCAGGGATTGGGGCTGCTCTGGTTCTCCTTGGCAAATCCCACAGGCAGGGATTGGGGCTGCTCTGGTTCTCCTTGGCAAATCCCACAGGCAGGGATTGGGGCTGCTCTGGTTCTCCTTTAGCTGAAGCCACGGGCAGGGTCTGGGGGTGGCTCAGCTGCTGCTGTGCCCCTTCCTCTGTGGGGACAGAAGGCTCTGGAGGACAGGGCTGCAGCTCTTCCCCAAATTACATGCCAAAGCAGGGCAGAAATCTCAGCTCTGAGCCAAAAGCACTGTCAGCATCCACAGAGGATGTCCACAGGTGTGTCCTGTTTGCACAGCCCCAGGCACTGGTGGCAGCAGCACAGAATGGTTCTGAAAGCCACCCTCGATCCAGTGACTCCTGAACCTGCAGCTGATCCTCTGGAGTACTGCCCTACCCCATAATTACATTTATTCCTTTAATTACACCTCCACACTGAGTGTGCTTTAAATGAAGAACTAGTAATTCTTTCACATTTTAATTTTCAATTTAAAATCTACTCATTGCAAATGTCATTCAAGACACACACATGCCCTGCTGACATCAAATCTGATTGAGATGAGCATTGTTTTACCAAGAATCACCTGAAAAAGGTAATAATTTTGCTAGCTAGTGAGATCTGTGTATGATGGCATTATAAAAGGCTTTGTTCCAATTTCTGTTTTCCTTTCTGCAACTTGATGACAGCTTCATTTTTTTATATTACTAGAAAATTAAAAATCCCTAGGACTGTTTTTAGATAGGACACACCTGCTTTGTCCTTGTACTGAAAAAATAGGCCCAATTCTGCACGCCCCTGACTGATGAAGATCTATCCCAATGTGCTTCAGAGGTTAAAAGAGAACAACTGCAGTTAAAATGAACATTTCTCAGCTCACACCATGCTCCAGCATGGCTTGCAAAAAATGTGACTTCTAAACTTGCTGCATGCTCCTTCCTTCTCTATGATTTTCACTCTAAAAACAATAATATGTTATACCTGAGTTGCTATTTACATGATGCAACATATTCCCAATTTCGAAAATATTTTAGTTTTAAAGATAATTAAAATTTGAAATGCAATTAGTTGCCACTGTCTAGTTCAGAAGCTAAATTTATTCTTCTGTACAGAAAAATGAGACCATTGTTAGAGAAGCATTTTTCATGAGAAAAAGAATCCAAAAGAAAGCTTTCCTGCAAGAAAGGCATGAGAAAAAAAAAATCCTTCCAGTTCTTCTCATAAAAAAACAACCAAACCACCAAAACCTCAACACCTCAAGACTGTAAATGTGTAGGTAAATGGCTGAATTGTACAGCAAGCTGAAAATGAAACCCTTTTCCCATTAATCTCCAAATTAATGCTGTGTAGTTGTATGAACAAGTCTAACTGAAACTAAACATTCCAAGTCTCTATACCATGTCAATGCTCACCTGTATAGCTCAGAAATAAATTCTGACCAGACAGTATTGCAGTGGACTTACATTTTGAATAAACAGTTTGAAGAAGGATTACTAAGAAGTAATCCTTTTCCTCGAGCAGCAAGAGTTCTAGAGCAAGATCTGACACATTTCTAAATGTCAAGAAAAAACTCTTGAAAAAACATTCTTTTTTTTCTTCTTCATTTTTTCACAATGATGAATAATACCTAATTTATTTTAAGTACAAAAACAGCATTTTCTGTAATTTTTAATAGTCAGTCTTTAACTGAGAAAATTGCAATACCTCTTGCCTTTCTATTTAACAGGTGAAATTAGTTTGTCAGAGTTAATAAATCACATATAAACTATGTACACACAGCAACCAACTGTGCTACACATCATACACGAATTCTGTCACACACAGGCAACTCATCTGTCTATCAAAATCAAAACTAATCTATTAAACTTATTAATTACAAATTGGAGCCTACTCATCTTCAGGTAGTTCTTATGGGAGAGGACCAAGAAATCGGGAGACAACATGAGAAAAATGAAATATATAAAGAGCATTCCAGTGACTCCTGCAGTGGAATATTAGAAATGGTGGAAAAAATTGGGTTATTCAGGGTGAAACTGGCCCAGTGGATAACAAACCACAACAGGAGGAGGAGAAGTTCAGGGTCTCTCAGGATCTTTGAATATTGTTCCTACTTCGACAAGTAAATATTTGCAGAAGGTATTTTTTCAGATGTGTCATTCAGAACATGTGTCAGCTAACAAAATCAGATGGAATGTGCTAAACATTGCTTTAATTAAGATTTCTCTCTTTGACCAGCCTTGAAGCACATCACTGAGGTTATTACAGGCTTACAAAACAGAGTGGGAATGATTTTTTCCTTTTTATTTTCCAGCTACTAAAATCAATATAGTTGCTTCCATCCAAGTAACATAACTGCAAGAACAGAGGAAAATCAGCTTCCAGCAATTATCCATGTTCATAAATCTTTGTTCATAGCCACATTAACATTCTCAGCTTCATACAAGAGGCACGGTGTGCTGCAGGGGAGAACAGAGATCAACAGCCAGAGTAGTTTTTATTTACTCCAGATAAACTGCACTGTGTGTAATCACTTTTTTGAGCATTTAATGAACCATATTTGGGTTGTATTTTCACTGAATCATTTGCATTTATCTCAAATGCAGACCAGCATTTGATACCACAGTACTGGGAGGTTGTTATTGCAGCCCACTGTTGCACATGGCTGTTCATCAAAATAATTCAAGACAGGCAGAAAAGTTCACATGGGTTTGCTTTGACTCATAATCACCAACTCCCTGTGGGTTGTTGTGGGAAACACCTAATGGAGAGCCAGGCTTCATTTGCTGATGTCAAACTAAATGTTTAATAGGCCTCCCAGGCTTCCTTTTTTATTGTTGGAATTTCTACAAAATAAAAAAATAAATCTGAAAGCAATAAAAAAGAACTATCGGGAAAGCAATTATTTTGTGCACTCCTCCCCCAGCTGCAGAGCAGGATTGTCTCTCTAGCCCAGCTCGGGATGGGAAGCAGGCAGCAGTCCCAGGAGCTTTTCCCAAGGCAGCAGCTGACATTCCACCTCCCAGCCCGGCGCTGATGTGCGGAAAACTCGCACAATGAGCCTTGACATTTGTCATTGTACTTAGCTACAAATGCATTACAAGAAATTACAAGGGATGCTATCAGAAAATTGCAAACCCAGTGAGTGTTTCGCCTAGTTACTGTAATTCCTCAATGCTGTTCCAATCTTGTGCAAATTAGAGCCACTTACAGCTCTGAAAACTGACAGGAAACCGAATGAGGTTTTCATTATGCTTTTAATAGTCTTCCTGGGTTCCTTGCTGCTAAAAGATTCTTGAGGAAGAGCTCTACAGCCTGCCTACCTCCACACTCATGGCAGGTGCAGGCACTAACTCAGGATAGTCCATTACACTTCTGCAACAAAAAGCCAAACCAAATTCCCTTCCACAAAAGAGAAGCAGCAGTAGTAAGAAAAAAAAAAATCCATGAGAAGTGAGGAAGATTTGATTTACATTGCCTCAGCATTGTGAATGCTTCCTTCATAGCTAAAGAAATGGGAATGTTCTATTCAGACTCTGCATTTATAAATCACATCTTGTAACAGATTTATGAATACTAAAGAAACTTCCTAGTGGCTCCTGTAACACACACTTCATTAGTATTGACTCCAGCTCCTCTGCTGGCTGCCTCCAGTTCAGAGCACTGAGCACTCGTACCCCCAAACCCACCCAAGGTTTATGAAGTGTGAGCTTTAGGGACCTGGGAATTCTTGCAGAAGGAAGGCTAGGCCAGTTACCCAAAATTATCCCATAAAAGTGGCCGGAGGTGTCACTGCAGACACATCCATAATAGCAAATCAGCAAGGGGCTGGGAGAACAGGCCTGCATTTCCCCTGTGGATTCCAGGTACATCATCCTCCCTCCTGCTGGGCTGATAAAGCCGCCGAGGCGAACGCTGACAGACACAGCGGGGAAGGCAGGAAGAGCCCAGAGCTGCAGTGAGCACCGGGCACGGGGCTTTGTGCTGGATTCTCTGGTCACACATCTCGCTTCTCCTCGCCCAGCTCCCCACTGAGGCTGCTGCCCGTCCTCTCTTCTCTCCTGTCAGCTCCATCCTCCCATTCCCTGCTCGGGGCTCTCACACGAACATCTGGCCAGAGGACACAGGGCAGGGAACACACAGAACCTACTGGGACACTCCACACCCTCTGCTTCCCTGCCTGCTCAGCCACCCCCTCCCAGCAGCAGCAAACCGTGGCCGGTGCAGAGCTCACCTGTTATTCTCTTTGCATGGAATAACAACATTTTAAGGCAATCTGCTGCTATTAAAGCTGTGTAGGGATTTCTCTGGGGAGGGGCAAAGAGAGAGATTGGGCTCCGAGTATTCAAATTTATCAAGGAAATGCAAATGGCTGGGACATGGCAAAGTAAGGAGGTAAAGCTCACTGAGCAGAAAATGAATCTCTTGATAACAAAGCATCTCAGGAACTCAGTTAATGCTCTGATCATTCACTAATAGCAGCAAGACATTTCTATGAATTTTAAGACTATTCCACCTTGCAAATGGAAACATGTCAAGGTCTAAGTTTCTCTTTCTATTAAAATGAAGGAAATAAATTTGTTTCCTAGCATTTGCTCTCATTTGTTTCCTGGATTTAAATAATATGTGAGTCAGCATGTTCTCGGCACACGCTTTCTCCATATTAGTTATCTAAAAATACAACACTGAGCAGCCAGCACCATTTAAACTGAGAGGGATTTCAGGCTATTTCTTGCATACTTAAAATCAAATGACACCAAAACCACTGCCATGGTCAGCTACTGAAGCTGTTAAGAACACAAAATATTCACACAGTGTCAGTGTCTTCTCTAAATTCTGTATGGCTATGCAAGTGAACCAAGACATCCCACAGAGTTCTGAACAGGATAATTTTCCAATTTAAACCCTACATCCCCCTGCCCTAGGCCCATCTAAAGTGACTGGCATCTAAGTGATAGGAAGGCATGCTTTCTACTTGGAAGAAAGTGGAGATCTGCTGTATAAATCAGCGTGTCTGTCATAATTCACCAGCCTGTCTTATCAACTCATGCTTGGCATGTGTTCCCTTAGGCACCAGAACCTGATGTTGTAAATTAATCAGCTGCTGCTGCTTTTTTGGAAGTTTGGATATGTGTAAAAGGTCTTTAGAGGCTGAGGACCTGCAGGTGATTCCTTCCTACCATCTCTCCTATCCTCTGGCTTTGGGTAAAGAAAAGAAGAACTGGCTTTGGGTAAAGAAAAAAAAATATAGTGCATAAAAATTCCAGCTCAGATGTTCCCTTGGGACACCAGCCACCAGAAACTGCTTCCCTATACTCCACATCTGTGACTGTTTCAATTTCACTCATTCCTGGTAACGCTGCCCTTTACAGATGCACCTTTGTGCCTTTTTTCGTGGCTGTTTAAGCCCATGGTTATTCTGAGTAGACCATAGGCATCTAAATGCATCTCAGATGCTGCAAATTGCTGCTCCAAACTTTTTAAATTAATTAATCTTTTAAATAACTGAGTTAGAACAGCTTCCTGTATATCAGCCATTTCTGTAGGAAACTGATCTATGGCTGCAAGACAGAAAAGGCAGCCTGTGCTACTGCAGAAACCCAAAATACAGTAAATAGAAACCCCAATTTGTTTCTTAGTGGATAAAGTCTCTGAGAGCAGTCAAGGGGAATACTACAATCAATCCCAGACATTTTACAGGTGAGTCAAGTATATTTTATCTTTCTCTTGGCATTTCCATTCAGCCAAAGAGCTTCCACGATCCAATAAACTGTTCTTAGCTTCCTGAAGCTCAGGAGAGGAGTTGAGAGCTCTTTGCTGAAATTCTTAATTAGGGGTAAAATTTACAATTTAAAATAGAACTAAAACAAAACTCACAAGCAGCATTTGCAGCTAGATGAAATAGATGCTTCAGTGTTTATTATGATGGATAACAAGATCTCAACAGTGCTCCTACATCAAACACGTCAGACTAAGCCCAGTGCTCCCACAGGATAATGTGATCATTAAATTTCCACCCTAAATGAAGTGGAAGGACTAAAAATTTCAGAAAACACAGGATATTTCTTCTCTTTCTGCTAAACAATCACTGCTGGCATTCCCATATTTCTTGCCTGATCATTAACCACTGACATAATTAATATGCACTCACAGAAGCCTCAGCACAGTTAGAACATAATCACCTATAGATTTGATTCATGGAACTGTCTTTTTGGAATAACTAAGACAGATTAGGTTTCTTAAATTGTCTTGGATACAGAAGCAACAAAAAGCAAGTTGAGACCTGCCAACTGTGGAGGGGTCCTAATTAACAACTCAATTAAAAAAGGCAAATTAAAACTTTATGGTTCGTTATCCTTCATTGCTTAATAAATTGTTTTGCTAAGCAAATTATTAAGAATGATTATTCTATAAAGCTGAAATAGTATCTGGCTCTCCACATTTTTTAAAAATTCAATAAAATAAAACCAGTTTGTTTTCAAATATCCAAACCATACTGTTTGCAGAACTTTGTGCCAATTCAAGGACAAGAGCATAAATGTGTTAGAAAGTTACTATAAACATAAAAAAAATCTCTCCTCTTTTTCTCCACCTCTTGTGATGAAGAAAAGAGTTTCTGTATATTCTATATTTTTTACTGGTTTTTTTTTAATGCCACCAATCTTGTGGCCCACCAACATGAACTGTCCCCCTCTTAACATCATGGATTTCTTGACACATTCAGAACTTTTGGAATTATTATTTGATGGTTCAGGATACTGAGGGATGAATAAAACAGGTTTGATCATAGGGCATATTTGACAACCTACAAGAGATTCCAGAATTATTCATCTTTGCAGTTTTAAAATATGTTTATGGATATTTTTAGATGTCCTGAACTGTCCCCCAAGACAATGTTTGCAAGTCTGCATTTCTTACTTTGCTAGACAACAAAATCTTGAGCCATTTTCATATGAAAATATACTAATATGCTGCTGGAAATAGGAAACCCTCTATTGTCTTGAAGTCTTGTTTCCTACTTTGCAATCCTGTACATATATATAAAAAAAAAATAAAAACTAGAGCCCAATACAACTGGTTTGAGTAGAAAATCACAGTACTTTGTTTCAAATTCTGACTTACTAGAGGCAGAGAAAAAAAATATTTTGTGGGTTTTTACTGCTTCCAAATTCAGCAAAACAAAAATGAAGATAACATTAATGAGAGTTAACAGATAACGCCAATTAATGAACAGGAAGCAAAGTAACTCCAAGAGTCTGCTAAAGACAGAAGGTCACAGGGTCTCTAAAACATTAAATGCAGCATCCCCAATTGCCCAGGGTATTTCAGGAATCAGTTATCATCTCCTTTCTGATCTCTCTTTCCTGCCACAAATTTGAGCAGCTCAAACACTCCAGAAATGCCTACACTGCTAAGAGACAGATTTTACCCTGAAGATAACAGAGAGAGTTCCAAATGCTGATTCCAGCTGGACACCCATGGATATCCAGGTGTTTATGGACCTGCTGAAGACAGAAATTCTCACTTTGCACTTGCCATGAGCACCTCTCCCCTCCCTGCATCGCTCTGCTGAGGGACACAGAATTATCAGGACTCAGATTTGGCAAAAAAATTAAGGCACATTAAAAACCCAACCCCTTTTTGCTCTTCCACACTGATGCCTGCACAGATCAGAGACCTCAGAAACTGCAGCAGCTCACAATGAGAATTATCTGATGCTATAAAACACTGACATTGCTATTGCATTATAAAATGTCAAATAAAACTTTCTACATAGGTTTTCCTTGCCCATAAAACCCAAGTAACTGATTAGGTAAAAAATTACTGGAAAGATTTTCCTTTGCACCTATTTAGAAGAGCATTTTTAAAAACTGGACATGTCTAATTTTACTGAAAAACATAAAAAATTGTTTCTCTGACAGAATAGCAAAGTTGGGATAAGGTAGTAACAGCTTCAGTGGAACAGAAAAGGGAATTTTGTTGCAAAAGTATTTGCAGACAATCCATGAAAGATTAATTTCTCATTCATCACTAAAATACCTTCATTAAAGGTAAGTTAATTTATAAATACTAGTTGTGTCATTAGGAAATTCCATTTATACAGTCATTATAGCCTTTTCTACTTAGACAGGATCCAGCTGTTTCATTAACAATCTTTCTGAACATCTTCAGTGACAGCTCAGCCTTACTCAGCAGAAAACAGCCTTGAGTTTCTGCACCCAAGCAGATTGTTCAGCAAGACAAGCAACTTGCCTACAAAACCATGGAAACAAATTAATGTGTGCTGCTGCCAGCCAGGGAAGGTACACAGGGAACTTCATTAGAAGGTTACTCCTCATTATTTTCACTTCCTAGTAAGGACCTCAAAATTTTTATTTTCCTTGTGGTTTTGGTTGTTTTGGTTGAGTTTTGGAAATTTGTTTCTTTTTTCTCCCCCTCCTCTTTATAATTAGCAGCATATTTAGATCATGATTTTTCTGGCAATATGGCAATGCTCTGAGCAAATCCTAGTCATGTAGGATCTGAAGAGGACATTTGATATCAAATCTTTATGGTTCTTAGAACTTTCTCATTACAGAAATACATCACAGAACTCCACGAGGATTTTCATTTCATATCCTGCATCATTCCTGAGTGGAACAGTTCATTTTCCTGCATACATAGGATTTAAGGAATACTTATAGAGCATATGGACTGAACTAGATTTACATGTAGTTAATTGGCAGTTTTAAACTCACTAGTACACACAATAAAAAAAAAAAAAAAAAAAAAAAAAAGAATTGGCCACACAACATTCTCTTCAGGTCTGAAACCAAAGCAGCAGCTTTGAAAACTAAAACAAGTTGGGAGTAATGGGGAAAACACAGTCTCTGCAAGGAAGGGGATGGTTTTTCCTGCCCTCAAGATGCACAAAGAAAATATAAGATACATGAACTGAACTCTCCAAAGCCATTTATCACAATAAGTGAATTTATGACTTCTAACAGATGTCTTTCCTTGGGGATGGAGGCAAAGGGAAACATCCTCAGCCTGCTACTCCCAAACAGCTCCTTGGGCTGCTTAAGCTTTACAGTCTGCAGGACAAAGCATGAGAAATTTGTCACAGTTATTCTATTAAAAAAATTGCAAAGTCGTTTCCCTTACTTTATAGGAACTCAACACCATTTGTTTCCCTTTCTCTTTAACAACTTAATTCATATTCATATGCAAATAGACAAAAATATTAAATTAACCATCACATGGGTGACTTTCACATAGCAGGTAGCAATTTGTTTTATCAGATCCTACCCCAAAGCAAAAAGTACCCATAGAAATGTTTTAATCTCAGAGAGACAAGACAGATTACACTAAATGCAGAGATACCTTTTATAGATAGATGTTTAATTTCATGAGATTTCCTCGAGTCAACTTAGTGAGGTCTCAGCACAAATTCAATATTGTGGCTACTCAGCAAAATCAGTCTAAAGAATAACCTTGAAGAAACCATATTTTTAAAGTGTTCTCTTATGAACTAATAGCAAGCAATGTGTTGCCATCAAAACATGATTGGCAGTATGACAGGACAGTCAGTAAATATGTGAAAAACATTTCAACCCATATACATATAGTCTAATCTAGAAGCTGCTTACAATAAAAAAAAAAAGAAAGAACATTTATAATGACTTGCAAATAATAATGGCTCTCATTTCCCAATATACAGAACCAGCTGAACAAAGTTATAAAGAAACTGAAAATTTGGAAATCCGTTGAAATTCAATATTTTGTAAGTTCAGACAGAGGAACAGCTGGAAAATCCCATATTTGAAAGAATACAGGAAGGAGAAACTTGGATAAAACAAGACTGTTTCTATTGCTAAGTCAACAGAGAAGCATAAGTGAAATCTGAGAAAATAAAGCAATTTTCAGGAGTTCTTACATGGGTAGAGCTGGGAATGCCAATATCACCAGTGGCAAACCCCTCCAAATAGGCACAGAGGTTTTCTTAGGATCTCTTTATAACAGCAACAATAATGATAAAGCAAAACAAAATTAAAAATAAAAAAAAATGAAAAAGCTCATATGTGTAAGAAGACATGAATGAAATTATCTAATCCAACTTCTGATGGTAAATCCCAATGTTCCCCTGGTACTGAAATCCCAGGATTTCACTTGGCAGAGTGGCAGCTCCTGATCTTCCCACTGCCAGCACTTCTTGCACAACTGATTAAACAACCCTGGCTGTGCAAACCAGCTAACCTAAAGGATTAATTATTAATCCAAGGAATTCCCAGCAAGTTCTAACTGATGAATTGATGCTGCTGCTGACTTGCAAAACCAGCTGCTTTTACTTCATTAGGTAAGAATACTTTGATCCTGCAGTATGCAATAACGCACTTGTCTGATATTCATGAATTCATTATTGTGTGAGTAAAGGAAGATAAAATGAGAAACACTCAGTGATGTAAATACCTTTATGCCCTGTCTGGTCAAAATATTAAATCATCAATTACCTTTTCATCTGAATGCTCAAGTAAAATAGAATCTCAGCTGAAGATATGATCAATTCCAGTTAAATGCTTACAGATCTCAAATGAGAATTTAGTTAACCATGAACAAAAGATATGAAAATGCCAAGTTAAAACAAAGGTGCCAGAGACCATTTGTCCACTGAACTACAGACAGGTTTTAAATATGTTAAACAACAGCCAAAATGTTGGTTACCTGGGCACAAATCCTGCAGCTCCAAAAATTCTATAATCAGCATAGCATCACAAAGCCAATATTAAAGTTTCAGTTCATAATGATGAATATTCAGTACAGGTGAATTTGAGTTGTGTTTTATTGTCTTTCCCTACCCATTCCCTTTCAAAGCACAGCTAAATTATTCTTCTTTTTACAAAGCCATTTATTCAAAACTCATTCAATTGACATTTAATAAATTTTGATTTTCTCACAAATTGAAAAACACAACTCTTTCCTACTTGTTGGGTCATAGACTTACTTGGAAATGATGAGGTTGGAATAAAGTTTATCCCTGCATGTCCTCCATTTCATATGAAACAACTATGACTTGCCACATGCCACAGATGAATTAAGAGAACTTACACAACAATAACAAAGTGGCCTTTAAGATGTCCATGTGCACAAAAAGATGACAAAGTTCAGCAAACTTTATTGTTGTTTATTTGTTGTTCCACTGGATGAAGCAGTTTTCTGTTTAACTGCTTTTATCTACAACCCTGAGCTGCACTGAGCTGCACATGAGCCCCCAGAGCTGGGTGGGAAACCTTCTCAAAACCCCACAAATGCAGCAGTGCAGGGCTGGGGGCTCTCCTTGTGAGCACAACCCCACAAATGCAGCAGTGCAGGGCTGGGGGCTTCCCTCTGTGCCCAAAACCCCACAAATCCCCAGCAGTGCAGGGCTGGGGGCTT
>QUSF01000022.1:9966171-10020938 GCA_003676055.1 Chloebia gouldiae
CAGCAGTGCAGGGCTGGGGGCTCTCCCTTGCAGGGAAGCAGACCCCTGGCAGCCCAGCCCAGCCCCACACCAGTGAAACCACTCACACCAGTAAGACAAGCACCAAACGTCTGGGAGCTCACACAGGGGCAGAGCAGACCTGAGCAAGCCCTACTGTGAAATACAGCAAAATCATTCCCAAATTGTGGGATGAAGCTTGTGCCTCCAAAACCAAAGGTCACCTGACTATCAATTCTTTGCCATCACAGTGATTTACAGGAGATTTCCAGCCAGGTTTCCAGACACCAGCTACCCTGGAAGTTCCATGAACACAGTTTATTTAGTGCTGCTCAAGTGCTTTCAGTGATTAACAGCGTAATCTCCTCTGTATACTACTGCACTCTGCCTCTGAAGGGACCAAAATAGAAATCCAACTGCACTGTCCTGCCCAGATAAGCAATTTTCTGCCACCTGAATGCAGAATGCTGAACTTTCCTCCTCACCCAAGCAAAACAGACGTTTCAGGCATATATTTATGATGTTCCTGATATTATATAGCATTTACATACTAACTATGTATATTATTTCAGACAGTAATTTAAATGAATGAGATATTTGACCTTTTTTTTTTATTCTTTATACAGCCTTGTTGTGTCACCTTCTGGCTTTTATATAAGACTTACTTTGAAATGCTAAAAACTCACAAAATTTTGCTATAACACTTTTATCAGTAAAATAAAATATTTTAAAACTTTCCAAGAAGAGAAATAAACCACTGGCTTCAATGATCACTGTACTGTAATGCAGAAATTGTGCTTATTTTTCTAATCTCTGTCTTCCCTAGGCTCTATAGAGGAGCCCTAACAGGTCTGTACACGCAAACACCCCAAAATAAATATAAATAGCCATAGTATCAGGTAAAAATATATCAATGAGAGATACATAACATAAAAGAACATAAAAGGGGAGAAGCTGGTAGTGACCATGGTGGTTTGGCTGCCCTGTGCATTCCACCTTCACTGACTTTCAGCATTCCTGTGGTAGCACAGGCTGTCTCCAAAGCAGGTGACATCCTGATGGCTACTAAATAATGAGAGTCAGGGTGAGAAGTGTCATGGGACCAAACACTGCAAAACAGGGTAAGTTTGTTTGGGGGGGAGGGTCTTCCCAAATTTTAACCCATTCCTGGCTAAGAATCTATACAGTGCAAACAACACATGATTTAAACATAAAAGTCTTGCTCATAACAACTTGCTGATCAGATAATAAAAATAACTTGCTTATTTTCAGGGAGCTTTTCAGAGCAGACTTTATATTCTGTCTTCAAAAGCTGTCCAGGTACAAATGCTCCAGAAACAGCCCAGCTTGCTCAGCCCTTGTGCTTGGCTGTTCCCTCCACCACAAACCAGTTCTGCACTTCAGTTTCCCAGTCCCTGAATAACCACATCAATTTGAGCTCAACAGCTCCCAGTATTGCTCAAATTTACACATCACTTTTGCTACAATGCTGTCAAGATCCCAAAGTCTGCAGGCAGAATGTTTCATAATCACAGAAATGCTAATTTTGGACTGTGCTGCCACTGAATCCTTGGGTTTTATTTACTCCCTAAAAATCAGTGGGAAAATCTTATTCGTGTTTACTGGTATTATTGTTACTATTATTGTTCACTAGCTCCATCTACCATGAGATAAATCAAGTATGAGCCACTCCAAGGCACACTGGCTGCTGGCACCAAGCCATACCAAGCAAGAAGGGTTTCTTACCTGGTTAACATAAGAGCTCAATTTTGCACAGCAATTTAGATCTGCTGAGAAAACGAGGCACTGATTTTATTTTCCTCAAGATTGTGTACAATTGTCATGCATTGCAGGCTCATGATCCCACAGCATTTTTGGCTAATTTTTGAAAATTTCTTACACCTGCAAGAAAGGACACACTAGGGCAAAGTAAATGCTGTGCTTCCTTCTCCATATCTATTGCTTTTCAGATGGATCTCACATATTTACATTGCAAATCCATCTTTGAAATGAGAAAGTCATTTAACTCTCACAAGCTCAAGTAATTTTGATGTTGTATCCCAGCACAGACTTCCTGCATATAGCTGCACTCCCAACTCAAAAGCCTCTTGCTCTGTTTTCCTGTGATAGTTATATTTCTTGTTTAATTGTGGTTTTATCTTAAAACAACCAAAAATGCATTATGCAAATAAGTCCTTTCAAGAAATCACTTTGTGAAACTAAAATAAACTTGAAGGTTTATTGCCTTGTAAATTATTCATTGTAGCCTTTTAAATGACAGGATACAAACTGTACAAAACAAGGCAGCAGGAGAAACACGTCTATTTTTAAAATCACATTGAGTGTGACATCATGCTCCCAAAAGTGCCACCACAGCCACTGGGAAGCAACTCTTCCATGATGTGGGAAGCAGACACAGGCTCACCCTGCCCCTCCTGCCAGCTGTCCCAAAGCCACAGAGCCAGGAGAACACTGCACAAACAATCACATGGACTTTCCAAAAGCCCTCACCCCATCCCTCAGCCACTTCTGGAAAGGTCTGTAGCTGCAGCCCAGATTGAAAATCCCCACTGCCCTCAGGTTCCTGCCCAGCTCTGAGCACACCCTTGGGCGTGAGCGCTGCTGTGGTGTCAGGATCCTCCCAGCCACACGGAGCATCTCCTGGCCATCTCTTTTCTCAGCTGCAGCTTCCTACTGCCTCAATGAGTTCTGCAGCACAAGCATTCTGTGCCCTCGAAGTCCACTCTGTGGTCCTTCCATCCTCCTCCACAAGCCTCTAAGATTTTGTGAATTCTGCAACACATTGTCCTCCTCATTCTATTGTTTCTGTACTTCCAAAATCCCAGCCCCAGAGGAAACGCCCCCATTCAGCTACAAGACAAACATCCAAATACTTCACTGTGCCCCAGACCAGTGAAAATCTTTAATGGGTTCATTGTCCACAGCTGAGGGGATCAGCTGTGCTGACCTCCAAACTACACACAGGCATTTCCAATCCATCAGCCTGAGGAACCTCACCAGGCTCTAATGAGCCAGACAGAAACTGAGGTATACACTGAAAATCTCAGGGAAAACCAATTAACAAAGTTTTTCTACAGTTCTAAATAACTAAAACTCTTGAGCATAGGTATAGTTTCTCTGTGACAGTTCAACAGTATCAACATATTGAGTTTGCTCTCAATACACTGTCAAACTTCCTTCCTCCAAAAATATTCCATGGGAATTTTCAGTGAAGCATCTGATGCCATATCTTTATATCCTTTATATCAATTGCTTGGAAAGCATCAAATACTCTACAGAATAAACTTCCTTAAAGCAGAAAGGTTTCCTCCACGTTCTGTGTTCAGAGTAACAATTCAGTTATTTTTGGCTCATCCTCACCTTCTATTCCTTTCCCCTTCATTACAGAGAAGTGACCTCTGCTCTGCCAACAGGCGATGTCACCTTCTGTCCCCTGCTGGGTACATGCTCAAAAGAAAACATTTACAAAAGAGCCTGCACTTACCCCATGCTGCCTTCTAGGATACAGGAGACAGATCTAAGGAGCTGCAGGTTCACCTTCTCTGACCGCTTTCAAGTCACACCAAGCACAGCACCTCCAGAACAAAACCCCAACAAAAATAAAAGCCCCTCTTGCCTGCCAAGGTTGCCCGTGCTGTTTTAGCACTGCTCCACATTTCCCACCTCTCCACCACTGCAGGCTCACTGGGAAGCTTTTGCAAAAGGGAACATTTTAACTGTGCCTTCAAAGCACGCTTCCCTGAAATCAGAAAAAAAAACAAGTGCTAATTAAAAGTAAAGTGATGATGACTGTGGCATTTTAAAAAAATATATTTAAAAAATGCAATTCTGTAGCAAATTAGGAAACTTTTGGGGTTTTTTTGGTTTTTTTGTTTTTTTTTGTTTTTTTTAATCAAAAATCATATTTGGGCTTGAACTGCCAAGGCAACTTCACAAAGATATCAAAAATGCCCGAGAATAAGGACTGGTCATTTATCAACACATTTATCCATACAAGAAGGTAAAGTCAAAGCATACCTGTGACTTAGTTCAGCATTCACTGATCACTCTATTTTAAAATAGCTTTTAGCAGCTCAAATACAGGTTCTGACTGTATTATAACTTAAATATTTACCAGTTCATTATCACTTCACAAAATAAACATCCCTGAAAGCCACTGCAAATCACTGCTGCAGATTCAGTCCTTCCTATATTTTACCTCTTCTGCCCCAAGATGTAGATACTTCCTTATCTTTCTGCAGGAAACCAAATGGGCAGAGAATACATCTATTTCTGCTTAACTAGAAAGCACAAATTACAAAACTTAAATCTTTCACATGCTTCAGTGTTCCTCTCTGAATGTACCGTAGAGCTATCATAAAGAAAGATTAAAAACTATTTAACTGTAATTAAAAGCTGACTAATATGTACAGACTAGAAAGTAAATCATTAATGCAAAAGATTTTGTGTTCATTCATCTCAATTTTCTGTTGCATAGAAGCTTTCCATAAGAATGATTGCTTCATTTCAACAGCAACACAGTCTTTTGTTTCTTATTCACTCTTGCCGGTTGTCATCCTCTTCATCTTTATGGTTCATAACTCTGAAAACTGACTTCTCCCACAATATGCATTTAAAACATGTATAGATCAAAAGCTCAAAAATAAAAGAATTTGTTTTCCATCACTTACATATGGTTCTATGAATGCTTTTCTAACAATACATGATTGGGAAAAAGAAGACAAGGTAGCAATCACTTTTCAAACCTCAGAAATCCTCTAGCTTATTTGCCCATACCAAAGATATTTGCTTTTCACTGTGCACTAAGGAGACTGTTTGGCTTCTCAAAATAAGAATTTCTGTGCACAAACTGATACAATCATCTTCTGCTTCAAGGGAGGGATACTCACCATCACATTTCCAGAGGGCAAAAAACTCGCTCAGTTATTCTCATGTGCACTGAGAATAACTTAGCAACTGAGGGCAGGCAACTTTGGAAAATTGCAGGGCAAACAACTTTGGAAAATACATACAGAAAGTAACACCAGGATGGTTGAAAATTCAACTCAATTTCTTACAAGTCTTAGGCAGAAACAATGAAATACAGCAGGCTGCCATTAATTAGACTTTCAGCATGGCAAAACCAACCTCCTGGCAAAACCTCGAGCTGCATAAAAGAAATTCATCTCAATGGCAGCAGCAAGTGTTTCGTGGCATGAAATGCAGGAAAGTATTTTGTGCTGCCATGGAATGATTTGGCAGGAGAACACTGCAGATCATGAAATACACAGAACATCAATGACCCTTCAAAACAACTTACCCCCTTCACCCCCTACAATTTCTACTATGGTGCACCCATTATTTGGTCTTGTTTCCCTTATTGAATATTATACTTATGGCCCAGATCCTGCTCCTAGCAGGAAATACATAATGCCCTGTATCTCTCAAGGGTGCAGTTCACAGGGCGCTGCAAAATGCAGGAGTCCCACAGCCTGGAGCTGCTTCTGAGTCCACAAAGATATGTGCCAAGAAAGTGTTAAAAGATTAAATAGCAGGAGAAATAATCCATGTATTCACCGAATTGCCTTTCAGTGGAATGGTACAAAAGGTATTAAAACTCTCTGGAGCAGGGTTAATAACAGATTTTATGGAAGTGGTTAATTAAGAGGTCAGCAATTTCCTTGTACATTTACATTGGGTTTATGGACAGATTTGGTTGAAGGAATGTATTACCCCATGTAAACTGGTAAGCTTGTAAGACCTGAAGGTAGCAGTTCCTGAAAAAATGAATTTTGCTGGGCTGTGCTCTTCTGTGTTAACATCAGTGAGCTTCTTCCACTCAGCAAGAGCCTGCTTCCAAAACTTCTGACAAAGCTACCAAGCTCACAAACACCTGGAATCACAGGGGTAAAACTGGATGTAAAGAGCAAATTACACATAACCAAAAAAAAAAAAAAGCTCTTTAAAACAATTTCCTAATTTCTGCACTGAACGTGGCTGGCTGGAATTCCCTTTCCCTGTGGCAGGAGAGTGAGAGGGAAGAGGGGCAGGAGCTGGCCTGGCCTGAGCTCAGGGATATCCCAGGCCAGGAGGTGCCACACTGGGCAGGAAGAGCAGAGGGAGAAGGGGCTGGGGCATCCCTGGGGCAGCAGCCTGCTGGGGGATGTGCTGCATCACCTCTCGGGTTTTCTCTGTCCTGTTCTTAAACTCTGTCCAACTCACAGAGCTTCTGCTCTTTTAGTTCTCTTCTCCATCCCAGCAGAGTGAGCAAGGGGCTGTGTGGGAGCTGAGCTGCTGCCTGGGCTGTGGGGTTGTGTTGAACAGAGCACATAGCAGGGAAAATGTTATTTCCACAGGGGAAAACCTGCAAACACCTCACAGTATAACTTGATCATTAATTGGGAACAGATCATGCAATGGCTGGAGAAAGGGCAGAATTCATCCCTGTGCAACTGAGGAGAAAAGCTTTGCTCGGGGGGCTGCAGTGCCTGAATTTCCTGACGGTGGAAGGTAAGCACAAAAAAGTCTCCATCCAGTACACACACAGTTCAGAGAGATTCAAATCATCTGTGTCAGCCAAAACAACACACAGCACACTGCCACAGGGGCCAGAAAGCATGTCCTAGAGATATATACTACAGAGATTTTTCATTTCAGTGACATTCAGGGGAAGTATTTGGATGAGTAACCACTGTCTTTTCAAAGAGATTTAGAGTGGAACACTGCAGAATGCTGCAGAGAGATGAAGGTTTCACCCTTTTCCTGCCTCTCTCCACATGTTAAATCCCATTGATCTGAAAATAACAAGCACCAACAAGAAGCAATATCAGCAGCATATACTTAAATCGCCCTCTAAGAATTGAGAATACTTGATAAATTTAGCACAGTTTCAGCCAGGGGCAAAAACTTTACAATATTGGAAGTATGCTGTGAAGCAGAAATGATGTATCTGCACTGAATAACCCCTCTTGCCACGATTCCTGCCTGTTCTCTTCCCTTTCTATATTTAGGAAATCGAAGCAATTTAATGTAAAACAGCAAAGCTGGGAAATTGACTGCAACTCTTAAGAAAAAGCCTAGGAGGCTAATGAACCATTATGGTAAAAGCTGAATAAGCCCAGATCCTGAAAAGAAATTGGAGGTGTATTTTAGATATGCATGAAGACGATCAAAAAACCATTCCACATAGATTGCTGTGTGCAAGTAGGGCACTTTGTTTAATCTTATCCAGCTATACAACTTAAATGAAACAAACCTTTAATTTGACTTTCAAAAGCATTATGTATTTTGGGAGCTGCCTTGAAGTTGGCCAAATAATGTTCCTGGAGGTACTTCAAGCTAATTTTTAAAAGTGAACAATTTTAAATATTAGAAAAATAGGCTCTGCTTTTCCTCAGGTGAAGGAAGAAAAAGTGAAAAAACCCAAAACTTTTTATCATCGCTGTTGAGTCAAGTAAAATGAAGGGATTTATTACAGATATTGATGTGGCTGGTTAAAAACACAACTCAGAGTCCTTACATTATCTGAAGACCTGAAGTTTTCCCATTCTCAGATACACATCACATGCAAATTTAGCCATTGCTATCAAGATTTAAAATCATGAGCTTAATTCTAAAAAGAGCATTATCAGAGCCAGTGCTTGTAGAAAATCACAGACCCTCATCCTGCAAACACATTTTAACTGAACTGAGACTACTCATGCACATAAAAATAAACTACAGGTGTACTTGTGAGATCAGGGTTGACTGACCCCAAAGGAATAAAGAACAGAGATATCTAAAAGCTGCCTTGAACCTCCTACAAGTGCCTGAACCTGCAGAAACTAAAAAACATCAAAAGGGGACTAAAATTTGGTCTTGCTGTGAGAAAGGAGTAAAAAACCAAACAACCCAAACCCAACTACATCAACAACAACAAAAAGAAACAAAAAAAAAACCACCTCAAGCCACAGAAAAATCTTTTCCTGATCAATATGCAGAAAGGGGCATTCGTAGTTCCTTTCCTTGGTGTGAAATAATCAGAAAGATTCTTTGGGACACACTAACAAGAAAATTTTGAAAGTCTAAATTAATTTTTTATTATTTATTAAACTGTATCTTAAATGTCCTAGTTTCATTACTATGTAATGAAAGAGTAACATTGTTATTACAGTCTAACAAAAATCACCATGGAGTTTAGATGCCAGTTCTCCATTATACTGCCTGAATACCAGGGCACCCGTGTTTTCTTGTTTTGATGGAAATTAAAGGAGGCTCCTAGGTCGAGGCAATACCTCTGGTTAAACAGACACATGGCTGTCAATTTTAAACAGAACCTTTTGCAAATGCAAAATGCACTCAGCAGCCTTCGGAGCTGGCCAGGAGCTCAGCTCAGCATCCACGGGGACACGGAGCAGCGAGCCCTGGAAAAGCAGCGCTGCTACCCACGAGCTGCACCCCCTCATCTGCAGCCATTTGTCACCCAGCCTATGGAAATCAGCAATTTCACTCCTTTCCACTCTGCCATGAGTCATTTAATTCTAAATAAAGTAGGATGTAATGTACCATGCAGCAGAGCAAAGCCAAGGAGAGGAGTGTGTGCGCTTTGCTCTGCTCTTGCCACAGCTCAAAGGGAAGTGTGCTATCGTGGCACAACAGGGCTGTGCCAGCCTCCACACTGCCAGCCACTCATTCACAACCACATTTTAGCTAGCTGAAGGTCTTACAGCTAAATGATTGTTTTTAAGAGTGGAGTTTCATTCTTACACACAACTCGTATGCTTTTATCAGTGGGGAACAGCAGTGTCAGCCAACGGCCTGACAGGTTAAAACATATTGTATATTCCAGAGAGACTCCTGAGCCTCATTTCTTATTTATATGTCTGGAGCTAGAATTTAAATGAACATGAGCCAGAGCGTCTGCCTGTACAGAAGATTCCCAGTACTCACTTCAGAGTTTATCATAGCAACAAATGACTGGAAAGGAATTGAGATACTCTAGTATTGGACTGAGAAAGGTCATAACTCTCTTAATAACTAAAATAAATTCAGTGTCAGAAAATAATTTTGTGAGTTTAGAAAATAGAGTTTGATTGCAGTTAGCAATGCCCTGATTAGCTACAAACATTTTGGGTATTAGCATGCACCAACATCCAGAGAATGCCACACAGCAAAGAGACAACCATGGCCAAAGGAGAGTCAAGCGTCAGCTTGTCAGACAATAAACTTCTTTTTCAGAGGCAGCTGCAGATACAGCAGTGCTTTCTGTTTCCAAATCAAGCACGGGGGCCGGGGCAGGCAAGCAGGGCAGGTGAAGGGCTCCGGGGTGCCCAGCATGGCTCTGCACAGAGGGGACACAGCTCTGTGCACTGAGCTGCCCTGCACGTCCCAGCAGCAGAGTGTGCAGAGGGGAACAAGCCCAGGTATCATCAACAGGAGATCTCCAGAGCCTGGGACACACCTGGAGCAATTGTCAGTGCAGAGTGCACAGGGAACTCACATCAGCGTGCTGCTTTCACACACAGAGCTGTGGGGCATCCACCTTCTCTGAACAGACAGACATAATTCTCTCTCACAGTTTTTTTCTGAAGAAGCACAGAGAGAAGAGAAAAAAAATTCTTATTTGTGCCTGTTTGTGCCCTGTGGAATGTGGTATGGAGATTGTTAACCCAAGGTGATTGCTGGATTGGGTTCTGGTGATGGTTGTTTGGATTCATGGACCAATTGGATCCAATAGCTGCACTGGGACTCTCTCAGGAGAGAGTCACGAGTTTTTTGGTTAGTTTTTTAGTGATATAGTTAGTTAGTGATAGTTCTTATTAGTGTAATATAGTGTAATATAGTATAATAATGGAATTAATTAGCCTTCTGAAATCATTGGAGCTCAGAGCTCATTCTTCCCAGGTGTTGGGGGTCACTTTTATGACAGAGCTGTGAGTAACAAGGTACCTCAGGATCTCAGAACTGCCTTGGGCTCTTCCATCCCTACTGTCAGAGTCCAGCACATCCCTCTGGCTGCCCTGGCTGTCTCCAGACCCTGGCAGGGGGCTCAGAGACCCTGGCAAGAAGTCACAAACACCAGTGGCTTTGATTTTAGCCCATAGAAAAAACTGCCAACTTTGTGTGAACAAGGGTTTGAGTAGTGTAGTAGTTGAATTAACACAGGGTGAAAAAGTAGAATTTTGGGACTTTTTTAGAAAGTAGTTCAGGATGGAGGGATTAGGGCGTGTCCTCACCTTCTTCTCTTTCTTTTCCTCCATGTCTTGCTGTGGTGGTGGCACTTTTCTATTGGTTTAGGTAGAGACACACTGTCCAACATAAATGATAGATATTGGCACAATATTGTAAATATAGCACACATAGCTTTTAGTATAAAATGTAAACACCACCCAAGAGGACAGACAGAATGCCATGGCCGACTTGCTAGACAGAGCTCAGCAGGGCAGAGAAAGCAGAGAAAGCAAAGATAAGGGAAAACAAAGAACCTTGAGAAGCTGATCCTACACATTTCAGACTCCTCCTTTGGCTGCAGAGGCTGGGAAATGAGGACTTTTACACTCTTGGGGTCATCCCAACACACAGAGAGACACAGAGTCCGAGACCTTACCACAGGTTCCACTCCCTGAGCAGGAGGACCAGGGAGGGCCTGGCTCGGGCTGGCTGCTGAGGATCTGTCTCAGCCACAAAAAAACTCTTTCACTCTAATGGCAAAGTGGAGGCAGCACCATCCTCGTTTCTGTTTGCCATTCTGCACTCCCTCTGTATTTAAAACCTGCTGGCCACAACACGAATCTGCAGGCATACAGTGATACATTTTCTACACAACTCATCCCTAAGATCCAGTGCATATGCACAGTGTTCACTATTTTTACATATTTCCCTGAAAAATGACCATTTATCTGATCACACAGAAAGTCCACTTCATCTTCAACAAACACAGCTAAAAATATACATTTTGTATATTCTATTTGTATGTATTGACTCTCTTCAAGTCCAGGCTTACTGTGTTATGCTGGAGACTTATGGAAATTAGAAGATACTTAAAAAACTCCAGAGTTAAAGAAGAGATGGCTAAACAGGGAAGACAGAGGGCTACCATAATCTTCACATCCTAAATAAAAACCACAATGTCTTCAAAACTACAAGGGTTAAAGGTGGGGTATCAGAAAATCAAATTGCAGTTTGAGATGTTGAACTTCAAACACAGCCCTAACAGTCTGAACAGAAAGGATTGGGAATTGCTAAATAAAACAAGATGTAAAGAGTTGCAAACAGTTCATGACCTGAAGACAAGTGTATAGAAATGACAAATAGAGACTGAAATGGAAGAAAAAGTCTAAGAATTAAAGCACAGTAACATCTCCTAAAGCAACATTAACATATATTCCAAAATGTCTCCCAGAATATCTCAGAGAATATAATTCCCAATTTTGGAATGGCTACTGAAGGCTATCTCAATGTTTTTCTTACAAATGTTACCTATACATAAAATATATTGAGAAAGAGCATGTGGAATAATTTATCAACAGAGAAAATTCCATATAGGTTAATGTTGTAGAGTGACAATCACATATCATAGCTCGACTACCAACAATTTTAACATTACAGATGATATCTCTATTTTAATACAATATATTTGAGCATGTAAATGTATACTTCCAGACAGAATCTGCACTCCTCTAACCACTACAGCACAGTGAAGTATTGTGTGTGGAATGCAAATGTAGGAGCTCACTCATCAGTTTTAAATTCTCATAGCTTATTTAAAAGACCTTCAATCGATAATCAAAACTCGTTTTCACACAAAAAAGGCTCATTTTCCATAGTATACAGATGTTTGTCCAAACTTGATGTAGAACAGAAGGAGTCCTTTATTTCTTCCCAAATGCCAAACAGGTATTTCCCATAAAGGCATTAATTTTTATTGATCTAATTGTTCTAACTGCTGTTCACTTTCAAACAACAAACCTGTCAAAAATAAATGCACTGAATGAAGCAGCCTGGCTTGTGAAGAAAGCAGCTCAAGGTTCTGCATGCAATTGATGTGTATCAAGCACTTCCAAACCCCCATTATGTATTTTAAAAGAACTGGATGTAATTTTCAGCTGAATAGCCCTTTTTATGATTTCTAAAATCCTGTGGGGTTAATAAGTCAACTCATGAGGCTTTACTGGAACAGACATTTGAAATGTTATAAGAAGTTGTTGCATGCTGTCCTCAAAGCCCAACTCCACCAGAAAATTTGAAAACCCCTTTGGACTTTCTGCTTCTGGATCAGTTCTGAGCTCCTGCACCAAGCACAGGAGTTTGTGCCTGTGAGTCTGGGTTGAGTAGCATCAGTCACTCCCAACCACAACGTGAGGAAGCAGCACTGGGATCTCAGATCTCAGCCCTGGATCTGCAGTTGGGCATAGGAACAAACTTCCACTTTTCTGTGGGCAGCAGCCTGAAGAATGGAACCGGACAGCCCATCCCTGAAATGCAGCCACATGTGTTACACACACTTTCACATGTGTCATCCCCTCTGACTAATCCTAGCCCATCTAAAAGAGGCAGAAAACAATAGAGAAAGCATTTTCAAATATTCCCTTCTGAGTCTTTTTTCCCCCCTTGTTTCCTATTGCTCCCTTTTCCACAAATACGTTTGAGTAAAAGCATTTATTTCCCTGAAAGGAACATATGGATTTACAAAAGAAGCACCATCAGCATCCTAGTCACAGCTACAGATGGCAATTACAGAGCACAGCCCTCTCTGGAGCCCCTCACCTGGGCAGGGAATCCAGGGAAAGGATGGAACAGTGGGAAAGCAAAGGTCCTGACCCAAACCCATCAGTATGAGCAATGTCAGAGCTGACCCACCTCCCTGAGCTGCAGCCTTGCTGACTCCTAGCAGTGACTAAGGAAATTCCATGTATTCCCCAGTCCTGGGTTGCCCAGTCACACACACAGTGACTGGTGACACGTTTGTGTCACTGCCTGGGTCCCACAAGAAGCTGCAGCTGCTCTTGAGCTTCATTCCCCCTCCCTGAGGCACCCACTGCTGAGCTGGATGCTCAGATGTTGGATTTCCTGGACAGGACCTTTCCTGCAGCCATCACCAGGTGAATCAAAAGGTGGAAGTACCTGCCTATATTTCAATTCTGAACTAAGCACTGGGAAATGCAGGACAGGCTTCCCCCAGTGTGCAGGCTGCTCATTGTCCCCTCCCCACTGGGACCTAGGCCTGTGCTGTGACTGCAAAAACACCCACGGACCCAGAAAAACACCCTAACAGGGAAAAAGGAATGTTTTCCCCACAACTGCTGCCCTGTGGGTGTTTGCATTGCACTGCCCATAAATGCACATCTATTCTGCACATTATCTCATTTAACACACTGCTCCCAAGCACTGGAGTTCAAAAAATCCCTCAAGCAAATGGATAATAAATGGTTTTTCTTGAAACCATTTACAGAAGAGTGTCAATACTATATACTTAAACCCCATTTAAAACACTCAAATATCAACAAGATGACTTACTCCACTGAATGGTAAAAGAACATTTACTTCCTTCTTTCCCAAAGTTCATCCAGGACATGCAAGCATACTAGACAAGGAAAATTAATTCAAAGAGCTAGCTGCAACCCTTTAGATAACAAAAAAGAAAATTGAAAGATTTGGAGAGTTTCTTTTATTCCTCAGGCAAGCAAAAATGGGGAGCAAGTAAGCAGTGTTTCCAGGTTAGCATAAGGACAAAATAAAGATAAGATGAAAATAAAGCCTGCTGATCTCATACTACTTAACCTTTGTAAAGCAAGAAATCTAAAAGCCTTACAGTTTCTCTAAAATACCTGCTTTCAGATCATTCTCCCCAAAAGGTCTTATGCTGATTTAGCTGATGGCAGCTGAGCTGCACCTGCATCATGGACCCAATGCAGCAGTGAACGGGGGAAAGCCCAAACCCGAGTGGTTTAATGCACTAAATATAACAGTGAAGTAGGTGCTGCATGGCAAGTTAAGTGGAATTCTACACTCAGTGTTCCTTGTCCACACTGACTCAGTGCCAGGCTCACTATGTGTAAGAGATATGGATGTGACTCCTGTGGTTTCTCCAGGAGGATCTACACAACAGGAGTCACATCTGTGATGGGGGAAATGCTGCAGTAAGGTAGTAAAATTATAAAGAAAGGCCTCATAAAATTAAGGCTGCTCTGCTAAAATCAGTGGTTGGCTTTGTCAGGCTAGCCCTTTGCAGGTTCCCATATGAAAGCAATCCTGGTGTGAGCAATTATTTAACATAACAAACTATTCCTGGGTGAAGAACAACCAGCACCTGGATAAATTCTTTTTACACTGTTAGACAGAAAAATCAGAACTATCTCTCACAAACAACTTTTCCTGCATGTACACACTGAGACTCTGAGTGACCAATCAATACAGAATAACAACTTGTTAATAGCCAATAAAGGAATTGGCAAAAAGCTCCTGACCAACTGGAGTTCCACACGAGGTCTGTAGAACTGTATAAAAGGAGTTGTATGAATAAGGAAGGGGATTTTCCACCATGAGGAAAATGGACTCTGTGTGATTTATTCCAATAGGGAAAGACCACTGTGAGTGAGTAATGTGGGAAGCACATGAGACTGCTTCTCCCTCCGATGAGACTGCCCTTCCCCGCCCTCTCCAAGTGACACTTTCCATGGCTCAGTGCTCTCCTGCTCTGCCATTCAGTCCAGCTGAGCACTTGTGTTTAGCACAAAACATTCACAGGGCAACCTCCTCTCTATTTTTGCTTATTGCTTCCTTGCATTTCCTCAAAACACTGAGAGCCCTTCCACTGAGGGACACAGCACTGCATCACCACTCATCTCAAGTGAACTCTGGGTGCTTTTCATAAAATACAACCACTTTTGTAACAACAACAGGTAATTCCAGAGGCATGGCAGATGTTTCAAAGGCATTAGAAATTATCATGAAATTCCAGCTGGCTGCTAACTGGAAATAAAAATGTTGTAAGTTGTTCACTTACAACCAATGCCTCGTAATTGCTGAGATACTGGGAATTTTTGCACTGACTCTGCAGCAGGATGGTCAGGTGCTGCTCAGCTGGGGATCAGTGTGCCCAGCACAAGGGCCTGTCCAGGGGCACCTGCAGCTGGCTCAGGTGAGGGTACCTGAGCTCTTGTTCTGCTGAGCTCTCAGCCATGCAGCTGGCCCATGGGCCAGCAGGAGCATTCCAGCACTTGCATGACCCACTGCTACCAGTTCACGTCACACTGTGCATAAAACATCTCCCAGTGCATGAATCCCCTTCATGCCCATCCCTGCAACTGCCAGAACAGTTTCTACCAGCTCTCTGAAAGCCTCCCTGTCCTGCAGGGTAAATCCTGCAGCAAGCATCACACATGGGGATTTCTGAGACTGTCACCTGCTCTGCCTGAGCAACGACCCCAGACACCTTCAGCTCCCAGGGGTGCCACTCCTTTGGGCTGTAGGGAGGTGGGAGCTGCCCAGAGCTGCCCAAATCCCTCCCCTGAGCAGTTCTACCCCAGCAGCAAAGCCTTGCTGGAGGGGCTGGGTGGGCTCCATCAGCCTGTGCCAGGCCAGCCCTGTCCCCTGGGTGTCACATCCCTGGAGCACTCAGGGATGGCTTTGGTGGGGGCACACAGGCACAGCTCCAGTGCCCAGCTGCACCATTAGAACTGCATGGCAAACTTCAGCTTCAGCCTCTTTATCACAACTTTACCATGAAATCCAGACCTTACCACACCTCTTCCAAGATTAAAATAATACTTACAAAACACAGCCTTGAAGAGGATTGTAAGGGTGATTATGTAATAAAATCCTTTCTTCTTCTTGAATGCATAAAAAGACTTGGAAGCCTTCTGTGGATCTCAGACAAGCTTTGCATTATTTTTCTATTTGAACTAGCATGATTCATTTATCTCTTCATTATTAATACTTAAATTGTTCATAGAGCTTTATTTTAATTAACTTCTGTACAGAATGTCAGGACAAGGAGAATGAGCAGGAGCTTTACCATTTAGAATGGTTGACATGAGTTTGTTTTTTTTGTTTGTTGTTTGTTTTGTTATTTAAAAACTGTGCACAAAGCATGCTTTTTGCAGAGCTTAAAAGAATTCTGGCACCTCTGAAAATATCAAACACAAAAGTAAATGTGAATATATCCAAGTCCAGCCCAGAAGAACATCAAATAAAAACACTGCTTGCAGGAGGATGAACTGACCACTCTTCATCCTGCTGCCTCCTGACTTATTGGCCTTGTTTGCCCCATCTGAATAACACAAACCTTGATTCTGCAAACAAATGCTAGCATTTCCCTCTCTTAGGGTTTTTAGCCTCCTATTCGATAGAAAAAAAATATTAAATGAAACAAAACCTGCTTGTCTTCAGGCAGTCACAATCACCTCTATTAATCTATAAATATCCTGTGCACAATAACTCATGGCGTGTATAAAAGCAATGACAAGGTCACTTACTATGAACAATTCATGATTGGTTTCCCTGGCAACAGAAATGTGTGGCAACAAGGGAGAAAAGCACACGAAAAATTATAGGATGCTTCCATTATGTAAGTGACTCCTGTGATTTCTCCAGGAGGATTTACCTAAAAAGTCTCAGCCTCCAGCTGTTCCTCACTCTCTCTAGTTCTGCACCAGTGGGAACTTTGCTTGTTTCACTGCAGTTACTGTGGCTCTGCAGGAGTGAAAATAGCACCAAATGTGTGCCTGATGAGGACTTTCCTTGTGTTTTAATCTGAGTCTCAAAACCCAGCATGAATGTGAGTGTCTTCTCAGAGGTTTGAACTCTTAGTTAGCATTCACTGTTAGTTACTTTGTCATCATCCAATTAAAAATCAATCACCAATTTGCATGTCTCAATGGGTTCCCAAGTTTTCAACAGGACTTATGCAATGTATTACTTTAGGACCTAAAGTGACTTTCTAACTGAAGTCTCAACAGAAGCAAATGTTTCCTGCACAGGCCATGGCTCTGGAATGCCATTTCCATCCTGAAAATGGCATTTCCATCCCCAAAAGCGAGTTCCCAGTGCAGAGATTTTATAACAGTGGGAAGTCAATATTTCACTGATCCAAACTCAGTCCTGACAAGGACTTAAGCAATAAAAGCTATGGCTCTCCTGAATAACAGAACCCAAACAGATTCCAGAGGAGGTGTGATGAGTCTGGAGATACCAGAATGGGAACAGTGGTGTTTAAAATGCTCAGCTGCTCCAAGGTTGTGCACAGAGGAGGAATAAATGACAAGATAACCACAGCCCACTGCCATCCATCACTGCAAAAGACAACGTTTCTGAGGTATCCCAGAAGGAAGAAGCAGCAGGGAAATAGCAGAGACCACAGATAGAGAACAGCCACAGTGACTCATCTGTGGGCTCTAAAATCCCCTCTTCTGTCTCTGAGGAGACAGGGATGAGTCTATCCCTAGAACACAGAAAGCACTGTCATCATTGACACAGAAGTTTTCAGCCTTTTTCCATCTGCATTTTCTTGTGGTGCCCCTCTCCAGACTCCTCCAAGACAGCTCTCATGCCCAGAAATGACTGAAGGAGGAACAGGAACCACTTGAAGAGGCAGAGCTATGGATCCCACAGGCCATGTGCCTTCCAGAGATTGGATAGCAAACTCAGAAAAACTATAACTGAACCTTTGTGATGAAATAACTGATCTAGGGACAGCCAGCTGAATAAAATGCTCTGAGGCACAACCCCGTGGGAAATTATGTGAGAGATCTGGATTCCTCAAAGCACCCAACATTGTCATAAAGACAAGAAAGAAAGAAACAAAGGGATGCTTGAAGATACTCAGAGTTCAGCAGGTGTTTCGCTTCTCATGTCCCAGGTTCAGCTCTGGGAAACAGACTGATGGGTGCATTAGGGTTTGACTTTGTGAGAAATGCTACTCACCTTCAAACATTTCAAAAGGTTTATTAAAACTTTATCAAAAATCACAACAGAAGACTGAATAGAGAAAATATTACAGCGCTGGGAGCAATGGATTTTCCCCATCATGTGCTCATCCACACAACAGAGGTTTCACCTTTTAATCCTTTAGTTCCTCCAAGGTTCTGTCCATCGACTCCTCCTTGACTGTCCAGTGGTGGAGATCACTTCCTTAAATATTGACTGGAGGTCAGGTGTTGCCACAGTGACAAACCCTCCCAAATGTCCCAAACCCAGGCTGTCCCTTGATAACAACACAAAGGGGTAAAACATAACTATAAATCTATTAAAATGTTCTTAACATAGATACATGATATTTATATTTAAGTGTGAGAGTCAGCTTTTGCATTACTCATCTACCACAATTTCAGCAGGTAACTGCAGCATCAGTTTTGGCTTCCTCAACATTTCACCCCTGCAGGGGGGTTTGCAGCTGCCCCTACCCACAGGAAACATCACCTCCACCCAATTCCACTCTGAATAGTGGCACACAGTGCAACCACACTTTAGCCACAAAGGGAATACAAAGGCTCTTAATAATTCAAAGGAAAACACCTTGAGGGCAACCTAAGGGCTCCTCCAGAACACTGCAATCCCTGGGTCAAAATGGGCAGCACAAACTCAGGATGCCGAGCAGAACAAACAGCTGAGGGGATTTTATCACACATTAATCCTGCAGCAGAGGAAACTTTGCAGTGGTGATGAAACACCTGAGTGTTTGCTTCTTCAAAGTCCAGGGGAATTTGCACTGCAGAGCCATGCCAGAAATGTAGAACAGCTATTCTGCTCATGTCCCAAGTAATAGTCTATTTAAAAATAGATGCTGTGTGATAGAGATGCCTCCAAAATTTCCAGGCAGCTTTGACTGGTTACAGACAGAACAAAACAGAACTGCAAAGGAAAAGGCAAAGGCAATAAAATGAGTCCCCAAACATGCATTAACCATCTGAGCTACTTTGTTATTCATAAAATCATTCTCTTTTTTTTTTCCTAAGAGGTTATACAACCAACAACCTTGACCACATTTACAATGCTAGGAGAAGATTAAATGAAACTCCTCAAAAGCCAATTTTTGTCCCTTGTTCAGCAGAACACTCCTGTCATAATTAGCAAGATTGATAAGATTATTAATTTTATGCTCTTCACAATGGGTGAAACTGTCCAAGCCCCTGTAATTCAACTGCAATGTTGATCCTTTGTATTTCAGACAGCAGGGACACAGATAGGAAACAATAACTGCCTAGAAATTCTACTATTCTTTCCCAAAACTCTGCATCTAGAAGGAATAAGAATAAATTTCTCTTAAAAAAAAAACCAAACAAGTATTTATTAAATTTTAAGTCAATTTCATTATTAGGAAAGAACCGACTTTTAATTCTCAAACTCCTGAGCTGGAAAGACTGGAATTAATTCTTCAGATTTCAATTTGCAAGGTTTGCTAACTCTGCATATCCTGGCAGAGATGCCACAGTTTCACACTGTAAAGGGAACTCCTAAAAACAGGCTTGATTTTCCTTTACCAGGAGACAAAACAGAAGGGCAGAAAAGCCCTTGCACTGGCTGCAAACAATTTTTATTTCCATGCTCTTTTCCTGAAATACTCCACTGACAGTGGAATTGCAAGGATTCAATGCCCAGATTATGTGTGCTCTTTTGAACATACCAATAATGAAAAAAGTGGAAACAAAAAATGTCCATGAAATGTGAAAATTCCCTTCTACCTCTTTCACCAATACAAACATCACAAAATTTAAATAATCAGAAAAATGTATCAGACGTGTTCATTCAGATGATTTTTCTTTACCAAAATGTAGCTTTGCTCTTCATCTGTGGAAGGAGATGGGAGGTCCATCTTCCCTTCCTTTAGGATTATTTTAATCACGTAGTGCTCCACCAAATATCTAAATTTCAACATTTTCCCCTGGTCTTTTCAAACCATTTAATACCAGATACAAGTTATTTAGACACTATGAGTTGTATTTCCTCTGTCAAAACAGTAAGAAAAAAAATCAACAAACAAACCCAGATTTTCAATTATTTACTACTCTTGGAAAGGGAAACACAAGCTAATATATATTTTATCTCATATCTATTTTTTCTTCCATTGAACAAATTGAACTCAAAGTCCCACAGTTAACAAACAAAATCTTCCCTCTGTTCTCTCAACCATTTCAAATGTCAGTCCTGAGTCCTTAATTAACACTGAGCTCTACCAAACAAGCAAGGCTCAGGTTTGCTTTTATTCCACGTATCAGTGCACAGAGACCTAAAGGCACAGTACAGGAAATGCCTTCAACATTTTGAGACATGCAAGAAACATCCAAATCTTTCTCTTTTTTTTTTGCTTTCAAAACATAGGGGGAACATTTTCCATGGCTCCTTTCCTTTGTCACGCTAATGAGCCGTGCTGGTCAGTGGGTTCTTGCAGGGCGAGGATTTGCAGCATTGCAGGAGATTTCCCACTGATAAAAAGCCACACCGAGCACATATCACAACACACAGAGTCATCTGCCACTGTAAGTTAGCCAATTGCAACTACAGGGGGCATTTTGAAGCAGGCAGAATGTAATTGCCTGCTTGGAATTCTGCCAAGACACTGGAGCTAATTATTTTTTAAGGATGAATTTAGTGCTCGCGGGAAAGCTGATGGATCAATAGCAGGAGGAGATGAAGGCAGTTTATTCACGGTGCTGCTGTGGGGATGCAAAGTGTCCTGCTGTGCCCTGACAATGCCCATTGTCCTGAAAGTGGAGGGGGAGAAGCATCAGAGTGAGGTTGTTTAACAGCATCCACTTTCCACAGGAACTCCCACCAGGAGCACACCCAAAATCCTGACCCAGCTGCCAGAAACTCCTTCCTACCATGCCTTGTTGGGACTACCTGAAAACAGAGGCCAGACAAAATTAAGGGAATAAAAAGCAGTTCTATTTACTGAAGGGCCTTCAGGTACATTTTGGGCAGAGGAAGCCCCCCAGGGGCTACACCCATGAAATGAATCAAGATTTTCACACTTTTATAAATTTGGTCCATTTGCATAATGGATGTTAATCTTCCCATTAAAACTTCAGGTGATGAAGTCATTTACCCCAGGTCTGCTCTCCCCCAGCTCACTTTTGTTTCCATCTCTCTGGCCTGAGGCAGTGAGGTGTCCTTGACTCCCAGGCCTGGAGAGGAATTGTTGTGTCTGCCCAAAGTGGGGAATCAGCAGCTCACACTGCATATGGAGCTTAGAGTTACACACTAAACACTGCAGGATGACAAATATATGAAAAAAAAATAAAAGCTAAAATCCTAAGCCATCATTGCCCTACCACAACTCAAACCAGGGGCTTATGTTCTTCACGTGGAATACACTACAGGAGAATACTGAATTTACAGGTCTAAATTTAATACTAAAGGGGACTGAAATAGCCTGTACTGTATTCCTGAGCAAGAAGTAAAAACAGTCTCTGAGATTTCTCTGCTGCCTGATAAATGTTTTAAAAGACCAAGTGTCAGAAGGAAAAATTCTACTCATAGCTGTATAATATTATGCCTCCAATATATATATCCCTATCATGCATGGGATGCACCTGTCTCTCCTTTGACTGACTGTTCCACACTGATATTATTAAAAAAAAATTTAAAAATTTAGTCTCCTTATTAAAAAAAACTTTAAAAAACAAGTCCAGGTTCTGGCTTAGCATCACTGTCACACCCCAAGAGCACTCTGCAGCCACCTGATGAAGTTATCTTTTTTTAGAATATGATAATTCCACCCCTCCCCCCCCAATACCTGCAGTAAAACTAAGAGGACATAAAAACTTAGCCAGAAATTAGTTAACTACATTAAAAAAATATATGTATGTGGTATGCACATCCACCCCTGTTACATACTGGACTGCACAGATCAGAGAAAGTAAAATAAAGGCAATACTTTAGATGCAGTAAAATAGTTTCTCTAGTTTAGTTTTAGATACATAAAGCTTTTTATATTCAAAATAGTTTTAGGTGCTTCAAATAAAATATATATGTGAAAGTGCAACATAAATAAAATGCTTTAAAATAAAAATGCTCTCCGAATGAATATTGCAAGTTTTTGTAAAAAGTCAGAACTGCTTTTTTCTGTAACAGAAATAACATGAACAAAAAGACCTTCAAACCTAAGTCAAGGAGAAAAGATTAAATAACAAAAGCTAAATATCAGACAGAGTTTGCATGGTTTGATCTAAAATGCAATGCTACAATTCTCCTACATTAGAACTAACAGGAAAACCTAGGAACTGACACTGAACAAAATAAAACTGACTGTACAAACCAGAACCATATGGACAACAGACACTGTGATTAACAAGGTTTAAATTCAATATCTTTACGGTCACTGCACAGCCCTGAACTGCCCAAAGACAAGAAATAAGGAAGGGACAGGATTCCTCATCCACTGTGAGGAGAAGCAGCAAGATGGAAAACAAATTCTGCAAGTGGCTGATGGAACCAGAGAGCAGCCACAAATATCAGCAGCTCCAGCTCCTGCCCTGGGTGGAAATTGGAGGCAACGCAGCCCAACCTGTCCGTGATGGAGCACATCCCCCTGCTGCTGCTGCAGCACAGGGGCAAACCTCCCAAAACGCTGCAGCTCCTCACTCCCTGCACTCGCCAGGGAGGAGAGCTGGGAACGCTCCCTTGGGCTCCACAGTGCCGTGACAAACACACTTTGTCAGCAGTTAAAGTGAGAATTCAGGGGCTGCTGGAGTTTTCCCTCTCTCAGGTAGAGGCACAGCAGAGGCAGCAAAGCCCTCCCTCCTGGTTACCCTGCCACGCTGCCTCCAGCTGTCATTGTCCCAGCATCCAGCTGTCCCCTCTCTCCTCCTCTTCACACTGTGAAAAATGCATATTTTATGATTGGCTTTTCGCAAATATAACAATGAATATTATATGTGTAATGTTAGAAAGTTGTGCTGTATTAATTCTCTTAGGTAGTGTGTTAAATGGAGTTTTAGGTTACAACATAATGTTAAAATAGAGTCTATGTATGTGGGGGAAGTTTTTTTTTTTTAGGAATGAAATACTCGCTTTGAGGAACACCTAAATCTTCCAAAGGAGAGGAATTTATGGCTTCTTATCAGAAGAAACTAATTTCTTCAGGCCTTGCTCAGACTTGAACATGCCAGAGGATTAAAGAAAACAGTTGACATACAACAGACAGAGTTTCTTGTTTAGAATAGAATGTATGTATAAACAAAAATGATGTATGAATATGCAACAAGTGCATTGTTTTAAGGGTGATTCCTTTGTTCACAAGTCATGCTTTTCGTGACTTAATGTCCGAGAACATCCGGACGTCCGTAATTCTTTGCTTTTTATTGTCTTGTAATTGTCCTAACGCTAAACTTTATTACTCTAATTGTATTAACCATTTCATTATTATTAAACTTTTAAAATTTTAAAAACCAAGTGATTTGCGTTTTTCACAACACTGACAGGGTCTGGCATCAGCATCCAGTCAGAAATTACAACACACCTACCTGGACTCAGCTTCTTACCCAATTAAAGGGAATTTGTCAGGCAAGAGGAGAGGAGCTGGAGCTCTGCAGCCTGTCCTGGCACTTTCCTCTTCACAGCCCCTTCCTCTGGCACAAACACTTCTTTACAGCAGGGCTTTACCAACAGTGCTGCTCTCCCATCAAAATACCCAAAACACCAAAATATTTGTGCAGGAGGGTTTCAAAATAGAAACGTCCACTTTTGAAATTTAATAGTAAAAGTGGGGAAAAAAGGAAGAAAAAAACCCCACCTGTCTTCAGTAGTAAACAAACCAACATTTCCTTTGCAGAATTTGAGTATTTTTCCAAATTTTATTTCTCGTTTGTTTTACAGTTGGCATTCACAGATTAATCAGTCATTTTTATGACCTGTACACCCAGTTACAAATCCATGTATTTGCAGTTTTGGATGCAAGACATTCTGGCCACAATTTCAGTTCAATTCTACTCTCCATCCATGCCACTACAACACTTGCATCTGAGTTTTTCCATCCAGCTCTTCTTGATTCTTCAAACCTAAAACCTAGTTTTCTTGACATAAGCACTGAAAAAATAAAACCAACAAACCTTTTAAAACAAGCATCAAGAACTAAAGTGGAGAGGAGAAAAAAAGGGAAAGATTGAGAGCACAGCCCAGCTCTGCACTGCTCCACATCAAAGAAACCTGATGGAGCTGCTGGAATTGTTCAAGAGCTAAACAAGTTCTCCTGGAAAGCTCAAATTCTTTCAGTATCAAAATAAAGGCCAGATTAAATCATTATAAGTCTTTCCTCTGGGCTGCAGCTCTCAGAATCTTTAATATAAACCTGAGTAGCCAGAGCTAATCAAGTTCATTTATTGTGCACTGCCAGCAAAGAATACCAAAAAATTACTAAAATATAATAGCTTTCCTCTTCAATGCCTTAATTTTTCTGCTTATAAAAAACCAACAGGCAGGTTGTCTGTGCACTGCCCCCTCTCTCTGACATTTGAACTGCAGTGATGTTTGCACAGAAACCTCTGCCCAGCCTCGACCATCCAGCAGCTTTTTCAAGCAGGTTGACACAGTGATCATTTTCTCAATTCATTTTTTTAGCTTTCTTTTCATAAAAGGCTTTGTCCAACTAAAGTTAATAGGCAAGGGAAGCAGGATCAGGATGAATATGCATCTCTAAGACTGGTAGAAGAGACTCAAGTCTTGAAGAATGAAAACAAGAAGTCACAGATGTTCCATTTAGTTCACTTTGCAAAGCGAAAATTTGAATTTCCTTTCCAAAGAAAACATCTGTGGCAAAGGTTTAAATTCCTTTTCCTTTTTGATTTGAATTCATTCTCCTTTTCTTACATGTCCTTTATGCAGACCAAACAATACAGGGGTTTTTTTTCCCTAAGAGCTAATAATGACACACTGCAAAGTAAAACCAAAATTCCTCAGCAGTACTGCATCATTAGAAGTAATTTATACAACTGCTACAGATGACTGAGTCAAAAAGGAATTATGAAACTATGCAAACCATGAATGTATTAAGGAGTACACAGCTTTTCTGTGTGTTCCCCCCTCCTCCCCTCCAACTTATCTATGGCAGTAATTTCTGAGGGCTGGATGCAGCCTGTACTCCTCCTCAGGATCCCATTCCCTGCTGCCAGCCTGGGGAGCAGGAGCAAGGCACGTTCACTCAAGGCTTGCACACTGCCACTCCTGCAAGTGAGGCTGGGAGGCACAAAAGCTCCTGCAACTCCTGCCTTGGCCACTCTTTTAGCAACAAGGGTAAAGCCTCATAAATAATATTTATATATGTATTATTTATATATATATATCTATAAATAATGACACAGTCTTTCTACACATGGATTATATACATGCATATACACATATTTCACAGAATGAGCTGGGTTGGAAAAGGCCTTTGAGATCACCAAGTCCAACCTATGACCTAAAACCTCCTCATCAACTAAACCACTGCACTGAGTGCCACATCCAGGCTGTTCTCAAACACACCCAGGGACAGTGACCCCACCACCTCCTGGGCAGACAATTCCAGTGCCCAGTCACTCTTTCAGTGGGGAATTTCTTCCCAATGTCCAACCTAAACTTCCCCTGGTGCAGTTTAAGGCTGTGTCCTCTTGTTCTGTCAGGGGTTCCCTGGGAGAAGAGCCACAGCCGCCCTTCAGGGAGCTGTAGAAAGTGATAAGGTGACCCCTGAGCCTCCTTTTCTCCAGGCTAAACAACCCCAGCTCCCTAACTTTTAATTTCTACTAGAACTGTCTCATGTATTTGTCTGCTGAATTGCCTTTGTGAACATCTACTGAGATTCTCCTGCAGCTGCTCGCTGTTTTTCCTCAGTGACAATGGCTGAGGATTGGTTGAGGCTCTCAACACTCATCTGCACCAAAAAACAACTGTACATCAGTGTAATGGTTAGAGCTCTGCTACAGCAATAAAGGAAACCAGGCTGGTTTCCCTCCTCTGCCCAAGAGACAAGAAATAATTCTGCCTACATCAGCAGAATGTAGCTGAGACAGCTCCCAGCTACAGGCTGTACACCATCCTGGCTGGAAATGTTTGATACTTTGCTTTCTACAGGGTTCTGCTTGGGTAAAAAAGAGGAAAGCTGTGCTCAAGAGTGGTTGTGAAAGACCAGCAGGAAGGAAGGCTGCTGCCTCAGGAGCATCACACACCCCATGCTACTTCTCACCTTCCACTCCAAGTAACACCTGCAGGTACTACACAGGTTTATCCTGAGGGTGATGCCTTAAAGAACCTGGAAGTGAAACAACACACTCTTCTGAGGCAATATCCGTACAGGAGGTAATACAAAGGTTGATCTCTGTTGGAGGCCCCCAGGGGCACGTATGGAAAATGCCCACAAAAGCCCACCCCACACAGGCTGAATACAGATCTGTAAGTTTAGTAAATTAACATCATTGGAAAAAGCACCAATTAGGAGCACAAGTGGTGATTCAACTCCTGCCCCCCCCCTCCCCAAGTTCATGCCCCTTCTAAATCCCCCCTCTCAGATGGAACTGAAGTTTGTTGGTGAAAATGTGTCTCCAGGAGCTGGTTTTTGGACTTGGTTCCCAGGGAGAACCAAGGTAGGATGGAGGCTTTGGAATGTGTTTTGTCTTTCTGTGTATCAGGGCAGGGAAAAGCACTTGGAAAACCAGCTAGGAATGCAATAATAGGCTACAGAGCTCCAAAAATATGTGTAAAGGATACAGAGGTATAGAAAAGAGAAAAGGCAAAAATCATTAGGCATCAATAGCAGCAGCCAAAACTCTCCTCTCTTCTACCAGGCACGATGCAAACACCACTGAGAACTCCTTTTCCAGCACTCACTGGCTTTCCATGCAAAAAAGGAAACATCCCCCTGAAAACAGCAGCAATCCAAGCTCAGCTGACACAGCTCTGCCAGGAGGAAGGGACAGCCCCACTTTCCAACCAGAACCTACCTGACTGAGGATGTCTCTGTGGAGAATTGCAAGGCAGGTTTGAGATTTTCACCCAGCTGAAGCTGGGCACAGAACACACATCTGCCACCCAATCAATATTCAAACCATTTGGCTACAGTAGGAACAAGGACTGCAAATATCACATCCATTTGTTTGAGCCAGATGTAGGGAAAAAAAAAAACAACCTAAACCTCTGAAACGTTCCTAGAAGTAAAAGTTTCTGAGACAACCAGTCATTTAGTTATGTTGTGTGCACAAAAAATACCATCCCAACCCTACCTTTAGATTTACCTAAAAAACACACAGATTTTGGTTCTCAACTGGGCACAGAAATAAAATCATTAGGTTGGTCTAGATGACCTTGAAAAATCCCTTCCAACCCAACCTGTTCTGTTATTACATGGCAAAACATGCAAATCCACACACACACACCAAAGCCATGGCAGCTTCTCAGGATGCACAGGCAGACAATTTTAGGAACCAAAAGAAAAGTAACATAGTCCTTATTTTTCAAAGTAAAAACTGGGAGCCTGAGACTATGACACCTGAAGTCCATATCACAGTTCAGGGACCTAAATCTTTTATGGTTTGTTTCTCCAAGAGTACAGAGCTGCATGAAAAACTGGGATCACTGGGAGCACTCAGCTCTAACTATGGCAGCAGCAGGGAAAAAATGAAGAGAAGTTCCACCTAAGATAATTCTGTAATTACAATAAATTCAAGATTTTCTGGGGAAGGAAACAAACAGGAATTTTACAGTGTAGTTTTCACTACATGCAGCAGCATAGGAAGCAGAATTATTTACCCTAATTTCTTCCAAAAGAGAAGGGATCTGGATCGTCAGCTAGCAGAACTCCAACCAGAGACTGGAATGGAAAAAATAAAAATAAAAGTAGAATACAGTTCTATTTTTACAGCTCTACTTTCCCCAGTTATTTCATATGCTTTAAAACAAAATGTGCCTCCTCTGAATACCTATTGTTCAGAGTGAATCTCCCAGCTAAACCTGTGTTTTGTGGAGCTCCAGCACAAAAAAATTACTATTAAAGAAATAAATACTGTGGGGAATATGTACCACACAATCATTTATACCAGAAATTCAAAGAATCAACCACCCCCAGAATTAAATTGCCCTTTATCAGTAAACACAAGGGGAAATCATTATGATTTTATACCAAATGCAGAACAAAGTCTTTTTTATTCTACCCACCAAATTATTCTGATCTCAGGGCAGTCTTTTCAATATGAAAATGATAGGTAAACACCCTCCAAGCAGAGAGAAGCAATCCTTAAGTGAACTGAACTTATGGAACATCCATTATATAGGCAATGAGCCAACTGCCATATGGTGCTGATACATTTTAATTTTTATATACTTCAGCTACAGAAACTACTTCAAAGCAAATGTGAGCAAAAAACAGTATAAAAGAAAAAAACACTCTACTGGAAGATCTGGTTCTGATAGTAAGAACCACCCATAGCCCTCCTATTACACATTTATGTCATCTGATGACCGATTTTCCTCAAAATATTTGAAGGTACTTGCTCTCCGCTTTTGTAGTTGCAGGACATAAATATTTTATTCTAAAGAAAATTATCAGGTTTTGTGATAAATTACCTATAATTACATTAATGTGATTTCTTGCCTGTAAATATATATATTAAAAGAAAAAAAAAACTTAAAATCTATCTCCTAATAGTTTATAAGATAGACTCCTTTACAGAATACTTTATGCAACTATAACAGGAAAATTGGGTACAAAAGATTTAAGTGCAAATTTCCCAATTTTCTAATTACAGGGGCTTCCTTTGCCTCTTTCAAAGTATATTACTGGCATTTAAGCATTAACACACGCATTACTTAATTTTGATTTCTCTACTATTTGCTAGATAATTGATCTAAAACAATCTTTTCTATACAAGGCAATTCATCCCATGTTATTCTACATCAACAGACTGTGAATAAGTTATGTACTTAAACCAAAACAAACAGGATCAGAACATAGCCCATAATATTTTGTAATCTCATTTACTTTCTAACACATTCCACTGGACTGGGCTGGTGGGAGAGGAGCTCTATTTTTTCCTGCAGGAATCACAAAAACCCTGCAAAGCTTACAACATCAATTTATACATCAACTCCGTGCAAACACGAAACACAAACCGATAAAATATCTCAGCTGCACTTAATGCATATCCAAACTACGAGATCCTCGATGCACATTTTGCTTTGTTTTGGAAATACCGCACGGAGATTTTGTTTTGTTTTGGAAATACCGCACGGAGATTTGTAAACTCTGCGCTTGCAATCTGCTAGGGCTCCTGGCTGAAGGCTTCAAATTGGTGGGAAGAGCCCAGAAAAGGCCAAGGGAGCCGTGCCAGGAGCCCGGCTGCTCCCAGGGCCAGGCCCTGCAGGGAGCAGGGATGGGCGAGACGTGACTGCGGATGGGGCCTGTCCTGCTGGGCCCCCCGAGCAGCCCCAGCCCAGGGAACACTTCAGCAGCCCCTCACAGCTGCAAACCCGCAGAAATGAGCTGCCACTGCCCAGACACTGCCCCGAAGGAAGGAGAAGTCTCCGTGGGCAAACACAGGCTCGTGTCCTGCTGCTGGAGAGGTGCGGTGGAGCAGCAGCAGCGCTGACATGGAAAAGCAGCTCCAGAGCCACATCTCTGCCTGCACAGCACCCCCAGCTCCTCACGCCTGCAGCTGGGGAGGACTCCTGGAGCACAATCCCACCCCACAGGAACACAGGCTGGCCCCACCTGCCCTGGCCAAGTCCTTCAGGGCAAGCAGAACTCTGGGCAAGTCCTGGGCTCACACTGCCCCTCTCCAGCAGCAGGACACGAGCCTGTGTTTGCCCACGGAGACTTCTCCTTCCTTCAGGGCAGTGTCTGGGCAGTGGCAGCCCACACGCCTGCCAGGACCTTGACACTGCGACCAGAGCTGGAAAGGTTCCCCGAGGAACAGCTGAGCTGGCAGCCTCCCCTCCCGTCCTCCTCAGCCTCAAAATCAGCAACGTTGCCAGGTTCATACTGGCAATAATTGCATTTTAATACCTTATAATGTACTTCACGTGCACCAGGTTAAGTCAATAGGGAAGATAACTGAAGCTGCAGCATGTTTCTTACACTTCTAAGGAGATCTTATATTTTTAAAGCTGACCAAATTACATTCTAAGTGCTACGTAATCTAAAAGATGCTTTTAACACTACTAATTTATCCTTCTGTTCAAATGGTCAATGGATTGTGTTTCTTCAAAACCTCAACCAACCAGCAGTGAGAAAAATTGTTAAATTAATCTACAGACTGTCTTCCCCAAGATCCACATTTCTTTCTTTTACCACTCTTACCCACCATGCCTGCCAGCTCTATCTCAAGTAACAATAACCTAAACCAGTCCTTCTTACTGGTGACAATGTTCCACACTGGATTTTGTGAGCTTTACAGGGTATGTGCCTGCTAAGCCTCCCAGCAGCACCAGCAGCACTGGAGTTGGCTGCTCAGCCCCAGGGAACAAGTCCTGCATAATTTTAACTTCCCACAGAAGTTCTCTTTCCAAAATCTGGGGCTACATTTTTCTTCTTACTCAAATCAGATTTTTGGAGAGGCGATTATCCAACTACATTTGGCAGCACTCAAAGTTCCAAACACAGAAGTTTTTTAAGCTCTGAATAAGAGTGAAATAAAGTAAGTGTGGACATATCTATGCAATCACACACATGTGTGTGTTTGGAGCTGCCTCTCATGTAAAACACCTGCAGAATTGGCTGTAAATCTCTGACTTGAGTCCAAAATGAGACACAGCTGTGATCAGGATGTTCCTCCTTCTTCCAGCCACTGAGAACAGCTTTTTCCATTTTAAAAGCTCTTACAAGGAAAGCCCAACACAAAATTTCTTCTAGATCTGTAGAAGAATCAAAGTATTGGCTTTATCTGACAGAAAAGCAGGCTCCTGTGACCAAGACTAAAATGCCAAGTCCATGGAAACTCATTAAGCCCTTCCTGCAACTTTGAGAGCAAGCACAGACACAAACATCCAAAAGAGAACTGATTTAAAAACAGATTTAAAAAACAGATCTTCCAATGAGAAAATTAACCAGTTCTACAATGAATTTTTTCATTTTTTGAGGAGCAAAACATCAGAATCTGTATTTAATTATTGTTTTAGCTGAATACCAAAAGCCTTGAAACAACATCTACCTTTCTACACAGTGATAGGTCTGGGACAAATTTACTGCAACTTGTGCAGCTGCAAACAGGTAGGCAGGGGTTTATCTTTGCTCATTGCCAACAAACCAGATCATAAAAATCTCAGCATACCCTAATGTTCCAACTACACCCTCCAGGGCAAGAGAAGAAAATACCCAAGTTTACATTTTTCTAACAATTTCTGATGTTTCTACCCAAAAATCCATTCTGTTCCCAGCACCTTTCTTTGTGTAAATCCAGCTGCTGCTTACCCACAGAACAGAAATTCCAGTGCCATTCCTGAACCCAGCAGGCGCACAAAACCTCTTTTTTTATGACAGAAGGCAGCACACAAGGATGTGTGTTACATTTGAGTGTTGTCACTGACAGGATGCATTGTGGAAGGCTTGAAAGACACAACTGCTACTGGGAAAACAATCACCTCTTACTGCTGCCTGCTCATCCACCTCATTAAAACAGGAAAGAAAGGAAGAGCTGGTACAGACAAATCCCAAATGAAAGCCAAAATGAGGCCCAGAATACCCCAAAGAAAAGGGAAGATAAGATAGCAGTGAACATTTCAAGGCTAATTCAGGAATTTTCTCTCACACTTTTTACAAAGTCTAGCACTTTGATACCTCAATAAAATATGCCCCTTCTGCCACTACTATATTTTAAATAACATTTGCCTCCAGTTCCAAAATATATTTCCATGAATACACAAAAGGAAAATATACAGCAGACAGTGGCATTAAATATTTAACTTTCTACCTTAACAACCTTTCTTTTTTGTGTGTGTTTCTTGCTTCTGCTTGAGGCTAAACAGTAAGGCCAACTCATGAAGCAAAGCTGGTATCAGTCCTTATATATTATTCATTAATTTCGGATGTACCAATTCCACCTCTGTCTCTAAAGCCAGACATGTCACTTCATAATAAAGCTCCTTCAGCTTGGAAATCTAGAATTCTTATCCTCTGAAGAAACCAGGGCACACACAACACTTAAGGGGTTCAGCAGTGCATAGTGTGACTTCCAAGTACAGGAGGACTTCTGAACCTAAATTTAATGAGGCAATTAAGAAACAAATACATGATTAATTTTAGACTGCCTTAAAAGGCCAAGCATGATTTTCTGGCAGCAAATATAACATTATTCAACACTTTTAAGAAGTGATAGTAACTCCTCTTGCAGAAAAAAAAATATCCCACCTGATTTCTTTGCTTCCAGTTGGTTACAGGGGAGAGAAACCACTTGCTTCAATCTCCCAGTGCAGCTCCTTGTCACACATAGTAAGAACTCCAATTGACACTTGGAAATTACCATTTTCTTCCTTTAGCTGCACACATTTACCAGGAAGAACAAAATTAGTGACACTTTCAGCACCTCTGCACAGAAAGGGTTGCCAGAGACTTAGTGAGAACCTGGCTGAAGATTATCCCCAGCAACATTACCAGAGAATCTGGTTTGCTCTTAAAATATCATGAACACTTCATCTTTGCTTCACTGGGACTGTGTTTCAAATCTCTTCCTGGAATTGCCTGACAACAGAATCCCAAAGTTGTTACTTCCACTGGGCGGGCCAACAAGTGAAACACTTGACCAAGAGATTTGAAAGTACTTGGGAGGAGAGACCTGAGCACAATATTCACATCTGTTCCCTCCTGTGGGTGGATTCCCCTCTGCCCTCAGCACACAAGATAAACAGAGCCCCGTGTGATGAGAATTGGCATAAAACAGTGTAACCATGTGAGCCTGAAGGAAAAAGCTTCCTTCCATCTCAGCCAGAGCCCTCTCACACTGTACAACTGCACAGCCCAGAACTGAGGGCAGCAGGAGCCTTCAGCCAGCCAAAGCCCTTCCAAACCTCCATCTGCCAAAATCACAGATGCTCATTTAGCTGCCTTTGGTGTCAGCAACCCTTTCTCAAAGGTCCATGGGTGGGCTGACTGCACTCCAAGCTGACCACCACCTGCCCAGGTGCAATTCACAGATGTCCTCTTATGTCACAGAAACAGGTATCCAATGGTGGTTCATCAGATTTTATGCAAAATGACCCTTCTGTCATTTATACTTGGATTATGATGCAGAAGTTTTGTCCCTAAAGGGAAAGAAAAAAGCTATTATTGCCTAATGATATCTAACAACACAGATTAAAGCAGAATATGGAGTTTAATACTGGCTTGAATATCCAGAATAACTAATGAAAACTGTGGACAGTGATTTACAGAGCTAGCAATGCAATGTGTTATCACACCTTCTGACAGAGAAAAGCATTTACTAACACACTTCCAGAAGAACAATCTGTTTAACACAGATTTTTTCAAGATTTTTTTCTTCCTGTAGTAGTTTGCCTTGCATGCATAAACAGCACTCATTTTGCTTTGCCAACTAAACATGGTAAAAGTTCAGTATTTATACAGAGTACACTGGAATGTCAGGTGCTTATTTAATTGCTTTTGTAGCCAATTTCCTTGCCCCTCAAGGCTCATTAGTCAGTCATCTAATCATTGCATGCAGTAATGCACCCTCTGTGTTTCCTCCTTGAGTTCAGGAATATATCTTCATCTGTGTTCCCAACAGTGGTGTCCTTCAGCCACAACCTTTCACAGGGCTCCCTGACTGCTGCCAGCCTTGCCTGCTCCACATGGAGGTGGATTTCCCCAACACCCATCAATTCTGCTCCACCACATCCTGAGCCATCTGGACAGAGAGCTAATGGAGAAGGACTGCTGTTTCAGGAAAAATCTGCGTGACTTTTCAGGCAATGGCTTTGTTGCACCTGAAGGTGCAGAAGGAAATCAGGGAATGCTGCTGAGCTCCCTTCCAAACCTGCAGCAAAGGGATGATGTGGAAAGGAGATGAACAAGAAAGGTGCTACCTTCTGGAGGGGCTGTGTGTTTCAGAGCCCCAGGGAGCTCTGGGGGAGGCTGTGCCTGAGCCTCTCAGTGCGAGGGGTCAGTCCTGGGCTCAGCCCAGTTAAACACCTCCATTTCTCCTGTCATGGTGGGGCACAGTGTCACTGCTGTGACACAGGACGGGCTGGTACCCCGGGGGTCCTGCTGCCAGCCCCACACGAGGCTGAGATGGGCTGGCACAAGGGCCAAGTCCCACAAGCCCAGGCACCAATAAATGCCAGGATCCCAGGGGCTGCAGAGCAGCTCTGCTGGAAAGGCCCCTGGAGAAGAGGAGGCTCAGAGGTGACTTTATTGCTCTCTACAGCTCCTGAAGGGAGGCTGCAGACAGGGGGGTTTGGTCTCTTCCACCAGGCAGCACTGACAGAACAACAGGACACAGCCTCAGCTAAGTCAGGGAAGGTACAGGTTGGATATTAGGAATTTTTTTTTTCACCAAAAGAATAATTAAGTACTGGAATTGTCTTCCCAGGGAGGTGGTGGAATCACCATCTCTGGATTTGTTTATAAAAAGACTGGACATGGCACTTGGTGCTATAGTTGAGGTGTTAGGGCATAGGCTGGACTTGATGATCTCAGAGGCCTCTTCCAGCCTCTTTATTCTGTGATTGTGTGCTGCAGGCAGGGTGAACAGACAGCAGCATTCCCTGGCTGCAAAGAAGGGCCAGAGCATCCTGGGCTGCAGGAACAGCTCTGCCAGCAGCCTGAGAACATCTCCTGAACTCCCACCCAGCACAGGTGAGGCCATCCCTGGAGGGCTGTGCCCAGTTCTGACACCCCCAGGACAGGAGAAACAAGGACAGAGCCCACCAAAGGGCTGCTGAGCTGATGAAGGTCCTGGAACATCTCTCAGGTGAGGGAAGGCTGAGAGACCTGGGACTGCTCAGCCTGGAGAAGGCTGGGGGAACCTCATCAGTGTGTACAAATATCTGAAAGCGGTGTAAAAACAGGACAGGGTGTTCCCAGTGTGCTGTGACAGGAGCTGAGGCAGCCAGGAGGTTCCCTCAGAGCACCTGGAGCTGCTCCTCTGGGAGGGTGCTGAGCCCTGGCAGTGCCCTGGGGATGTTCCAGCTGGGATGTCTCCACCCTGGACACCCCCAAAAGCCACTCTGGGCACAGTCCTGGACAGCCAGATCTGGGGGTCCCTGCCCAGCGCTGGGGTGGGACCAGAGCACATCCAGAGGTCCCTTTCTGCCCCTGCCAGTCTCCAGTTCTGTTCAGTCCACACTGTATGCCAACACACACATTAAAAACCCAAACAAACAAACAACAACAAAAATAAAACCCTCACAGAACTATCCCCAAACAACCAAAGGATATGCCCAGGAGAAAATTAATAATTTGCTCCCCAAAATAAATAGTAGACATTTCAAGCCAGCAGGCAAATTGTATTTTCAAAGCTGAGTTTCAATTCAGTTTAACCAGCTGAGAATTCTCTGGGATCCCGTTTCCAGAGAAACTGACAGGTATCACTGAATTAGCACAGCTAATTCAAAATAACCTTACTAGGTTATTTATTTATTTAGTATTTAAAACACCAACAGACGTTTAGGTAAATTTACTATACACATAATTTATATCTAAACACTGAAGAACTATGCAGCTGCCAGCACACTATGAATATGTGTTCCTTCTTTTGGGGAGCTGGAGAGAAGGGAAAAAAGAGAGAAATTAACTTTTCCTGGGTAGAATTCTGACAGCAGGAAGGCTTGAAAAGCACCCCATCAGTAGCTACTGGAGCAAGAAATCCCCCACGTCGTGCTCTCCAATCCACAGGCACTGCAGCTTCTCAGCTGCTGCATTCTGTGCATATGGAGAGCAACAAAACCAATTTAGGAGTTTTCTAAACACTGGGATTTAATTCCATAGCAGAGAAGAAACAAGGACAATAGGAGCACTGCAAGTTATCTACACACAGGCATAGAATTTCTGAGAAATGCAATTTTGGATATAAAATGGTGTAGAATTCTTCTCATAATGGAAAAGTGACTAGGTTGAAGTGCTTTAGAATAATTATAATATAAAATGAAAAGCTTCTTGATGCACTATATTACTTGAGTTGGAGTAATTCTCTTGAGTTTCTATTTTTAAACCATGATAGTATGTTAATGAAACTTTTCAAGGAAACTTCAGCTACAGACAGGGAAACAAATTGCTGCTAACCCTTTCAGAGCTTCAGCTGAAAGTCACCATGAAAGGAGTATTAAATGGGTATCAGTTTCATAGGGAAGAAAACTGATGATTCAAATTTAGGCCTGTATTCAGTTTGTAGAAATATAATTTATACAACATAAACCCAGAATTCAAAGAATTTATTACAAATTGTCAAATCATTTCCTTCTCAACATACAAAGTGCATTTCTTAACAAATGAATAAGTAAATAAATAAAAATAAATATTATTTTTAAACTGTTCACTAAAGAAAGTTAATGACTATTTTTTGGTCCACTACCACAAAGAACATAACGAATCTTGTTTCAGATGCTAGAGGTTGTTCTAAAAGAGAAGAAATTTTATCACTCTCCTCAGCTGCCTGAAAGGAGGCTGTAGTGAGGAGGGAAATTGTGTCAAGTCGCTCCAGGGTGGGTTTGCAGTGGATATCACAAACAATTTCTTCATGGAAAGGTTTGTCAAGCACTGAAACAGGACACCCAGGGGAGTGGTGGAGTGTGAGTTTGCAGACCCCAAGTTGGGCAACTCCCTGGGGGCTCCCCTGGCAGGGGAGACCCTCCTGGAGCAGTTCTGTGTCAGGAATGAGAGATGCATTGGACTTTTTCAGTCTTCAACTTCTGTTTGTTGTTATCTTATCAAAACTTCAGCACAATGTCTGCGCCCAGAACCTTGCATGTGTGAAAACAGCACAAAAATGGCCAACAACCTCGTGCTGCAAGGTCTTTTTAAGTCTAATCAAAAACTAAGCTAACCAATTAAGAAGTGACACCAAAATTGTTTTTCCTTCTAACCCAATAACTGACCCCTACAGACCCGCAATGCAGATTTTTCTACCCAATTACAAGATACCACCTAAACCCAAGAAGAAAGAGGAAGGAGAGACAAAAGGAATTAGAGACAGCACCCTGTATTCTCCGTCTTGAACCCATTTATAATATACTAAAATCCTAAAACCTAAATTTCTCACCCATGTGACATACTACACTACTATCTACAATCTCTACAATCTATTTCACACTTTTGTGGTTTCTAGTTTACCTCGAGGCTTTGGAAGTTTTCTCCATGAATGAGGGTCCAAGTCAGTGTTTTCCTGGGGGTCAGGACACCCCAGGGCAGACAGGGGGACTTTCCCCTGCCCTGGGTTCCCTCGGTGGAGGCCCCATCCCTGGAGTTATTTAAAACATGCAGGTGTGCTGCTAAGGGACGTGGCTCGGGGTGGACCTGGCAGTGCAGGGTTAACCAATGGAGCTGATGATGCTTCCCCACCCAGACGATTTCATGACCTCATAAAGCTTGGTTTGGTTCCTGTTCTAAGGGAAGCTGAAGAAGAACAGAAGGGATTCATTCCCTTAGGGCCAGAAGTGGAGTTCACCTAACTCCTCACAGATCACCTCCTGCTCCAGAACTGCCCAGCAAAGCACCTGCCAGACTTCCAAAACTGGATTCTGAGTAGCCAGCTCACGCCAGGGGTGCCCACAGTGCCAGGGGCAGCTGCTGAGTGCAGAAGTGAGCATCCCAAAGCCCTGAGCAGCCCCTCAGTGCTGCCAGCTGCTGAGGATGCCCTGGCCCATGCCCAGAGCAGCCCCTGCCTTGGCAGCGGTGCTGAGCCCTGCTCCCACACCACACACAGCCTGACAGCTCCTGGAGCTTCCCAGCACGGAGCTCCATTCCCCACGCCAGGGTTAGACCCCACACACCCCACTGACACTTCTCTGCTTTCTGCTCAAACTGTCCCCATTAAGCAGAGCTGAACCTTCCCAGAAGTGCTGGCAGAAAACCCATTTCCAACCAACCACCCCAGCAGAGCTGAACAGAAACCCACTGCTTGCTCCAGCCTCACCTAATGATTTCTGAAATTATGGCAATAAATCACACAGACTCCACTTTCCTCATGGTGGAAAAGCCTTTCCTTATTCACATAACTCCTTTTATACAGTTCTACAGACCTCGTGTGGAACTCCAGTTGGTCAGGAGCTTTTTGCCAATTCCTTTATTGGCTATTAACAAGTTGTTATTCTGTATTGATTGGTCACTCAGAGTCTCAGTGTGTACATGCAGGAAAAGTTGTTTGTGAGAGATAGTTCTGATTTTTCTATCTAACACTGTAAAAACAGTTTATCCAGGTGCTGGTTGTTTTTCACCCAGGAATAGATTATGTTAAAGAATTGCTCACATCAGGATGCTTTCACAGGGGAACCTATAAAGGGCTAGCTTAATAAGGCCAGCCACTGATTTTAGGAGAGCAGGCTTGATTTTATGAAGCCTTTCTTCATAATTTTTCTACCTTACTGCAACATAAAACCAAGTAAATACCACCTACAGATGAAATAAAAGAGCCAGATCATTCTTCTGCCTTTTCACACATGCAACCTCATAATGCAGTCCAGAGAACTTCACTGTAATTTGTTTTAATTAAGCAAGTTGTAATCAGTTACTATATCAGTCCCCTGATATACTCCACAGAATAATGCATTTCTTGTGATCCCTGGGAGAGTCTCCACCCTGATGAGCCATATTCTGAATAAGAAGGCCATATAATCTTCCTAGCTTCCGTCCAATACATCAAAATTATGTTATTAAAATATTCAAGAGCCTTTGCTCTCACCCTTCTTTCCCTGGCATTAAGAATAAATCATTCTAATATACCAACAGCAGCTAAAAATACCTCTGTATTTTTTTACATACTTAGAACACACCAATATACCTATCAAATTGGGCAAAATGAGTGTCTGAGGACAGAACATCTTTACATTTGGGAACTGAGGGGATCCTGCAGCCTCTGTGGATATTCTGAATATTGATTACTGAACCAGCCCGAGTGGTGGAGCAGAGCCAGCCAGGCCTTTGCACAGGGCACCCCTGGGTGGTGCCCCCAGGGAACACCAGAGAGGGGTGAAACAGGCTGGATGTCCTTTTCTGACACAGATGAACAGCAGCCCCAGCACCAGCAGATTTGTTTCCAAGCTGCTCCACGAGGTCAGTCCCCCTGAGCACCATCAGCGCTCCACAGGCCCAGGCTTGGACCTGTTTTTCTCTTCAAGGGAAGCCCTCCATGGGCACAGACTCCTTGTGTGCATTAACCTTCAAACAGCATCTTTCACCTCTGGGAAATAACCCCCCCCCCCGCTTTTTTTCTTTTTTCCAAATGAGGATCGAGCCTCAAAAATTAATCCAGTGAGAGAAATTTACTCAACACAGTGAAATGTCTAACAAACAAAGCTAAAACACTTAATGGCACTGCCTAAATGCTGAAAAAATCAGGCTTTAAAAACAGCTATGTGAGAAATCATCCTTTATTTCTCACTACAATGCCTCAAGTAGGGGAAAAGTGTGTCATGTGCTGCATTTTTTTTTTTTAATCAGCAGCTGCTCACAGACATCCCTGCAGGTGTTTAACTATTGAAATCTCACATTTAAAATAATGACTTATTTGCAGCTATACTGAATGCACCTCAGATCTGTGCCCAGGATGAAATACACCAGTCAGAAAAACACATTTTCCTAGTTCCCCCAACACCAGTGGAGTCATTCTGCTGAGGAACACAGGGAATGTTGCAGAGCAGAAATCCTTCAGCCTAACAGAGCAGGCAGAAAAACCCAAACAAACAAAAAAAGAATTTTCTCCAGCACTATGCTGCCTGTTACTTCAGCTTCCTTAACAAAAGTCCATCCTTAATCTAAAAACCAAATCAAACATTCTCAACATCTGTTGCAATGTCCACATCAAGGTTTGGCTGAACAGGACAATGCTGACTTTAAAGGGTTAGAAATGGAGCAGGATCCAGAGCCAGAGTGGAATTTCCCATGGCAGGGGCAGCCAGCAGCTCCCACTGCCCAACCTGGAACCACTCCCCTGCCAAAACCCTCTGGTAATTCCTGACCAGAGACTGCTCCCAGCCCTCTCTCCCAGAGATTTGGTGGCTGGAGGGGCTTGAGGAGAGCCCAGAGCCCCACCTGGGAAAACTGAATGGATGGAATGGATGGAATGATGGATGAAAATTATGGACATAAAGATGGGTGGAGAATGAAGTTGAGTCAGGGAAGAAAAGTGTGTGTGTTTTCTCTTGTTTTTTTTTTTTATTTTTTTTCCGTCCTACCAGCTCTATTCTAATTGGCAATAAATTAAATCAAAGTGACTGTTTCCCCCTCCCAGGACAATTGGGAAGTGATGTTCCCTCTGTATCTGATCCCTGCTGGGCACCAAGGCACCAGGCAGGGCCAGCCCAGCCCCATGCCAGGCTCTCACTGCCCCTGCCCCTGCCCTGCTGGGCTCTGGGAGAGTTTGGAGAGGGAAGGATGAGCAGAAATCTGTGTTTCAGCAACAAGCACAGCCAGGCTGCTGAGCTCCAGGCTGAGGGGCAGGAGGAACAGGTCCAGTGCTGAGTATGGCCCCATGAGGTGCAGCTCAGTGAGTCCTTCTCATCCTGCAGTCCTGACTCTTCCATCGTGAGGAAGACTGGAATAAGACTTGACTTTTCTCACGTATTTTTGCAGTTTTCAGTTTGTGGTCTTCAGATAAAATTGCTCTTGGAACAAATGCAATAATGCTAACACAGGATAAATGTGCACCTGTGCTCAGGGAGATTGTTCTTCCTTTGCCCAGAAGATGCAATTTCAGAATTTGAGCCTCTATTTAACACTGCTAACTCAGACTGGAATGTGACTTCATCCATCCCATTGCTTTCAGGGCTGGTGGTACTTGGTGCTCCTCTCTTTTGGGCTCAGATCTGTGGAATGTGCAGTCAGCAGCTGGACACAAACCCTGCAGCAGTGCAGCAGATGTTGCACAGCTGGACCTGCTCAGCCCCGAGGGGATGGGGCAGCTGCAGCACCTTGGCAGGAGCTGCTGCTTCCATGGTCAGAAAAAAATGCACCAGGCATGCAAAAGGTGGGGGACAGGAAGTTACCTATTAAAAGGGAGGGGGTCCTACAGATTTTGGGGTTTTCTACAGTTTGTTGCTGCCCCGGTGCAGTTGAAAGAGCTCTCACAGCACCTGACAGTAAAGAAAAAAGAGGAATGAGCACAGAGGTGGCAATTTGCCTGATGTCCTGGAAAGCCCTGGGAAAGGAAACCTTTAAGGAATTAGGAAGAATAAGCTACTGCCAAGTTAAAAAATAATAATCTTTCAGTTGAAAGCTTTTGCTGAATTTTGTTGTTACAACTGAACTGCAATCAGAAGTTCTACTGCTAAGAATATCTTACAATTGCTGTGTAATTCTGATGATTCCATATCAGAAATAAGGTATTTTAGAGAACAGAACAAGGAACTCTCTAGAATTTCAATACTAACATCTCCCAAATCACCTTGGATGAAAATGATATCAGAGGTATCACTTTGGCCATGCTTTTCATGCTGAAGAGGCTGCAGCAGGGCTGCTCTGCCAGGGAATTACGGGTTTGACTTCTGTCAATGCCCCCTGAGGTATCAGTTCTGTCTGCGAGGACACACCACCTTTACAACACCTTGCTTTGCTCCCACAAGGAGGATCACATTTTGCATTTATTTCAGGAAGACAAGTGTCTACAGAGATGCATTCTTGCTTTGGTTTATTTGGTCTGTCCCCAGTTACCATATTAGACGACTACTTCTCGAAAAGTCACCTGTCCATTTTCACCAAAGCACCTGCCACTCATAGGAGAATTGCTTAGAGCTTTATGCATCCACTTTTGAATAATTTTCCCATTAATCTCTTCCAAAATCCATGCACACAAGAAAGAGTAAATTCCAGTCAAATTAAATGTTGTATTTGAAACAAATAAATTTATATGTAAAGTTTGAAAAGCTCTAAGAGCACTGTTGATAACTAACAGATCAAAATTAATTTCAAGATTAATTGTATCACTCTGGTACTTTGATCCACGTGCCCCTGTAAGCACAAGGACACCATCTCCCTTCATATACCCATTTTTAATGCCCACATCTCCCTAGATAAACCCTCTGTGTGCAGCAGGGCAGAAGCTGCAGGACCAATCCTTCAGGCTGACCACGAGCTTCAGGGAGATGCTGGTTTTCAGTACTGATGTTAAGAGTGTTAAAGCAGAATGGAAATTCCCAACTTTTTTGCCAAGAACCTGTTAATAACAGCCAACCATCAGAAAGTGCTTTCACTGCCATAGAAGGAAAGAGATCAAAACAATAAAGGACACAGCTTCCTATTTTTTTATGCAGTGGTGGGAAAATGCTTTTTGCTTTTTATTTTCACTAAAAAAAAAAAAGATTAATACATATTTAATCATTGTACATGCTGACCCCCATATAGCTGTATTTTCTTTTTTTTTTCCCCCTATAATAAAATGAAAAGAGAACTATAATTTTGAGATCACTTCCATTCAACTCCAGGAAAGCAAGCTAAAATCTGAGTGAAATGACATTAATGTATCATGTAAAAAGTTGTTCAGGACGAACTGAAGCACAATATTCAACTGGATTTTGGGGTGTTTATCAACAGCTGTAGAATCTGTATTAAGGGCAAATGCACTAAAACTAATCTTGGAAAATCAAATACCTTCTTCCCAGCCTACAACCTCAGCAATGCTGTACTCTGTGCAGGTTGTACTCCAGAGATATCTTTTTTTAGCTATCTTGCCTGCCTTGATTCTCATTTGCATGATCTGAAAATCACTCCAACAGTGTGAGATGAGGAGAAGCAAGGAGTAAGTCACAAAGAATAGATCTGGCACGTAAACAAACGCTTCAAGATGACAGAGCTTGAAGAGAAAGTTGAAGAAAGAGAAAATGTAAAGTAAATTTCTCCTTGGAAATGTAATTAAAAACGCTGAAGTGAAGCTACACTATTTTATGACTGTGAATTTACAAAAAAAAAAGAAGACACTGTGGGAAATAATAAAGGCAAGAAGATTTTCAGCAAGATGGGATCTTCCATCTTTCTATTGTCTCCACCATGCAATGATGCTGACGGCACGAATGAAGCTCAGGGAACATCTCCCAGCAGTCCTGCTCCATCCACGAAGAGAAAAATCTCCCTAAGACACACAGCAGAAGAACAAATTGACACCAGCTCCTTAAGAAGAGCTGAAGGAAAGGCCCCCCGCGCTGCCCGGGGGGCTCTCGGCAGGGCCCCAGCCTGGATTCCCTGGCACTGGGCTGTGCCTTCCTGCCCGTGGCCACAGGTCCCAGCTGCTCCTGCACACCTGAGGAAAGCTCAGCCCTGCCAAAGCAGCCTGGCTCCCTGCCACAGCCCCCGCTTTGGAACCTGGGCTCAGCGTGGGGAGCACCCAGATGAGGAACTCTGCATCCTTCCACACCGCGGGCCAGCAGTTTGCACTCTCAGGGAAGGGAGGGTCTTCTCCACAATGTCATCGTGGCATTGATTTTTGAAAAGCAAGGAAGACAACGAACAGCTCATCTGGTTTTTATTACCGTGTATGAACAGTGGCAAAATAATCCCTAAATTAGAGAAACAGATTTGATTAGACACATCAGAGTTCAAACACACACCCTGGCTAGGCAAACAGAAGGGAGTGTGCCAGCATTCTCAAAATGCCTCACAATATAGGAAGGAAACCTACACAGAAAACAAAAATCTTAATTAGAAGCTAAGGTGCAATACTATCAATGACATCCTCATTTAGCAAAGTATTTTACCTTACACAGTGTGAGGAGGAGTTACACACAGAGAAAGCTGGTGTGTACACGGAGGTTGTGCCAGCCTAGGTCCAGAAATAAATCCCTTTGCGGGGAAGTATTTAAACTAAACAGGCCTGTATTGCCACGGTGTTACATCACTTACTATTTTCTATAATATTTCATTTCAAGAAAATTATTGTGTAAAACAAAAGGGGCTGTATGACAAGAACATACTGACATCTGCTGGCTTCTCCAAATGCATTTCTCTCAAGAATAGGATTTCATGTTCTTAGCAGGTTTTTCCCTATCTAATGGGCTGCATAACAAATTAGCATTGTCTATCTCTGAATATACAAATTAAACCAGTTATTCTGTACTTGCAAATGTTAAAGTGTGTGTGACATTCTGTGGTTAAACAGTTCACACAAATATACTTCTCTTCCATCTTTGACTTCTAAAGGATCACAGGAAATTACTTTTGCCTAATTTGTATAAAAACACCCAGTGATAGGACACAAAATTTACATTCAAATAATTATTTCCCTCATTTCTTTCCAACAAAAGACCAATATTTCCAATTCACTATCCAAAACTGTAACTGGAGCTGTCACTCAGGCCAGGCTCATAATGGCAAGTATTGTTTCCCAGTAATGATCAGCCAATTACAAGACCAGATTTTATTTGTAGCAGCACTGTGGCCAAAGGAGACACATAAATATAACTCACAAATCACCTAGCACACCTACCCAGAGTGATACCTAAACACAGCAGAGAAGATCAATTATCTCTTATCATTCACCACAATCAACACAGGCATTTTGATAACCACAATATAATCCCAAAGACTGAACAGCTTCCACACCTACAGCCTGCAAAAGTCAGGCATTCCAGCTCATGCGTGCAGCTCCTAAAGCAGCTCTAACCTGGCATGCTTGTGAATAGGGAATATTCTGTAAATCTTCATGCACTTCTAAATTTATCATTTGAAAAGGGTGTGATAAATTCATTTAATGTTTGCTGTAGGAATCCTAGCTTAGCATTTCCTCCCTTGTGTGCACTATAACACAAAGTTATGGATGACAATTTAAACACAAAATAGAAGGAATTCAAAATCATAATTCACACTGTCAGCGACTCAGACGTGTTGCATTTAGTTACTGAGGCGTAAATTTGGTATTGGAAACAATGATGCAAATCATCAAATAATAACAGTTGCCAAGCTGTGCTTAGTGCAGGTCATAAACACCTTCCCCAATATCTCTGTATTTCCACATCAACCATCAGCTGCAAGGTCAATTCCTTTTATCAGCTCATTAGCTAGACTCATTTCAGAGTTGTGAAAAGGTAAATGAAAACCACAAATTCACCTTTTGAACGCGTTATATGAGTACATTCCTACTGTTTGCACTCGCGTGTTCTACTGAGTACATCACTCTGCCTGTTTCTTCCTCTTCCAGCACTGTGGCAGGCAGGACCACCCAGACCCCAGTGTCAAGCAGCAATAGCACTGTGCTACAACATTCATCTGGAATTCCCTTTCAATTTCCTCATTTGCAACAGTTTATTAAATTATTTAAATTTCTTATATATTAAACATCAGCAGAGAAAATGCTGAGGGGAAAAAATTAAAGAAAGGGGAATACATTATTACCCTAGAAGTCTCCTACTCTTTAAAAGGCGATTCCAGATTCTTCAAATTCACAGATGACAAGAGCCAGCCTTCCAGCAGAGTGAGAGGAAAAATACATCTTTAGGAGATCCCCAAAGGCAGTTTTGACCACAGGATCCTTGTTTGCTCCACTCAGCACACGCTTCTGCCAGAGCTACTGCACAAATACCAGGACTGGGGCATTAAAAATAATAATAACAATTAAAAAAAGACCAGCTTTCCTCTTGTCAATTCAGAGGCCTCAAAATGACCCTCAGAAGTGCAGGCTCCATTGTGGGCTGCCCTGATGTGGACTGGCAAAACTGGTGAGGGAGGCAAGAGGAGAAGCACAAATGGTGCATGATGCAAGGAAATCCAGTGTTCCTTCTCCCCGTTATGATCAGTATCATTTCCTACTGATTTACCTGACAGAAGGTCTGTAGAGATTTTGGGGCTCACTTTGGAGACCTTCAAAGAAGAAGAACCAAAAGATCAAACTATGTGGCATTTTAAGTAGTAAAGGACCCAGCAAATGCATGAGGTGTTAATACAACACAGCTCAGGAGTCATTTGCCCTGCCAGCAGTGGAAAGAGTGGCTGAGGATGAGCTGCTTAAAACGATACTGAGATCTGCTGATAGGACAGCTTTGATTCAGATACATGGACAGCAACAAAGCAGCCAATTTACCACCTACAATTTCCCTCAGCTAATAAAGATGCATCCCCTTATGCAACTAATACAGCATTCCCTTATTGGCAAAGTGTGAATCTCTCAGAGCAGGGCACACATGATAACTACAGTTTGATTTTGGCAACCAAAAGTCTGAAATCTGCAGGCAGGAGGAGCTAATCACCTTTCTCATTTACTCTCCATTTCTACCTCACTTGCATTTATTACTTCCTTGTGAACAGTATGGTCATGTACCATGGAATAGCTCATATGAGAACTATTCCAAGGACTAGAGAAATCTTTATTCAATCTAATTTGTACCTTAATAACTCTTGAGTAAGATAGCTTCACCCCAAGAAAACTTCAAGAAATATTTTTTGGTCATAGAAATTAGTGTCCAATCTTTTTGCTTCTTGCACAGTCAATAACAAAATATTTAGTGGCTTCATTGGGGAAACAATTTTTACAATTTTAAGATTTCCTATCTGCTAGAAATACTTGCATTAGATATTTGGATTCATATTTTAGTCTCCTGCTTTGTAACAGTGCAAATATGGAACGAGAAGAAAAGTCTATGTTACTTCTAATGCCAAGGGAAACTTCCTAATTTTCCTTTACTTTGCCTGCTTGTAAAGCTGTAACACAGCAAAGCATCATAGTGACTAATAGATAAATTAATTAAAAATGGCATTGTTTAAGGCATGCCAATAAAGGAACACTGATATTAAGAGTTATTGTTTTATTAATCAACACAACTCCCCCTGAAACACAACAGTTGTTAAAATGCCACACCAGCCCCCCAGGCTGTCAGGCCCATGTCAATCAGCCACCAGCTGAGCTGGTGACAGACCCTGACAGGGCCATCACAGCTCTGTGGTCACCACTTGAAAACAAATTTGCAGCTCCAGCCCAGGTAATAGTGCTGATTGGAACAGTGTTGGTAACCATTAACTTTGGAGAGACTTGATTTTTACCTCTATCTATTTACTGTGCTCTTGTATTTTCCTAAATTTGATCACTTTGATTGCTTGTTTTAAAATGGTTTGAGATTACTCCTTTTCATTCCAGACAGGGTTTTTAGCTGGTACTCAGAGATGGGACCGTGACCTCACTGTCCTTTACAGCTGCCCCACAGTCCTGCAGAACCCTTTACACCAAAACTTCATTGTGACACACTGGATTCATTAGAGCAGAACTGCACCTTATATTTAGAGCACAATAAAGTATTTAGGTTCCCACATAGCCAAGTTTGTACGTAACGAGATTTCAAGTGATGCTCGAGTCCTTTTTAAAATCCACTCAGGTTCTGCCACACACACATATTTTAAAGAAGGCAGTTCTCTGGCTGCAGTGGAGCAGCAGTTTGAGTCCATTCAAAAGCAGCAACACAACCATGAGCGCTGCAGCAACGGGAAGGGGAAAACCTCTGGCTAAAACCACATTAAAAGGCAAACCCGTAAGGAGTGTTCCCATCAAAAGCTGATTACAAACCCTCCTGCAGAGAAATGGCAGCTGCTGGAAACAAAACACTGCCCACAGTGCTTGAAACTACTTGACTGCATCATTCTGCCCCTTTCAAGCAGTATGTCCCAAGCAGAAGTGATAAATAGGTGGCTCATTGGATATGACAGTTCCCAGAGTGAGGATGGAAGATCATACCAGCGCCAAAACTGACTGATTTGGAGGCTTTTTACAGTGGGAGGAGCAAATGACAGCTTCAGTATCAAAGAGCAGGTGATTTTAGAGTAAGGCTTGTGCAGGAGGATATGGTTGTGCCCTGTACCCCAGAGAGCTCCGTGCACCAGGGCACAGGTAAATCCCACCCTGCCCCACCTGACAACTGGGCTTTAGGGCCGATTTCTCCCAGAAAGATCCTTAATAACCAGCTACAGCCAGAGATTCAGCACCAAAACAAAGTGAAAGCAATGTTGTAAAATAGAAATAACGAGTCAAAAACACACATGAAAAACTCACGGATAATATCAGAGACTGGAAAACAATAAGAATTAATTAATCTGGTTTTAAGCTGAGGACATCCACAGGGAAGCAAGTGTGTCAAACATTTAATAAGGCCAATTTGGGTATTTGGCAAGAGCCCAGCACTGGTAATGGCCAGGGCAAAGGCGATGGGTGCCCCGTGGAGGCAGCTGCAGGCTAACACAGCATCACGATGGCAACGAGAGCAGGGCACCAGGAAGGGAGGGAGCCATTTGGAGAGTGTCCTAAATTAAGGAGTGGGAAAAGGGTCTAATGTCACAGAAAGATCAGGAGGATATCTAGATCTATTCATCTTCCTGCTGGGTCACTCTGTGTGGCTCAATTCAAACTGCACTCTGGGACTTCCTTAGCATTTTTATTGTTGCAGGCTCAAAATGGGGATCACCATGTGGTAGATGACATTTTAGGCAGCTTATCTTCGATTCTGCAGGAAAGGACATTTAGGTAACTACTTATAGACACAGTGCACTTCCTGCAGTGGAGTGACACTATTTTATTTTCTTTCTTAATCCTGAAGCTTCACTGTAGAGTTTCCTTGTAACAGCGGAGAGTATTTCGTATTATTTTCTGAGATGCTGATCAGAGAGAACCACGCCGTAGCACAACTTGAAACTGATGCTTCAATGTCTTTTCCCAGAGAAGTAGAAAGACTGTAAGCTCTGCTCTGTGGTCAGAAACCACACAGACTGTGCTGCATCCCAAGGGAAATGTTACAGAATTACGTCCATTAGAAAACAAAAAGATTATTCTGAAAGCAGGGTTTAATACTGTATTCTACATTTCATACAGGTGCTGTTTACAGGTTCTTTATTGACAGTCAAAATCATTTGCTCAACAAAATATCTCCATAATATTGCATAATCCTTAATTTAGGGATGAATGCTAACTACAAAAACAGTGAATAAACAGGGTAGACAAAGAGAGCAATATTGGCTCTAACAGAGACTACCAAACCTTTTTCCTGGATCAGTGCCATTCCACTTTGTCTAATTTCTCTCTCCTCAAACCCTAAATTACCAATACTCTACAACATGTGGAAAAACTCAAACACCTAAGGGCCTATTTAACAAAACATATTTAAAAGATAAAAGCAGAAACTCAAGAACTGGCCATCCAGAGGAGCAGTAATGCTGATTCACCAGCCAAACCACTTTTGTGAGAGATGACTTCCATTAATCATTGAACAGACATACAAAAGATAGGTTTTTTCAAGACAACAAGACAATTACACAATGTTTTATTTTGAAACTCAGGGCCTTGTATCTGTTTGAGGTGCACAACAGATTGTGAGTTTGGTAAGACAACTGCTACATGTAACTGTTTCCTACATGTGTTTTTCACGTGTAAGCTGCAGCAAAGATAAAAAAGCTTTAGAACACCCAAAGGACGGACTACAGGATGAGCCAAGTCCAAGGAAAGCAACTGCACCTCCCCTGAGCTTTCCCAGCAGGGCAGCACACATGGATTTAGTGTTTTATCTCATGTGAACATGGGGTTCATTTCAACTCAAAGAAGAAAAACTTTTCTCCTTTAATAGAAGTACAACTGTCCAACACAACCTCCTTCCACCTCTACACAGGGCTTCTTCCACCTCTACAACTGCTCCAACTATTGGAGTACTTTAATATGAAATAGTGGCACTTCCCTGTTTAAACATTCTCCTAAATTTCCTACCCACATTTTCACAAACTCACACCTCCAAAACAATACACTTTTAGAGGTGGAAGTTTCTACATCAAGTCTGAGTTTCCCTGAATTTCTCAAAAGGAAAAAAAAATACTTTCAGGCCAGCTTCTTAATGCTCTGATCATATAATATGTGCTCCCAACTAATACAGAGACTGAACTCGGAGACAATAAAATCTTTACAATACTTAAGAACCAGCAGCCAGGAGAGCAAGATATTATGGGTGTCCTCATCAAGAAAATTGGTCAGCACAAAATCATATTTTATCGATTCTAGAAGAAAATGCAGTGGAACAGTGATAAATAAATGCCCAAAAGTAAAGGAAATGTTTGAATCCCAGCTATCACTGCACCAGACTCAAATCAAAGAGGTACAAAACACACAGAAAGCTGAGAGGCACTAACTCACCACTCAGGCCATTCTCTGAAGAGTTGGACTTGATCCTTGTGGGTCCCTTCCAACCCAGAATATTCTGTGAGTGTGATTCTGTCTAACTCCAGCTCTCACTACTTCAACACTGAGGAGCCTAAAGACAGCAATTGCTTGGGATGTATTCTAGGCTGTATCATTGAAATTCACATTTTTAGCAGTGTAACCTCTCCTTGCTGTATCCTAAACTGTCCTGGCCAAGGGTTGTGCACTGGAGGACTGAAGCCAAGCGTGTTACAAACAGAAAATCTGTGTATTGGTAGTGTTTGAACGCCGGTCCCAGGCAGCTGCACCTGGCCCTGCAGCCAGCCCTGTGCTGTTAATCTTCAAGTGATTTATTTCTGCATGTTTGCCCTTTCACACAGCCAAGCTTTCAGCTCACCCTGCTGTAGCTGTGCTCCCTCACACCTTCCCAGCTGAAGCACAGGCAATTCTTTTATTGGATCTCAGTTTGCTCACACTGTCTGTGTTGTGTTGCTTCTGCACAGCCTCCCTGCCTGCCTGCAGCCACACACTCCCAGTTTGTGGCACAGCACTTCCCACTCCTGGGAGTTATCTGAATTTTAGGGCACTGAGTGGCAGAGGCAGGTCCCGAGCAGCTATCAGTGTAAACTCATATTTACTGTGTTCCTTTCAGCCCTCAGCACTGGGACATTTGCTGTTTGGGAACACGGGATTTTGGAGCTGCATCCAAAGTGGCAAAATGTTCAGGAGTTTTTAACTGGCTTGGACAAAACTGCCACAGAGCTTCAGTCTTATGTTAACCAACTTCTGAAACATCCTTCAAAATACCAAACAGCTTCTTTCCCTTTGAAATGAGCCAAATCAATACATCACAAAATACCTTGGATTTTGGAATATTCCCTAAAGATTCTCCTTCTGGATCTCTGCAAAGCACAAAATCTTGAGCAGAAGAAAAGAGACATTAAACTACACTTACTTTGCAGAAAATAGCATTTCAGCCTATTTTTGGCCCTTGATGCTGCTTGCTGGCCAGCTGTGACCCATCCTGTGATTCCAGCACAACCACCCCTTCCTGCTCTACAGAATTACACAAACTCCAGCATCCCAGAAGGGATTTTCCAGCTCCTTTCAGTTTGCATACTATTTTTATTGCATCAACTTGAAGGACACAGAATTATCTAACTTGCAATAAGTTGTCATTTCTGGCACAGTAAATTTTAGGAAAATAATAGTTATGAAGGGAAAGTGTAATAAACACTGAAGAGGATCATTAGCAGCTTTTAATCATTAAAGCCGATATTCAGAATAGGTGATACAAACACTATCTACTGATAACATCTGCAAGAATGCACAACATAGTGTCAAAGATGGCATTATACTCCCCAGAATGAGGACTGGAAAATGCAATTATTTAAATAAAAGAACACAACTACCCATAAGAAAGTGCAACTAAGCAAAGAATTCAAAACAAAGTAAAAAAAAAAGGCTTCTCATTAAGGACTTGGGAGAAGCCAGAGAGAGGAACTTTCTGCTCTCAGGAAATAGTACAGCTCCAATTTTGCTCAATGGAGTCATCAGAAGTTCTGCTACAGATGTTTGTGGTTTCACCCTATCAAGACCAGAAACAGTCAGGAGCCCTAATAAATGTTCTGTTTGACATTCTTTTAAGCCCTGTCTGTTTTCTTGCTTCCTAACTCTTCAGTTTTGCTCACACTCTAATTTTACAAGGCTGTGTGAGACAAGAGGATCCTCATTCCCCACATGAAATGGGAAGGAATCAAAATCCAAGAATTAAGTAGAGGGAGTTCTGACATGCATTAAAAAAAACAGATTTTCAGCTACTATATATTCTCCCAGGCTGTACTATGATGTGTTATTCTTAATTACATCAGATTCATCTTTTTTAAGACAACAATATGCTTAAGGCAGCCATACTTTCAATAGCTGTAAATAATATTTGTTCTTGTGGCCAGCACTTAGGACCTCTACCCTTTATGGTATATAATGCTTCTAGTTAGATTTAAAAATCAGATCATGCCATTTCAAACTACAAGGTGAAAAATTAGCAATGGTGGATTTTTAAACTCAGCCATTGGTCTCTGTATTTTCAGAGAGCTCAACTTCCCCCAGTGCAAGCAGATACTGAACAGCTCCTTGGTCCTGAACAAAGCTTACATGTCTGCACAAAGAGATAGCAAAGGTACTATTTCCTTTACATTCCTCCTAAAAACTAGGCAGAAACCTGGTAAATCCAGCATATTATATAGGGCTGGCAAACACGCAGTAGGTCTCCCACAAAGCAATGAAAAAAAAAATCCTGAAAGAGACTGACTGGCCATACCAGAAGAAGGGTTTGCAGGAAACAAGATAAGATTCTTCAGAAAATAATAGGTAAAAGAGTGTTACCAAGAAGGAAAAAACTCATAGAAAAGACAGCAAAAACAGGAAGAAAAGTCAGAGAAAATGGGAATACAAAAAGTACACAAAGTATGCCATCAGAGATGACACAGTTATGAGCAGATCCTGCCTTGGGCAGGAACACAGAGACTGAGCAGGAGTGCCTGAGTCCCTCCTGGCCTTGCTGTTCCGTGTTTAACTTCAAGGGGGCTTTGAGCAGGGAGCAAGGAGACTCTTCAAACCCACCAGCACTGGCAGCCATGGCCTCAGGACATAACATTCCCCTCCCGTGCTGCAGCAGCAGCCAGAAGGGATCGTGCAGGCATCACGGGAAGGATTCTCAGGGCTGGGAACTGCACCTTGCAGTCCTACGTGTGCATCCTGTGCTGCAAACGGAGCACATTATGCACAGGAACTCACAACCCCACTCTCTTCTCCACACCTGACTCCTGACAGTATTTCTGTCAGTAAAGGGTAGCCTTTCATGAAAGCCAGAGCAGCATCCTCATCACGTCAAGGACACCAAGTACTTCAATTACAAGAACTATAAAAATCATCAACATACTGTGAATTTTATTCATTACATTTGTCAGCTCTATTACTGGTACTCGGCTAAGTACTAATAGAAAAAAGAAATATAGTCTTGACATTAGAAAAACAGGTTTCATTTCAGCAAATGCCGGATCCTTTGTCTAATGTATTTACCAGAAGAATAAACTGTAAATGAGCCTTGGGAAGCCAAGCCTTCAAAGCCTGCATAAGATAGCAAGTAGATCTCAACTATAATCAGAATTCCTACATAAAAATAGCTTCCTCAAAATCCAGTAATGCAAAACGTTTCAGTAAAAGTAAATAAAAATCAAATACCTGCTCTAAATCACTACCATAATCCTGATAACTGCAGCACGTGATATCAATATCAACCACTTTCCTGAAAACTAAATGATCTATTGGCATACATATTGAAAATTCACACAGCCCCACTACTCTTCCCCACATACAACTCCTCAGGCAGCTATGACTATTCGACTACTAAAACTTAATTATTTGATTACGAGGGCTAGCTCTGTTTTAGACTGCAATTCATCCACCATCATCAATCTCTACCACAGAGTGACAAAACCTTGCTTCTACTTTTACAGCCCGTGCATACAACTGTTTTCACACTTCCGAATGAAACACACAGTATCTTTCCTCTCTTAAGTACCATCTAGTCTAGAGAAGCGAAACCAGGTACTTGACGTTCCTGGGACACCACCAGCAGCGTCTGCTGTGTTCCATGCTCCATCTCGCCTTAAATAAGCTGAATTTTATTTAAAGTGAAAAAAACAGTCAACACTAAACTTACTTCAGAATGCAACATACTATACCACATTTGCAATTCACAGAGTAGATAAACAAAAGCTGCGGATTTGGACAAGATCTTTCACACTTCGCCGATGTGAATCACTCCAGTCAAACTTCAGACCACATTCGTTTCACCATCTGCGCGAACCATGTTAAGTTGGCAGCTCAGTGTCCAAGAGCCCCATCCCAGATTTGGGAAGCGCACGGCGCGAGCCACTCTGACATCGCAAACCCATCTGCAGGGCAGAGCTCTGCCCCTGCCGAGGAGCGGCACCGAAAGGAGCTGCTGACCTCTAACACGGGCACGCCGCCGCTCCACCTGCACCTGACAGGTATTAAGGCAACACCGATACTTTTCTTTCCTGACAGAGTCACGCAGGAGAAAACGGTCTGATGAACCGCCAATAAAACCAGCAAACACCGAGGACTTACGGGCAGGTAGCTTCCCAGCAGTTACATATCTGCACTCTTTCACCGAGCAACTCGGCAGAGCCCCGAATGCCCATGTTCCCCGCCGCTCCCTGCGTGTGGGAGCCGCCTCCCGCCGCCCCTCGGCAGCGACAGCGGAGCCGGCGCGGTGCCCCCGACCCGCGGGCATCCTTCAGCTCCGGCACCGGAGCCGCCCCAGAGCCCCCCCGGCCGCGGGCGCTCCGCGGGCGCGCATCCCTCCCGTCCCTCCGCCCGGGCTGCCCCGGGAACTTTGCGGCCGCGGGCCGGAGCCGCTGCCGGGCTGCCCCGCTGCCCCCGCGGCCCCAACTCACCATAAAGAGGCGAGCGGAGGCGAAGGGTCGCGGCGCTTCTCCCGCGCAGGGCGGGCGGCCCCGGCAGGCAGGAGGACGCGGGACGCGGCGCCCGCCGCCGCCGCAGCCCCTCGCCGCGGGC
>QUSF01000022.1:10021338-10046911 GCA_003676055.1 Chloebia gouldiae
TTGTCAGCAGTTTTTAAAGACTGAACTAGTGAAAAAAAAACCTGAAAAAGAAATGCCCATGAAAAAAATGTCCACCCTTTGATGACATATGCTGATGTAGTATGAGGCAAACTTTCTTCCTGGTGAAATTATTGCCATTAGGTGATTTAGGCTAAATGCTGGCTCACACAGAGGTGACCATTGAGTGACTCAGAGGAGTCAGATTCTCCTGCCCATACACTCGATGACTATGGAGCCCCAGGGTTATGAAACACAACCAGAATGAAAAGGCCACCCAGTGCCTTCTTCCCATGTTAAGCAGCTCAGAAATCCTTTCTCTTCTCCAAATACATGACTTTCAGGGCAGCACTATTGCAAAGGTTTTTAGGTATCTCAATTTCTTTCCAAACCTGACCTGTAGTCTTTCTTTATCCACTCACCTGTCTGTATAAAGGTGGCAGTCTCCAGGTTTTTAAACTATTAAAATTATTTTAAACTATTTAAAACTATCTTAATGTAAAATAATTTAAAATATTTTAAAACAATAAGCACCCAGAGCTCACATAAATAAGCTAAAGTAAAATCCTTCATGAAAGAACAAAAATCTCATGAACTAGACATTATAAAAAGTTTTCTTTAGGCTCTCGAGCATTCCTGTTGAGTAGTGAATACTCACAGGAGTGTTGAGAACTACTCACAGGATTAAAACTAAATCAGGTGCAGGTGTTGGTTACTTTGATCTGTGCTTGATTAGAGAATCAGGTGTGTGCTAAGTGACTGGATGAGAGCTTGTCTTTTGGAGTCTCAACACCTCCATACTCTCCTTTTGTACCAACCCTGTCAAAAAGGTTCCCTTGGCTTGTTTTTCACATCTGTCTTCCCTTTGTTCCCCTCACATGAAAGAATCCTGAGCTGCAAGTCAGATCTTTCTTAAAAGAGCTCCTTCGTTCTCCAAACTTTGCTGTCTGTATGATCCAGGGGCTCCCAGCTGGGGTTAAAGTTCTGCTGGAAGAAATAACTTTGGATGAGAAGAAAGGAGCAGAGAGAGAAGCCAGCATCAGTCTCACATGGCAGAGCAGAGACCAGCACCCAGATATTTTTCTGTTTTCTGTTCCAGAGCTCCAGCATTGCAATATTTCCTTTCCTAAACATGGTGAATCCAAATGTACCTGCCTGTGCATCTCTCCCACAGGAACCACCTTCAGGAAAGTATCTTTCTATTTATTCACATTTGGAATAAACAGAGCATTTAAAGCAATTGTTAAGAAATAATCTTGTTGATTCCACCCCAAAGTTATAATTGATATATTATTGATATAAATTCCACCCCAAAGTTATAATAAAGCCTCAATTCTCAGTCATTTCTGTAGGAAATACTTACAGAGAAAACACACAAATATAATTGTCAAGTCATGCACTTCAAAAGTTGATTCAGAGGGAGACACTTTCCAATTTAATGTAGATTGGATTAGAATTTAATATAAATTTTCCATGGCAAGAGAAAAAAAAATAAAGGGCAAGTAGCAAATGGTTCCATTGAAATACAATTTTTTGAAGACATTCCTGGTCAGGGGTTGATTCTTTAAGTTTTTTTTTTTAATTTCTTGTCTGAATAAAAGCCTATTTCATGTCTTCTTAAATTTGGAAACCTTTTCCCCTTTCTAGTGAAATATTTTCTGTGTTTAGTTCCAAATTTGGGAACTGGTGTGAGGTTGTTCTAACCAGGAGATCTCAAGAACATGGATCTGCAGTATATAGGAGAAGAACTGGAGGTGAAAGAGGACTTACTGGAGAAAATAATTGTTCTGAACAGCAGACTAAGTCAGTGCTCTAGATGTTGTATCAAAAGAAAAAAAATCAAGAGAAAAGGGGTAAAAAAACTTATTTAAAGTCTTCAAATATAAAGCTTCTGTGAGAAGGTATAAATAGATATCTTCTATAAGGAAGATAAATATATTACATATATATTTAATGCTTTAAAAATTCATATTGTATTTGCAGCAAGGAATATCTCCAACACATCCACTGTGATTTATTCCTTCTGGGGGAGGTTGCTCAGGCCATTGCCAGTGGGAAGGAAACACAGAAACCATTTGCAGTAAAATTTGTGAGTTTCAGGACAAATATTTGTGGTGGTGGCGGATGTGTCACAAATTTCAGTGCCACAAACACTTCATGATTTGTCTCAGAAAAAATCTGTGTTGCTACAAAGGTTGGTAATAGTGCCTTGACAGGCAATCCTTTGGACACTGGCAGGAAGTGTAGCCTTAATGATCTGGGGAAAGATGCTCTCTGGATTCCTGAAATTCGTGACAAAAAGGACCCACAAACAGAAGGAGATGAACAAATCACCTTCAACACACGGGGAACATGAAAAAAAATATGAACCAGTCTGTACATGTGCTGTGCTGATGGTGTGGGGGTTTAGTTTGACTTCAGATTTCTTAAATTCTTTTTAATTCTTGGCAATTTATAGTGTCTTGGAGGGTGTGGATAAGGACATTGTGTGTGTATGTGTGGGGTTAAGTTAATGAGTCTGGTTAGATTGAATTTGGCATTTGGTTGGGCTTTGTGTATCAAATACTTGCATCTGAACAGTTTAATGCTTTCATCTCCATGACAGAACAAAGAGTTGCTACATTTTTTGTTCATATACTTCTACTCAGGAGAATAATTTTACATTTAAGTTATTATTACATTTAGGTTTCAGACTTCAGTCATACATAATAAAATGGACTACATTGTCACAGAGATTTAACATTACTTAATTAGAAATTCATAGCTATTTAGTAGAATCTTTGAGTAGAAAGATAATACTTCTATTTTTAATGCCCTACTAGCGGTAACTTCATGTGCTTGTATCTACATATCTATAAATTCAAGAATTTCCCACTTATTTCCCTGTGATAAAATGTTAATCTCTTTCCTTTCTCCAGGGAGTTGTAATTTTCCTCTCCCCTGACTTTGACTTATAGCATATGTACAATTTCTCTCAAGGAAACATCTTGAAGAAGCAACTGCATGCCCTGCTCCCTGGCATCTCCTGATTTTTATCCATCTACTTTATCTCCAGGTTATTTTGGGAGTTCCTTGGGATTGAAGGCTGCTCAGATAGGGCTGATGGCTCATTGCTTTCTCTGTGGTAAAAAGGTCAGGCTGCTCTGGGTGACCTTTCTGCTGGGAAAGCTGCAGGTCTGTGAGCTGCCTTTTTGCCATCCCGTGTGAAGGGATTGTTCTACAGATTGAGCATGATCAGGCCCTGTGCTTCCCTTGCTCTGGGAGTTGGAAAACCAAAAACTTCCACAGGCACTGAAGGGTTTGATCTGCAGCCTTGGGAGAGGCTTGGATTGATGTAAAAATATAATACACAGACATTAAGCAGAAAAATCATACACATATGTTTCTATAAGAAAGTTGTAAGTAAGAATATGCCTTAGGTAAGTGAGAAACTGCATTGATAAGATGGTGAAGGGTTTATAGTGTAGGGGTGTGATTGTATAGAGTAAGCTGAGGGTTCAAAAGTTATAATAGAAGCATTTGTTTGTACGTATGATAGCAGCCCATTGGATAAAAGTATCTGCAGTGCAGCAAAATTCAGTAAAGGTGATAGGTCAGAAAAGCAAAATAAACTTTGTGGCAGCTGTCCATTGGGTTAGAAATTTCTATATTGCCTTGCAACAAAGAACTTGTGGCTACTCTTGAGAGCTATGGCCAGCTGCTTGCTCTCACAGGTCTCACGGCCTCTGAGACTGATGTTTCTCTGAGCAATAAACCCTTCTTAGCCCAAAATTAGTCCCATCTCTTCATTAACAGCAGCAATAATAATACCTTGCTGTTTTCACTTCCATTTCCATTTAGGCAGAGCTCTGGAAGTGTTGAAAGGAATTGTTGGAAGCAATGACACCAGGCTTTTCTCCTTTGTGGTTGGGACAGCTGCTACTGAAATAGCCCGGGCAGGACTCTGGAGGATTTTAACCCAGTGCCATCTCCAGCTGCCTCCTGAGGATGCTACCAGCCCCTTCTTCTTTCTCTTCAGCTCTCCACTGGTTTCCTTCCCTGTGCAGGACATCAATCCTGGATTTCCTTGACAAAGAGCTTCCAGACCCTGAGCTGTAAGCTCAGAGCCTGAGCAATTCCATGGGGCCAGCAGGGAGCAGGCAGCTCTTGGGAGCAGCTGTGTCTTCTAAAGGAAATAAATACTGCAGGTGCTGCACAGGGGCTTTGCAGCTCTTGTCACAAACGTGGGAACCTTGAGGGAGCAGAGTCTGCTCAGTGATGGTTCCTGTAGGGCTGGAGGGTCCAGTTAAGCAATTCCAGAAGACATTCAGGGTCTGGTGCTGAGAAATGTCATTAATCCTTACATTGCCGTATCAGGATTCAGAGCTACTGAACAACTGACAACTTTTATGGTTTCTCCAAGTGCAACTTTTTTTGATTGTACCACAATTAATAAAATATTTCCTGGAGAATCATTGTACAGGTTTGGAAGTACTTTTTCCATACCTGCAGACTTTGCAGTTTACTCTTTCTAGAGATGTCTGGTCACACTGGCACCTGTGACACCCTCAGAATGTGCTAACATTTGCACCACAGCCTCGGACTTTTCACCCTAAATTTGAGGAACTCATTGACTGACATCTGCATTTACATTATACAAAATTTAAAATTCCTTTTTGCAGTGTTAATTGAAATACTGGAAGACAGAATTTTGGAAAAATTTTTGTGAAGACTACTTAATTCTAAATCTCCTGAGCTGAGTTTCTAGCAAGTCTTTGTAGTCCATTAGCTACTGGATTTTGGAATTACCATCTGCCCCTCAGCCTAACAGCATTTGGAACTAGTCCAGAACTGAAGATCCCAAATCCTGGAGTGTGGACTAACATAATTAAGAAGCACTTGCCTAACATCACATGTGATTCTATGTTTGCAGCAGAGAAAGGATTTAAAACAAGGTCATCAACAACAAATATCAGGGCAGCTACTGGTTAGCAAAGAAAAAGAAAAATAAATTCCCTGAAAGTAATGAAATATTTTCCTAACTTTTTTTTTGTGAATCCATATTGCTGTAGATAAGGAATCAAGCTGGCAAGAGGCCCATTATAAATAAGAGAGAGGAAAAAAACCCACAGAGGTTTGTGTATTCATTCACTTTTAAGGGTAGAAACTCCCAGAAAATTCAAGAGCTGCAAAAATCAGATTTGCCAAAATCTTTGACTTTTGGAGTTAAACTACAGTTACAGAAATAGGTAATTTATTTCTAGTATTTTTATCACTAATGTATTCACATCTCTGCTCTCATATGTGGCATATATATTAGATTCATAAAAATGAATTGAAATTTACTATTTCCTGGATTATCTTATTCCTTGATTCATAAGGCAATTGCTGAAGATAAATAGAACTTCATGAATTGTTCATAAACTGCACAAATTCACAAGTTAGAGATGAAAAATGTAAGCCACACAACCCTTCATCTGTAGGCCACAAATTCGAGTCCAGGTTTGAGATCAGCAGCGACCAAGATCCATTTTCATCTTATCACCTGAAGGCTTTCTGGTAGCGTTTGTGAACTCGGTTTGTTCCCTCAGCTCCATCTCTGCAGGATAAGTGGCCACATAAATAATTCACTGGAACTTGTCAGAAACAAGAAGTTGTGAAATGTAAAGTCCCCTCCATCCATCCAGCTGTATAAGCAGCACAGGAGCTAATTTTCTAACCTTTCACTAAGCTGTGCATGGAACTAGTCACGGAGGAGCTCTTGCACATTTTTAATAAACTAAAGCTCCTCAAATATCAATTCTTTCTAGTAGTACACTCCCTAGAAATACCACTTTGTGAGGTCTGTCTGTTCTTTATTGCAGAAAAACTTCTCACAGGGACCTTTGGCTACACAATTATTACAAAAAATAGCTTTTCCTCAACTGAATAACACTGATGTTCTGTTGTTCAGGGGGAGTACATTAGAGTCAGACTTACCTGAAAAAAAAGCACAGAGAGGACAGGGGGCACATGGCACTACTTATTTTGGGGTTTTCGTGCTTTTTTGCAGTGTGGGTTAGATTATAATGGGATTTTTAACATCATTTGGAACCTTAAACATTTTTTTTTAATTTGCATGAGAGAGAAAACATGAGGACCATCCCCACCTTTGTCTTGGCAGCACTCTGGCCATGTCTCCTAGGAGAACATGGAATAACAGAATTGTGGAGTGGTTTGGGTTGGAAGGGACCTTAAAACCATCACATCCCATGGGCAGGGACACCTTCCAGAGACCAGGCTGCTCAGAGCCACATCCAGCCTGGCCTTGGAACACTGAAAAATATGGGAGCCACTTGGTCTGCAGCACTTTGGGTCTGGTGACTTTCAGCCCGTGATGTGGTGAACGCCAGCTCCTCTGCAGTGCTGGCTGAGACAAAGGGATGCTGGAGGCCACAAATGCTTCACTGTACTAAAAAATAATCTACATGGATAGTCACTGGGTTTATTTCTGCAACTACAGCTACAAAATAAAGCAGGCTTTTACAAGGTTTAATGGAAATTTAGATATTTTGCCCTTGCATAATGAGTTAGAAGAACTTTTCTAAGGAAGTGACTGAAAGTAGGCATTTGTTATTTTCTTGTTCTACCCTCACACTGAGACCTTAATCAAGCAGATGCAGGATTTGTACTCATGGACCAGCTTGCACCTGCACAGAAAACCATGTCCTATGCCCTCCATTTATCCCCATCCACTGCACTAATTCATGGCTTTAGAAAGTATAAATTGCAACAGACTTTCTCTTCTACTGCTGTGAAAATTTAGCCTCCAGGTAGCCACTGCTAACCCCCAGGCTGTCCAGATGCTGGCAAGTGTGGAAGTAATCTCAGAATCATCCCTGTGCCAAAGGTTCTAATTTAGAAAAAACAAGCAAACAACAAGGAGCGCTCCTTAAGACACTTGTGCCTACAAAAAGAAGCAGCACACCAACTACAATAGCAGGAAAAGTTGTACAGCCCTGGCTTTTCCAGGTGTAGCTGCCTTACTAAAGGCACTGCTTTTTTTTGGGAAGAATTGTGTTGAAATGATGAGCCAAAAGTGACAATAGTCATCCTGCAGCAACATCATCCCCACCAGTGCTTTGAGATATGCAAAAGGGTTCTAACATGCATTTACAGCCAGCCAATGACTACAGAAAATATCACATCAATACACAGATCAAGCTGATGCTTAGGATGACTTTCCAAACCACCTTTGCCAATTGCCCTTCTGCAAATAAGGGCTACATGTTAATTGCTTTCAATATTGTAAGGGATTAAGCAATTACGAGGTTTTACAGAATACTGTCAATAAAAAAAATACTCTCTTTTCAAGTCTACTACATGAACTTAATTATGAGATAAAGTGTTAATGATCCTGTAGTAATTTTACACTGTGAACAAGGCAGATGTACAGGCTGGCCAGGCCTGTGATAACAGGAATTTCAGTGGGACTTCCATGGGCACCTGCTGCTGCAGAAAACCCCTCAGGTTACAAGTCATTCCCTGAGGAAATGAGTTTTTCTAGCTGGCATAGCAGTAAGAGCCAAAGGGCTTGATCCTTTTCAGAATGAGAGGTAGGACCCTAAACCACTTCAGAATTCTACAGGCTTTATACAAAACTCACTTGATTAATCTCTAGCAGACTCTGGAAGGTTGTGACCAACTGTGAGGGGCCACTACTAATTTTGGTTATTAACCTCATTTGATAGAAAGATAATCTGTTTCTCCATTAATGTTAATCCCTTTAAAATATTTCTAGTGCTTCTCCCATTAATCCATGCCCTTTATTTGATTGCAGGGGGACTAATTGCAGAGTAAGATAATGGTTTGGATGAGTATGGGGGGAAAAAAAAGAAAAAACTTATCTTTAAAAAGAAGATTTCTTGAGAGAGGAGCATTTCAAAACTTTTATATTTCGTAGGCCTGGAAAGGGGTGGGCTCTGTAGGGATTCTTAGGTAGAAGTCTCCAGAAGCATATAAAACTAGGGTTTGTTGTGTATTCTTACAACAAACACATTTAAAATCCTTCAGCACTATTCAAATAAAACCAAAACTTGATGGGTCGAGAACATTTCCCTTGTAGCTGCTGAGAAATAGGTGTCAGTAACATGATTTCTGCTTCTTTGTTCAGCACTGAATAGAATGGTAACGGGAAACGTGCATTTCCTGGGATTTGGTGAATCTGGAACATGGTGGGGTAAATATTTAGCTCAGCTAATAAAGCAGATGTAGCACTCTGGACCTGGTGCCAACAGTAACAAAGACCTTGTCCAAGGGCCATTGGTTTCAGCAGCATTTTGGGAGTTGGTGTCAGCTTCATTTTAAACCCAGCAACAGAACCATCGATTTCATTAGGCAGGAAACCATGAAAAACAAACTGAAATTGATTTGGGATGTAGAAAATACAAATTTGGGAAATTGACCTTGGGATGTAGAAAATACAAATTTGAGAAATTGACTTTGGGATGTAGAAAATACAAATTTTTGATGAGATTCCTCCCTGAATTTCTCCTTCAGGCTCTCTTTACCACTGCCATATGAGTAGCTGTGTTTAGATTCCCATGTTAACAGAAAAGCCTGGAAGATTTCCTGTACCTATGAACTGCTTCCTCAACATGCAGGAGATCATGTGGGAATCTTCCATGAGGGTATTCCCAGGCCTTGGCAGAGCTGGGAAGGTCAGGATCAAGGCCTGATCTCCCAGTGCTCCATGCTTGATGTAATTTTTTCCCAAAGGGACTGCACAGAGCACACAAGACACAAAGCAGAGGATCCCTGTTTTATATAAGCTGTTTCTAAGCCTTAATTTGGCATAAATGTCTGAGTAAAGTGAATGGGGAAGAGCAAACACACCCCAAAATCTTTCCTAATGGCCTCTCCTGACAGATGCCACCCAACTCCCAGAACCACATAAAGTAAATCCAGCCCAGCAGTGAATCCTGGTAGGAAAGAGTTTGTGGGCTGGTAACATTTTTGATGTAAATTGTGCAAATTTAGCTTAGGTGAAGGCCTTCTTTATTGAAAATTGCATTATGTGCAGCATCCCCCAGATTCATCACCAGAGTTGCACTTTTGCTGTCACTCGTGGATGAGCAGCCCCCCTTTGCATTCCCTGCATTTATCTGTGTCCCACAGCTCTCACTGACCCTGTCCCTTTTCCCTCCTCTGAGCTGACCATGGCTCCCAAAGTGTTTTGGATAATATCTGTTCTGGTTCTGTGCTCAGGATACTGAATCTGTGTTTCAAAGAGACATTTGCCACACACCAACAGAGTAAAATGAATTCCACAACGTCAGCCTCTGGCCATTAGAGTTAAGAATCTATGCAGATTCTCCAGTCAGGCATAATTTTTCCATAACCCTCAAAAATCCCTCCCCCTTACCCTTTTCTTGAGCTCTTAATGCCTTAAATATAAAATTCTTGCACTCAACCTCTTTTTTTATCTCCACCAATCCCCATTTCTCAATTTCATAACAGCAGCTTTATTCCCTTGTATTTTACTCTATTTTACATCCTTCTTTTCACCAAGCCACCTCTTATGAATTGTGTGCCAGGAGTGAAAGCTCCACCCTTTTCAGCACCCCTGAAACTTCAGGAAGTTTTGAAGAGGTCTCATGATTTATGTGTTTTTCATGGAGCTTTCCATGATTCCTCCTGCAAAGTGTCAGAAGATAATGAGGTGATGAAAAGTTTGTGAAAGGGGACATGAAGGGCCATGTGTCAGACATCATACTCCAGTAGTCCACCCACAAGTCTCCTTTGGTTCCCTTTTTCCAAACCAGTCCAAGGTCTCCAACTAAAGGATCACAGCTGGAGAAGACTGGACTTTACCTGAGAAACTCTGATGTGAATATTGTGTTTACATTATTTTTGTTATCTTTAGTGGATAACAAAAGATTTCTACCATGGCAAATATTGAAATCTCATTAACCTCACAATTTCCATCATATTGTTTTCACGAACCTTTTTAACAAAGCTCACAAGCCCCATGAACCATCTAAAGTGAATTATTGTGCCTAATAAGGCCCTCACAGACCTTTGGAGAAGAAGAGGAACTCAAGGAACTCACAGAACTTTTCCTTAATACCCACCAGGACCTCCCCCAGGTAAGTTCAAGGCACCAGCAGCTTGGCCAGCAGGCTCAGCTCTGAGCTGTGGTGGGGCTGAAAGGAGCCAGTTCTGGGCTTATTCCAGAGTCTTTCCACAGCAGCAGACTGAAAACAACCTTCAATGGGTCAAGTGAACAAACAATAAAGCCCCTTCAGAGATTCAGCAATGCACAAGAGGAATTTGCTGTCCTAAAACAAAAGTAGACTTATATGTAAAATTGAATTTCTGTATTTACTTGACAGTTTTTTTAGAAAGCAATTGACTAGTCATTTGGAAACTGGCAACTGCAAACTTAGGAAACATTAAAGTGTTAAAAACTACTATTAAACGGTTTTAAATGATCATTACCTGGAAATCAGATAAAAAATGCCCAATTATAACTGAAACTCATTCAATATATTGTTATTTGCCATCATCTTTGCTTCATGAAATCTGATTCCAATCTGCAAAGATTCTACCTCATTGTACCTGCCAGGGCAGACCAAATTTCTTGCAGCCACGACTGTGCCCTCACAGCCAGTTTTTAATTTCATCACACTGTCAGAGAACTCCTATCATATTTATACAGCTGCAGAAAAATCAACCCAGAACAGTTCTGAAAAACCTTCAAGCTGTAAACTTTCTAAAACAATGAAAAAATTATCACATTATCACATTATTAAAATACATATACTTACATCTGCTCACTAACAGTTTACAATTCTGCTAAGGTTTGCATTCATGAGCAAAACTGCTATAAATTTCAAAGGAATTTACAATTATTTTACCACAGCCTGTTAATAATAGAAAGACTATTCTTTGAAAGTAATAGAGCAGAAAAATCAGGCTAGATCTTGTCTCAGGTCATATAAACCATCATTTAAAGACTATCAGTGTGTTGTGGTTGTTAGAGGCAGTGACACAAAACTAATTTATGGTGACCAGGCAGAAGGCATCCAGCTGGAGAAATCCTCCCCAATAATCAATGACAAAAGAGTCACCTCAGCCGAGTGTGCCCTGCAAACCAAGGCAGGAGCAGCACTCGCTGCCTCCCCACTGATTCCCTGCCAAAGGGAAAGGTTGGAGCAACTAATTACTCCTGAAAGGATGTAGCATCATCGGGTGTTTGCCTGTGCTGCAAGTGCTTCTGATCCAAGGTAATGGCTACATTGGGGAAAAGCTGTTTGAGGAGCTGCTCACCAAAAATGGAAGCAGAGCCCACCGGGGCAGATCCCCCTCTGGTGCTCAGCTCTCGGGATCATCTGCTGCTGCTCAGCTCAGGAAAAGCGGGTTTGACCCAGGAAAACCTGTCCTGCAACACTGACACCGAAATTTCACCCTCTATTTCAGTGATTCAGGACTGCTAAATTGTGCTAAAAGCCTCTCTCTCTCTCTAGGAGAGAGTCTTTGCAACATGGTCCTGGCCTGTCTTTACGTTGCTCCTGGCCTCCACCTTCATGCCATGATCCCACAAGGAGGTTTTTAAATATAACTCAAATGAACAATACAATAGGAAAACTCACAGGAAAATGAGCTGAGAGAGAGCTGTGGAGTCGTCTGGGTAGGAAAGGACCTCAAAGCTCATCTCATTCCACCCCTGCCATGGACACCTTCCACTGCCCCAGGTGTCCAGCCTGGTCCTGGGCACTGCCAGGGATCCAGGGGCAGCCACAGCTGCTCTGGGCACCCTGTGCCAGGGCTGCCCACCCTCCCAGGAAGGCAAATCCCAGTGGTCAAGGCCACCCAAATTCCATTTCTGTAGAGGCATTGCCCTTTGTTACACACAGACAAATTCTCCAAGGGGTGGGAAGCCTCTAGGGGAAGGAGAAAAATAAAATTCTGTTTTCTCTGAAAGCATGCACTGTCTTTGAGAGTTCCTAGAAATGAGAGATATCAAAATTCATCCCTGTAGATGCTTGGGTTTGTGTAGGTAGTCAGCCCAGGCAGACTGCAAGAGAGCAAGAGGTGCGACGAGGAACCATCTCCTTGAGCTTCATCCTAAAAACTGGAAATGCTCAAAGAAAGACTTGCTTTTGTGGGGTTTGTTTGTTTGGGGTTTTTTGTCGTTTTTTGTTTCTTTGGTTTTTGGGGCACTTTGGGGTTTTTTGTTTGGTTTTTGTTTTGTTCGTTTTTTTTAAAAAACAACTTCTGTGGCTGTCACAAAATCTCGTGGTTTCTATCCACTTAGACTGCAGCAAGGGCACAAGTCTGCCCCAGGAGCCACAGGCATGGCAGCAGCTGCAGTTTGCCCAGCACAGCCACAGCTGCAGTGGCACCACGCAGGTCACTGCTTTCTCCAGTGCTTGCCACCTCAGCCTTCAACACTGATTCCTGGGTCACACAGGAGAAATTCACCACTAATTCTAGTTTAATACTGAACCACTGACAAGTTTTGGTTGGCACCGTTACACAAAGGAATTAAATATTTTCACTGGGAGGAAAAAAAATATATTAAAAAAAGTAATTGAACAAAGGCTGCAGGGGAAGCATGAGGCACTAACCCCTACAGTAATCCTATGGCTTCTGTCCTGTTCCCACTGATAAATTTATTACAAATGTGTAGGCATGAACTGCAGCAGAAAATTTCATGCTTATATTGATGAGATTAATGGACTATTATCTCATTTCCAAGATTACTTAGAATTGATTTTATGGCTCCTTTCCTCTCACGGGTTTCAGGCACTGATTAAAGAAGGCCTTATAAAACCAGTGCCTGAACTTTGCCAGGTTTGAGCTGTGTTTTCCTACAGGCTTTCTTGTTGGAAGCACGGTCACATCTAAAGAAAACTATTGGAAGAGCAAAAACCATATTTTTGTATATTCTTCCTTTTTTTTTTTCTTTTTCTTTGGCAGTAATGCTCTGGGGAGTGCAGCAGCAGGAGCCTGGTGGTGAGGCTGTATGCCAGCAGTGCATGATGCCAGTGGTGTTTTCAGGGTTTTCAGGGTAAGGGGCTTTCATGGTGTTTTCTTCAAAGCCAGCACCAGCACCAACCCCACAAGAGACAAAACACTCTGTACTGACTAGAAATGACACTCTCATATGGCAGCAGCAAAGCAGAGAGCCCAGACTTGGGATCTATAGGTATAATTATGCTGTGTGGTAAATAATAAATAGAATAAAATGTCACCTGTGTTACTCTATGTGCCTGCACAGCCACGAACCACAGCCTCTTCTCACCGTGCACACACAGCTTGGAGATTCCTGCTGCTTTGGGAGCTCTCCTTGTCTGTGGCTAGAGTTCTAAAATGGTGCACAGCTCCACTGATTACACCTGGAACAAATGTTTTCTGACTATTTTCATCCAGAAATACTAGTGTATCATTGCTAGCTGGTAGAGAAGCAGAGTGAAATGTAAATGTACAATAGAACTACATTCCCAACATGACAGTAAAGAAAATCACTGTAATATCCATCTGGTCCTATCACATATTTGACCAAATATAGCCCTTTCTGTAGTACATTTTTTTAATTTACTTTCTGTTACACAAACATACTAGAAGTGTTTATAAACATGTCCTCTTTTCTATTTCTCAGCATACAACCACAACTAGTTTTAAAAGTAATTCTGAAAAGCCTAAAATAGTGGTTAGAATAATCTCTTTTAATTATCCCCCAATATAGTTATATATTAATACAGGCCTTTGTTTATATAGCTGTATACTAACATGGTCCTATTTATAGAAATAACATTTTTACAACCAGTTTGAAGAAAGTTGGTTCTAGGAAAAATACCAAATTTAGGAATAAAACTTGAAAAGAGAAAGGTGGGGCAAATACTTTGCATTTTGTGCGAGTTCTCAAGCCTCAAAGGTTAGAACCCCCCTGCCTGTTCAATAAAAGATTTCTCAGCCATTGGCAACCCCTCCCTGCCAGCTGTCCCACTCTGGATCCCCAGAGGAAGGTGTTGCATGGCTCAGGGTGTCCCAGCAATTGCAGCTTGCCAGGTGCAAATTCCCCTCCCTCAGCTGAGCTCCAGGCCTGGGGATAAATCACTCCATAAACACATCTAATCGAATTCTGCTCAATGTCTCAGGCAAATTGAAGGCAGACAAGTCTGTTCAGAGCAGGCATCTGAAATGAATCTCACATATAAAATCAGTCTAACAACCTAAAAAAATAATGCATTTGGTGACTCATCTGGATGTCAGAACATCAAGAACTCAGGGAGGGGAGAGACTGAATAACAAAGTCCCGAGAAGTGCAGGACATGTGAATGCAAACAGCTGAGGGAATGTCCCCAAACCTCTGCTCAGAGGCAGGAGCAAACAAACAAAGATTCCAGAGTGCAGGAGGACACCAGGGAAGATGCAAGAAATAAAAACTACACATCAAAGTCTTACAGAATAAGTTTTCATCCTTTCCTGTGCAATCCAGGATGAAAAGACTCAGAGAAAAGTGAAAAGAAAAATACAGGAGAAAAGTAGTCACTGTATTTCTGAGAGAGATACTCACCTTAATACAGTGCAGAGCCTGAGAGTAGATGGTGTTACAGTCTAGACTCTCCTCAGAGAATGATCCTGAGACACAGCCTTGCTCTATCACACTTGCCATCTCTTCCACATAGCAATCACACACACCACTCTGTCATTAAATGACAAAAATTAACTTTAAATTGAGACTACCTGACAGGAAAAGAAAAAAGAAAAAAAAAAAAAAGATTGTTTCTAGAGTAAAAAACCTTCATTTGGCCAGACCAATCTGATAATGGAAAAAATGCCTCCTTCCTAAAGGCAAACGGTGATCAATGAGCCACAGATTCTCAAAGATCCAGCCTTATTCTAATTCCAGGGATGTAGAACAGTGCTTAGGGTTGAAAAATACAGTAGGACTTGCTAAATTTCTGAGTCTTAACATTCAGCCCTGAACTCTCCTGTACTCAGAAAAGCTCTGTCCTTTAAAAAGGTGAATATTAAATCAGACATCATTTTTTCAGCCTTTATTTTGACAGAATTCCGAGCCTATTACTAGCAAAGAAAATAACTGAATGTAAAAAAGCCTGCAAAGTTTCAGCTGAAAATTGTCTAGCTAAACAAAGCCGAGCTCTGATTGTACCTTTGGATTACATTATTTTCGTCTCATTTAAAAGAAGCAAAAATAAAAATTACAGTGCAAGATCAGCGGTGAATGAACAATGAAACCACACCTCTAGATCCATGTCGAGGCACAGGAGAAGACATCAGCTGCCAGATGGGATGGGCTGACCTTGCCTGGCTGCCTGAGGCCCTCCCAGCCGCTGTGTTCCTCCCCCTCCTCATCAGGATGGGGGACAAAATAAGATGGAAAAGCTCAGAAGTCAAGATCAAGACACTTCAGTTACTATTGCTCTGTCCCCTCCCATCCCACCGGGTGTGCTCACCTGTGCCAGCCCAGCTCTGTCCCCTCCCTGCCCAGTGATGGGCTCACCTGTGCCAGCCTGTGGGTATTCTCAGAGAGAAATGGAAAGTTTCTAACCAGGCAGAAGCCTGAGAAACTGTTAAGAATGTAAATAATTCTTTATATCTCTTGTTGTTCACATTGTTTATAGATAAGTTTGCCACTGCGTCATTCACTGCACACCAATGGTGTGGGATGTTTTCACTTCAGGACCAATGGAATTGGTCTGGATGAAGCTCTCTATAAAGAGCAGTGTATTTTGAAATAAATCAGAGTTATATTCTCAGCCTTCTGGACAAAGTCTGTTCATTCCTGTCCTGCCTCAACAGTGTCACCAGCCCAGCTCTGTCCCCTCCCTGCCCGGTGCTGTGCTCAGCTGTGCCAGCCCAGGGGGAGCTGGCACGGGGCACAGCCAGGCTCTGTCCCCATCCCATCAGGTGTGGAGCTGGCCAGCTTTTGGCTGCTGCCCAAACCCAACCCACCACACCACATTTCTGCTCATAAAACTTCACATGCCCAAGATTCCTCCCCCAGTGCCCCAAACATCAGCTCCTGTCACCTACAACGTTTATTTTTAATACCCTCTCTATCAATTCTCTCAATCCTTTTTCTTTTCTTAGTATCATGGACACAGATTTTCTGTGAAACCATCTCTTTTGGCAATTCTTTCTCTCCCTTCTGCCATCAGCCACATTGCAGCACAGCTTTCTCACATTTAGGGAATTCAGGTGGGCCTGGCAGAGCTTGAGCCTTGTCTGACCCTGTACAATAACACTTTTCTCCAGAGGGTCCTTACATTTATTTTATTAGTCCCTTGTACTTATTCAAGGAAACACAAAGGAACCACAGGGCAGTGGTGAGTTAGGATCTAAATTTTAATTCCTTTTCTAGATTCTTGATTGGTTTTATTTCACTGGAGGCAAGCTCTCAAGACATAAACAGAATTAAAAATGCATGGACTGAACTTAAAATGTAATATAACAAATGAAATGCAATACTGTTACTTAATAGCCTTGGCTATTGAAAGTTCAAAGACATACTTCATTTCAATTATAAAATGAAACATCATTGTGTTCAAAGGAAAAACATCCGCTGAGACACAAAATCCCTTTTGGAGATTTTCTTGTACTATTTCCCTATTTTTAACCCACAAACTCCAGGGGAGGTGCTGTCAGCCATCAAACCCATTCAGTTCACCAAGCCAGGTTATCAAGGTGACCTAATTTAATCTTCAGCTGATGAGGACATTTCCATGAAAGACTCTGCAGTCTCCAATGGCTTACTGGGGGTTAGTCTATTAGGTAAAGAAAATTAGCAGGGCATATTTCCTTATATTCTTAAAATATCTTAATTACAAAGAAATTAAGAAACACTCTTTAGCTGCCAGTGGGGGTCAGCTCACCACACCATGAATATTTAGGGAACACGTGCAACTTCAATGACTTGCTAGGGAATGGCTTGACCCAAGACTCTCTTGGTGCAAAAAATAATCCACTTAACCAAAAAACTTCATTCCTCTGACACTTTACAGGTGAAGGAAGAAAATGAAAATGGAGGAAAAGGAAACTCTTTGCTTCTTGGATGGCTCTTACAATGTATAACACAAATATACTTTCTGTGCTTGTTCCTTAAACTTTGATACCTGGTGCCACATGCATCACATGTACAGGAAATGGGGTTTAGGGTGATAAATCCATGTTTTGTTCTGTATCTATGCTACATCTCTGTATTGTTAACACACATCAAAGCAGCTGCTCACCACAATCAGAGGTTGAATGGCTGCCAATGAACAATTAAAAGCATTTTAGTTGACCAAGCTTGCAATTTAAATTGATTCAAAGCCATTCCCACTGCATACTCTGAAGGAATTAAAGTCTGCTGCAAATGCTCTCTTGGATAGGAACAGGACAAGCATTTGTGTTCTTGTCTGAGCCATAAGAAGTTGTTCTACTCTATTTATGCTGTAAAAATCCATCTCACCAGGATTATTAGAGGTTGGTGGAATGTCACACTCTGGAAAGTCACTCTAGTGACAGCAAACTGCATCAATGCTCATGGATTCAGCACTGAGTCACAGCAGTGGGGGAAATCTTTTTCCAGTTCATTTCCATCCCATCCATGGATGGGATTGGAAAAATCCCTTTGCCAGGAAAGAAGAGGCTGGTTTCAAAATGTGATTTTGATAGGTAAAATTAGGAAAAAAGGTTGGAAGCCAGTTGGTGTTGGTGTCTTGGGCCACCAAGAGGGATCAGAACTCAGAACCTGTCCTGGCGCTGGTGCTGAGCTGACAGGACCTGACTCAGTTTCCCTCTTGGAGGCTGCTGGTTTGTGGTGGCCATGAAGATGATGAGGTGATTCATGAGGAGAATTCCTTCAGGGAATCATGCCTGATGCTACTTTATAGATTACAAACCAGTGGGAAAAGTCCACATGCATTTAAATTGCATGGTGGGGAAATCTTGGGCTACAGATCAAATCTACATCCAGAGTTTTCCCTACAGCTCACTACCAACTTCCTAAATACTGATTTTCTATTTTCTTTATTTTTTTTCTTCAATAAGTAATTCTTAGCTTTTAGGAGAAAAAAAATAACCTTTAGTAATCAAATTTTTCTACTTCACCTTTTTTTTCCCTTGTAAATAAGATCATTATCCTTCATTCTCCATTTTAATTTAGCAGGTCTTGCCATTCCTATCTATGATAAAAAAAATAATTTTTTTTCTGGTATTAAACAGGATCCCACAAAGTGTGTTGAGAGTCTAAACTCCACCATCTAAGACCCAGCTCCAGAGCACTGACAGTGTCCAGGTTATTGCCAGCCTGCTGCAACAGCACTTGAGAAACAGAATCTTCTGCACCTTTGAAATAAGAAAATCAAACCTGTGTGCTACATTAAAAAACCTTTTCACTATGCTTAAATCATATTTTTAAGTGCTTAAATAATTGTTAAATAAATTGACCAAAATTACAGCAGCACATAAAAGAATTATTTAGAAATGCAATGTACAAAACAAAAATATTGTTACTGGTGGTAATCCATGATGGCTGGATGCACCAGTGCCAGCTTTTATAGACAAATTACCTTTCTTATTGTCAGTTTACTCTCTAAATAGTCTTTTTTGAACCACACATTTCTCTGAACTAGCAAACATGTTGCAATATAAGCAAATGACACCTGTGTACTTTGCAGCTGCCCAGCCTGGAGAAATACACTGAGCAAACAACAAACACAATCTGTTCTCCTGCACCTTTAAGAAATATAATTAAACCTGGATAAAGGCAGTGCAAAGCAGGTAAGGCTTTAGCATTTTTTATGCTCTAAATGTGGTGATTTTTTGATAAGAGTGATTGATTGTGTCTGGGTAAGTTTGCTTAATATTTGCTGTGGACACTGCCTTGACTGGGGCTCACTCAATCACCTGGAACAGGAAATCAGGGCTAATGCACTAAAACAATATCTGTTATGCACTCACTTCATCCATCACAATCCTCCTGTGCAGTGTCAGCAGCAGCCCTGCGAGGGTGTGCACTCAGAAAGGACCTTCCAGCTTGTTTTTATTATAAAAGAGATTTCTTGTTCAATTTTCAATGTGCAGGAACCACGTTCTCCACCCTGAGCTGAGCTATGTTAGGAATTTGAAACAGATCAAATGCAGTGTACCTTTTAAAAATTTCCAAACCAAAACCATGTATTAAAATCTTTGAAGTTCAATGTTGCAAAATTTAACAGCAGAATGGACTTCAAACAAAGCCACATTTTCTCTTAGCTTGGGTGGATTTCAATTCCCATCATTCACCTCAGTGCTTTTTTAAATAACTTCCCTTTTTCTTTTAATTCCTTATAGGTCACAAATAAGCTCACAAATATAGGAAAGTATATAAATTTTCTAAAACAGGTAGAAAAATAGAAATGATTTGGACACATCTGAGTCCACATACCTGACTCAGAAGTACAAAACTTTCAGTGCTTGAAAATTAAGCCTTAAGACTAGGAAAAAAAAAAAAAAAGGGGGGGATTTCTTAATATGTAAAAGAGCAAAACTATAAAATGGAGATTTTTTTCCTAAATTTATTATCTCATTCCTCATAGATAAGCATTTAAACTTTAAAAAATCAGCAGAAACTTGAAACCCTGAGGAAGAGCATTCTGTGCAACCAGAGCTACAGGACAAGGCCCTGCTGTTCTTCTCTAAAATTCCTCAGAGTTGCTTTTATTTACCTGACATCAGACTTTATAATTTGGTTTTGGACAGAAACCAACACCTGACAACAGGTAATGACCCCTTTGGTTTTTTGGTTACAAACTGTCTTTTAAATTAAAGTTTTCATCTCTAATGATGCCATGAGTTTCTCTTTTCTGTAAAAAGCGAGCACTTAACTAATTTGCAAAAACTTTCAAGTCCTAGTTACCCACACCAGAACCCTGCAGCAACAGCAGCCTAAACAGAGGGGGAAAACAACTTGATAGTCTAGGAAATGCTGTTTTTTTTTTTTTTTTGATGCCTCCTTTGACATCACAAGCACCCAGACTGCTCCACAGAATTTTCCTCCTGGAGGACAAGCTGAGCTCAGCTGTGTAAAGGCTGGGGGAGCCTTGGTTCACCCACAATCACCAGAACCACACAGAACCATGAAGGAAGCCCACACCTCTTGCTTTGATGGGTTGGCTGTTGTTACTGCTTATTTATTGACAGCAGAACTTCAGCTGTGTGTTAAGAACTGAATGTTTGGAACAGATGAGTCATCTATAAAACAGAAATGGAGATCTGCCAGCTGAAATAATCCCCAGAGGAAGGGGCAAAACCCTGTGGAAGTCACTGGATTTTGTCACACCAAGACTGAGCTTAATGGCTTCATTTGCCACTTCTCCAAGCCCTTGGAACTCCCTGTACATGTTCTGCTTCTTGGGAAACTTCATTAAAGTTCCTCTGATACTCTTTCTTTTTAAATGCACGTGATCCCTAATCGGGCCCACAAAGTAATGTAATGTAGCAATTAATTAATACCTGTAATTTTCATTGACCCATGTAAATTCCCCCAATATATAATCTGTTGCAAGTCATCAGTTGGGAAATTCCCTCAATGTATGATCTATAGCAAGTCATCAATTGGGAAATCATAATTTCCTTATTGTTTATAATTTTTTTTGAAGGCTATGGACTTCCAGACTTCTCACACCCAATTTTCCTCAGCCACCCCAAAGTGTACCTCCGAACAGTGCCCAGCCAAAGACAACCCTGAGCATCACCATGTGCTGCAGTGACAGCAGCTGCTTGATAACCACTTTTATTTTGGTTTTCTATTGTCTTCTGAGTGACATTTTGACAATAGCCAATCCACTTTAGTGATCCAATCTTTCCAGGGAGCAATTTGCTGCCATGAGTGGGTTTGTGTATTCCCTTGCAGAGGCTGTAGAACAATATTAATGCACTTTGGAGCTCATGAACAGTGACAGACCTGGAGAAGTGAACTCAAATAGAGAGTCTGGAAATCTTAAGAACCTTGAGCTAATAGCCATGGTGTGAAACTGGGAACATATTTTTAGCCATGTAAAAAATATAAAAATTCAATTTTTGAATATTAACAGTATAGGAAATCTAAATTTTGTGTTAGTCCTCTGAACTGACACGAAGAGGATTAGAAATTAAGTTTTTCCCTTCCTTCATTGCTGATATTGTCTATTTTTCACCATTGCTGTATTATTCAAACTTGAGGTGCCATAGGCCATGTCTTCAATCTTGTTTTAGAGGAGATTTCTTTATGCCAGTAATTGAATGGTAGGCTTTATGTCAACTTACTTGTTTGTCGACACAGAGCACTGTCACCAGCTGTGCCTATAACAATGATTTCTTTTGTGACATGTACGTCATTATCTCCTCCAGGAATTTGTCCAAGGCCAACAATTCACTTCAAATAGTTATTCTGAAAACCATCAGAATGAAAGTACTTTGAAATATTATTACCTTAGGACAAAAACGATGCACTGATTTATCTATGTGCAATTTCTTCCATATCCTTAGTCTCTCTACACATGAGCAGAATTTCACCAAGAGCATGAATTTTGAGCTATGGCCAGGAGGGAACTTGAAAGATGGCAATGGGAAAAGGAGCTTTCCATTTGGTGACAAAATTAGCATAATTATTAAAATTTAGCATTATTGTCGAGTATTTAGTATTGTTTGGGATTTTTTTAATCCCATGACTGATAGCAGTATGGTGCCATCTATATCTTCCTGCATGCAGAAGTGAAGCAACAAAGGTCTGTTTACTCAAGATCCTTCAATTTTCATTATAGCATGGCTAGAATGCAATATCAGGGCTAAAACCTGTAATGCTGAAGAGGACTGCTGGTTAATAAATCCCATTTTCACCTCTGACCCAAGTCCACAACTGATCCAGTGGTCAGATTTTGTTCTTGGTGTAGTATCAGGTCAGTGTTTTTCCCCGTTGCACACAGTGTGGGCAGGCAGGCACCTCAGAGCCAACACATTCAAGTTTGAGGCACATGGATGTTGGAGTTGGACACCCTGTGCTCAGAATAGAAATCTTTCTGTTCTGTGCATTTGAAACAAACACAATCCATGGAATGGGTTGGGTTGGAAGGGACCTTAAAGCTCATCTTGTTCTACCCCTGCCATGGGCAGGGACACCTTCCATTGTCCCAGGTTTCTGTCCACCCTGGCTCCTTGGGCACTTCCAGGGATCCAGGGGCAGCCACAGCTGCTCTGGGCACCTGTGCCAGGGCCTGCCCACCCTCCCAGGGAACAATTCCTTCCCAATATCCCATCCATCCCTGCCCTCTGGCCGTGGGAGCCATTCCCTGTATCCTGTCCCTCCATCCCTTGTCCCCAGTCCCTCTCCAGCACTCCTGGAGCCCCTTTAGGCCCTGGCAGGAGCTCTGAGCTCTCCCTGGAGCCTTCTCCTCTCCAGGTGAGCACCCCCAGCTCTCCCAGCCTGGTTCCAGAGGGGCTCCAGCCCTTGGAGCATCTCTGTGGGCTCCTCTGGACTCTCTCCAGCAGCTCCAGGTCCTGCTGCTGTTGGCCCCAGGGCTGTGGGTGGGGTCTCACCTGAGCAGGTAAGAGGGGCAGAATCCCCCCCTTGCCTTGCTGCCCACACTGTGGGGATAAGCCCAGCACACTGGGGGTTTCTGGGCTGCTGGGGCATGTGGAGCTCATCATCAAGCAAACTCCCCCTTGAAAACTCAAACAAACAGCCCCATGACACTGATGCAAAGCAGTTTTAAGAATTTGCATTACTCTGTGTCATTACCTTATGTATAACAATGTATATGGAGCTGTTGAGATTCTCCCTGTACAGCAAGGCAAGAATTACAGGATAAAAGGTTACTGCCCATGGAATGTCACACTACAAATAACAGATCCCATTAAAACACCAGTGCTCTTGTAATTGAGACAATTGCAGCCCAAACAAGAGAGAAAGGTTTTGTAGAGTGCTGCTGAGTGAAATATGAAATTGATATTGTCACTAAAGATCCTCAAAACAAGTTATTTTTGCCACTTGAAGCAAAGGACATGAGAGGTTTTTAAACACCTAACACAGATGAATGCAAAATGCATGGGTTTCCTCCTGTCAGTGTAATAGTTCCTTGGAGCCCCTCTCCCCTCACTCCCCCACACACATACATTATTCAGCGTGCTAGAGACCATCTGGAACCTGCTCCTGAAATAGCCCAGGACTTGATGACCTTCCAGATACACCACAAAAACCATTTGTTTGACAAGGGTTTGGAAGAAGGTAGTGGGTGTGTTGTTTCTGAAGGGTTTAAGCAGGCTATTTTATGGTTTTGATTAATGCTTGATTTAATTTACTATTTGTATGTGACTGTTTTGGAGAGCGAGAGGTCACCTACTCTTAATGTAGGGCTTAATGAGTGCCTCCAGTGTTTACTGCTGAAATATAACTGTGCACATAAACAGCCCCTGGCACAGGGCCTGGTTGGTGCCCATCACAGCCTCTCTCTGAGGAGCCTCTCTCTCACTGCTGGAGCTCTGGGCTTTGTGTGACACGGGACTTTCCCTCTTCTGAGACACCAGCTACACTTGTAGGAGCAATTGTGGCAGTGTGTCTGCAGCTCACTGCTAAACAGCTCCTGAACACCCCATCCCAGCCTGCTGAATGCTGCTCTGCACCTGTGTGATAAGTGATGCACAGGAAAAAATATAGATCCTGAAGAATCATGGCCTGGGTAAGCATATGAAGAATTAAACCATAAACAGTTGCATCAAATAAAGATAAAAACCTGCCAATTGTTCATTCTATTTGTTTCCTCTTTTCCTTACATCTGCCCCTGTTTTAAAGCACATGATTTAAGAGACTATGGCAAGGACAAAGTTTTTGAATATGATATGAAAGATGATGAATGATCGATGGTGTGATTAAAAGAGCAGAGTGTGGAGAAGGGAGCATGGTCACAGTGATGCAATGAGGTTAATGATCTTGCTTCAGTTACTTAGATGGAATAAATAATTCCAGCATCACACAGCTTTCTACTTCCTGACAGCAAAAGAGCCTGGGCCCTCACATACTCACAGCAGCAATGGAATGGCTACAGTACCAAGCATGGTTCAAAGCAAGAAATGTACTTCTATAGAAAACTAGGGGAAAAGTTTAGACAGGTATCACATAATCAACTCCAGGACACCTATCAGGCAAACCTGTAAATAAATGCCTGTTTCTTTGAGTTCCAAGTCAGGAATTGGCATTTAAAGACACAGAAATATGTTCTGTATGTCATCCTCTGCATCAAAAATAATTTCTGTAGAGTAGGAGGGGCAGGGGGGAGAATCTACTGAAATGATAAATTTCTACATGACAAAATGAATAAATAAAGGAAGATTCTATATTTTCTGAGGTGGATGAAGAACCCATTTGACAGTGCACCTTTGACACATCTGCCTTGTGCCCCATTTCTGCAGGAAGGATTTCCCTGCTCAGCAGATGGCCTGTGTCCCACGTTTGTGTAGAAGCCAAAGACACCTCACCCTTCACTGCTGTATTTGTCCTCAACAGCAGCAGTTTACTTTTACCTCTGCTGGAAATGGTTATGACCTATTTCCCACAACAGCTTCTCTTACACTTATGAACTCGGTGGCAAGTGAAACCCTGCCCAGCACATCCCCTCTCAGCTCATCATGGACAGAACCAGAAGGTTCCCAGAGCCTGGAACAAACCCCCTGCAGGCAGCCACTCCCAGCACAGCCCTTTGAGAGACACAGTTTGTGTCTCAATGACATTTTGGTCGCAGGGCTGATTTCTGTCTGGAGTGCTGCAATGCCCCGTGTGCCGTGTAACGCTGCACGTCTCCAGCTGCTGAAGTTGCTTATTTTCCAAAAGGTTACTCACAAAGTGCAGGTCGTGGGGATTAAGTCATGTAGCTCCCATGGAGTACAGCAAGAATTTCACAGTAGAATCCCTGCAAAATCTTTGGGGAAATGTATTAATTTTTAATGATTCATTAATCACTTTGCTGACTTCACAGCCAGCACGGCTGAAGCAGCCTGACATCAACAGCTAAGGACGGTGTTTACCAATTCCTAGAGAGAATTAAAAACTGCCTTATTTACATGGCTGATCTGGCACACTCCAGGGCTTTGAAGATTGGTTACTGCCACAGCTTTGTCTTGGTTACTGCCACAGCTTTGCCTTTCACTGCCAGGACACTTCACCTGACGATAGTGCTGGGCATCCACTAAATAAATTCAGTCAAATGCATCAAGTAAAGCATTAAAAACCTACACCACCTGAAGTCACTAGAAAACAATGTCCCCATGACTTGTTCATACAATAAATTCTAAAAAGTTCCATGGCTGGTAAAATGCATAATCTGAACAATGCAATTTGTGAACAATTTCTGAGGCACAACTTTGCAAACAGCATTTGTATTTGGGAGAAGTATTTTGGGGTTCAACCTCACAAAATGATTGAAACAGCACTGTGATTAATCAGCACTAATGAGACACACGGCACTGGTGTTTTCTCTGTGGCTGAGGAGGAAAGCATCCAACATCCAATATATTTAAATATGTTGATAGGGGGAGGCTGCATCATGATGATGATGATGATGATGATGATGATGATGATGATGATGATGAT
>QUSF01000022.1:10055863-10104931 GCA_003676055.1 Chloebia gouldiae
TCCTTCCTTCCTTCCTTCCTTCCTTCCTTCCTTCCTTCCTTCCTTCCCTCCTTTTCCTTCATTTCCTTCCTTCCTTCCCTCCTTCCTTCCTTCCCTCCTTTTCCTTCATTTCCTTCCTTCCTTCCTTCCCTCCCTCCCTCCCCTCTTTAAAGACTTCAGACTTCATAATTAAACTAATATCTCTTGATGCACAGTCTCAGTTGTCCTTAAACCCTTAAATCACTTACACCTTGTTACCTGTCCCTCAGGTTTGTGCAATATTAGAGGCTCAAGCCCAGCACAGTTTTCACTTATTTGTTGCACTGCAGGCTGAGGGCAGAATTTGAGCAGCCTTGTTGTGAGTGACACGAAGCAGTAATGCTTGTAGAAATGTGTCACATATCAATTAACATTTCCTCAGAGTCCTAACACAAGCCAGGCCTGGGATTTTAGCACTGAACAGCAAATCTGTGCAGCCATTCATCTTTACACCACAGTCCCATACATTCCCCCTCCCCTATGCTCTCTTCCATCAAAAGAATTCCCATCAGTGGTGCTGCCTCCTCCCTCCCACGGCCAGCTGAGGAAATCCTTCCTTGAAAGCCCCACATTCCTGTTCTGGCTGCTCAGCAGAGCCACTGCCAGGCTCAGTTTCACCCTCACGGGAGCTGGGGGCTCTCCCTGCTCCTTCTCTGCTCTGGCCTCTGTCATTTATCAGCAATCCAAACTCCCACTGTCCAACTGCTCACTCACAGTCACAAACCCATTTTCCTTAAGGGTCATTAACATTTTCCATGTGAGGGGAATGTTTCTGTCCTGCAGAGGAACAGCATCAGCTGTTTTATTTTAACTTCATCACCAAGCTAAAGGTTTTCACCACTCTCCTCAGTTTTTCAGTGCATTCGTAAACTACATAAATTTCAAAGATTTTTCCCCACAATAAACTACTACAGCTGAATTCTATTTGTGCCCATGGTTTCCTGAGGGTTGAGTTATTGCTTTTTTCCTATTTTCACTTATTTCAACAACATGGCCTAAGATGGTCCTGTCAAGGTGTTTTTCATTTATTTCAACAATCTGATTCCTACAGCGTCTGGTTTGATTTTCCACTAAAGCCCTTTACAGGGGGCATAAAAGCATTATAATTAAAGTTAATAAAGGTAAACAATTGTGAAATTAGAAATGGAAGAGAAGAACACTTAAACAGACACAGAAAGGACATAAAAATATCAATTAAAATACCAATAAAAATATTACTCCCCAAATTTAAATAGCTCCACAAATTCATCCATCCACTATGTGGTCAGTGTTATGTCCATCTCTCACAACTACAACTCAGAGAAATTTTGTCTCAACAAACAGGTTACAGATTCTTCTCTATGCTAAAGAAATCAATCCCATACATCTTTTATAGCTTCCTGGAAAGTATATATTTATGTCTGATTTGTCTTGGTCTTCAGGTTTATATTGTATAGCAAACTGTCACACAATAAAATGTATTGATTTTATCTATACAATTTATGTACAGTGAGATAAAAAAAAAGTACATAATTTATGAATTTGTTCAGGCAGAAGGTTCAAAAGCAAAGTTGCAAACACAGAAAAATATTTCTACCAGCCTGCACTACTTAATTTAGAAGTTTCTATGAAAAATAACATTCATGGGCCAAGTGGAAATAGCATTTATGTGCAGTATTATAAGGCAGTCACTTTAAATCCTGTATTTCCACACTCATTAAAACTCTGCTCAGAGGAGTCCTGCTGATAATATATGGTTTGGTTCTTTTAGAGCAATATCATTACTAGATGATTTTGAAAGAACTTTATTTTTCAAATGGAGAGGGGAGGTGAGATGTATTCCCTGGGATTGCACAAGGCAGCTTGGAGGAGCCAGGCCCAGCTCCTCTGGGCTTGTTTAGTGTGGGAAAGGGGAATGAGCACACCCAGGTGTGACAGAAATACTCAATTACCCAGGGACAATCCTGATGTGCAATTTTCACATCGCTTTTTGGAGAAAAAAAAAACAACTCACAAACCAGAAAAATAATTTCGATCCTTATTCTGAAAATTATTTATGTCTTAACAGCCCAGTTGGTCACCAGGAGTCATCAGGACATCCTTGTACTCCTCTGGACTCTTTCAAAAGTAGCAATTTAACTTCACTTTCCAGTATTTTCCAAAAGTGATGAAACTCCTGGTTCTCCTACTGGCATTAATTTCATAGGACCTAGCAGATAGAAGCTCAGTGGGCTCTACCCCATTCCTGAAATTCATGTAGGATAATCCTCAGAGGTCTCAGCAGTCACGCTAAACCAAAAACATGCACAGAAAAGTAACATTTTCTATTTTTGTGTACCAAAACCTGTTGCTGCTGGTGTAATTTGTATTTATGCTACTTTATCACACGGTGCTGACAGGGCTGCAATAGCCCAGCTCAGCACTGCTTTGCTATTTCATTTTTGAGAAATTATTTCCAAGAGATTTGGTGCCTTATTATGGTTTCATTAGAGAGGAACAAAAAGATATGTAACTGTCTAACAGCCTGTGGGGCTTTCATGGAATGGAGATTTCTGGGATAGAAATGCTTGAAAGTGGTTCTGAAATGGCCAGATTCAGCCCCAAATTCCCTTTATGGAGAATAAACTCAGGGCACTTTTTCCATTATTTCCATCCTATAGGAATAATGCAAACCAGGTGCAACAGAACCAAGAGTTTGGATTAATAAAGTCATAAATCAAAGTTTAAACTATACTATATTACATTAATATACATTTTAAAGAGATGCTATGCTATTCTACATACTTACTTCTTACTTACCTAACTCATGACTCTGTGCTGAGAGCCCAAGCCACAGCTGGATCCAATTGGTCACTGACCCCCAAACAACTTCACAGAATCCAACCCAGCCATCACTGCAGGTGAACAATCTCCACACCACATTCCACATGGGGAAACAAAGGAGCAGAGATAAAGATTGTTTTCTCTTCTCTCTGTGCTTCTCCTGAGAGACATAATTCTATGTCTCTCTGTCCAGAGAATGTGAATGTCACAAAAAGGTCTTGTAACTAAGGAGGTTGTGACCTTCTGAACTGTGCTGTAATGATGTGAACCAAATTAACTCTTCCTACAGAAGCCCTGTCTCAAAACCCTTTCAACATTCCCCACAAATGAATTATCACAAATAACGTTTTAGAGAACTGAACCTTATTTGAAACAACAGTGAGGTGTTGCTGTCCTGAATCTTTCCTATCAATCCACACCCTGCTCCTTCCCAGCCAGGCTGTATAACCAACAGTCCCTCCTGTACCCTCCTTTTTACATAGAACAGCTTTCATTGCCTCATTTTTGGGGTGAAATCAGCAGTGGAGCTGCCTCTGGAGCAGCCTCTCTGAAGGTGATACAGCTGGGAGTGTTTGACCAGCGTCTCACGAATATAGATAAGAATTCCTCTGATTATCGAGGTAAATCTCTTGTCACTTTAGGCTCCAGAAAGTAACAGATGCCAGTCAAGTCCAACATTCAGAATTACTGGAAACTTCTGATCTTTCTAAACCATTCCTGAATGAGAAGTATTAAACATGAACCCTTCTCAAGCATGTTCCAGCACAGAACTGCAGGGCTCAAATAGCAACAGCAGCAGGAAGCTCAAATGGCCTGATTATCTGCAACATCTGTACAGGAAGAAGATCAAAGCCATATATGACATGGCAGTTTCTAAAAGACACTGAAGGAGGCTGAGCCACAACAGTCTAGAAGAGAAGTTCATTGCACTTACATGTGCACCTACAAGGTTTATGAGTCTCTAGGCCTGAGTGAATGAGCCAACACTAAATAAAAGGAAGCAGTCAGAAAGCTGTCATTGTGATCTACTACAAATTTCAACCTCATTTAGATTTACCCATTCCTCAGACCTCAATTCAATTCAAAAGAGTAAAAATCCTTCTATAACCTTATCTTCCATAATGGAATAAATCAACATACAGGATTTAACTGAGGGGAAAAGGGAACAAGACTGAACATGCTCCAAGGATATAGGAATGAATGATACAGAAAATATCTGTTTCTGGTAATACTTTTATATGTATAGTTAGCAGAGAATAATGGCCATTTTGCAATAAGAAACAAAAAAATACTATTAATTCTAGCAACATCTGTTAGAGGGGCAGGCACAACAATATTTGGTCATAGTTAGAGAAGGGCTTAATTATATCCAAGATTTAAGCCCTGATTCCACATAATTCATATGAAAGATTTTCTACTGTTGGGGTGTTTAAAGTATCAATCTTGCTTTAATGAGCAGGTAGAGTCTACCCAGAGAATGTCCTTGTGCTGAAAAGAAGTTTTGATTTTCTTTTTTTCACATTCACATTTTAAAGCTTTTAAAAGTACAACTGTTTAAGTTGCACATCAAAGTGATCTACTGGTATTGTAGAAAGGGCATCTTGATGCAATTGCATTGAATCAGCTCCTCAGGAGCTGGCCCTGCCCTTCCACCAGGGATGGGCTCATGTTTGGGGCTGCAAATGAAGGGTCTGAGCTCTCTGTGTCTCCCTTCTCTCTCAGTCTGGATTTCCAGCAGGGCTGTGCAGACCCCAGTGCTAATCAGGGACTACAAACAGGCACAGGAAAGCTGTGCAAACAAGGCAGGGCAAGAGAAAGCTTTTCTGCTTGCCTTGGCCAGGAGTAAATGATGAGTACTCAGCTATGTTATGTACCAAACCTCAGCAGGCTACTGACACCCCAAACTGTGACAGAACAAAAAGTCCTTAGCTGGAGGCAGAAATCACTGTACCTGTGACAGAATGAGAGGCCCTCCTAATAGGCATTAAAAAATTAAGTTTCTAAGACAGTACATTGGCAGCAGCCATTTATCTGTACATTTGGGAACACACTGAGGAGCAGCTTTTCAATCTGAAGGATCAAATCTGACACAATTCATCAGACAATAACAGTGAAATCAAAAAGACAGTAACTGGAAAATGTAATCCTCCCCTGAAATTCTCCTCAGCTCACCATCTGCTTCCATTCTATTACATCCCACTGGGGACTCACTGTCTTGCAACATCTCCTCTGGGTGGAATTGCCACAGATGTAGCAGGCAGGGCTGATAACTCTGCTGCAGGACCCCAGCCAGGCTTTGGGGGACACAAAAGGCAGCCTGCACCTTCCCCAGGCAAAGGGACACACGTGGAACGGGGAGCCCAAACCCAACACGTCACTGCAGAGCTCACAGAAAGCAGCCAGGTTTTCCTGGAGTGAAAGCAGCAGGATTGAGCAACACAATGGCAAATTTACAAGCATTTAACTGCAGAGGTTATTTCCTCAGAATGCCCTCAAACACAAGCAGTGCCTGCAGTTGTCAGAACTGTTTTGCTGACACAGAAATGCATTGTTGGTGCCTAAGACGTGTATGGAACCTCCGTGACAGGAATTTCTTTGAAGGAAAGTGCTCCAAGACATCTGAGAAGAATAGAAGCCAAGCAGTGCTGACTGAAATGCTATTTTCAGTCTTCTACAACTCCACCAGACTAAAATGGTGGAAATTCTATTTTAAAATATATATAATCCCTACATCATAGCAGAACAGGGAATGCTGAGATCTATCAATTATCCATTATAGTTTAGGACATTGCTACCAACCCAAATGCATTATCAAAGGTTATTCTTTAATATTAACTTACCCCTACCTGTACTTATTGTTGTGTGATGTATGCCATACACCTCACAGCTCTGAGAGCTTGGGGGGAAAAAGAATCTGTGTTTTCCTGTTAATTTGTTCGTGGTTCTCTACAATTCAAAGTGCATGTTCTTTGAACAGGATGTGTAAGTGACCATTTCTGCTCCTAAACAGAGTCTCAGGAGCAGCACAGGAACAAAGAGGAATCTCTTTAACTTATTCATCTGAGTTTAAGCTGCAGCTGAGTTCAGCGTGGCAGAAACAGAATCCTGAAAGCCCCAACCATCTTAGGGCACTTGAATCGAGCTCAGTGTGAGCAGGAAATCTGAATCAGGCCCGGGTGAAGAACAGAAAGCTTTTCTAAATAAATCTTCCTATTATTTTGCATACTTAATGTTAATTCCAATAACCATCAGACAAGCTGTCCTACCCAGAAACAGACATGTTGGCCTGGTGTGGGTGAGCTCCTTTGCCCTCCAACCCCACTCTGCCAGAACTTATCCCCCTCCAGCCCAGCCAGGTGTGGCCTCACCTTTCCCCACCCCAGCAGCCCCAGGGGTCAGGTCACACTGTTGAAGTCAAATCTGTGTGGAACAGTTTCTCCCATGAAGCCACAATCCCTTGGGAGCTGACAATTCCTGCTGGTGTTGTGATAATGCTGATTAGAGATTTATTCAGTACTGAGGAAAAGCTGCCTGCAATGGCCCTTCCCTGCTGAAACATGGAAGCACCACACATTAAGCAGGATCTATGAAGACCCTGCCCACCACATTGGCTCCAAATCCTCCAATTTTTAGACAATTTCACCTCTTAAATTCTATTAGGAGAACCATCACTTCATACCTTACAAACAGCAAATTAAAAATTGTTTTCAGTAGTCATGTATTATATACCAAAAAGGAGTCTTCAAGGAATTAACAAAAAAAGAATTTACCTAAAATTTCCCAATTTTTTTTCAAGCTCAAGTTTGGTTTTTTTTTATTATTACAAAGGTGAACTCTCATGATATCTTCAAAATCTATTAATAAATTTCAAGCCAGGCAAAGGAAAGAGATTCATGTTACTATTCATATTTTAAGATATATTATGTGTTAAAATTCATTTGGTCTTTTACTGAAATGCCAGAACATCGAAATGCTGAAATGCTTGCACCTCATTTTTGCTAAAGGTCATGTTGATTTTTCTTGATGAAAAGTTCATACCTTCCCACTTAGCAAAAATGGGAGATACAACAAAACCAAAATATGTTTAATGAGAAACTTCTGATGTACTGAATTCATGTTGTCTCAGACTGAGTAAACTAAAGCAGAAAACAAACAGGTCTTTACAACAGCTGGCAAGGATCTTAACATGCACGAGAACCAGGAAACTCTTGAAGCCTTTACAAATCCATTTGAAAACCCCTCCATCAGTTTCATTTCAGTTTCTTGAAGTCTGGAAGCCTCCAGGGATTTTGGACCCATTAAAAGCCTGTGACAATGCATCAGTTTAGACAGATTTGGAATGAACATAAATTCTTTTTTTTCCCCCATCATTTGTTCTACTCTAAGGTCTCTCTTTAATTTCTGAAGGAGTGATGAACATACATCTATTGAGCCTCAATGTCTGATAGGATATTACCTTTCTTACTTTGCAATGCAAATGCAATAAAGCATTAGGAATGTTCTAGATAAAACTCTTCTAAATACAAGAATGTTTGCTGTATCCGTTATTTTTCTGATAAATTATTTTTGTGAAATTATTACTCCACTTGTGTAATGCAAAGCATGATTATATTAAATTAATTGGAAAAGTATGTTTCGCATTTGCACATTTTCAGTATTTTATTTCCTTCACAAATGTTTGAAAACTGAGGTGCTTTGGGAAACCATTTAAGCACTGGAATACCTCATGAACAGCAGCTCTGTCCATTCACATTCATGAGCAGTTCTTTCAGGAGGACCATTACCAGAATGACTCACCTTCGTTTTAGAAAATCCATTTTAACCTAAGAACAAACTCACTGCTTGGAATTTCAAAACATCCTGGCACAACGGGGTTTTTATGTATTTCAGATTCCAATATGCTGTGTTTCCTCCCTCTCCTCCCACTGCTGCTGTGCTGTAAATCAATTAAATGTTTGTCTCCCAGCACCAGCCCTTCTAACAGGTTTGATCAAGGCAATGGCCACTGCCCTGAGAATGCTTGCTGTCTGCAGGGCCAGGAATAGGGAAAATCTGGAATGTGAAACATCTGCAATGTCAAATATTGGCATCAGCGAGAGCCTGCCCAGCATGGATCCCAGCAGCACAAGCCCTTGGGAGCAGCACAAGTACCTGGCAGGGTCCATCCTGGCACTGCAGCTGTCAGGGGCTTGCAATGGAATTGTTTTTCACCCTCCTTTGTGATCACTCCAGCAGCACAATGCTGGGAGCACCTCATTATGTAAATTGCTATGTTAATGAGCCCCACCTCTCCTGAGCAGCACTCCCAGTCAGGACTGCTCCCACCGGGGTTTTGGGACATTCTGGGACATTCTCTGTTCCACCAGCGGTAACAGCAGCACCGAAGGCTTTGGGCTGTGGTGGGATGTGCTGCTGTTCTCCAGTCCCATGCCCAGGTGTGCCACCCACAGATCCCCTGCTGGGCTTGCCAGTGGCTGGATTTCAATGAGCTGCTCGTTGGAGGTGTGAGGGCTCAAGAGCTGCCGTGATATCCAGTCCATGCCAGGATCTCCAGATCCGGGCTTGTACCCACACCCACCGTCCCAGGCCTTGATCCTACGAGAGACTCTTTTACAACTTCTTTCCCACTTGCAATAATAAGAAAAACCAAGGCCATTACCTTCACTCATTCTCCCCCTGTAATTCAGCTTGGCTGCAATGCCCTTCCCAGTTAATAAAACTGAGACTGGAGATGTGTTATGATTCCAGCCACATCATCTTATTGTCATCTCTTATCTTAGATTTAGATCATAAGCTTTATGAGGCAACGTCTGGGGTTTTGGGCTGATTTTATACAGTGGCTGGTGCACAGGCTTAATTCAAAACTGTAGCTTATAGGAATTGTCACTAGTGATAAAAACAACTGTATTAATGAGCATGCATTATCAATAATATCATTAGTGTTATTCTCTGATAAATGTCATCGTTTCAAAATCAATGTCAGGCAATTATTTTAAAATATATACTGGATGGATTATTTTCTAATAACCCTACAAATGTGTGTCTTGGTCAAACAAAGAGACAAATTTAGCTCCAGCTAAGCATGAAATACTCTGTAATGTTTTCATTATGAGGTTACATATGAGGCTGTTCATTAGACAGACTAAATAAGTAGACGATAAATAAAAATTGAAAGAGAGAAATGTTCAGGGAACCAGGATAAACTCAGCAGAGCTTCTAGTTTTTCTCTGATAACCAGACCTTGCAGCCCTCCTGGGTTCCTACAAGACCACTGCTGCCCTTTGCCAGGGCAGGCCAGGCCCAACATCTGGAGCTGTGCAAGCAGTCCCCAGGTCAGTGGGAGCTCCTGCCTCTTGCCCTCCCTGGCTTTGGGGTCAGGGTCTTCCCCAGCAAACCCAGCTTTGGTTTGTGGCTTTAATGAAAACCACTTCATGGTTAATAATTTATTATTGTTCTCTCTTGGATTATTGATTTAAGTGCAGTTAATTGATGACTAATGACAGGAAAGCTGGACTAAAAAACCTTGTCTCTTTTGTGCTGGCTGCACTCTCTCCCATGGAAGCAAGCTGGGTTTGCCACCTATTTCTTCCAGCTAAGCAACGATCATTTTGAAAGAGCATTACCAGTGTTTCTGGGCTATATATAGACATACACGTGTAGCTGTGCATTAGGCACCATCAGTGAGCTTCTTCCTTCACTTATAATTTCTACCATGAAAGAAAAAGATGAGGATAATATATACAGAGCATTTAAGAGTATTTGTTTCCCCTGAATACACTCATTTTGGTGATATTCATCATCATTAGGCACAAGGTTTGCTTCCTTTCCTTTTTATTTTGGTGAAGAAAGCTTTCTCCCCAGCCGTATTTGCACTTGTACGGATTTGGATCCTCCCACTGGTGGAAGCTGCACTAGCTGGATTCAACGAGTGAATTGAAATTACAGAAATATGTACATAAATATTCATCTCTTTAGGCTGTTTTCACCTCCTTTCCCCTCGGAAAAAGGCTGAGAGCTGTAGTCAGTGGATTAAGGCATGCTGAGCAAGGATGGAAAGGAATCAGGTATCAACTTCCCAGTGACTAAAGCCATTGCAGTGACCTTGTCTTTCAGAGAAAAGGGCTGGGGACACCTTAATGCTTCAATCAGCTGCTTCTTTGTGCCGTCCCAGGGACAGAATGTCTCCTGTGTGAATGAGGTGCATTGCTCTGGTGACGATGGCATTTTGCTTTCTCTGCTTTTACAGGAATTAGGAGCATAGAGAAGCGTCTTCCTAGAAATTAAGCTATCTAACAACTTGGTGTTTGCTGTGTGATTTTTTTTTAAAGGTGTAAAATATCCCTTTTTCCTTAACTAGCAACTCTTCTTTCTGTATCTTGAGGAATAAGAAATATTACAGAGATAATTTTCTCATTGCTCTACCAGACACTTGCAGACTACTCAAAATAAGTAGGATAGAAAACTATTTTCATATTTCTACATGTAAAGAATTTGGGATTAAAGTTACATTTATCGACGCTGAACATGACAGTGTCTCTAGAGGTCATTCTTTCCAGTCAGTGAGAGCACTCTGAATCTAGAAGTTATTAGTGTAAGAAAAAGCCCATTTTTGGCCAGCTCTGCAGTGAGAGCTCTGAAGTGGCGGAGGGGATGAAGTGCAGGCATAGGGCAGCCTTGAGCACCCCGCCACAAAGGACACACTGTCCCAGACTGAGATGCAAGATGTTTTCTATTGCCATCTGTGTAGCCTTTGTCTTCTGTTAAGTGAGCAGTTTTCCTTATCTCTTTCACAACCAATCCTCGCTCAGGGGAGACATCTGCTGATAATGGGCTATTGAGTGTCACTGCGTGACTGATAAGAACTGGAACATCCCACTGGGAGATGCTCCACCCAGAGGGAGGAGCCAAGCACTCCTACCTGGATATAATCTGGGTTTTGGGGACATCAGAGTCAGCCTTCCCGCAGGTTCCCAAGAGGAACAGCTGGGGTTTTCCACTGGACCTTCAGAGGAAGACTACACCCATCTACAGGATCACTGCTCCAACAGAACCACATCTGCCACTGCAGGAGGACTGCAGCCACTCCAATTTGGACTGCTACCAACACCCTGACCAAAGGGGTGTCAGGTTGTATTCTGACTTTGTCTGTGGTTTTTGTTTCTTATTATTGCATGTATTTTTTTCTTTCCCCTTGTATTTCTGACTTGGAGTCTCTCATGGGTTTTCCTTTCAAACCAGAATAAATTCATGTCCTGTTTGTGTAGGAAGAGGGAGAGGCCTCCCTTCCCTTTCCTTTGCAGCATTAAATCCATTTGTTGCAACTGTAGGTTGTCCTTTAGACAAACACCTTCACCTGGACATTAAACCTGCCTTCATGGAATACCCAGTTCCAACAGGAAATTAAAATACAGTGACTGCTGCAGTGTTCTTGGGTGGTTCTCTTTAAAAGTTGCTTTATGTTGGCATAAAATATATCCATGACCTCAGAAAATTTTCTGAGCACTGGCTTGAAAATGCAAATTCCCATTACAAACAACAACAACAAAAAAAATCTTATCTAGTTCTTCTGGAAGTAACATGCAGTGAGATTGAATGACTTCACTAAAGAAAGACAAGAGTCAGGTCACTCCCTTTAGACCCATAATATGTCAGATACACATTTCATTTTGTGCCATCACCTACAATGGTTCACAAGGACACATGACAAGGTAATTTAAGGAATGTGATTGAAAATTTTCATGGAGTAAGGAAGCTCAACATGTTTTTAAAGTACAGGAGGGTTAGATGCATAACACATACCTTGACCTGGATTTCCCCTACAAGCAACTGAACAATTAGAGGACAAAAAAATAACATTAACAGCTATTCACTGTCATTGAAGCCTGGAAATTAAAAGACCTTTGAAAATACAGACAGCTCAGGTGATCTTTCTGTACTGTGCCTCTTTTTTTGGTAGGAGGATATCCATTATTATCCAGCAACATTTTTCTGCCACTGGCTCTATCAGATTACACCCCTTCATCACTTTCTCTTTTCACTTAGCAATGGCTGGGTTTGGGCAAATGTCTGCAATAAAACAGCTCCTCTTTACAGAGCAGAGCAAACACCACATGGTAAATTTACCCCAACCAATCATCTCCCCCTCCAAACGACTTTCATTGCACTTGCTTCTGATAGTAAGTGACAGCTGTGTTTAATGAGCTGGAAGAACAGGTCAATAAAACATATATAGAAATAAATATATATATATATATGCATGTTGCTGAAGTGTCTATTCCATATGTGCAGACACTAAGGCAGCTCATGGTGTTTTACTCTCCTGCAGGATTTTATCATAATGACAGAGCACCACAGGTTCCATCAAGCAAGATTAAAGATTATTTCCTCACACAAAATACTGCCAGTAATTCCTGAGTATTTAAAATGCATTTTTCAGATCTGTAGATTGGTTCAGATGATCAGAGACCACACCAAGGATGTCCTTGCCAGGCTCTGTGGAGTTCATTACTGAAACACGAGTCCCTTGCCTGTTCCAATACTGTTTTCCTGCTACTTCCCAAGGAAGAGTTATCTCTTGGAGTCAGCTGCTCTGCACATTTTACTGAGGCAAATAAACATTTCAAAATTACAAACCGAGAGGGCTGAGAAGCTGCTCAACCCAAATAGTTTTGAGAGCTATTCCTAGGGAGCGCTGTAGCCTTTTCCTACTGTGGAAAACCCAAGGTATTCCTACACAGTTGCTGTTGGTGGCAGAACCCACCACCAAGGATTTGCCTGACAACAGCCAGCACTTCCAAGACCCAACTTCCTCTCTGGATGTTTATTCTCAGATCTTGTATCAGCCCCAGAAATTGAGGCTTCCTTAAATCAATGTACTCAAAAAAACAAAAACAAAAAACAAAAAAAACCCCAACCAACCAAACAAAACAAAAAAACCAACCAACCAAAAAACAAACAAAAAAAAAATAAACCAACCCCCCCCCCCCAAAAAAAACCACCACCAATAAAAGCACAAGGTTACAATTTCAGTGGTCAAAGAGCATTTGAACATCATTAGCCCAATCAAGGATAGTCTCCAAACTGAGAGGATGTGAAATGCTCTCAACCAAGAATAATCCAGGAGCACAGCACAGCTCAGACCAAGAGCTCAGAGTTTCCAATTGCACACTTAGAAAGAATCCTGGCAATAAAGTGCCTAAATAACTAAAGCAGGATAATGATCCTCACAGCAGTGTGGAGGCATCTGGGATTGTGACTTGAAAGAATCAAACTTCTTGGCCCTATTCTTTCATGTTCACACACAGGCCTGAAAAAGCTGAGTCAATCCTTTCAAAAGTGAAGTTAATGAATTAAAGTGTAACAGTGAAGAATTTATTAAGCATTACGGAAAGGATCAGAGCAAATGATCCAAATGCTGTCTCTGTGAAAGTAAAGGGAATGGCTAATTAGCTCTGGCTTTGCACCCTAACACTCAGAACCAACCAGCACACCCTAGGTTTGCTTTCAGAGCAAAACCATGCTGAAATGTTAATAAGAAAATAAAATTTGTCACATGCCTTATGAAATGAGTGAGTCTGTCACCTAACGGAGACCACCATTAGATTCCAAAGCTAGAGGAGAATCTTGGCCCACATTAGGTACAACATAATGCTCCAGATGAAGAATGTGTAGGCTTTTTAATGTCTTCATAGGGTAAGTATTCCCAAAAAAGATCAAAAGGTGCAGGCAGTACATCATCAGACACCTACTCCAACCCTCAGCATTATTAGAGAAATTAAATTAATAATTGCTTACATATGGAGTCAATTCTACCAGAACTGGGGGTTCACCCAAAGCTTGGACACAGGCTGCAACAGGAGAAGCCAGGGGAATGGCCTCCCTTACCAAGCCCAGAGCACAGCGAGACACAACACGACAGCTCTGTTCTCACCCCCACCAGCTCTGCTTCAGACTTACCACAAAAAATTGAAAATTCTTCTTAACCCATTTCTGGAAGAGAGCAAAATCTACCAGAGATGGTTTTGAACGCAATTGTTTGTGAGGAACATGAGGACCCAGACACAGCAGTTTCAAGGGGAAGGAACAGCTCTCATTTACCTTGCAGCCTGTTATGGTCCCAGGCTGCTGAGGCAGAAATTTCTGCACTCCAGCATCTCTGTGGAGCCACTGTGTCAAGAGAGAGTGGTGCTTATTTATTCAGCACTTGGATGGTGAGCAGTGGGGGTGTGGGAGGGAGGCAGATCCCCCTGTCACCCCTGAGCTCCTGAGCTTGCGTCTCCCAACATTGTCTGGCACCCCCAGTACTGATCAGGCACGGGACATTAATAGAGTGGCAAACACAGGTTTAGGTTAATTCCACTATTTTAGGTTAATTCCACTTCTGTTCTGTAAACTGGCCAGGCTAAAGACAGCCTGAACAGCCCTCTTGAATACTGAGAAGCTTCCAGTGAGGTTTTGACAGAAATTGAGCAGATTTCCATCGCTCTCAGAGAAACAGTGGGGAGCTGAGCAATCTGAAAACCAGTTCCTTACCCAGAAAAATGAACTGATTTCCCTCTCTTATGAAATCTCTTCAGGTGGACTACAGACAGTTCATCCAGGTGCACTATGATTTTCTTGTATGTGTTATGTTTAATGTGGAATTTGAGTCTTGAGCTCAGAACTGCTTTTAAGCTGCCACAAGGACTATGTAATGTTGTTTTAACAGATTTTATTTTTTTACATTCCACATCCTAGTAAAAGTCACTTAGATCAATCTGGGGTTCTATTGCCAATGAAAATTTTCAAACTTCACTTAGAACGAAATCAGAAAGTCACATGCTGGTGGCATTTGTTGTTTTACTTGCCACAGCTGTAACTGTGTGTCTCTTAATTTGGTTCTACAGTACTTGAAAAGGCTCAGTGCTGAATAGTTACAATTTCAACTTATATCTCAGCAAAAGTCAGACCAGGGACTCCCTATTTGTAATGCCATGTAGCACTACACAGAATTTTCAAGTGTTATCTTGAGCCACTTCTCCAGCAGGAATGCAATTTAACCACAATTATGGCTCTGGTTTCTGGTCTCAGCTCTGACCAAGGTACTTTGATGCTGTGTAAAGTTCTTCTACCAAATACCTGAACTCTGTAGGAGCCAGGACCTCCTTCTTGGTGTCCTTCATGGCTATAAAATCTATTCAGTTTAATACTCTTTTGCAGAATTTGGTGCATCCCATGGCACCACTATATTATATAATATTTGTGATATTGGGATGATAACAGAACTTCCAGACAGCAAGCATTTTTAATTATCTAAATTATTTTTATTTTTTACAATCAGTTAGTAATTCTTAGTAAATTGCAAAACTGGGGTTTATCATGCTAAAGGATGAAGTGAAAGTATTTGATACAGAATATTAAAGTACCAAATAAAGCTAACTAGCCAGTTTTCATGAAATAGCAGGGAGGATTATGAAGTAAAGAGCAGCTAAAGTCCTATTCAGGCCTTATTAATGCAAGGAATTTTCTCAATAACATTCTGAATTGCAAGCTCAAGCCTTGATAGCTCAGTCAATATTCATAACCTGAACATCATTCACAAAGCTGTAAAAATCAAAAGTGGGCAAAACCCAGAGTTTTTTAGTGGATATAGACATATAAATCAGTGGTTGCTGTGTTATTCAGCCAGGCAATGTTTTCCCTGAAAAGAATGACAAAGAATGCTTTGCCTTTCTCTTTCAGAACAAAGAGAGCAACAGCTAAAAATTAAAACCTCATTTATTGCAGCACTGTAGAAATTATTTTAAATAATCCACATACCAACAAAACTGTGTGATTTAAGAGTAGAATTTCATAACATATTCAGTTTATTCAAAGTAAGGAAAGTAAAAATATTATATTGTAGCCCCATTTTGCCAATGGACCTCAGTTCTGCAGCATGAAATCTGAACACTGGTGTAGCCAGAGGGGTGTACTTGAACAAGCATTTAACTGCTTTCCTCAGTGACTTGTAATGTATGGCTATCACAGACAGAATAAAATCTGCCTGATTAAGAAAACTCTGGAGGGAATCTCAAAATTAGTCTCTTAATGACTCTTATAATTTTAAAAATGAAATTTAAAAGTTAAAGAAATTATAAAAAATGAACCACCTTACAATGTGTTCTTTTATTGGGTCTTTGATTAAATGAAATCTGAGAAGGGATGACCCATGAATAATTGTCAGTTCATTTTAAAACCTCTGCTCTTTCCATCTTGCTATTCAGTCTCCCTGAACTTCCAAAACGTTTAATTAAAAAAAATGATTGGAGCAAATCTTTAAAATTGCTCTATAGACCTTGAATGCTGAAACAGAGTTAGTTACCCGGCTACCTTATTCCACTAGCAAAAGAGTAGAAAAATAACCACTCAAATATTTCTATTTTCTTTCAAATAAAGCCCTCTCTGCTAGGGATAAGCACCATCCTCTGCTGGAGCCAGCTGCAGTTCTGCTTGGCAGTGAGCAAATTCTGATTGCCACGAATGCATTTGTTGTACCAAAACATTTGCTGAGTTAGTTTTACCCATTTCTCTACTTTGCCAGAGTGAACAGAATTGGTTTCATCACTGCTCAGGGTGTGACAAGGTGGTGACAAGGCAGGGTTTTCTTGGACTGGGATTTAGAGGTGTTTCCAACCTAAATGTTTCCATGATCAGCCAGAAACTGTCTCACGCTACACTCGGTGTTCACTGACAGCAAGAAAAATGGTTTCCCACGTTGTGTGCCCTGGGATCCGTCCAGCAAGGGACTGCTGGAGGATTCCTGTCCTTGCTCAGCCCATGGCACCAGGCACAAGGCTCAGAGCTCATTTCCCAGAAACATTTCCGACTACCCCGACTCTGAGAGTGCCTTTCTGCAACACGAGTGCAAAGACACAATGCTGGCTGAGGAAGATGGTGTTGCTACTCTAATAGCACATGGATAATTATCTCTAGTTCTTATTATTTCCCATTTTAGGGAATCGGGACTTAACATTTGACTTAAGAGCTCTGGAATTCAGTGGCTATAGAGAATGAGAAATGCCAGGTTACCAGGACAGCTGAAGCTCTAGATCATACTGTGCTAAATTGCTTGGGCATGTCCCTAAGTGCATGAATTGCACATTAAAATCAACTGCTTTTATAAAATACCTTAAAAAACCCAAATTGTGCAATCTTCCCACAGCTTGAGGATGGCCAGTTCTAATCAATATCACTGCAGAGCCCAGGCTGGATTGTTTATTTAAATATTCCAACTATTTCACTTTCAGATAGCAGTACATGGCAGTTTTGCTTTTTTTTCTTTGTTTACCACTTCTCTTTCCGATTCAGGGTTTTAAAACCAGTAAAACTGAATACATTATCTACACTGGAGAACCTCTTTTGTTATCTCCCTCTCTCCCCACTCTGAGAGAATGTTAATTCTGCTGCCAGGTCAGCTCTGGTGGTCTGATACCAACTCCCCAATCTCTTCTATCTCCTGATAATAGTTTTTTAAACAATAGAGATAAAACCAATAGTAACATGTTTTTGTAAGTGCCCAGAAAAAAAAAAAAGCCCATATTTAAATTGCTGCACTGCCTTGAAAGTTCAAGGAAGCAGAAAGAAGATGATTATGCTCCTTTATTTTCAGATTTTGATATCCTGGCAGGCACACTCTGACACTGCAAACATGCTCTGCCTTATAATGCTACACTTAGTGATGAAATTTAAGGACATTTTTTAAGTTATAGAAGGAGATTTATTGACAAGAAACTCAAAACACTTTCTTTGTAGACTTTATTGCTAAGTTTAATTAATGTTTCCTTCAACCTTGATCTCGATATCTGTCCCTTGGGAAGAGGATGAGGGGAAATCATTCAGAAAAAAAAAGTCTACAGCTCTGAAAAATAAACTTTTAATTAAGTCCAAGAAAACCCAACCAATCACAAAATCTAAACTCAAGACAGAGATAAAATGGAGTAATTTGCATTTTCTCCAGTAACTTCAAACTATCTGCAATCAATGCACAGGGTGTCCTAATCCCAAATTTCTTCAAACGAGGCAAAAGTGCTCAGCGCTAAACCCAACAGTGAATTTCAACTAGCACCTAAAGATCTGTTCTGTGAGAGCTAGATTCCAAAGGTGAGTTCTTGTGAGAGCTAGATTCCAAATCTAGTTCTCCTCCATCACTCCACACACGGATGGAAGCGCTTTCAGCTTTAGATGCTCAGGAATCTTTCAGTTAGACCTCAGTGAGATGACAGAAATTCTAAGGAGGGCCACGCTCAGTGTCTGCACATCTCGGTGGCACAGGGCAGCAGGAGGTGCCAAGGCAGCAGTGCCAGGGCAGGGCTAACATTTACTGATAATTCCTTGTTATTTGCAGCCTCAGACCTCCCTCACATTTCAGTGTCCTGACATTTAACTGACCTTGCCAGATTTCTCTTGCATGAATTTGTCCAGTCTCATTTTTAATCTATGTAAACTTTATCAACCATAAAATCTGACAGGAAGAAATTCCATGGCTTAATTAGAGGTTGTGTTAATCAGCAGCTCCCTTTGTTTTGAAGCCACTGCAGCAGCAGCAGCTTCCTTTGGGGTGTCCTAACCCTTGCAAGGGAAGAGACAATGAACTCTCACGGTCTATTACTGCTCACACTTCCACTCAGGTGTTGCAGATCTTTGTCAGAAACTCCCTCAGTCAGCCTTTTCTAGGCTGGAGAGGTTTTTTTGTGATTCCCTCAAGTAGAAGCTCACACATCACAATGTTCACACAATGAATGGCTGTGGGAGTATTTGCCATCCTCATGTAGACTCCACACACATTTAACTAAATTCAGCTTGAGGAGTAAAATTAAGCCTGAGGTTGAAAAGCCCTTGAGAGAACCCGGTGTGGTTAAGGGGTGCCAGCACACATTTAGGCAGGGCAGGTTGTGCTCAGCAAACCTCCCGGAGCCCTTTGAGGATATTACTGCAGTGACAGGTCAGAGAAATCCTGTGCTCATCCTGCAGGCAGTTTCCCCAAAAGCATTTGGGAAAAATCTGCATCAGAGATGAAGGGCCAGGAATCCCAGGCTAGAGGTAAAAACAGGGCACAGGATCCAGGAGCAGCAGGGAAGGAGCAGGAATTTCACTGTGCGTTTGCACAGCCTGGTCCCTCTCCAGGTGTGGCTCCCAGCCCTCCCTGGAACTCAGCATTTGTGGGGCAGCACGGACCTCAGGCACTGCAGAATCAGCAGAGAACAGCCTTTACAGGAAACTGCTGATTAATTTTATCTGATGGAAATTAGAGGAGCAAGGAGCAGGGTGAGCAAACTGTAATTACTGTGGCGAAGCAAGCTCAAGGTACCTTCCTGAGTGGGGCTCAGCAAGGACACGAATAATGCATTTCTACCACTTCTGTAAGTCATTAAATATGTGTCAAAAACATGTTTCAAGAATTTATCCACCCATTTCCAGTAGCCAGGTCTGAGTTCATGGCATGGCACTACTTTAGATGTTGATTTGATAAACATTTCCTCTAAATGGCCTCAAAGCAGCCAGCAAAAATACTAAAAATACATCAGATTATTTTTTTCTAGTGTATTTTTATTGCTATCACCAGAATGTGTGAGAAATACATGTATTTTTCTCACACACTCTGGCATCCTAATATGAAGATATCAAGGAAACCTTAGTTTTTTGTCTTTTTTGCACAAATGAGGAGAATCTAGCAGAATGACTTTGTTTATGGAACAGTCTGGGATTTTTGTTATGGCAAGATTGTGGCATATTACAGAAATATATGAGGTCTTAATGTACCATCCTCAAAGCACTTGGATACTGATAGGCAGCAATGGAGAGATAATTACAACTTTTAGGAGAAGGAACAAAGAAATATTCCCCTACTGAGCAGTATAAATTCAAGGCTAATAAGTAGTTATTAGTATCACACAAGTAGAACTGTGTAAATTATGCAGAAAAAGTATTTACAGATCCATTTCAGTTTCCAAGTGAATTACTTTCAGCCATGTGCTGGATGCTCAGTTTCATAAAAAATTAAAGCTGTTGTGTTTTGCTACAGGAACATAGCTCGTGAAGAGGAAGTTTTTAAGTTTCATTAGACAGTGATGTTATTGAAAACAGGTTTTGAATCTTCACCAAATATATTCATGTAGGTGCTTGTGTGCCCAACCAATTAAGGTCTGGGAAGTCCATGCAGCACAGCATTGTAAATCATTCATTGCAAGAATCAAGCTCAAAGTTCCAATCTGTACAATAAAGTTTACAGAAAACATTTCTCAGAAACATCTGAATAATTAATACACAACTGAGAGAATCTCAAGCCATTCTGCAAGTGGAAAAAAATTATTTCCTATGAATTATTCATTTAGCTCTGCATACAACTCTTTTCCTTAACCCTGGAGGATTTACTCTTTTTAGGTGCTTATCTGCCACAGTGGCTCTGCTACACTGAAGCTTAAGTGATGCTGTGCTTGTGACTCTAGACTGGCTCCTGGGGTAGCTGCACCACAGCAGCCAAGCACTCAAAAGCACAAGAGCAGAGTGGAGGAGGCAGATGTTTGGGCTATTCTGTTCCACTAAAGCGACCTGGCTGCCATTAGTTGGGAGGAGAAGATGAGCTGCACCTCCACCCTCCTGCTGGAAAGGTGTTGGGTCTGAGACTCGCTCCGAGGTGAGAGTTCATTTTGCAGCACCAAGGACCTTGTGATTTGCCCTTCAGAGCACTTCTCTGTGGGGTGGGAATAAACATTGCAAACCTTCTGGGAATCTCATGTTCATCACTCTCTACTTTTTTTTAAGTTTCCTTGGCAGCAAAGGAATCCTACCCTGTAATACCTGTTGTTCCTTATTAACACAGATCAGCATTCCCCAGTTTTAAAACAAAAAAAATCCCAGATGACACAATAAAATTTGTTCAGTGGTGCAGCAGAAACCAATTACAGCCCAGAAACATGGAGATTGAAAAGCAACAACTTGTGACTATTTGTTCTGGCTGTTTTCAGAACACAACTGAAGTGTACTGGCATGTTCCAATTGTGGCTCTTTTTTCCATAGCCCACCTTTCCCCTCCTTCCCTTTGCTTTAAATGAATGGCTGCTTTATCATCAGATGGAGATACAACTCTCTCCAGAAAGCCAGGGAAGAAAGAGATACTGGAATTTCTGCTGAATGCAGAGAAGTAACAAAACAATGGTATAAAAGCATCCGTGAAGTGCATACATCAAAGTCAAAGGAAATCTTTGTATTCTGCTGGTAATGCTTACAAGGTAAAGTGGCATGCAGATTTCTTATTTAATAAATTCCCACAGAAAATTAGTTTTTCACAGTGGGAAGAATTTCAAGGCTTGCTGCGATGAACAGGCAGGATCTAATCACTGCTCAGGCTTTGTAGATACACCAGGGTTTGCAGATATTTCAATGATCCAATTATTCTGTTGAGGCACAATCACCTTACCTGCATACTAATCAAGTCATATGCCAACATGAAACAACTCTGCCTTTTCTGGAAGCTCTAGATATGTACAGCTCCCTGGTTGACCTTCTGCCAATTACATTCATTTCAATTCTATTAGCTCATCTTTTGCCCAAAGGTGACATATGCACAAATCTATAGGGAAAATTGCCTGAATCAACTTTGCACTGCAGAGGATGCAGGATGGTTGCTCAGCAATGTGAATAGGAGGCATTAGACTCTAAAGCTGGATGCAATTGGACACTAAATAGCAATGAATTTTTCACTCATGAAACCTCTTCAGAAACTCTACAGTTACATTCCATAAAAACGATAGGATTCTGGTTATTAGAGGAAACAAAATCAATTACTCAGTGTTATACCCTGTGAATACCAGTTCAGAATGAGGATGAACAGAGCTCTGCTCATTTCTGCTGGCTCAGTATTTAGAGTCACTGTTAGGGCTCCCTTTTGGGGGGCTTCCTTCCCACCTGATGTTCTATTCTAATTCTTGGTGACTGTGGATTGAGACATTGGTAAACTGACTGAATTTGTCGCCAGTAGAATATTGGAGCATAGCAAGCAGAGATATTTTTAATATTACATTTTCCAGCTATGTTTTGTTACAAAATGCTTGTTATCTAGGTTTTCTAATACCAGCCTTCTCCTCAAAATAACAATGGAATTATTTTAAATATTTATTGATATCTATTCCAGAGAGTCATATCAATTTCTAAAAGTCACCAACATTTTGTCAGAACATTTCTGATGCTCATAAACTCAGGAAAGAAAGCAAAAGCCACAGCATTTTTCAGGCCTAGCAGCAGTGGCACTAGCTGTTCTTTGGTTTATAGACAGCTGCAATGGTTTTTACAGCAAGTGCCTGCTCTGTCAGGAAATCTGTGCCCTTATGCAGTGCTGCACAGTGAAAGGAGAATTCCAGAGGGCTTGCAGAGGATCCAAAGGTCAAACCATAAACCATCCATGGTGTCAAACCATTAACCCTGGAGCTCATCATCCTCCATGGGACAGCAGCAGCAGAGATGCTGGGGGCAAACCCCCAGCCAAGTGTGAAATACTGCCCGTGATTAACAGGACTGATCACTGAGCCTTTCGAGAAAACCCTCTGCTTTCCCTTCCCTGCCTCTTTTCAGGTGTCATTAGCATTTTAGCCTGCCCTGAAGACAAGGCCAGGTGGACAGGCCAGCGTGTGACACTGGTGACTCTCAAAGCTCCATGGCAAGAACTGCTCCCATTCCCCTGCCCTGCCACCTTGAATGTGGAGGAATTCACCTTTTTTTTTTTTTTAATTCCCCTGTGCAGCCTCACCTGCAGCACCAGGCCAGGCAGCAGCTGTAATTACTGCATCAGGAGTTGGTTTAAATACTCCAAGGCGCTCTTGAGGAGAACTCAGCTCCATTAAATGAGAGGGATAAAAGGCAGATGGTTTTCTGTTTTCCTTCTATTTCATTTTTCATACAAGAAGCTTGTTCAAGGTAGTAAGGGAAAATACCTCCTCAAGAACAATACTGAGGTGAATTTCTATTGCTTTTTTGTCCTGTAAGCTTCTTACAAGGAAAAAAAAAAAAAGAATCAAATAGATTCTCTAGAATAATTGACTTTGTAGAATAATAATACAGAAGGAACACAGGAGGAGGACAGATGGATAAGATGCACATACTCCTAACAAAAGGATGCATTGTTTATATATTTTTCAAGGCCATTTGTAACACGTGAGTGTCCCCAGGAAAAGCTTTTGAAAATAGAATGGAAAGCGCTCACAACTGAGGAAAAATGCTCAAGTACTGCATATTTTACAATCATAAATGTCTTTTCTGAAAAGAAAAAAGTCTGAAAAAAACCCTTTTTTACTTTTTGCAGCTGCAGATAATTGCTTAATTAAACAAATAAAAGCAGGTATAGGTCTGCATCTCCCCACAGAACTGACAGGACAGCAAGGAAATCCAGTAATTACAGAACTCAAGCAATTCCCAAATTTATACCCATTATTAAAGAAATAGAAAAATTTGTCTCTCTCCTGTGTAGATTTCCCTGATAAATCCCAACAGTTGTAGCTGTGCTGGCTCTGATCTGAAGACCAGCTGAATTCAGCTCATTGTGAAAGTATCAGACCTCTGTCAGAATTATCTATGCAAATCTGGGTGACAAGAGGCTGAGAGAAGGCAGTCACTTTTATACATTTTGTCACTTTGTCTGAACGACCTCTTCTTTAAAATATCCACTTAACCCTACATCCTGCTATTTTATACAACAGCTTTTCTTTTGATGGTGGTAAAATATCTATCCACCTGCTGCACCCAAAACTATATTATTGTGAACACGTCTCTTCTTCTGCTAAGCCTCCATTTATATTCCTAAGCAGAATAGAGATTGCCAGGTGATCCTGCAAACAATTCAAATTTAAGCGAATTTCCTAAAGATATTTCATTGGTATTAAAACAGGGCACCTCGTAGATTTTCAAAGTGGACTTGTTCTTTGCTGTGTAAGGGAATCCACAATGGAACCCAGTTCTGCAGAGACCCCTGATGAACTGAGCAAGCGAGGAGGGGCAGAGAGCCACGACCTCGTGTGAGCCTCTGCCAGGATCTGCTCATCAAAGGCAGCCCTGAGATCAGCTACAGCTACAACCAGATATGCATTTCTGCTGGGATGCTTCCCAGGGAATAATGCAGAATAATGAAGCATTCAGAAGCTGGAGTGGGTCTGTGGAGCTCAGAGTGTCCCTAGGTCGGGTTTGGGAGAGAGGAACAAGCCCTGGCAGAGCTACACAGCATGGCCCAGGGATGGGCTGGCACGCTGTGTCCTCACAGGCATCAGGGCTGGGGGTGCTGTGGAGAGCTCAGCTGGTGCAATCAACTCCAAAGGGAAGAATGTGGGGAAGGAGAACAATTCTATTGTATTTTTAGATCTATATTTATATACATGATGCCTTGGTGTTCAGAGTTATACACTAAAGCAGGGTCTGAAAATATAAAAGCTAAGAACTTCAGGAATCACACACACACATTCCAATACAACACATATAATTCTATAATTCATTCTTCTAGAAGCATCTCAACAGCAGTATTTTTCCTGCCCTCTACACAGCAATATTGCCTGGCCATGATTTTCAGGTGGAGTAGCCATGGAAGTGCAGTCTGCAGTGAGGATGCAGAGTTCAACAAGCAGCCCCTTCCTGCTCACAGGGTGCTTCTCTCTTGGCTCTAGGTTTAGAGAAGTGAGAGAAGCTTTAAGGATTAAATTATTCCCCAAAGATTTCACTGGGCTTTTTATGGTAGTTAAAAATAACTTTAAAATTGAGAACACTGAAGCAAAAATTCTGTGGTGAATTTTAAATTGAATTTTAACTAGCTATGGATTATTGAAACATTTACTGAATAAAACACTGATCCTTGAATATGTAGAGTTTATTTTTTGTTCACTTAACTTGCTGTATAGTAAGAGGCAATATAACTAAAAGATAAATAAATACTTTAGTTGCTCATATTTATTAGTGTATTCCTTCCACAAGGTCCTACTTGGTGTTCAACTTCTTGCCCTTTGTAAATTCATGAACATTTACAACACACATCAAACACAGATGTCTAAATATTTTCTGTTATGAGGCTGAGTTCAGTGGCTTGGGGGAAAGAGGCCTTCAGTTCCTTCCCCATCCAGCACTGCAAAGCAGAAAAATGCTAATCAATAATATTATATTAATATTATTCATAACAATAATTATAATACTGGCTTATATTTATATAACAGAGCTCCTAATATGCAGATTATATTAGGACAAGCTAACTTGTCTCTGATTTAAAAGAGTTTATGAAAGGATGGGGGGAGAAAGGTGAAGTTTGTTTTTTTTTTTTAAAGCAGGGCTGTAAAGGAGCTTCCAGCCTTCAGCACAGAAATTGGTTTCTGGCTGAAGTATACCAAATTCTAGCACACAGGGATGGCTTAGGTTTTAAAGCCCTGTGAGTTCCTCAGCCCCCAGAAGAAGCACAGAGGAGCACGGTGGGAATGCAGGGGATCCAGCAGAGCCTACAGAGGGTGGCTCAGACAGAGCCCTGGAAATGCAGAGAGCTGCAATTCCCTCTCCTCTGCTCCTGAACTGCTTCCACTGGGAAGCTCCTGCATTATCTGGGAGCTCACTGTGTCTGTAGACACAGTGAGATGGAGCTTCCAGGAGCAGGCAGCACCCAGCAGCACCAATCCCAAAATGAGAACTCTGCTCCTCCAGGGCTCCAACAAACACCGTGTGCATCAAGCACCAAGGCCTGACAGCACGGCCCTTCCCTCAGGGTGGGAATTAGAAAAACAGAAACTTCCACAGACACAAAAAGATTTCATCTGCAACCTTAGAAGAAGCTTAGATTCATGTAAAAATAAAATACACAGATACTAGGCAGAAAAGTAATAAATTTATGTTTCTATAGTTGTAAGTAAGAATATGCCTTAAGTAAGTGAGAAGCTGCATTGATAAGATGGTGAAGGGTTTCTGATGTAGGGGTGTGGTTGTATAGAGTAACCTGAGGGTTCAGAAGTTATAATAGAAGCATTTGTGTATGTGTGATAGCAGCTCACTGGATAAAAGTGTCTGCAGAGCAGCAAAATTAAGTAAAGGTGATAAATTAAAAAATCAAAATAACCATTATAGCAACTGTCCATTAAACTAGAAAATTATATATTATGCCTACTTTGAGCTTTGGCCAACTGCTTGCTCTCGTAGATCTCACGGCCACTGAGACTGATGTTAAGATGAGCAATTATTCATTCTTAGCCCAAAATTATTCCCATCTCTTCATTAATAGCAGCAATAAGGATACCTCAGAAGGCAGAATTTATCCCCCACCCCAAACCAGCCTTTAAACAGCAGCTGAAAAAGCATGCTGGGTTCTCTAGCCTGGACTAGTTCTGCTGCTCCCCTGTATGGAACCCATTTTATGTGTAGTAGAACTTCATTCTAGAATTTCCCCACAAGTTTAAAAAAATATTTATGTATTCCTTTTCAGAAGCAATATTGGGGCTAATATTTGGTTAATGTATCTTCCTTTCTTTATTTATGCATATGTCCACCCCCTCAGTCACCCAGAAGTTCTATTACATTGTGAATGATATAGATCTTAAGAACCTACTGCTTAACTTCCTTTTTCTTATTTTTTTAAGTGAAATTTCTATTTCTGCCAAGAGCTGCCTGATGCTAATATTGTCAGTCCATACATGATGTGAATATTGGCATTCATTTTCCATGCTGTCACCCCAGCACCAGGCACTGTTTTAGTGCCGTGATATGGTGACTAACACTTTAAACCCTGGAGAAATAAAGATAAGCAGTGGGAAATACAATCCTAGCAGGGATTCACAAGTGAACTTTCTCGATGAAAAGAAACACAATAACTTTACAAATGTTTTCATTATAATAATCCAAATCCTTATGAGTCACACTAGAGGAAACTTACCACAGATTCCTCTGAAATATTTACGACTCTTATCATTTTTTGACCAAAAAAATGGAACCATGTTCTGAATTACCAACTTGCCTGGCTGTTACCAGGGAAATTTGCAAGGAGGGGGGAAAAAACCAACTGACAACTCTTTGGCTTGTTTAACTATTCAGATTTAACTATAGCGATTCCCTCCCAGCATTATGCATGCAGCATTTCCACTAAGAGGCTGGCTGATTTCTGCTCTCTTTTCCACTCTTTTATGAGCAGCTTCCTCAGTCTAATTAAAGCAGAGAACCCAGCTGTCTTCCCCTCTGCTTCAGAGAGCTAAGGGAAGAACTCCAGGAAAATCACTCTTCAGGGACTCCACAGGGATAGCCAGGATCTAAGAAGTGGGAATTGAAATCTCAAGCCCCAGATTTCTGGGCTAAAAGGGAGCTACATTTGCAAGTTCTGTTAGGACCTGCTCCAAGCCCTGTGTTTTGGCACAGCCACAGGCATGAGAGCAGAGTATTTAAAGGGAAGGGAGTGAAAATATTGCATTTCCCACCTGAGCTGACCCACAGCAGCAGGCACGGCCTGATGAGAGTGGGGTGGGATGGGGCAGCTCCTTACAGCTGGTGCAGAACGTGGCTCAGACTCGGAGGGATCCTCCAAGGGCTTTTGCTCTTTGTGCCCCCCTTTGCTCCTGCCAGAGGGGTCCCAGGGTTAATCAGGATGATTAAGAACTGTGACACTTTCTAGGAAGGGACAGGGGGTGGCCACAAACCCACTCACAGCTCAGGGATGACACCTGAACCCAGGTTTGCCCTGAGAACACGCAGCAGCAGGAGCAGGAATACAATCATCAGGCCTTTGTGGAACAGACCGAAATGCATTTCAAAACTTCACTTCAACAGAGACAAGTTCTATTTCACACCTTTGACAGACTGGCTTCATCAGACACTTTTCTCCCCCAGGAAAGCTGGAGCATGCTGTCTGTCTCTGGGAAATACCACAATCCTGTTGCCTGCGTCTTTCCCTGTGGCTGCCCATGTGAAAGACAAGCACCTGCCCAGCTGAGCTGGGAAAGCCCAGCAGAAGGGGAGCTGTGGGCTGGCACCAGCATCAGCCAGCAAGCCCTGCACATCCCAGGAGGGATGGATTGTCCCTGCAGCCTCCTGTCCCCTCAAGGACAGAGCTCAGGAGCAGAAGGGGACAGGGCTGGATGAGCCATGTCCCACTGCAGTGCCCAAGCCTCTCCACGGGGACAAGGCTCTGCCATCACTGCAGGATGAGGGAACCCAAGGCAGGCAGCACCAGCGAACTCCTGGCTTGTCTAAAACTGGGATTTTGCTGCCCTCATCAGTTTACAGCCCTTGAAATTACCTGGCTTGCTTGTGCCTGGAGCTAACCCTCAAGATGAGCTTCCCCTAAGGTGTTGTAGCTCATTAAAAACTGCACTGAACAGTTGGCTGTGGATCTGGGAGAGGTGGCCTTGCTGCATGATTGAGAAAAGTAAAATAAACTACTGGAAACTGTACAGTCACTAATGAATCTCCTTTGAAAAGTCAGAGGTTAAACACAAATGTCAACAACAGGATTGCAAGCTGTCCTCAGTTTCATCAGTGAAATGGTCACTGCAGGCTACAGACTCCAAAGATAAATATTTAGAATAAAAATAGAAAGGTCAGCCCAGAGAGATGCAGACTTTGCAAAGCCAATTAAATAAAACCCTCAGGATAGATTGTATAGTGATGATATCCCAGTGCAGTCCTGTATTAAATCAGATCAATACAGGAATGCGCTTAAAACTGATTTTTGAGAGCTCCAAGCAATACACAATAGGGTAAATTGCCTCTGAACACAGTGGAAAGCAGATACTTCAAGTGAGCATGACAGAACAATGATCTGAATTTTACAGTGTTAAAAACTCCCTGTCCTGGCAAGCAGCAATATATTTGTATGAAAATTAACAGTGTTCCCTCACTGGCACAGGGAAGTTGATACAAGAGGTCAAAATCAGTTAATTACTGAAAAGATGTGTTCATGGATATGCCAGGGCTCAAAGAGATGTTTAGTTCTCACACTGGCATGCAGGAGCTGGATTATTCTCAGACAAAGCCCAGCAGATGATCGATTCCTCACAGACTATTCTTTTAAATACATTGGGTGCAAAATAGACCAAAACAAGCTTCATAGCTTGGATTTTTCTTGGAAATGAGCTAGCCTAGTTAGGGAACTGCTTAAAAGCAGATTGTGTCTGGTGTGAAGGGGTGATGCCAACGAGCTGCATACGTGTGACACAAGGATGTGTCATGTGCAGGGGAAATCTCCTCCATCCCATCAGAAATTCCATTAAATGAGGGATCATAAATATCTGCTGCTTTTAACCATGTGCATAGCACAAAGAATTATTCCCCACTGCACCTCTCAGCTTCTGAGACCTTCAAAGTTGGAATATTCCAGAGCAAGCTGAACTTCCACCCTCAACCACACTGCCTGCTCTGGATCAACAGGATTTCAATGAAAAGTCCTTCCCTAATCCCCCTCTTTGAAAGGAAAATATCTATGCATTTAAAACATCATCTGCCTCGTTCCTTCACTCCTCAGAAGAGCTTATCTGCAGTCCTAGACAAGTGAGAACATTCAAAGTTATGTGTGAAAAGCAAATGGGGAAAAGAAGAGTGATAATTTTGACAGTGGTCAATATGTTCAAAAGTTTGAATGAAAATCTGAATGGTGTAAAGATAAAACACACCCTAATTATGTAGTAAGCCAAAATAGTTTTCATAGTGCTTTGATCTATTTAATATTTTACAGTCATAATTTAAAAGTGCCTACTAATGCATTTCACTGAGATGTGCTATGATCACTTAGGTAATAAAGCTGCTTATTCTCATTTATAAAGCTGAAACAATTTGTTTTCCTTATTTTAAGGCAGAAGAATACAAAATTTGCAATAATTTTAATGAAAAAGTATGATTTGATTAAAAAACCAAACAGTTCTAAAAGAAAATGTACAATTAAAACCCTCTGTATTTGTTTACAGAGTAGGATTCAAGTCACTGAACTGAAAACCCAACTAATTTTGGTCTTAGATACAAAAAGAAGTTTCTAAAGTGTAAATGAAAAAGGAAGTCCATAGACCAGCTCATGTACATGGTCAGCTTCTGTTATGTCTTTGAAAAGCCTCAGCTTCAAGATCTGCTTAGTTACTCATTAATTCCAATTTTGAATTATTAAACGTGTTTTCACTTTTCACAGATTTCCTCTACTCTACCCACCTTGCTTTTTTGTGAGAACTGAGGGAAGAACTGAGCTTGGCATTTGGATGAGCTTCCATTGCCAGCTCAGGGGAAGCATGGATCAGCCATACACCAATTTATGGAATCTAAAAACTCTACTAAAATACACACAGAAAGTCACAGTGACTTGAACGATCACTTTATTCTTCCACGGGGAAATCCCACAGAGACTTGAGTAGAAAAACCCAACAATTGTGTTTGAGAAAGAGAGCTGAAGCAGGAGAGGGGTTTTCCAAGGTGGATAAGAAGAGCTTTTCTTCATTAGTAGTATAGAAAAAAAGTGGACAACCTAAAAATAGCCTGAAAGGCTGCCACAGAAATTTTTCACCACTCTATTTGTGGTGGAGAAAAAAGAAAAAAAAAAAAGAAATCTCAATTTTTGACTACTTGGGAAGATTTTCCAAGACAAAATACTTTTGTGCCCTCATCCAGCACCTCCCAGGTGCCAAGGAAATTGTAAACAAGACTAATAATGAGGGGGAAATCACTTCAGTGCAAAGTGGTATTCTGGAGGAAAAGGACTTCTGGAGTTCTTATTTCTTATTTCTTCCCCCAAGCAACAGCTCATTCTTACCTGGGCCATGATCTGCATGGAAAGCTGTGATTGCAGCACTGATAAAACATCTGAAACAAGTCATTAAAACACCTCACACACAAATTTCTTATTCTCCAAGTGAAATAGAGAATGTTGGAGAATGACGACAATGAAGAGAAGGAGACTCATTTTTAAAGAAATTCTTTCCATGTCATTCCCTGCCAGTGCCATCATTAACCTGGGCATGTTGGTATTTGCTTTTGTGAACTGCCTGACCTTTACCCTGCCAGTGCCTTTGTCCCCAGGCTGCCAGAGCCTCTGTGCCCTCAGAAATGCCACCCAAAGTGCCATCAAATTCCAGGCCCTCTCTTGTGTGTGCAGCAGCTGGCAGCCCTACAAGCACACAAGGATTTTTTTTCTCCCAAGAAGACAAACACCAGCAAATTGAATTACTGTGCTAACAGGAGCAAATAAAATTTATTTAGAAAAAGAATGCATAGAGAGATTATCTAATTAAAATTATTCAGACTTGCTTTGCATTGCCAGTGTTTTGAAGAAGGATAGCAGGTAGTACAGTATCTAGTCCCTGTGAATTTATTAGTGTTGAGCTTTAACCCTACAACTGTCAGCTCTGATTGGAAAAATTATGTTCAAGGTTTTGTAGCAAGAAGTGATTAAGTGCATTTACAAAGTGAGAACATCCGTTCCCAAGCTGCCTAACATCAATTAAAGGAGGCCAAATTAAATCGATGTTCTAATTCTACAAAATTAATGGTAACTTTTTTTTAATAGATGTAACAACATTTCCCTGAGGTCCTGTAATAAATTCTTATCACAGCAACTCATGTAGAAAGTAAATGGTTACCTATCCATGAAAATGCCATGTTTAAAACCAGTTATGGGAATGATGACAATGAGGTTCCTAATGGTTCCAGTGTTCTTCCAGGCATTTTATACTTGATTTAATGTTTGAGAGTTCTTTACTTTTAAACATGACGAAAGCATGAAGGAAAAAACATTCTTGTTTATTATGGAAGTATTAAATTTTTTTGCATTAGTTCATTTTAAATAGAGCATTCCCCTAAACTCATGGGATCAGGAGATAATTAAGGTTACTTGTAATTACTTTTAATCAAAATGCAATCATATGTCTTCAGTTTACATCATTCTGTAAAAGGCAAGAGGGATTTTTAAATTTGTTTTGGGGAGTGGTTTATTTGTTTGCTTTTGGTTTTAAGTGTTGGGTGACATAAACCAAACACTTCAATTTTCCATATCATCATTCCTGCTCAGGAGATGAAGAGGCTGGAGATATTTGAGATGCAGTTTTGTAACCTGGATGCTGAGCTGAAGGCACCTGCTCCTTGTGCAGAGTGACACTGGCTGTGGGTGATAAGGAATTAGACACTCATCACCCGTGGGAGAGGCAGCTGAATTAATGGCTCTTATGGTTTCTAAACTTTCACATTCTCTCTGCCATAATGCTTTTATAATTATGAGAAAAGACACATTTGACTACTCTCTATGGCTCCTTTAATTTAGTATTTAAAGCATTAAGAGCCATAAACCAAAATTTCTGATAGTTACAGCCACATTCAGGAATATTTGTCACTGCCATTAACTCTTCTCCTTCTGGAGGATCTCTCCTAAAACACTCTGCTGATCAGAACTATAATGGAGCATATTCTCTGTATTACAATGAATAAAGTATTTATTAAAAGCTCAACAGAAACAGGATTCAATTACTCTGCCTGTTTGGTTCAGCTTTCTGTTTATGTAAGTCTGGGCCTTAACCTGCTCCTGGGCTTCTCTTCTGAAAAGTACCACCAGTATTCAATGGCATTCTCAAGTCCAGGCAAGACAAACTAAACTGATGAACATAGCTCAGCTCTCGAACACTGCTTTTATAAATTCAGCACGTTGGTATTGATTTAAAATGCAGTTTTGGAACACAGGTTTCATAATGCTGTGTTACATTGCTTCAAAATTCATTAAACACCACAGATATTTCCTCCTAGAACATTATTCTGGTCTCCTGACAATCGGTGGCTTTACCAACATGTAATCATCTATGTTTATCTGGAGATGCCCTTGTGTTATTTGTCAGAATAAATCATCTAGAGCTCAAACACAATGCTGTTTTCAATTTCATGTTTTCAGAAGTCCTGCTGAATGTGAAGAGCTGTTCAGCTGGGAGCTGCTTTGCCTCCCCAGAGAAGTTACAGCAAAAGACATTCACTGAATCCAGAGCAGAAAAGAAATTCTTGCATTATATTTGAAGTGTAAAAATGTAAAGTCTGCGCAAAAATGTAATCGAATTTAAAAGATTGAATTCTTTGAGCTTCTCTAGATGGTTTAGATCTACTCTGAATTCTTCAAATCCTATTCAGGACAATATTCACTGTGTCCTTTGGGAACAAAGGACACTAAGGAAGGAGGAAATGAGATACAACAAGGAGAGCAATTTTCAAACCAACTGCTGTGAGTTACACTGTTATAGAAACCCTGTAAAGATGATTCTGAAGACTTTAGTCTAGTCCCAAAATCATAAACTCCCAATCCAACAGACAACATCCTTTCATTAGAACACTTTAGTAATTCAGCAAATAATTCATCATATGCCAAAAATTCATTATAAAGTGAATAAACCAACTCCACCCTGCAAGTAATTGAAAGCTCTTTATCAGACCAGAAACTGAAATAATTTTTAAACAGCAAAGAAATGTGGAACTGCTGGGGAAACAGGGTGCCTTAACAAACAACTATACACCCCAGGCTGCCTCTGTCATCTGCTGTTTCCTAAGGAGGAAAATGCAGATCTTCCAAAGCAAAGGGGCCTTCCCCTACAACAGACATGGTCTAATTATGACCTCTGAGAAAACTCAAGCAAAGGAAATATTTTGCTATGTCATTGTTTAGTAAGGAATGACCCAGAAGTCTGATTGGCATAAAGCACCTGTTTATTTCAGACTGCTCCTTTTTACAGACTGTTCCAATCCAGGTGGACTTAATTGGTCATTTAGTTAATACATTTCCCCTGACTGGCTAATTAACAAGACACCTTTCTTATAAACAATCTTTGAGAACAACAAGAAAATAGGCAGCAGGAAAAACAACACCTGCAGGTTGTTTTTTATAATAAGCTATCATTATTTATCTTCAACTCCCTGAAGTCTCCCAGGCTGATTCTGGGAAAACCTATCTGGCTTTCTCACTCTTGGCCAGGCTGTCACATCCACACAGCTCTGCCTTGATCCTTCCTCAGAGCTGCCATTCCTGAGGAGGAGAAAGGCTCTGCTTCACCCACTGCTCCTCACTCCACACTTTCCTCCAGCACTCCAGAGTCTCTCCCAGGTCTGCTCCTCTATTTTCTCCTCTGCAGTGCTGGGCAGCAGCTTCTCTCTTTTGTCCTTCCTGAAGCAGCTCCACCAGCACAGGCACTGCTGTTCACCTTCCCAGAACCCAGCTGATGCAAAGCAGGAGGCTGAGAACAATGCTGCTTTTTCTCTTCCCCTATTACAGCAACATGAACATTTCTCCAAGCAACCACAAGTTTTAAATCACCTCAAACCCTTCCCAGGTTTGTAGAGAACATGTTTCCTAAACATGTTTGGTGGCTGCTGAACATGAATGGGAAAGCAAAATATTTTAATATTTCAGTCAAAAGAATAAACCAAACACAGACTGTCCCCAAACACTCCCTCATAATTCTGGATATTTATCGTTGCAGTGAGTGTTGCTGCTAAGAAAATTGGTTTTTAAATGTACAATGGGAATGGGCAGCAGCAGCCTTCTAAAACTTCCTGGTAAAGTCCCAACCCAAAATGCTGCTTGGCTCACAATTGCTTTATCTGTGAATAGGTGTTACCTATGAACATCTATTTTTATAAACACATTATTTCCCCTAAGCATAAACCCCTCATGCTCTCTACGTGCTGCATCAATGTGTTTGTACTGATGGAAACATTTCCCTTTGTCCTGCCCTGGAGCTTATGGTTTGTTTGCTCCAAACTCCTCACATTTCATTCAAAAACTTTTCCCAAAATATCTCTTTTGCCCATTTTGGGCTCAATGTTAAGCAGCAGTACAGGGTTTAATTAATAAGAAATACAATCTTTTCTGCATTTTCACATATAAATTAAAGCTGTGGAGCTAAATATCTGATGGAAAGATATCTGGTTTTGACCAGACACTGCAGTTCCCAGGCTGGCATCTTTTTCTATTTAAAAGTGACCTGTGGGACTGATTATTAACAATTTAAACTCCTCTTTCTCCCCCTCAGTTTCTGCCACCTCCTACCTAAACTGAGATCACGTTCACTGCTCCTGAAACCTGGCATGGTTCCATTAAGGCCCAGCTCCATTAAAGTTTATGAAGCTCTGCCAATTTCCATGGCAGAGAATTTGGCCTGTGGTTTGTTTAAAGGTTATAAGCCTTGCTTGGAAATACTACAATTCCATGTGGAATTCAGCTACTCTTTAATTTTCATAGCTGCCCATGTCAGCCAGAAGGTCTCGTCTTCAGACTCTCAGTGAATCTGAACAATGAAATCGTTAAACACCTTCCAGTATTCTTACAGGCTCTTGTAAAAGGAATTTTTATCATATTAATTTACATTGTACATATGAAATTTGATCTTTTGCCCTTGCTGCTGTAAATTTTTGTTCCAAACCAAGAGAAAAAAAAACCACCTTTTCCCCCCACCAATTATAGAAATAAAATAAAAGGCAGAAATTTATTCACTCTACTTTTTACTAACAGAAGTTCCAGTATAGGTTTTCAGTGTAAGAACCAAATAACAATCTGTCCTCCTGCTAAGCTGATTTACAATAATTAGTCAAAGGAATGAGAATAGTCCCCAAACAAATTTCACTAGGCCTCAGGATGGAAGAAAACCTTAGTAAGAATCAGAAAAAGTTACTTTGAAATACCTGGCTCCTTATTTTAAACAGCTAATGGTGTATATTAATGTACTTTCAACTAAAACTTCCTTTTGATGCTTTTCTATAAGTACACTTCTTTTGTTAACAATGTACTTCATAAACATGACAATTGTTGCCCATGATTTTTCCCAGCGCACAGACAAAGAATACATCTCATTCTAATGGGAGAGCATGCAAAGGCCTTCAGAATGTTAGTCCTTGCAGAAGGAAGAGATTTATCTTCAAACAAAGATCTACTTAAATATGTTTGTGACAGCTGAGGAATTTATCTCCAATTCTTTTTGCCTGTGGTGTGCCACATTGCTATTTTCCCCATAGCAGCATGCAAGAAGCAAACTAAGATGTCATATACATAATACAGAGATAAAAAATGACCCTATTTCCATGTCCATGTGATAAATGGAATGAAAGTTCAGTGAGCACATATTTGCACATTAATTGAACTGCATGATTCTGTCCTGTTCAATCAAGTCACTACTCTGTGTACCACAGGAAATTTTTCCCCAAGAACCATTAAAGCAACTTTATTGCTTAAACACATACACATTTTTACCTATTTATCTTCCTGCCTTGCCAAGATAAAAGAAAAAAGTTACCTCTGCATATTCACATGATTGAAAACACATACACAGGAATTCATATATTAGTACATCCCATCACTGTAATGAGAATCTGAACTAAGTGTTGCTGCTCACTGTAATAATCAGAGAACAGAGGTATTTGATCAACTTTCTTCACCTATAAATATTTAGGAGACATTTGGGCTTTGAGAATATTAAGTTTTCCCTCAAAAATCAAGTTTGCTTTAGCTGATTTAATCATCAAGATCAATATGGCTCATCTAGAGCTGTGACAGTGTGATACTCTTGAAATCCACAAGTGAGGACTGACAAAAGTGTGATTAATACAACACCTTTAAAACCTTCATCAAAAGCATATCCAGATTCTCCCACAGGCAGTGAAAACTTACAGCATTCAGCAAGAGGATGTGGAAGGAAAGTAAGAAACAGAATCAATAAACAAAGTGCACTTTCAAGTCAATACCAACCCTTTAGTGAGACAAGCCTATATTCACTGATGCACTTTACTGAAACACATTTTGGAGACATGTCCATGAAATGTGTGTGTTTATATATCTACATACACAGAAAAGGCATGCAGGATGGTTCACAGCTGTCATTTTTAAATCTCATTTTCTTCAGAAGCCTCCTAGGAGTCCTGTCCAAACAGATTTGGGCAGGGTTGCTGTGGGGATGCAACCTTCAGATCCTTGGGGGAGAATTCCAGTTTCAGCCTTGGGGGTTGAATCCAAAGAGCCACTTGAGGGCTGGGGAGGTCTGGGTACATCTCCCCTGCAGGAGCTCACTCTGCACAGTGCAGTGACACCAGCACAACACCGGCCTTGGCTCCCCCTGGCCCATGAACAGCCTTGGAGCCACCACCAAAGGGACTGGGCAGCCTCTGGGTGAGAGAGGGACAAAAGAGAAGCCTTTGTGGAAACTTCACAAAGCAGACCTCAAAAGAAAGAGAGTCCAAAAAAAAAAACCCAACCAAATAAAACAAAACCTAACCAATAAGAAAAAAAATATTGAAAAACAAACAAAATGAACAAACAAGAAAAAAAATTTAAAAAAAACAAACCAAACAAACAAACCCACCAAAACAAAACAAAACCAAGCAAATAAAGCTCCCAAACCTCAAGCCCAGTTGAAAGACTGTTTGCAGAGATAGAGACTTTATTGGGAAACGTTGTGCAACTTTAATGAAGTAAATGGAGGTAACTGAATTAGTCCATAGACCATTTTTCATACATATACTAAAAAAAAAATCTCGAGTCTAAAGCCTGTGTGGGCAACAGAGTCTCAGCTACCAGAGGCACACAAAAAAGCCTGGATGGTATCACAGCCATAAAGATTTCATTCAACAAATATTCTGTCCTTTTTTTTTTGATCCCTCTCCTAGGAGCACCATGACACACCTGGGCACACCTCAGGCTGTGCTGGGACACCTCAAAAAGCACCTTTTTAAAAGCCTACAAGAGCCAAGCTTGTCACTTGAACTGAGTAAAGGTAATTTATATGTCCAAGTCCTTGGCAAACTGGATGACAATTAAAGCCTAGTACTTATTTAAAGAAATATAAAATGAAGGCCCAAGTTCCAATCATATATATATTATAAATGCTCTATTTAATAATATATAAGCAGCAAATTAGACAACTGGTTGTGTTTAAACTGATGTATTGCATGATTCAATCTATCTGGGGGTTTATGAAAGTTTGTAATTTCCATTTATTATCTTTTGTTGAACTACTTGCTCTTCAGTGGTAGAAGCTTCTGCTTCCATGAGTAAAGTAGTCCCCAAACCATAAATTATATCCTACAGTTTTGACATCATTTATTTTCATACCATTATACATGCCAACCTTTTGACTACTCAAGATCAAAAGAGTTGCTCTCCAGGCTCATATTTCACTATAGCTCTCATATTTTATGCAGCAAATTAGGTTTTACAGTAGCAGCTACAGCAAGACTGTCTCTCACACTGCACAACTTAAAATTACTGCACAGGATTTCAGAGGGAAGGAGCACAATGCTAGAAATTCATGCTCGAGTTAAAAATGGATGAAAACTTTGTATAATTCTTCTCCATCCATTTTGTGTAGTCCTTTTACATCTATATGTAGCTAATGTGGTTAAATCTCCAAACTACAAAAGGAAGCCTTTGGTAATAAAAGTTGGAGGGGAATCCATCAGATCCTGATGAAGGCAGGTATTTGGTGTGTGCAGGGGGGGCTGCACCCCAGGCACATCCCAGAGTCACCCTCAGGCACACACTGCCACCAATTTCCTTCCTGCCACGTTTGCAATGTCCATATTAACTTGTCAGGATAATTGCTCCAGCTGGGAGCTCCCATCACTGCCAATCAAGGGTTTATTGGGGATCTGAAGACACAGAAGGTGCTCAGCAGGATTTGTATGGGACACTGAGTTACCAGAGACACCTTTCACTGGGAGTTCAGACCCTAATCAGCTTGCATGATTGAAAAATACTTTTTAGTGGAAATTACTGAAGGCTCAACATCAAAATCGCAGCTTCTGCACAGTTACAACTGTTCCATTCTAAAACTTGGAAATTAGAAATACTTTTCATTTATAAGTCTTAATTTTACACTTGAAATTATAAATATTCTTAGTTATATTAATGCAGAATTATGGCACCATTGCAATTATCTTTTTAAGAAAAAGCACTGGTACCTATTTATACACAATTTGTGACAGTTGATTTAGCCAAATCTAAAGTTAATTCAACAGACCAAGCAAAAATTACAATCTTACTGCAATAATTATCCTTTTGATAAAGTGCCACTACAAACTACAGAGATTTTAAATGCCTTAAAATAATCAAAATTATGACTATAAGGAAAGCTTTATGCTATACTCCTATAGATATGTAGTTTCTTTACAAAGCTAATATTTTCTTGCTGTAAATACATTAAAGATAGGAACTTTAAAAAAATACTAATAGCAAATTCTTTATTAGTCATCCTGATTGATCACTCCATGCCTCAATCCACTTGGAGGGAAGAGGGAATAAAGGGCTGGATAAGATTAACAATGCACAGTTTCAAACAAATGCTGTGGCTGATGCAAAGTATTGATGCATCAGAACGGGGGGAAGCTGTAATCCACTCACTCATCCTGAAAAACAACCTGAAAATAGAAATGGAAATGTCTCCTGTCCTGAGCACACACATCCCCTGCAGTGATGGCACACGAGGTCCTTGCATGCTAAGTGTGCTGGGGAGAATAAAGTAGGGCAGGGAGGGAGGGAGGAGGAATGATGTTTTTATCTGCCATGGGGCTTTAGAACAGCACCTGCAATTTACCCTGACAGCATCCAACCAAGCATTCGTCTCTCCCCAGATAAAGTTCCCACTGATATCATAGTTTTCCCATAGAAATCAATCAGACAGCCAACAGGATTTAAAAATTCCTCATGAGCTAGCAGAAAGAATTATAAGTCTCACAGGAACAGAGCACACTGCAAAGCATCAAACCGGTCACCGTAGGACAATATTGGTAGAGGCATATTTCCTGAGCAGGCTCTGCTATCTGTTTACACACACATCCCACTGACTGCTTTTCCAAAAGGAAATAGTTCACCTTGGCTCAGAGGCAGGCAGCAGAAGCAGGTATGGTCCTGCTGGCAGGGAGACCCCAGCTCTGCTGCTGCCTCACCACAAGATTCCTTCATTTCTCTTGTTCTGCATCACCTCCAGAGTGTGTCAGACACTGGACAGAGTGTGCAACACGGCCTGATGGGCTGGGATTGCACCTGGGGCCTCCAGGAGCTGTGCAAGGCAAGCAGACAATAATATCAGCCAGCACAAACCCTTCACAGCATTCAGAGAAGCACTGGGTTGGGAGAGACCTTAAAGATCATTGAGTCAACCCAGCCCCAACACCTCAACTAAACCCTGGCACCCAGTGCTACATCCAATCTTTTTCTAAACACATTCAAGGATGGTGACTCCACCATCTCCCCTGGCAGACAATTCCAGGATTTTATCACCCTTTCTGTAAAAAATTTCTTCCTAATATCCAACCTACATTTCCCTTGGCACAACTTGCTGTGTCCTCTGGTTCTGTCAGTGCTGCCTGGAGAAAGAGCCCAACCCCAGCTGAGCACAGCCACCTTTCAGGAGCTGTAGAGTGACAAGGTCACCCCTGAGTCTCCTTTTCTCCAGGTGAACACCCCCAGCTCCCTCACACCACCCTCTGTGGTGGCTTGCAGGGACTCCTTGCACGTGCGCCGCTCACATCGCTCGTGCAAACACCCTTCCTGCACACAGACAGGGTTTCTCATACACATTGTACAAATCAAAAACAAGTGAAATTGCCCGTCCTGCCAGTGGATTCTCCTCCTCTCTCCACCCCACCCAGGGAGCAGCAGAGGGTGGATTAAGGGAATCCGTGTGCTGACCTTTTCTGAACACGCTGCCCCCCCAGGCCTGACCAGTTCTTTCCACATCAGGGACCTGGGGGGCTTAACAGTGACATTTCCTGGTCAGCAAGGACCTGACGGATCATTGGATAAATCAGTCACACTTTTGTTATCATTAGAGCCACATTCTCCTTATTATTCTGAGGTTTCCTGTAAATTCTGATTTAGTAACCTCCTTGGGCTTTGAGCTGATTTTGATTCCATTTTATTGAGACATACTGGCATCCTTTTCTTTATGAGAGTAAAAAATAGGCTGCCTTGACATTCCTCCCATTAAAGCAGGCAGAGAGCTAACACACAGTTATGCTGAACTTGTATTTCAATCAGGCATGACCTCTCACTTCTCACAAGAAGGCCTTGAACTTCACTGTATCATTTATTCAAATATTGCAGAGGAAAAGAGGAATCACAACAAGCTTTCTCTGTTCTATTTTCGTAACACCATTTGTTTCAGAAAAAGGAAAAGAAATTATGCTTTGCCTAACATAAAGATCATTTATTCTCACTGCTAATTAGAAGGAAGAACACTCTGGAAAGTCAAATAGTTTGCTGAATGAGACATCTTTTCATGGGGAAAAACATACATACAAAAAACAATAAAAGGACTAGATGTGATATACCTGTAATATTTAAAGGTAGCAGAATGGAAAAAAGGTATTCCTCAAACTGTTGTTCCAGCAAATTACATGAAAACTTATTTTTATGTGTGTTATGGGAATTGCTACAGTGGACAGCTGTATTTGAGACATCTCAGGCCCATTTTGTAATAGTCTTAACAGAATCTGTTATGGGTTTGAACAAGAAATCAGGGTAAGCTGAGAAAAAATCTTTGTGTTTGACTACCTATGCATAAGTTATTCCTTTTTAAGATGCCTCTAACTTGCATATTTACAAGACTATGACCCTAACAGACACGGTGTGGGCAGATTTGGCAATTATTTTTGGAAGGCTTTGCTGCCTACAGCTTTGACTCTGTCACTATTTGTTGTCCCTTTGTGTTAAAAGATGGAAGGAAGGTCCTGGGAACACTTGACAGCTTCTTATAGATGTTCTCATCTCAGTAGTGCTATGTGGTAACCAGCATTTAGAAAAAGCCCAGCTGGTTTGTACCTTCCTAAAACATTCAGTAGCTGAACAAACACACTAAGTTTTCATCCAGACTTCATACAAAATTTACTAAGGGAACACAGCAGTGTCACCTAAGAACAAAGAAAAAGGAATAAACAAATTTCAGGACTACTCAGATCACCAGTTCAAGAGCAACCAAGTAGAGGCTCTGATAAAAGATTTTAGAAAACAAACCTCAGTGTTTTTTTATTCAAAAGCAGAGCGGAGCTTCCACACAAGCATTCCAGCAGCAAACAACGGAGGAGCTCTAATGAGACAAGACCTGACACAAAGGTAAGACAGAAGAAGAGAATTTGGGGTTGTGTCTTTCTCAGAACTGATCCTGAAGATCCAAAGGTAAAGCAAAATCAAATCAAATCAAATCAGCCAAAACACAGGGCCATTATTCTCAAGCTGAGGACATGTCCTGTGTGTCTTGTCATCCCCACAGTCATGCAAGGCCTCAAAACTCCACTGAAACTGTAGAGCTGTGCCTACATTTCTTCCTGTGGCTTTCAGGAAGAAATTTTGGAAAGTTTGCCATTATGTCAAAGGAATCGTTTCCTGAGCTGAAAATTCATCAACCAGTTCTGCATGCCTGTTATCATTTTATTTGCTGTTTTATGTGAGTTACTCCACTGAACTCAGACTATTTCCAAACAACATTAATGCCCTGATTAAGGAAAATATTTAATTACCCTTTACCTCCAATCAGGATTTGCCCTGTATTGGAGAACTTTGGCAATCCTTCTGAGTACTTTCATGAATGGAGAAACAGCACTCAACCCAAACCTCTCGCACACAGATCTGTGCCTACAAAGTCAGCAAGCCCACAGGTGGGGCACAAACCTCAGCTGGTGAGCTCTTAAAAAACAACCAAATGTGTTAACTCCAGGTTTGGGAATCAACAGAGTACCAACAAACAAATCAATTCAACTGGCCAACGCAGAAACTCGCAATATTCCCAGAATTTTACACACACATGAGAAAAAAGTACATGAGAACATTTGACAAATAAATAAGAAAACAGACTTTATAGAAGGCAGCAGAGTCAATAGTAGTACCCACACAGTGATAAATCTCAGCCCCCAAAATCCCATTAAAAAACAAGAAATTGAAAATTACTATTAGTGGGCTCTTGATAGAACAGCACCAAATATTTGAACAGTGCAACAGTGAAAAAACAGATACAAATCCTACTCCTGAAACTCCCTGAGACAAGCCAAGTATGCAATTGAATCAGACCAGCTAAATTGAATGCTGATATTACAGTCTCAATCTAAATAAAAATGAATGATCTGATTCTTTTGCAGTATGCAAGTGAACTTGTGTTCTTGTTCTTTCAAGTAACTAGCACAGTTTATCTATTCTCTTTAATAATGCAATTTAATTTACCAAAGGCTCATATTAAAAATTTATCCAGCAGTTAGAGTCACCTACAGATTTTTTCAGTTATACATGATCTTTGGAGCACAACACAAATTCCCTGCTGTGAGTCCGAGAAGGGTTCCATAGAGGAACACTCTGAGCTTCCAATTGACATTACAAATAAATGACTCAGGCACTGTGCACCAAATTAAAATATCTGCCAGTTATTACGAGTGCAGTGACTTGTTCAGGAGAGGCAGATGCAGTCAAACACGTTTGTGCTCACAAAGGACTGCTTCTGCTTTAGCAGTTATTCCAAACATACTCCAATAATCAGGATATTTTCACCACTAAGAACACCTTCAGACCATTCAGAAATACTCACACATCAAGAGCAAAGCTGACAAAATAAATGTGAGTCCAAAAGGATCAAGCTAACCTGCAGCAATGTCAAGCACCTAACGTACGACGCTGCTGATGGCACTCCAGAATTCACTGAGAGCTCGGCACAAAATCCAACTGCTCTTTCATGCTCCAGCCTGTTCAAGCAGCTCGTGGCATATGGTGCAAGAAGAGCAAGGCAGAGCAGGTGTGGAGGTGACAGAACACGTGCCAACCCCCAGAACCACCTCTGCAGCAGGTACAAGCCTGCTTGGCTGAGGAGCAAAGCAGAAAAATGGAAGAGCACAGGGCAAGGTCAGCTTGCATCTTCTGGGGGTGGGAAATAAAACACACACTGAACAAACCTCTGAATTGTGTGCTTTTGATGCCATGGAAACCTTCAGAAAGACATGCACAATGGCAAAACTTTCTTAGAAGGGCTTTATGAGCTTATATATTGTTATACCATGACCAGATTTCCAAAGATTGGCTCGTTAAGCACTAGAAGCAGCATAAATGCCATCCTGAAGTAACTTAAACTTTCACCCCAAAATTGTAAGCAAGCTTGCCCCTCTATCAGAAGCACAGACAGCTATTTAACATTCCACCAGTATAAGACACAATTTCCTACCTCAGCTTTGCTGGCATCCAACGATGTCAAAACCTGAAAATTACAGGAAAAATGCATTAGTATTGATCCAACAAAACAGGAGTGGGATTAATTGGCTTTTGAGGTGACTGACATCAATTGGTTCTGATGGCTTGAGGGAACAGAACTGAAGAGAACTGTCTTTCACACTGAGACTATTCATCTCTCATGCACATCAGAAGGCAAAATCAGGGATATATTAAAGCAATAAAATTCAGGAATATTGGGTAAAAATCCAGGAAATAGACCAAAAGAGAACTGGGAAAACATGTTTCTATTTTTACTAATTTTTATTTTGTTGATGATGAGCAATGCAACCAATAAGCTTTCCAACCCAGACACAATTCCTAGGATACACTGAAAAGAGTTCAGCTCCACAGAGGTAGAAGTGACACAGTCTGAAGGCCACGTTCCATGTGGAGTGTGATAAAAAAAGGAAGTTTTGCCAGATCCTTCTCACTGGGGACAGTCTGCTGGGCACAGGTGCCTGGAGTTTGCACACCTGGGAGCTCCAGGGCTGACTTCCAGCAGCCAAAGCTGCCCTGAAGCACAAACCTCACCGTGTTCTCTGCCCCTCCAGGGTTACACTGAGCTCAGTTCAGGTCAGTGTCTAACACCAGGGAGACACAAAGTCAGCTGCTATGAAAAACTGCACAAAACCCACTGCTGGCAGTACAGAGAAATTCATCATCTATACCAAAGGAGCTTAGACATCTTAAGACACATATACACTGCTATAGGTCAAACAACAGACACAAAGTTAATAAGCTCATATTAGACTCTGAAGGCTGTTTAACCATGTTGTAAGACAAAAAAAATCTTTGTTAGAACTTTATGTCACAATATTGTCACCACTGTACTAGGTTGAAAAGCCTTTAATAATCTCCTCACAAATTCCAGACTGACACCCAGCTATAATTCTGTCTCCAGGAGAATAGATCTTCCTTTATATTGGTGTTAATCATCACTTCTAAAGGACATGACCAGTTCTCCCAAGCTCCAAGGAGCAGGAGGAGGAGTGCCCAGCCATGACCCTGGCTGAGGGAAGGTGGAGGAGAGCACAGTTTATTGAACAGAGCTCAGCCTGCACAGCAAAGGAGACAATTTATGTGCAGAGCTGCTGTTCAATGGAAGACATCTGTGGATTCATCAAAAACTTATTTCAAAGGAATTTCAGAATGGAAATGAACTCCTGTTACATCACAACACAGCACCTGCAATCACAAACAGTTATTTAATTTAACCTGATTCAAACCCAGGCTCAGCTGTATTTGAAATGTGTATTTTTGTCACTAATGGGATTTTTGAAGCTGTTCAAGAATTTCTCTCACACAAGAACTGACCTTATTTAAATTCTATTTATTTACAAACAACCTATTGCCTTTTTGTTGTTGTTGTTAATCTTCTTCATCAATATTTTTTGGTGTTACCAGTTATTTTTCCTTTCCAAAATGAACCATACAAAAAAAAAAAAATCCCATCCATTCCCTGCTGGCATTTCCTTTGGTCACTCTGGTACCATCCCCTCACAAAAAAGTCTTTCTACTAATAGACTCAAAGAGTTACACTCCACTTCTATTAATTTAATTACATCTTTCTTGGAGGTAAATGACTAAAAGCACATATTGTAGAGGATATATCAAAAACCTGTCTTAAACCACCAGAATTTGGAGTGGAGCTTCCTGAAGCTGCCATAAATCCTGCTCTAAACCCTCTGTCAAAGGTGCCTATCTTCTCCCTCTATCAGCTTTGCAAGAAATGTGAATAGAACTGCACAATGTGACTATTCCAGCCAGGACTCACTAATGCAAATGAAAGGCAATTACTCTTCTATTTTAATAATTCACCTTACGTGTCCAAAGACTGTATTTCTCTTTTATATTTTTGTACCTTCCTGGTGCTTTACAGTCACCTGACCACTGGACACATTATGTCCCTATCTTTCTTCTCCAAGTTATTGTCTGATAAATCCCTGCTCAGCAGTTGAATTCCAGTTAGTTCTTAGAATCATGACCTTTTCCTCGGTATTACTAACATTAATTCACTTTTATTTCAGTCTGCAAGCCCATCCATCTCTTCCTGGATAACACAGTCTGTGTTAGCAATTCATCCCAGCTTTACATTTTTATCAAATTCCATTAGCACATTCTTAGGCCAAGCATACTAATGAAAAATTATCAAACAAAATGACAAATAACACAGTGACACTGCTAAGAGGAGCTTTCTGTCGAGCAGTGCAGCAGCAGCAGCTGACCCTGGTAGAGCAGGTCAGGGTTCCAGGCTGTCACACCAGAGTTATCCTGCTGAAATACTGCAGCAGCCCGAGCCACACAGCTGAGAGAACATCTGCACCCAGGCTGGACACAGGGACACAAACATACCCTGAGTTATTCTGGGAACTCTGCAAAATGATCCTCACAGCAGAGGGATTGGGATCTTTGATAGTATACTTACCACTACACCAGTGGAGACAAAGATGGAGTGTTTCTACTTAAAACAATGGCATTTCTCAAGCTAATGTTTAATTAATAAACAGCAAACCACATTCGTTTAATATTATGGGTCAAATAACACTCATTAAATTAATGGGCTGACTATTGTTAGTCTGTGAAGACCTGATAATTATCTAAAAGTTTAACAGTGATTTTTATTTAAGTTTGTGTCTTACTGCAGTGAATTATCATTCTATCTGTATGACTGATTTCTTCATTCCCCTCACTCCTACCCCCGTTCCTGAAACTTGTAATTTCTAGCCCAGCACCTGTGTCTCCTGTCACGTTTGAGGAGCAGTGAATGAAGACATGGGAGCAGTGTAATGGCTATGACAAAGAATTGCAGTTCCAAGCCATCCTGTGCTGAGGCTTTTGAGGAAGTGCCTGTGTGTCACAGTGTGATCACTCAATTAAATCCTCTGAGAAGGCACTGCCAGCTCTCGAGCTCCTTAAGCAGAGCTAAGATCTGCAGCCAAGCCACCTGAGACACAAAGCCAATTTATTCACCCCCACCCCAGGCAATCCTGGGTCAGGAAGCACCTGGAGAGATGTGTCCATGATAAGATAATTATTCCAGAAGGTGGGAGTGGGCTGAGCAGAGAGCAGAGCTGGGCTGAGACAAGGTGTGTCACCATGAGCTCACCTCAGTCCCCTCTGCGGATCCCCTTCTGCAATAACCCACTGCTCTGCCCCACGATTTCTGTGAGGGATCATCATTTCCTCTCTCCTGCTGCTCCCCCCATGACATTTTATGCCCACAGCAATTTCATCAGGAGGAATTATGGCTCAGGTGAGGGATCCCTGTCTCTCTCTCACCATAATCCCTCTGTGACATAACAAAACCCTGGGTTTATGTCACTTTCCCAGGCAAGATGCAATTTATTCTTCCGGTGCTACCAGCTAGACGTGCCTGACAGAAAACATCTTTTAAAATGGCTTTTTTTGCTATTCCTGAAACTTGTACTCAATGCAGAACTTCCCATTCTACATGAGGAATCCTGACAAATACTGACAAAAACATAGACATGGTGATAACACTGCAAATAAAAGTAGAGTCTTTTAAACGATGTTTACTGATTTTAGCATTTAGGATGGTCTCATCTTGAGATGCATGCACAGTTCCTCTCTCCAGAGCGAGTGGAGGACAGTATTTGCTATTCTAAATCATGAAGCAAATAGCTGCTATTTGTTACATATCTCAAGACAACGCCTTACCAGAAAGAAATAAAGGAAACCTTCTTGAACAAAGAAAGCTCCTCAAACATGAGACTTAGTATCAATTTTGTATTAAAAGTGCAAGAACTTCCCTGTGTTAAAGTTCAAAGGAAAAAAAAAAAAAGAGGAAAATAATTGCAAGGTACATGTTTGGAGCCATGATTCTCATCTATTCCATACCTGAAGGCGAGTGACTTCACCAAGTCCCAATTTACACGAGTATGAAGCCCTTTTTCTGTCACTGATTTTCCTAAAAAAGACATTTTCTGAATTTTTTTAACCTTCTCATATCAATCTGAATCCTGTACATTAAAAAAAAAAAATAAAACCAGTTTTCATCTTTAATATCTTTCCCCCTTTCTAGGTTCCTAAGGAAAGAGAGAAAGGATTGAAAAAAAAAAAAGAGGCCAGGACTAAGAAAAACCATGCTGCAGATAAACATTTAAAATAAGCTAAAAAGAAAAACCAATCATTGGCAGTTTGGACTTTAGAATATTTGGAATATCAGGCATAGAGGATTTTAAACATGAAGAAAAATATAAACCTAGAAATAATATTAATGGAATTGGAATTATTAATGCCAATACAGAATTAATTTCATTTCTCTTTTAGACACAAAATATCTGACAGACAGTCCTGGAGACCAACACCTCCATTGCCTAATTACTCTTGAATCTACTGCAGTAACACCCTGCAAGGGAACTCGGCAAGATTTGCACTGCTGAGATCAGGGGCAGAAGCTTCACAAGGTCTCGTGGATGTCCTGGCATTTATCTGAACAAATGGGAAATTCTACCTTCAAAGTTTGTCTCACTGAGCTCAGGCAGGATTAAAAAATCACAATTTGATAATCACTGTGCTGCAACCTTTTATTAAATTGGGAATCCACCTGTGGGTCGGGAGGGATGGGAGATTGATTGCCCACTGGCTTCTCCCAGCTTTTGTCAGCCTGGAGCACTCACCAGCCTGGCTCCTCAGGGTTCAGAGCAGATTTCTGATTGTGGCTCCCAGTCCAGGCCATGGAGCAGAACCTGAGCTGTGGGAGCTGTTTCATGGCAGTGTCCTGGGTTGTAAGATGTGGCTGGGGGTGTGTTTTCTATCCCCATCTGTTAGAGATGGGGCAGTTCTACTCAGTTCATTGGGCATTTTCTGTATCTCTCCCACAGCCAATCCTCCCTCCAGGAGATCTCTGCTGTCCATGGCCAGTGAGTGTCCCTGCATGGCTGAGAAAATTCCATCATCCATGGGGAGATGCTCTGCCCAGGGGGAGGAGCCGAGCATTCCTACCTGGATACAATCTGAGATTTTGGGACACCACAGCAGCCTTTGCCCACTGCATTCCCAGAGGAGCAGCTTTCTTCCCCCTGCATTCCCAGAGGAGCAGC
>QUSF01000022.1:10105031-10152557 GCA_003676055.1 Chloebia gouldiae
GCAGCTTTCTTCCCCCTGCATTCCCAGAGGAGCAGCTTTCTTCCCCCTGCATTCCCAGAGGAGCAGCTTTCTTCCCCACTGCATTCCCAGAGGAGCAGCTTTCTTCCCCCTGCATTCCCAGAGGAGCAGCTTTCTTCCCCCTGCATTCCCAGAGGAGCCCAGACCCATCTCCCCCAGCCCTGGAGCTCCAGAGGAAAACTCCCGCCTTGTGCAGGATCCCTGCTCCAGCAGAAGCACAGCTGGCACTGCAGGAGGGCTGAGCCACCCTGGCATGGGGCTGCTGCCACCTCCCTGACCCACAGCCTGACAGGGCCTGCTCTGACTCTCTTAGTGTTGTTTTGTATTACTGCATTGTTTCTTTTTATTTTCTTCCCTAGTAAAGAACTGTTATTCCTATTCCCATATCTTTGCCTGAGAAACCCTGAATTTCAAAATTACAATAATTCAGAGGGAGGGGGGTTTGCATTTTCCATTTCAGGGGAGGCTCCTGCCTTCCTCAGCAGACACCTGTCTGTTCAAACCAAGACAGACGGGGTGCAAAGAAACCAGCCCTGTGCTGAGTGTTCTTCACGAGCTCTGACTCCATGATGTGAACAATTACCTATAATCTCACTGCTTCACTGTGATAAACAACAGCAGGGGAACAGGAGAAAGAAAAAAGATAAAACCAAACCAACCAACAAGCCTTTAGGAATATTGCAATGTACTGTCTGGCACTTTTAGTGTTGACAAAATTAGAAAAATAAGCCAAACCATATTGTAATATTTCACTTTCTAAAGCACTGTGCCTTTGAAACATGGAATTCTAATGCATCATGCCAAATTTAGTGAAGTAATCATGATAAATATAGCTATAAATCTAAATTGTTCTTTAAATGTATTTAAATCTCCCTATCAAAAGCATAGAAAAATATGCATGCAGAAGAGATCACCTTTTTGCTAAAGCAATTCTTGCTCATTCATCAGTTTTCATTCACCTCCTTCTTGATTTCTAAAAGCAATTCTGGAAAGTGAAGCCAAATTAACTTTTACATCCCCACTCCTACCAAAGACTACCAAGAAGCCCTATATGACCCTTTATAAACCTGATCCTTAATGCTCACCAAAGTTCCTGAGTGTCAGGAAGGTGGGACTTGACCCAAAAATGTTAATACATCACAGATGGGCTTTTTCATTTGTGTTCTTACCCTTGTTCTGACTAATGCTCAAATAAAGTTCTAAACTAAAACTATTTTTCTTAATTAACACCCTGTTGCATTTTTTTTTAACTGTCTGTGAAGAATTTAAGAGGTTTATTTATAGCAACTCCTCTCTTGACAATATAAACAAGATAGCCAAACTGAGACTTTCTAGAAAAGAAAACTCTCAGATGGATTTTTGCCTGGGACATGAAAATTAACACCTACATTTTAAAAAGACAAGATTTAAATTTTTTTTAAACAAAGTCCTGTGCCCCACAGAAGCTGTGAGGGTAAAATGCTGCTCTTCAGTACTTGCCCCTGAAAGCACAAGTGAGAAATTCCTGGGATATCCTGCAGGATCAGCTCCCTGGGGCTTCCACAAGGCTAAAAAAACAACCTATGGCTGTTACACATAAGTGCCCAGTAAAAAAATCCAATCTATTAAAGGCATACATGAATGGAATATGCTGAAGGGAGAACAGGGGGAATCAAGACTCCTATTTCATAGATATGTATCTTTAATTAAATTTTGCTCAGTTTATTTACTGCTATGGGTAACAGCATTAGGTTACTTTAAATTTCTGTTAACTCAGTAAGTCTACAGGCAATGACTTCAGCAGTTGGTGAAAAATATATCTGCTCTTAACTACATCCTAGTAGTATTTGTGATGCTTAATTAATGCTGTTTAAGGTCTTTAATTTAAATTGGCTCAATAAATCAATCTGCAAAATATGGAGTAGTTATCACAGATAGTTCACTTAACATATGAAGTCTCAGTCATAATATCATCTTTTTAAAAATTTCTGTAGTGTAACCAAATAAACTCTCTAAAATAAATAAATAAAAGGAAAGCAATCCCCGAAACACTTGTTCTAACGAAGACAATGATTTTCATTAAAGATTCTGTATATTTGTGTGCCTCATACAAAACAGTTGGAGAACAACATGGTTGTCTCTTTGAAACAGGAACTCACTTTTACAAAGCAAACTGATCTGCCCAGAACTTGTCAAATGGCTCCTCTTTAATACTGGGAATAAATGTCAATACTCTTATAATGAGGTAATAAGAGAAAACATCAATACACAATAAGTTAGCCACAAAAAAATACACAGGTTTTGTATGCAATAAAATCTTTATTTGCTGTCCTCTTAAAAGTAATCTAAACCTGCTTTATCCATGCCTTTAGCAAAATATCCACATGCACTGCTGCCTATGATAATTTTGGCAATTTCTAGAAGTCAGCAAAAGTAGGATTTCACACTTATTAGTTGGTAGAAATTCATGATCCAGAATGCAACTGCAATAAACTAAATCTGAAATTCAATGTAAACAAAGCATTTTGAAGTAAACTGTTGAGCCACTACAGCTTTTCTATGGTAAAAATGACATTAATGGTCCCTGCTTAATTTAGCAAAGAAAAAAAACCAAAACTGTGATATAAATACAAACAAAAAGATCTCTGGTGATTTTTTTTCACGTGTCAATAATTTTGCAAGGCAAGAGGACAGAGTGAAAAGGCAGCAATGAAACAATTCCCTCACCACGCTGTCCTCACAACACTCAGCAGCACTATTAGCACTATCCATTTCACCCAGGAGCAATAAACACACATTTTTCGGGATGCCCACATTATGCCAGAATAATATAAAAATAGATGATGAAGCAAAAATGAGCTAGATTTAGCCCTGGTGTCCTGCAGTAAGTGCTGTAATTGCACAGCCAGCTCATTACAGAAAGCCAGTCCCCTGAGCCTCCCCTGTCCCAGTTAAGCGACAGTAATAGAAAGCAGCTGTGTGAGGACATCAGGTCAGCACAATCATTAGCCCCGAAAATTGCATCCCCATCCCTCCTGTGCAGCAGCCAGGCGTTCACACACCATCAGCCTCCCAAACACCAGGTCAGACGGGCATGAACTCCACCCAGGGGCTGCATTAGCAGACACCTCCAGCCCCAGCAGCCCTCGCTCCTGCAAACCTGCAGTGCTGTAATGAATTTGGGCTGCTGCCCTGTGCCCTGGGCTCCCTGCCCTGGGGTGCTGAGCAGAGGAGGGGCAGTGCCCATGGCAGGGGACACCCTGGACCCTTGGCTGCTGCCACCTCTGTCAGGGGACAGGAGCTGGGAACTGGCAATGCCAGAGCTGAGACATCTCCCAGCTCTGCCCAGGTCATGCTGATGCCTTTAAGTGGCCACCTGGAACAGAGTCTAGACAAAGATCAAGAGAATAAAAGCAGATATTTATGAAAGGCTTCCAACAGATACACCTTGGGCAGTCAGGAGCCTCCCAGAGGCTGAAGCCAGGATGGAAAATGGGCACGAGTTTTTCACACAGTTATGAGTTTGGTCTATTGACACATCAGGGGTTAATCCTCCAATTACAGCTTCAGCTAATGAAGTAATTTACCCTCAGTTTGCTTCCCCCAACTCACTTCTGTTTGTACTTTTTGGGGCCTGAGACAGTGAAGTGTCCTTGAGTTTCAGGCCTAGAGAGGAATTGCTTTGTCTGACTAAAACAGGAGTGGCTGACAGGCCATGGAGTTTTAGGGCTATACACCAAAGCTGTACAGGATCTGAAAAATATAAAAGCCAAATCCTAAGGCATCAACAGGAAAGTGATGCTGCCAGGAGCCACCACCATCGACAGGACATCCTACCCCCCATAAAATCTCATCTGTTCTTTGTAAAGCACTCAGATAACTCAAACAGGACAATGTCTCACAGGGAGTTATTTTGATGCCATGGGCTTAGCACTGGGTTGGCATCTCCCAGGTGCCAATTAACATCTTGCTTTGAAGGGACATCTGACAAAGTAAACTGGATTTCTGACTGACAGACATCTACTTTACAACCATAGAAGCCACACCAACCTTTCACAAAGTAGAAATCTTCCATGCATTTTCCTGGAAATGTGTGGAGTTTCTCCCATGAGTAGGGATGCCTACTCCATGGTTACTACACTGGGGTTAAGTGACAGAATCTGTGCATTGTCATTATTTTGGTGGTAAGTTACATTCAACTCCTAATCCTTACCATTTCTTTTGCCAGCTTTAATATAAGTACCTTGATATCATGCACTGTTTTATGATATTCTAATAAACTATTTTTTTTTTAGTTTTATGCCATATAGGAAGTCATTTTGATTAAGATCTTCCATCTGTTATCTTTTGTCTGTTCATTTGTCTTAATAAATAATTCATTTTTATACAAATATGTCTGATTTGCCATCATTAGAGCTTGTGGGACAAAGCAATTCAATTATACCTCTATAACTGCCTTAAATTTAAACTGTTGCCAATCCCGAGGCTAAAGAAGGATTTACCTTAATTTAAACCCCTTCTGGGAAGGAGTTTAAATGCACAAAGGGGTTCTCTCTGTGCCTCATCCTCAGGGGAGCTCAGAGTCCCACACGTGTGGGGAGCAGCTCTGGCAGGATCTGGGCAGCCAGACTGGCCAGTGTGGTGGCCCAGGCTGTTCCACTCCCCAACAGCCACCCCAGGGCCACTAGCCATGGGCAACAGTGGCCTCTGAGCCCTCCCACCTGCTCTGAGCAGCAGAGATCCCCTCCCAGATAAATCCTTTTAAGAACACAACGTGCCCCTGGGTTCAGCAGCTCCCAGTTCTCAGGGGGCTGTTTGGAGCTGGGGTGGCTGTGAGGGACAGCAATGGGACCACACACAGTGTGGTCCAGGTCCTGAAGGGACAGGCACAGGCAGAGCTCTGTTGTCCCCAGGGGCCAGGGGCTGAAGGTCTGGCCTGGTACAATCACAAATTCCCACATCCCAGGGGCACACGTTCCTCCTCCATCATTTCTCCATCTGCGCCGGAGGCCGTGAGGCGCAGAAATGAAGACAGAGCTCTTTGCCAGCGTTCCCATGTGTTCTGATTAGAACACAGCCTGTGAAGTCAGCCAAGGTCCTCTCAGGCTGGGATGCTCATCCCCACCTTTCTCGGGGATGAGTCTCGTGGTGGGACGAGCGTGTCCCCAGCCCCTGGGCAAAGCAAGGCCCCGCCTTCGTGGTCCTGACGAGTTCTGGCCACAAAAGCAACAAGCCCTCCATCAATGCCAAAGACTAAACAAGTTTGACTATGTGCTGATGTTCTCCAAATTGTTTCTACCAGCACTAGTTCTGGCTGGTTTGTTTTGGGGAAATTAATGATGATGCAGCAAGGTCGTGGTACCTCTGCTGTAGCGAACAGATGTTGACACATTAATGCCACCGGCCCGTGCTGCACGAGGACAGAGCTGCTCCTGGCTGTCACTGCACCAGCCCAGCCTAAGAAATTCAGTCTAAAAGGCAAACGTTTGAAGAAAAGAGCTGCACTTTGCAAAGCCATTGCTCCATATCATCCTCATCACAACACGCCGCTTTTCTCTTTTTTAAAAATCAACCCAAAGCCAGCAGAACAATAAGAAACCAAATCTTTTTCCCTCTCAGCAGTACAGACAGTTTTCAATGCCATTTGTAAGCTGCCTATTTATCCCTGACATTCACAGCTTGAGTGTATCTCCAGTTCAGGTTGCTCTCTTACACCGAGGTAGAAATAATCAAGTATTTTCCCATCTTTTTGCCGGGAGGACTCGGAGCTGAGGGTGCATATCCATAGCTCTGTTAACCTGGTGTGAGATTCTCATGCTAAACAGCACAGGAGGAAGGCACCGCCATTCCCAAAGATTCCAGTCAGCAGGGAAAGCAGCAGCCTCACCACTGGGAGGGAGCAGAACTGGGGTAGTTTGATGTTTAAACTAAAATAAACACTTTTTTCTTAATAACATCATAGCAGCAATACATTTAAAGCATTAAAAAAGGGAATAGATCAGCAGGATGAGGGAGATACTTCACCAGGATAAAGCAAGGCACAGCCTCTTTAGCTGTGGGGAAGTTTAAGATTTGGGGTCAGTATTGTTAAGTTTTAACTACCTAAAGTACTTCCTTTAAAGGAATTTGACTATATTTGGCAGCTATTACTGCAAACTGAATTACACAAAAGGAATCAGTGCCCTAAGAGTTAGCTACATAAGTGCCATGTGTCAGACCATTCAGAATTTTGAGTCATATTTTAAAATATGGAACTTCTGACAACACGACAGTCACTGTAGCTGGAAATGGATAGCAATTCTTCCATCAGCCCGGCCCCAAACAGGGGACTTAACATCAGCACAGCTTGAAAGTCCATTTAAACTGTGACAGGACTGTAAAAAGCCCTTAACAGAAGCATTTCCTAAGAGAAAGTCTCATCTGTTTCTAAGCTACAGCTGCTGTTCCTTCAGTACTGATAGGCATACAAAGTAAGAGATGGATCACTCAGTCTCAAAGGCAGATGTAAGCTATTCAAATCCTTCACTCCTGATTTCTCATCATTAGCAGGTTTATACCTGTCTCCTGGCTGTGTTTAATGCTGCAAACCTTTATCCCTGTGAGCTGGGACAAACAGATCTGAAATGTCCTCTAGAAATCCTCCCTCAGCACGGTCTCAGTGCTGCAGGAGCCACCCTCACAGCCCCCCTGCCCCTTCTGACCATCACCCAGAGCTCACTGACACACCAGTTATTAGAACTCCTCACATTTATGAATATGAAAAGAGTCTTAATCCTTGGAGTGAAAGATCACAGCAAGAGATGCTTATAATTTCCTAGGGCAGGAAGAAAATAGTGCAATGAATTATGTAAAATACTTTAAACATGGGCACTACTGAAAGCCTTAAATTAGGAAGCAGAACATGTCATTAAGCAACACCTATTCTCTTCAGGAGAGGATCCTCTGACTTTAAAGGTGTGGTTAAAAAGCAGGATAATGTACAGATAATATTCTGCACATTCCAGAACTTAAATCTAAGCAATGTAATTAAATGCAGTAACAAGTAGTGTCCCTCAAGGGTCCTGCAGAAATAGCTTTGTCTTTCAGAATCTTCCCCGTGCAAAAAATATTCAAAAATAAATCAGCTTTCCTTTAAGCTCTCTAGTCCAGGATTTATGTACAGTGAGTGATTAAAAATAATTAAGAAGTCCATGCAAATGCTTTCCAATTACAATGTACCCCTTAAACACTCTTGATCAGAAGGCTCTAATTCTAAGCCAGGTCTTGTTGAAAACCCCTTTCAAAGCAGATGAAAACTCTCCTGCTTATGAACCTTGAGCCAGGTCCTTCTGCTTAGACCAAGGGAACTTTACAGGGCTCCATCAGTTCAAGGTTCAACCAGCAAAAAACCACCAACAATCAGATTCTGGAGAGATAAATAATGTCAATATAAAATAAAAGTAAATTCAGTTCCACTTGAAAGAGATTTTAGTGGAAGTTGCTGTTTGGAAATAAAAAGAACACAAAAGCATCCCTGAAGCTCCACATAATGCCCCAAATTAGAGCCAGAGAGAGTCAGGAACACACAGCTGTTTGCACTGTATGGAACTTATGTTTTCCATCCCAGCCTGGCTCCATTATTTACCCTGAAATTTCTTTAGTTCTGAGGGGAGTGACTGCTTTAAATGAAAGAGAAGTTCACGGGTAATGTTTCAGGAGCAGCTAAAAAAGTAACCCTGTATGAGAACAGCCCAGGCTGAGGCCCCCAGTCCAAGACAAATATTTCCTAAAGCTGGTGATGTTCAGCACAAGCCTTGGCATCACAGGCAGCTCCTACTCCAGGTGTTACTAAGAAACAAACCACACAAGAGTTCTGCTTTTCACTTTTGTACTTCTGACTAATCATGACCATTATTCCACGGGCTAACAAAGTGAGGCTGTCAGCTGCCCTGTGATTTCCCTGGCTGGAGGCTGTTTGTCACCTCAGCAGGACCCAGTTCTGCTGATTTCCTCAGGAGCCCCAAACCCACAGCCAGGCTCAGGGAAACAACCCCTGCCTAAAAAAGGAGGGGGCACAGGGGACCAGCAGCTCCTCGGGCTGCTAAAGGATAATGTGACATTACCTGCTGGAGGGAAATTGCAGCTCTGAATCTCATTTCCATGGCTGAGGGAAGTTTAGAGAACCCAGCAAATCTAGAAATGGCAGGAAAAGCTAACTCCTCTGCAGTCCAGCTGTGGGGAGGTGTGAAGGGCGGGGATGAACCCTGTGTGCAAGTTCTGCAGCACTAAATGCTGCTCTGAGATGCTGGGGGTGTGTTTGTGCTACCAGCACTGCACTGTGCTTCCTCTAAAACCACTTGTCTCTATCCACCAGCGTTCCCATCAGTCCATATTGTTAATTTTTTATTTCTCAATCAAGAATTCATGGAGGTTAGTGTGACATTGCTGCAAATACCCTCACAGCCTAGTAACTGTAAATAATGGATAGGACTCCAGAAATACCAACCAGCCTCTCGTTGTTTTGGGACACTTGAATCGTGCCTGCCCCAACTCTCCTGCCAGCAAACAAACAGGTTTCTCCCTGCACTGCAGCAGATGCCTCATCTCTCAGGAAAATGAAATGTGTCATTGAAATGGCTGTAGTTTTGGTAAGTGCACACAGACATTTCACTGTGACAGTGCTCACAAAGATGCACTGAGTGCAAGCATCTCCCTTCCCTTCAGAAAGCGGATTGCAAAATGCTAACAAATCTTCAGAAGCTCCGGTGAATTTTAACACAGTTACTGCTTCTCATACCACACTGCAGTAAACTATATCTCCCTCTTTACATTTCTGCTAATTTCTAGCATTTATTTTAAAAAATCTATAATGAACAGCTGCTATTGAGGGCCAATTTGCTCCTCCCGTTTTCTCTTTAACCTCAATGATTGCAGCCTCCCTTATTTCCTTTGGTGTTGAAAAGTACTTTTACAGCACTACCAATACAACATATTTGTTAGAGTTCTCCTAATTAATTTTCCATGAACCTTTCAGCATGAAAAAGAAAAAATCTCACATTTCTGCATGAAAAATGAATTATATTTTCTCCATTTCCTTAGAAATTTACATTCTGGGCTCATCTGTGCCACATATTCTTTATGGATAATGAGCAAAGCATCCTCACTTAGCTGTCACTGAGGCAGTGAAATGTTTACAGTGTGCACTTTGGAGATTCTGGCAGCTTAGATTCCAAGAATATTTCTTATTCACAACAATAAGCTCTGTCCTAAATTTCTCTTGCACATGAACAGAAAAAAGATTGATCTGAAGAATCCTTGAACTTTGCTGACCTGCAGTAATGCTGTTTGAAGAAAGGTTAGTTCAGAGACTTCATGCTCGTGATCTGTTTCATATGATGTGACAAAGAATCTTTTCTGCCCTTAACATCCTGCAGAACTCCTTGGGAAACTGAAAATATCAACTAATGGAGAGACAAATATCTTCATTATGAAGCTCACAAATAGAATACCCACTGTATAACTCTGGAGACAATTCTCCTACCGTATTTATTCTGTAACATTTTGGGGACAGATTATTGACAGGCAAAAGAAACCTCCTGCATGAATCTCATGCCAGTTCTGTGCAGGAGATTTCATTTAACTCAGAAAAAAATATCTCTCTCTCTAATTACCTCTCTGAAGCCATTCTTTAGCCAAGCCATAAGAATATATCTGTTGTAAAGATGATGTTAAGATTTCATTTCTGTGCACAGGTCCAGTCACAGGCTCACAATGACATGCTTAAGCCTCTGGGCTTTATTGAACCAGGGCCTGGAAAAAAAAAAATCATCTTTCATGCTTTGTTCTTACAAAACCTCATATAGTTTGAATAAATCTTTGAAATGTAACCAAAAGAATCTCACACGAGATTGTCTTTCATTGAAGCCATAACATCCAATTCATGTAGATACAGCTGGAAGGTTATTGCTGTCAAGTTTTGAACTTGGGCTGTGAAAGACATAAAAAGTGACAGATTTCCTCCCCAGAAAGGAGAACAGAGGCTTCTGCAAACGTCTCCTTCCTCAGCCCAGCTCCTGCACCAACCTGAGCCTTCTCAAACCTGCTGGGGTTGTTTTCTGTAATCAATCAAATTTCCAAGTGTAATTATTAACAGAGTCTTTAATTAAATTAATCCGTTCCTTTGGATACATTCTAAAGAAAAGTCAGCTATGGAATGTTAACAATTCAAACATTTCACATACCTTTTTGAGTTCTGATTTGGAAAATCTGGCTTCATTCTCAAAGGTCTTTCATACAGTTACTAATTCTAAAGGAATTTTTAAAATATATGTAAACCTATGTTTTCCATATATTACTCCAAAATGTTCATCAGTTCATCAGGAGTAATTGCATTTTGCAGAATGAGGCAACTTCTGCCATGCCAGGAGTGCTGGTACCATGGCTTTTCTGGCATTTCAGCAGTTCAACTGCTGAATATTATATTATTTCCCCCAGAAAACTGTATTAAAAAATACATATAGTTTTGCTGCATAAAATGCTGGAACAGTGGGTGGAATAGCAACCCTAAGCCTCCTCAAACATACAGAAAATTCCCAATCTAAGCAATGCTGTTCCAAACAAGTTGTTGTTTTCACACCAATTATCCTGTGACTCAGTAACATCTTGATAATAAATGAAATAATGTACAAGTATTTCTTGCCAGTGACGAAGGCCCCCCAGCCTTTTTAAATCTTTATATTTATTTGTCAGAGGTGAATCTCTCAGATCTGAACTGGCAGCTGTGAATATACAAACAATGTTTCAGCATTCTCTGCAAGATCACTGCGTTTGTTCCTTGGCACACTGGACAGTGACTGGAAAAGTACTTCAGAGTGACATTATGTGAGGGGCAAAGAAAAAAGGAAAAAAACTCTGTGCCAGCCTTAAGATTTCTGAAGGCACAATGCAATACAGCTAATGAGCTACAGAAGGAAAGAAAAAAAAAAAACCAACAAAAAACAAGGGGAAATTGTACCTGGTATTTCTTTTTACAAACCTAATGGTCCACAGGCTCTCATGGAACTCTAAATTATAACTTAGATAACTGTAGCAACAGTCAGGAGATAAATTATTATAAAAGATCTTCATACAATAGCATCAGATCTGCAGAAGGTCTGGTAAGGGGCCTACAGAGATGCTGAAATCAAAGCCAGCAAGAACCTAGCAGGAGATCCAGTCAAGATAAAAAGGTTATTCAAGGCAATAATCTCTACCTTAGTTTTTGAGAACTGTGTCCTGTATTAAGAAAAAAAGAAAAGAAAAAAGAAAAGAGATGCAGATATCTTGAATCCATGTGAAGAAAGAAAGTCCATTTTCCCAAAGTCCAAAATCCATTTCCAAAGTCCATTTTTCTAAGTCTAAAATCAAAAGGAAAAAGTGTACATTGCAATTCTAAGTTCAATTTGGAGTGACTGATCCAGAGTTCAACCCATTCAACAAAGTTGGGAGCCCTCAATTAATATTTATGTGTTTTAGCCCTCATTTTGTCTTTACTCTGAGTCTTTGAGGCTCCAGACTTTCCCATCCCACTCTAAATGGAAATTCACTGCTGACAATGTGCAAAAGACAAGTCACGGGTAACAGAGGAAGAACCAAACACCTGGGACACACTTACAGCAAAAATTAGGATTTAATCAATATTGAAAGCTTGAAACAAAAATTAATGTCCACCCCCAGACATGCCAAGGGACAGCACAAGAGGTGAGGCATCCTCTGCATTCTGGTGACCAAGAGTTTTCTGTTGAGAAATGTGGGAGAAAACTTCTGCAAGAAACTGATTCAATTGGAATTCTCTCTGCATTTAGAGTCTAATACAAATTCCAGCTTTTTGGTTAAAAAAAAAAAAAAAAGAAAAAAAAATCTCATCCCTCTCTACCTAGGGGATTTGAAAGATGTATTTCCTGGAAAGTATTACACAACTAAGCTATTTTTACTGCTGTGTACACTACAGAAAACCAATTGTCATAGAAATACTTGACATTTTTCTCCACAGTTGTTTTTCTGTGCAAAGAGAATTGAAAATAATTAAAACATTTTCCTTAATTTCCCCACTGAAAAGGATACTAGGGAAGTCTGACTAGCAAAAAACAGGTATTATTGATTTTTTTTCTTTATATTCTTACTTTTAAGAGCCATATTCCACTTCTCCTTTCAAGGAGAGGATCCCTGATAGCCATTATCCTGTTGCTGGAAAGGAGGAAGCTGTCCCTTCCCCTATTATTCCCTTGTTCTCACACTTCACATGCTACTTGCTAGTGGAAACCTTTCACAGCTCATAAGAAAGGAATGAAAAAATCAGAAAACTTTCACCATTACCAACGTGATATCTATCTAAATGAGGCTAACAGACTTAATTCCAATGCAAATGGAGGAAAAAATGTTAATTTAGAAGAATGAAGTGACAGAAAAAGAATTTCTCTTAACTGTCCTTCTCAGAAAACTTCCCTATTGTAATTGTGATTTAAATATTGTGGGCATTACTTTGATTGCCTATACAATTCCATTGATTACATATTAATTTGTCTTGAAACACAAACCCTCTTGAATTCAGCCTCTCACTTTTTAAACACCATCCAAAGCAAAACTACAGAATATTCAAGGTCCCACCTTGTCCCCTCCCCAGAAGGACTCAACCATCTCCCCCACATGTGTATTATTTGTGTTCTCACACCCAGCTTATTCCACACACCCAATTTAGAGAGCAATCAGAGCATCCCAACCACAGAGCAAGAGGAGACCCAGCTGTGCCTGGGCTGCAGGCAGGAATTATTTCACCCACTGGGTCACCATTAGCACCAGTCCTGAAGCCACAGTGACCTCAGGACAAGCCCCTCTGTCCAGCAGCCGTGGCCTGAGATACCTGAATGTGTGTGAGGAGGGAAATCAGCTGCAGCAGCTCAGCACAGCACCTGGGCCTGGCAGGAAAGTTCCACACTGCTCTGAACAGCTCAGACAACTGAAGAATCAAAGTGCTTTTCTCTGCCACCAGCCCTGTGTGAGCTTTCTGCTTAATGCTGTCAAATTATCTTCTTTATGTCTGTGGAGTTCACAGCATTTGCAGCAGTTGCACTTGCATATCAATGAGTTGTCACACAGCTCTTAAACTTACTGTGCAGAGGTGCCTGTGCTGTCTCCTGCATGCTCTCTGTTCCTCTCCATCAATCTCTCCTGACTGCAGGATGAGGCTGCCCAGAGCTGGGGATGAAGGAGCAGCAGCAGCAAACAGCAAACAGAGACTGCAGAACCCATTCTGGAGTGGCCATCCCCAAAGGCAGGCAGTCTCCACCTGGCCCTGGTGCATCCTGCAGGCTCCCATTGCTGCAGAGCCTGTCTGCAGCCCTGCCCTGCTTGGGCAGGCTCCTGACCCAGCCTGGACCAGCAGGGCAGAGATTCAGCAGCACACACACCCTGCAAGCTGTGCCTCAGCCCTGCCTGCTCAGACACAAGCTCAAGTTGCAAACAGCTCCAGCAGCCCAATTTCGGTTTCTTTCCATGCTTGTCTGAGATGTCATTTGGGGAAATTCATATATTTTCATGCATTTGCTTTCCACAAACTGGCTGGGAAATAAGGAAATTATATGCTCTAGGAGCTGTTGGTGGCCTGTCACATTGTTTTGGTCAGGGTTGCTCTGTTTGTATCGTTCTGAATTTTCAATCACCTACCTGTGACTTAGTGGTGACCCCAGAAAGAAGTTTTGGGGCATGAACATGGAAAATGAGCTGCACCCTCCTCACCTTACACACAGCATAGCACATGTGGATTTATAACTCAAAAACAACAAGCAACAGCATAGCATCAAAATGCACCTCCTATCTGAAACAGATTCATGTAAAGGTCACTTTCCACCAGAAGTAAATAACATTCAGTTTGAGGGAATCACTGTAGGTGAAGGAGAAAGAAATGCACTATTTGATTTGGGGAGAAATTGGTTAGACAGAAGGTGTTTCAAAATATAATCAAAAAATAATTAGAAAAAGGAACAAGCCAAAGGACAAACATCTGTGACAGAGGGATGTGAAGAGATAAACAAATCCTATGTATGACAGTTAATTTCAGTTCAGACCAGAATCCTGCTGGGCTACATTTGGAGTAGTCTGTAAACACCCTGGGAAAAAAGAAAACTTACATTAATTTCAGTGTGAACAGTGGCAGCATCAGCAACCAGAAGATTGGAAAACCAAACCAAGACACTGAAAAGATCAGATTTGAGTGAAACCACACCACATAGGGATAACAAACAACAGCAAAGGGAAACCACAGCAGTTAACAGACCAAGAGTTCTTCACAAGTCACGAGGCAAGAAGACTGAGAAACACACACTAAAATCCTGCACTTTGCTTTCCTAAACACCCCAGATGAGAGGGGGAAAGGCCCAGCTGGCATAACTGGCAGGACAATTCCCCCTTCTCAGGCAGATGCCACTGGAGGCTTCACACTTTCCTCCCCTGCTGGCTGGGGCTGTGGCTGGTCAGAGCAGAGACAGCACTGCAGGGAGCTGGGAAGGGGCTGCAGAAGCACTGAGGAGTGGGGAAAATCCCTGATCTGCCCCATGGAATGTGTTATGAACAAAACAGCCTTGCTGGCTCCCATGGCAATACTGGGACACTGCTGGCTTGAGCTAAGTACTGAATATTGAAATGTTAATTAGCTAATTGCTCCTGGGGATCACCTACACCCCCCACCCCACTGCCATTCTAGGACTGGGATGCAAAATAGAGGGACCACTGGAACCATGGGAGGGAGTTTTTGGGGATGAAAACACCCCTAAATGGAAGGCTGGGCACAGGGGAGGGGGCTGGATGGGTGCGCTGGCTGGGGAAAAGGGAACCACATCCCCAGTCTATGTCTGACCTGTCACCACAGCCTCCAGAGCACCAGACTGGGCTGTGGGAAGCAGGAATAAAGAAGCAACTCCTTTTGGTGTTGCCAGGAGGACAGGAAAGGGAATAGCTGCTGCTGGACTTCAGCAACAGGCTCTGCACATCCCCTCACCCTTGGGCTACCAGGGTGCCACAAAGAGCTCAGGGGTGAGCTCCATGTCGAGCCCCCTGCCCAGCTGATCTTTTTAATAAAGAGCTGAACGTTAATGAAGGCAGAAGCCCTGCTCATTTCAGAATGCCCCGTTGCAGGAGTGGGCAGCAGGCAGCGTGGGGCACCTGCCCAGGGCACCACACACAGCGCCCAGAGCGGGGCACCTCCAGCCCCTTCTCGCCCAAAGGGCAGCTGGGAAAGGCAAAATTCACTGTGGAGGAAGAGAGAGAGATTTCCCAAGCCCAAACTCTCCTAATTTGTTGATGACCCCGCTCTGTTTGCTTTTTGTTTAGCAGTGAATGCTCACCTATATAGACCACAGCTTGTGTGAGCAAATACAAATTACAAAAAATAATCCAGGTAGAGCTGTGCTGTAACTTCAGCTGTGGGGTTGATGTGCCTTTGTCATGAGGGTGATGAAATAAGTCTAAACCCATATTTTGTTTGACGGGCATTGCAGAGAAAAACAGCAGGAAGATGTTGAGAAGCATTGCAACCTCCCTGATTAAGCTGCTGAAACAAATCTCTCAATGTTTTTTGTGATAAATTCTTTAGCTGAATTGAAGTTTGTTTGGGAGCAGTCTCGGGTAAATACACAGTTATGTAACTCTGCTTCACCATAAAATAAGTGTTATTAACAGCCCTCTATGGATAATCAAAGTTAAAATTTCTTTTTCTGCAAATATTCTGAAGTATTTGTTGAAAACTTGATGCCAGCATGCTTATTGAATACCAATAAACCCATCTGCCAGAGTATTTGGGAAAAGCAAACACAAAGCAGGTGCAAATGAACTCTGATTAAATTTGTTCAAAACTTCAAGCAAATACAAAAGTTAGAAGATGAGTGGAGATGTATTTTTCATATTTGGCTAACTGTAATTGCAATTTTTATCCAGTCAAAGCAGGATAATTAAGCAAAAGACAAAAAAGAATCTGGCAGCAGGCTGAGCAAAGTAACCATTGCTAACAAAGGAGAAAATATTAGGGTTTAATGGTAATATAAACAGAATTAATGAGGGAATGTTACCACAACACCAAAACTCCAAACAAAGAAATATAAAGCAAGTCGTTATTAGGAAATCTCTCTTAGCACAACTAATTATCTACTAATAAAATTATGTTAATAATTGCCATCAGCCACAAATTCAGGCTAAATTTAATAATTCAGCACCAGCTCTCAGAACCTGAATTTGGTTTGAGCAGAAGCAAAAGAGGATTCCTGGTAAAGCAGGAAATATTTAGGCCTGGATTTCCAGCACCATGCAGCAGCTCAGAGTAGCTAAACTCCCATCACCTGCTCCAAACATTTCTGGGAGTTCACAGGATGTGCAAAAATGTCCACAGCTTTAGGTTAAAGTCAGCTGTCAGCTCAATTCCATCCCCTTTTGACAAAAATGTGGTTATTTGCTCACATAATCATTACAGCTAACATGAATTAGCTTGAACATAAAGGAATAAAAAAGAGACTACAGCTGAGCAGGAGTGTTTGGTTTGGAGCAGGCAGAGAGGACATGGAGAAGAAAAGCCACCGTGTATGTAATGAAGTGGCTGCTTTACCTTGGAACACTTCCAGGAGGATGAGAACCCTATTTGAGGAACAGTCACCTCCTGATTGTCAGTTCATGCAAATGGCAGAACAGAAGAATTAAGGGTAGAAGAGTGAAAATTATTTCCAGAAGAAATGAGTGTCTGTTCTTGAGAAGGAAAACATGAAGAATAAAACATTTTGATACATTAACAAATTATCTGGATCTTCCTCCTGGACCCCATAGATTTGATTTAATTTTATCAATAAGTGATTTGATTTTGTAAAGGTTGTTTAATCTCTGGTATGAAGGTATCCTTTACTGCCCTGGGGCCTGGTTGTTGACTCTTATTTGACTGATATATATATATTTATATATGTTTCACCTAGACTTTCACAAGATTCTGAACAAGTCGATGGCTCTTTCCAAGGAGCTCACAGAGGGGCAGAGAGGAACTTGCTGGTGGTAATAAAATTGTCAACCCTTCATCTGAGCAGGAGGAGTCTGAACACTCTGGGCAGCCCAGGCAGACAGCAAGTTACTCAACACACAGGAGAGAACCACTGCTCCTCAGTTAAAAACAGTGGGACAGCCTTCCCAGTGAGTTACTAGAATCAGCAGTGTTTTCATGGGATTTTGGGATGGGCTTTCCAAGAGCTTCCAGTCAGGTGAGTAGAGAACATTTTTTGGTTCAGAACAAACCACCCTGGCTGGGGGGAAGGAAAGAGGTGGGGGTTCCCTCCTGAACACCATTAATATCTTTACTCTGTAGCAAACACCCATCACTATCAGATCAATACAGATATGGAAAATCCTGCTGGTGCTGCCAGATTTTCAGATTAAATGAATTTTTTCTTTAGTAAATTATTGGACTTTCCCAACGGTGACTTTCAGAGAACATCTGCTGAACTTTTGCAGAGCATTTTGTTTTTCTTTTAGCCACCAGTTAAAGCTGAAGGGATTTTGAGAGCAGAGTACTAAAATTTAGCTAGACCTTCTTATTAAAAGGAAAATCTTCAGTAATTAGCTCTTCCCCTAACTGCTTTTTGGCTCTCATTACAAACAAAGTGCTATGCTAATATACCTTGTGTTGCAAATGTTTCACAATTCCTGCTAATCAAATTAAACTCAATTTTCAGCAAATAAACCCTCAATGCAGTTAATGGAAAACAAGGAACAGCACTACTTTGCCTGAGAATGGGTCATTACCACAAGCTCCTAATTACAAGTATCTTAATGCATAATGTAAAGCACAGTCTTATATAGGCTCTTAAGAATTAAAGCTGTAGCAGGATCAAAGACTTGATGTGTCCTTGAATTTTTTATATGTACATTTGAATACAGATGGAGAAAAGCAACAAAGAGAAACAGAGCAAAACTTCAAAACACAAAGATTCATTCACTTACCCACCCTTTCAAAAGGTATAATAATAATAATTTATGCAGCTTATGAGTCTGTAGAAAGAGACTGATTTTGACTCAGGACACATTCTGAAACCAATTTTCATTTGCCTCCTCCTCTACCCTCTTGATAGAGAATGTTTCACACCTACCAGTTAATGAAGGATTATTACTTTCCTCTAGAGTAAGCTGCAAATACAACCAAGGTTAAAGCAAAGGACGTTCATCCTGAATTAGGTTATATGATGCCATCAAACAGGAGCCCAGGTGATTGATGACATATTGCTATTACTGCACCAGGCATTTATCAATACTGCACTGTGAATTATTTTCCAGTTTAGTTCTCTTATTGTCACATGATGGTATATTTTATTAAATTTACTTAACTGAAAAAAAAAATAGAAACCCAGAGAGAAAAGCACTGGAAACAACAGAAGGCATAATAAATCCCAGTAACTGACTTAGAGAATGCAGACTCTGGCATCACTTGCCAGTCAGAATTCTGCTGTTCTGAATGAATTCACACAGGTTGCATTTTTTGCTCAGATTTCAGAATGCAGGAATGGGCACAGCAGCCACTGCAGCCCAGCCCATGAGTCACCCTTAACCAAGTCCTACAGAGCAGTTCAGCTAGAAACACTAAAAAAGGCTCTTCCACCAAACAAAATTTTCTTTGTTTTTCTGCAAAAGAATTTGCATCTATTTATTTTCCTGGAGAATTTTTTATTACACAAAGCTTTGAAACTTTCAGCAAAGATGAACACTTTATGCTCTAATTCATGCTGGGTATAAAGAATTCATATTGAATTATATCTGGTGCAATTATAAATCTTCAAAATGTTACATTTGCAAAATTCTGAGTGTTGTTAGATTCAGGCTGCCTCTCCTCATCCTCCTTATTATTAATACAACATGAACTGCCTGTGCCTATCCTCCTGAAACCACAGAGTCTGTAAAAGCTGAGCTCTTCCTTTAGCTTTGTAGTTGTCCTCTCCCTGAAGGGCATGCAAGCACAGAATGGGAATTATGGCTATTTGAAAGAAAATTAGTTCCTATTTGGATATCCATGGAACAGTGGAGAAGGCAGGCTCTGGAAAATCCCACCTCTCCCCCTGATCTCATCCTGGGCCTCGTGAAACAAAAAAAATTATTGTGAGTTTATGAACAGCAGATCCTTCACCACACACAACCATTCACCTACTTTTTCCCACCTTTACAACCCAGAGGCAAAAGTAAATATTATAACCAGGCAGGGAAGGGGTTTGTGCTAGGGAATAATACACTGAAATATTCCAAATTCAGTGTTTACTTGTAGCTCCTGCAGAAGCAGCAACTGAGACAGACACTCATCCTCCATGAAGACAGAGAGGGATGGGAAACTTCTCTAGGGAATAGGCTCTAAGAATCTGGGGTGAATGGACAAATATTAGAAGTAACCTTGCTCAACAACAGAGCATCCAGTTTTGAGCCTCACCCAGTCAGTTCTGCTTTTTTTAAGATTTTCCTTATGTCTCAAATATTTGACTATAAAATATTTTGTTATGAACAGCATTTAAAGTAACCAGTTTCTGATGAGGTGTCAGATGAAATGTTCTCATGTGTTTACAAAGTTTTTGAATACTGACTGTTTCTGAAGAACTCGTTTCTGTGTCTGAAGATAAATTGCTCTCAGATCTAGAACCTTAAGCTTCTATTACCTAAAGGCACCACCTATTTTAAATTTTCTGAATAATTTTAATTTTACACAGACTTTACAGCTTTACTTTGTTCCAAAGTAATAATCTGCATTTCTGGAATTTTCATTCCTTCTCTTTTGCCTTCCCTCTTCTTTGTACTAAGCATTGGTAGCATGGAGAGAAAAAAGCCCAGATAGCTCTGGGATCAAACCCACGTAGTTCCACTGAGGATCAGAATTCCTGTCCTTTGCACTGGCCATCTTTGCACAGACAGCACTCACTGTCTCACATTCCTCAGACTGGTTTATTCATAACAAACAAAATGCCTTATCTCACCAAACTGCATTTCAAAATATTATGCAACTAGTTTTCAGACTCTGTGTAAAATGCCCTATATCCATCCTCTAAAGAGCTGTAATTTTTACCTTTTTTACTTAGATCTGTAGTGATTTATGGATAATTTTGGTAAAAGAGTCTGAACTGAAACTCCATCTTATGGAGAAATAAAGACCACGTGTTCCTCTGAATCACCTTCAAAACCAAAGGCAAGGCTTAATAGGTAAGCCAAGGGAATTTACAGCATCCAAAACATTTGTGTCAGAGCATTATAAAATGTAGTTTTATAGAAAAAATTGAAGTTCAGCTTTGTGGTATGCAGCTTTGTGGGTACTGGATATGTTCATGTCCAAGCAGGGAAACCAAGAAGTTATGCTCAGGAAGAACTTGAATATTCATTTGTTTGTGTTTCCTCCAAGTGCAGGATAGTAAAATTTACAGCAGCTCAGAGGAAACATAACAACATAATCTACCTTTCCAAGGAAGTAGATGGACAAAGTCTCTGATGCCTTTAAAACCCTCCCAAAAATAGGTTTGTTTTCAGTGTACCCTCAGTCCGTAGCCTCAATTTTCTTCTGGGTAACTTCTGAATGTTTCAGCTGCACTATCTGCTGGTCCCACTAGCATTAATAAATAGGATCTGTGTAGTTTTAATTACTTCCCTTAAAACAGATTGAAACCACTGTGAGAAAGAAAATTTCAATGAAATGCATGCAAACAAAGATTTTCAAGACAGCACTTCTCCCTTTTTCCAGACTTTTGTTTGGTGACTCTCCAGCTCCTGCACTGCCTCATTCCTCCAGGGAAGATTCCTGACCTACACATTGCTTGACTTCAGTACTGCACTGTTACCTGGTGGTGGTCCAGAACTGGCCCCAAACTCTGCAGTTCATTCTCAAGCAGGACATCATTGAGGTCAGACTTTTTAACCCTCAGGAGAAAGCCTATCTTGTTTCTCAGACATCTGAGAAAGAAGTGAAGTGAGAATTAGAGGCTGATTCCTGTAAATTCACCCCCAGAGTGAGCACTGAGCAGTCCTGGAACACATTTGAATGCCATTTATTTTCTAATACAAACAAATAGAGATAGTCGTTAAAGCATTGCTAATTACAGACAATAAACCAGTGATACATTCTTACTCATATATCAGTGGAAGGAGACATTGCAGATCCTGGGCTGATGTACAACTGGCAGAGGAAAGGAGATACATTAATTCTGTGTGTACCACATATAACAGCACAAGTTTCATTTTCACAGTCACTCTCCTTTCTGATGACAGCAGACAATTATGAACAGAGAAGTTTGCATGCAGGTAACTCCAAACAAAAAACAGATCAAACTGTTAAAGAAACAGCAGCCCCTGCAGATGGTGTTTTCAGAGCTGAAGCACAAATGTGCACAAACAGAGGCTGTAAGAATTTGTAAGAATTCCCATGAAAGAACATCTCCCCCTTTTAATCTCAGCAGAATAAGAGTGTACCTGTTCTTCATCACTATTTCTAAAATATGAAGAAACTTTTAATCTGAATAAGCAACATCAAGATCTGTAAACTCAAGGAAAACCTCTGAAAAAAAATAATATCCCTTTTTCATATCTCTGCATCTTAAACAAACCTTGAGTTGTTTGTTAGACAGTTCCACATGGACTTTCATCTTTTTTGTCACTATTTCACCATTAAAGTGTGTTGTAAAAACACTGGAGACTTCAGAGGCTTAAGCCAATATAAAAATGTCTGCAGTATGAAGTAATTTTATGTCACTACTCTGGTTATTTCAGAATTGGCTGCAAATAAGAGCCTGAGGATGATTTAATGTGTCCTCGACCCATCATGGCCATGGTTAAACAAAGTAAACACATCAGTCTTTAGCAGTTATTTATAACTGGAGGAAAAGCACAAACCAGCCACACTAAACAGAGCACTGGAAAACATTCTGAAGGGGAACTAAAATGCTTTTCTTCATGTATTTCTATATTCCATTTCTCAGTAAAATAAAATCACAATGACCATCTGCAGGAGGATTTATTAGAACTAAAATCACCAGTTCCAAAGAAGATCCCAAGATACTACCACTGAAGTGGAAATTTAGGCATTCAGATGTGATTACACACCAGCAACTGGCACTTCTAGTACAGTCTGAAAATAGAACAACCAGCCTGAAGAGCTCATAGAAAAGACCCAGCTAACCATGATATTGTGGGAAATCCAGGACTCCTGAACAACTGACCTATGTGATCAAGCAGAAGCCATTTACTGTTTGCAATGCACAAATATTTATAGATTCTACAAACTACTAAGCACACACTTCTTGATTGGTGCCTTTGTCTTGTTCTCTCATTTTCTGCCTGCATTTCTCAGAGTACGTGATTAGTTACAGTCCAGGTGTTTCACAGCCCCGTGTTATCTAGTTCTTGAGGTCTTGGTCTTGGGTTTCTCAGCCTCCTCTTTCTTAATTTAGCACAATTTATGTTCCAATAGCCTTGGTGGATTCCTGAGGCTCTGATGACAAACTGAGAAGCAGTCTGGCTGGTGCCCACTCTGGCCTGACCCTTGCAAATGCATTGCAACACCAGGAGGTGGAGAAGCCCAAATCCTGGACAGCTCTCTGTGGTAATTTGGGCCCTGCAGTGGTGGCTGCACCAGTGTGGATATTCTCAGTTCAGTCAGAGAGGAAAAGATTTCTGCCAGGCTTTGCCTGTGAAAAAGTCCAAGAGGAATGTAAACAATCTATTATCTTGCTTTCCATTCATATTGTTTATAGATATGTTCTACCACACTGAACCAAGTCCAGTGTACCAATCAGGTGAAATGTTTTTACTTTAAATGACCAATGGAATCAATGTTCATGATGTTCTCATAAAAAAGAGAGGTTTTGAATAAACATTCATTCGCCCTCTGAAATCGTGCGAGTCATTTCACCCACCCCTGGCTGAACAGCGTCACACCAGTGACCAACACACAGCACCAATGACACTCTATTTAATCTGCTCAGAGAGAAAACACTCACCCTGCTGCCTAAAGCCTGAATTCCTCCAGCATTCTCTGGTTCCTGCCCTGTGCACTGGGCATTTCTGGGGAGCCTGGGCTCAGGGTTTGCTGTCAATGAGATGTGTGACCCCAGCAGCAGAGCTGCAGGCGGGTCAGCCTCTGCCCAGCATCACTGGAGGGTTCATTTGCAGCCAGGCCAAAGCAGAGAGTTGTCTGCATGGCTGTGAGGAGGAGCTGATCCTGCAGAAACCACCCCAGCACTGCCCTGAGTGCCAGCTTGATAAACTGCATTGGTGCCGAGGTCCTTGATGTGCTCTGCTCCCTTTGAAAGGAGGGAAAGATGGGATAACTGGAATGGGGTTTGCACACTCCCAGCACGTGGAAATCTCCTTGGAAAATGAGACAACCTCAGCACAAAGGACTGTGAAGTGCCACTGTAACCTACAGCACACAACTCCAGTTAAAGCCTTCTTGCTGGAATGCTGAACTGGAGATCCCAGGGCAGAGGCTCGTGGCTGCTGTTCCGTGTCACAAGGACCCTTCGGAGCTGTAGGGTCCCTGGGGGCACCTCTGGACTCCCCTTCTGAGGAAGATTCATCCTTCCATGAAACCTTAATCTCAGGGTTTAGGAGATTGGTGCTGCTCCATGCCTGGCCAAACTCACTTTCTTACATGTTAGGTACACATAATTGAAAAATGTGCCCAGATAGAGTCATGCATCATATTTGGCATCTAAGAAACCAAAAAGATGCCCAAAAATCAAAACCAAACCCAAACAAAAACCAACAAAAATTTTTGGGAAGTGGGTTCTGATTGTTTTTTGGGGGTTTTGTTGGTTTGTTTGTTTGGGTTTCTTTGTTGGTTTTTTGGTAGATTTTTTTTGGCTTTTTTATTTTGTCACCTTTAATTTAGAGATCAGGACAACTCTTTTCTCATCCATGTGGTCCCTGCACACAATGCTCTAGTGCTGGAAAGAGTAGGAATAATTTGTGGGTGCAGTAGACAAACTTGTCTCCTGAGTGGTGCTGTTGCATGCTTAGAATTGCCAAGTCTTATGATGAGAGAGTCATGATTAGCTGAAAAAACTGATTATTCCCAGGCATGAAAAATAAACTATTGGAAACAGTTTTCCTAAATTCTGTCTGTAGTTCTGTTGTAATTTTCTGGCTATGAGAGATGTTTGGAAACCAGTACTGCTTGTCCTGTGTAAGCCTTGAGATTGCTGTATTCTACCTGAGGACAGAGGTTCTTATTTTAGCATTAATGAAGCAGATTGCATATTGGAAATCACACCCATGGCAGCACAACATTTATTTAAAGTTTAGCCTCCATGTCTTTTGTTATCTGCACTGGGCAGCCTCAAATCATAAATAAAAACTTGAACAATTTTCCCCCATAAACTCATTCCTTCCACAGCTTTGCCAGGTCCTCTCTGGTCCCCTTCCTTAATTATAGAATTCTTCTGAGGCACAGGATGCATGTTATTTTCATCAGTGAGAGATAAGAGATGTCAGCATAGAACTGAGCTTTTGCTATACTTAGTCATAATCCTCCTATCACTTAAAAAGGCAACTGGAGATCTTTTTCAATAAAGCCATCAACAGGGATTCAAACATAAACACTGGATTTAGGCACATAAGCTTAATTGACTTTCAAAAAGAGATGAGCATCTCTTCCACTTAGGCTTTCCTGATAACACCACCCTGAGCAGCTCAGGTTTATGGATGCAATGATTAACTTGGGGTGGGGGAGGAGCCAAAAATAAAAACATTACAAAATTGCTATCTTGTTCTGTTCTTTATAGGGAAGTTAAAAAAAAAAAAAGGAAGAAAAGAAGATACATTCTTCCTGTAAATTTGCTTTCAATGTGAGAATTGTCAGAAGCACCTGCACACAATGCACTGTTATCTTTGTATTGATTTTCTGCAGTATCACATTGAACTGCAAAGGGTGCTGGTGATTTACTTGCAATTACATTTTACTGGAACTTCTAGCATAAATTGCATATTCAACCTTTAGAATGTTTTCACTCCGTTTTCACTTCTTTTTTTTTTTTTTTCTTCCAGTTCTATTTGATCTCTCTTCTCCCAGTTCTGGTTTATCTGTCCTCCCTTGCCTGTAGTGCAAGGCTTACAAGGTCATGGCACTGAGTCCCATATTGAATGAGCCACTGAAACCAGGTAACCCCGAGTGCAATTGATCCCTGAGGAGCAGGGGGATATTTCCATCTAAATGAGGAGGATGAGCTTTGTGGCTCCCATTAAGGTTAATGGGGGTTATATAGCTGGGTCCTGGTGCACCATAACAAATGCTTGTTCCCTCAGCTAATCCATTCCAGATTCTGAGTACTAAGAGAGAAAAAAATATTTTCAGGGGAAAAAAAATAAATTATTGTGATTTAGATGCAAATCTCAGAGTTGTTCCATGTTTCTTCCTAAGTTTCAAAAGTGTTAAAGCAGCACATTTCACCACTTTCCACTTCATCTGCAAGAGTGTTCAAGTTAGTGAGGGTTCTGTGAGAGCCATTAAAAATCTGTCAGAGAAGTGCTGGTCATGGCAAAAACATTTTTCAGGTGCTGTCAATTTCCCCAAATATCCATCAGTGCTACCAGGCACAACAAGGGATTCCTCATTTAGAAGATGTCAATTCTTATTATTAATGTCATGATGAAAACACCTGCTAAGTGTCTGTGTCTGGCAAAGTGAAGCTGTCACAGAAATGAGAGGGTGAATTCCACTTGGATTAGTGAGCAAGGAAGAGCTGGAGATTTTTTTTTTTAAGTTTCCCTAAAGACAAACACCTTATCTTTATCCTGAGCTGGGCTTGTAAAGGCAGGAGACAGGGAATGCAGCGAGGTATAACTGATGAGAAATAATGTGAAAATAATGTGCAAGATTAACTCTTTGTAAAACTCCACATTTGGATGAGTGCTCCATGGTTGGTTTTGTTTGCAAGCTCCAAGTGGAAGGTGCCCCACAGCCCAGCAGCCCCTGCAGAGGTTGGGTTTTGTCACAAGGTTGTTGACTGCAGCTCCTAAGGACAAACCAGATGAGTTGGTTTGGCTTCTCCCAGCAGGAGCACTACAGGTAAAGGGAGTTCAGGTGGGCCAAGTCCATCCTCACAGGAACACATGGATTTCTGTGAGTCTTGGGATGTGCCTTGGCTGGGACTGCCAGCACACAAATGCATCCTGGGACTCACTGAGGCATATATTCTGGTATATATCATGATAAAATTAAAATGTTAGCCCTGCCTGTCTTAAAAATATGTCTATAAATATTATACTCATGGGATTATATGAGCTAAAAGATTATATCACCTGTAAAAGGTCTTACTGAGACTCCAAGGTAGGGTTTGGAAGAGAATTTCAGATTTCTGCTTTGGATAAAAAAAATCATATTCAATAAGAAAGGTCATCATTAAGGAAACTATTCAATAGATCTCTCCTTATTCTTACACTCATGAAACAAGTTTGAGGCAGAAAACTGTAAACCCCGGTCAATGCAGCTGGCCAAGAGGAGAGTGATGCCCAGATGCCTTTCCCAGCCCTGCTGTCAGGACACTTGGGCGGGCACAGGCAGCTCTGCCTTCTGCTGCTGATCCCACCAGGCACTTAAATACCTGCTTAACTTGGAGCTCGTGGCTTTAAGCACAAGGCATTAGCTGTAATGAGCGTTCTTATATTCTTAATCACACCCTTGGATTCACTGCCAGAGCGGGCAGGAGGACATAATGGGCCGTGGCTTCAGCTTGTGCAGATGGGTGGGACTGAACTGAAACGAATCAGCTGTGTCCGTGTGCAGCCGGATCCGGGCCAGAAGCGCCGGGGGCAGTCCGGGCCCAGCGCGGGGATCACGCTCGGATCACACTCGGCTCACACTCACCCATCCGGCTCACACTCATTGCAGGGCTCACACTCACCCCATGGCTCACACTCACCCCACAGCTCACACTCACCCCATGGCTCACACTCACCCATCCAGCTCACACTCACCCCAGAGCTCACACTCACCCCATGGCTCACACTCACCCATCCAGCTCACACTCACTGCAGGGCTCACACTCACCCCATGGCTCACACTCACCCATCCAGCTCACACTCACCCCATGGCTCACACTCACCCCATGGCTCACACTCACCCATCCAGCTCACACTCACCCCATGGCTCACACTCACCCATCCAGCTCACACTCACCCCACGGCTCACACTCACCCCATGGCTCACACTCACCCTGGCAGCTCCCCCAGCACCCAGCTGAGGCTCACACAGCTCAGTGCACAGCACCCAGCAGGATGACCTCCCTGTCTCAGCCCTTACACTGGCTCTCAGTGAAACACTCCATTATCCAGCCTGCCTCAGTTATTACCCAGAGCACTTTGCCTGGCGTATTTCACTGCAGAGCCTGCAAAGCCCAGCTCGCTCTTAGGTGCCTTAAAAGTTTTTGCACGTGACATTTCAAATAGAAAACAGATAATTGGCTTTTAAATACTTTAGGTAGGTTATTTAAGTCTCATCCTTTTTTCTTCTTGGCTCTTTGTTGCTGTAATTTGGCACACAAGACTCCTCCGTCCATCCTACTTGCACAGTGACCCATATTCCCAGAAGAAATGTAGGCTTTCAAAGCATTACCAACTCCCATCTTCCAAATACTCTTTTGCAAACATCCTCATGGGTTGAAAAAAGCCCCCAAACCATTTTTTGGACGAAGCCCTATGATAAAGTTTAACAAAAATGAAGAGCAAGAATAATTACATTGAAGCAAAACATAATTAAAGGAGGGCAACTTTAAATATCCTATTCTTACTATATTTTTTTCAGCCACAAACTCACAAAAATAGTTTACACTTTGCTTCCCCTAATACTGAAATGTGATTAATCTCTTTCCCCATGAAGAATTTCACAGTTAAAGAGATTTCTGTTCAGCAGAGGACTGAACCCAGTGCCTAAATCCATCTCATGCCAACAGCACTCACCAATATTCAAACACAGCACTTTGGCAGGAGTTCATTTCCTAATCAGAAGTGCTGGCAGACACCACCAGCTTGGCCATGGAGGGCAGCTGGGGGCTCCTACCAAGTCTATGCCAGGTTAGAGCTCTATCCTGTATTCACTCTTGATGGAACAATTAAATCTCATCCTTGGCAAATGTCACATTTAAAATAAACATGCTCTGAACTATGCATAATCCAATGTTAAAGCAAACTTTAAAAAATAAATTAGGAACCACACAAACTTTATTGATAATTCATTGTTGGATTGCTTGTACCTAACAACCACATCTGACAGCAGATCCCAGCATAGTTAAAATATGAGAAAAGCTTTCACTTAAACTTGGACTGAACAACAATATAGGTTTTTTAATGGAAATATCAAAATTCACAAAGTTTTTGGTTTTTGACTGTGCTGTGTCACAAAAATACAGTTTCTGTGGTTTTGACTGTATATTTGGGGTTGGGGAAGGAGAAAGCTCAAAGAAAAACATTTCAAATATTCCAGGTCCTTAACTGAACATTTCCTAAACATTGAATTTGCAAAAACCCCCAGCAATTCCTGCTTCCATTTCTGAACCAAAAGGACACCAAAACACTGTCCTGTGCTAATGTCTCAAACAGGAAAGTTTGAAACAGAAAAGTGACTATTTCTGTAGGTAACCCCTGCCTGGCAGGGGCCATGGGATGAGGATGGCCTGAGCATTGCTTCTCCTGCCCAAGGTATGATATTTTACTGAGAACAGGGTGCTGCTGAGAGAAGGGGCTCATGCCAAGTTAAGAGGCACTTCCAGCCTAAAGTTGATCTGAACCAAGCAGGATTTGGGATCTGCTGGTACTTTCTTTCAAGGGAGTCTTCGCTGTTGCACACAGCAGTGTTTTGTGATTCCTGGGGAGTGCTTACTCTCAGCAGCCACAGCAGTTGTGTTCTTCAAGGTCTGGCAGCATCCCTGCTCTGGCACAGGAGCAGCTGCTCCCCCAAAATAAGATCCTTTCTGAGAGAGACCAGAGCTCCCATCCCCACATGTCCATTGTCTCAGTGTACAGGACACATCTGTCAGAGGGTGATTTAAAGTTGAAGCCATTCCTTCCTCCACTAACCTGTGCAGAAACCTTAATTTATAACATGGGCAACAATGAAAACACCTGAATTTAAATAGTGCAGCTCTCCAAGCTGAAGTATTTACTTGATTTCAAAAGAGCTATTAGGCACAAAATGAATGCTCTACATAGGTTGCTATACCATGGGGAGAAGCTCAGAATTTAGGGGACCAAAATTCCACTTGACAATTGCCATTGTACTGCTTGTCCTGGGTAAGCCTTGAGATTGCTGTATTCTACCTGAGGGCAGAGGTTCTTATGTTAGCATTAATGAAGCAGATTGCATATTGGAAATCACACCCATGGCAGCACAACATTTATTTAAAGTTTAGCCTCCATGTCTTTTGTGATCTGCACTGGGCAGCCTCAAATCGTAAATAAGAACTTGAACCATTTTCCCCCATAAACTCATTCCTTCCACAGCTTTGCCAGGTCCTCTCTGGTCCCCTTCCTTAATTATAGAATTCTTCTGGGCAGAGTTCCTCTCGCAGAAAGGGACAAGGAGGGGCACTGCTCCAAGGCAAAGGCTGCTTTATGCAGCACAGTGCCTGCTGCTTCCAGAAAAGTCTGAGGAGACTGCACATCTGTCCAGCAGTGAGATCTTTGGGGTAGGGAGGATGGATTCTTACAGTCCTAATTGTAGCAGCAAACTAGTTCACATGCCTTCCTCTCCCTTTAAATTCTTGGTGTCTCAAAGATCTAACAGATACCCACCAAGGAAGCACCACCCCAGTGCTCCCTGGGGTACCACCTTACAGATGGTTCAAAATGAGCACCCATCATGAGCAAAGCTTTATTCTTAATCTTCTCCTTTCATTGCCAAGTGGGAGAGACTCAAAAGTCAATAAACACACAGGCAAAAAATATAGCAGGAAAATAGTATGGTCCTAATGCATGGCATTAGATGAACACTGAGTTGGTTCACTTGTCCTAATCTCTTCATATTTCCTCCTCTGCTCTCCACTACTCTTTTCTATTACTTCTTTAGGGAAAGGATAAAACAGGACAAAAAATTAAACACTTGAACTTCCTTTTTAAAGTGAAAAACTAGTGAATTTTCATTAAAAAACATGTATAAGAAATCAAACTTTTATTATGGAAAAGGTTTAAGAATAAGCAACATGAACTAAAATGCCTGGGTAGCTCTACAAATTTCCCTCCTTTAAGCTTGGTTCTATCTATGTTTAGTACTTAGAGCTGCCTCTGTTTCTGCAGCCCATCTAAAATTAGATCAGAAGCTCTCCAGGGTAAGGATTGTGTTGTGTTTGCTGCTCAGTGCCTGCTGCCATTTAGATACTTGACAAAAATAATAATGAAATGTTGTTATTTTTCTGCTTTCATGTCTAAAACTCTAAAATTCTATCAGAGTACTACCAAAACATATAGGCAGCAGAGATAACAGCCAGCCTGGTTTAATGACTGAGCACACCAGATGTTTCCCCTGTGTTATTCACACATGAGTTTTGTTGTCTGTTTGTTGTTTATAAATCTCTATTTCTGACCATTATAGCAGTTTTTTTCCTTAGCCTCTGAACCTGATTTCCAAGAGGAAAAACAGGAGAAGCACCCAGCCAGCAGAGCCAGCCCTGCACCCAGTGCACATATGGGTTCCATTGTGTGACTCACGGCCCTAACGACAGCTAAGCATATTACAGCCTGCAAAATTAACTCACACACTGTGAATAATCACAGAAAAGAAATTTGTTTTGCTACAAGGTTGTTTTCCAGCTGTTTTAATGCAGACAATTTTTTCCTGAAACACAAATTGTAAAGGGGAAAAAAAAAAAGACAGAAAAAAAAGACTTCGAAAATCTGCATAATTTGAAAGTGCTTAATGTAAATTAGATAGATCTGCCTAATTTTATTTCAGTACTTTTTAATTGCATTTATAATTAGTAAACTACATTAATGTGCTACACAGAAGGTCAGGAGTTCTGGTGAAAGAATCTAATTAAAATGCTCTGCTGCATTTATGTCACACATGCGCTCAGTAACCTTGAGGCCTTCCTGCAGCAGCAGAGGAGGGGTTTGTTTTTATGTTATAAATAACTTTTTTCTTCAACAGTGCCCGAGTAGCACGTGATATGTGGGTATTCTCATCTCACACCCCATCTGCACTAATTGAGGTGGTTTGGTCCATTCCATATTGCACTTTTGATGAGAGGCTCATGAACAAAATGTGGCTGGTCCCTTTCCCTGGGAAGGGATTCTGGGGTTCTGGGATTCCCAACTCTGCCCAGCCTTTCCCTCTCAGGGACCCCGGATCAAACTGTGCCTCACACCACTGACAGAGACAGAGCTGAACTTGGTGACAGCCAGGAATTTGAGTACATGTGGTGTCAGGTATTTATCCTGATGTCTGGATCCACTAACAGCATGGATTAAAAAAAAAAAAAAAGAAAGAAAAAAGATTGAGGAACAGCTTACAGCAATAATCAGCAAGCAATAATTAGCGATGCTAATTTTTCTACTTAGAACTCATATTGTGATTTTATTACATTTAAATTATACATGCTCAGGTGTTCAAATGCTCTCCTTTCATCACCCTCTTAGGTGGTAAAACATCATTAACATCCTTCTAGCACCAGCATGATTGCTCAGTAAGATTAGAGATCTCTGCCTCAGCAAGTTCTACACATTCTCCTGGGAGCAAAGCCCAAGGGGAACAAAATAGGAAGGGCACATTTTCACATTATACATCCACTGTTAGCCCAGCTTTGATTTCTCTACAAGTAGCAGAATTTAAAAGTTTTGGAATAATCACTGGAATTACAAATCCCTGAGCTGTCAGCTCTGTCTGCAACAGAAGAATTACCTCAGTCTTCAATAGGAAGGAAAAACAGGAGAATGATGGCTCCTGCTCAGGGTGAGAAACTGAAGCTTTCAAAGGCTTACTGCTCCCTACCTGCTGTAAAGATAGGTCAGTGTCTGGGATCACTGTTTATTGGCCTGAACATCACAGAAAAGAAAATGAGGTATACAGAATAAGTAGGTTAAACTTACATAAAAACAAACAACATTCACTCCTTTCCTTTATAATCCCTCTCAGCAGTTGTAAAGCAGCCATCAGCGCCTGTGGGAATATCTCTAATAGTTCAGAAACAGAAGGAAAATGATTCAGTTCACTCAGTAGCTGCTTTTACCTACTGGGACTGAAGGGATTGAAGTCCTTTCTGGAATGAAAGGATGGCAAACAGTGGCAGGGCTCGCAGGCTGGCTTAGCCTGGTGGGACTGAACTATTAGAAAAGCTCCTGCCTGAGGAACTGAGCTGGCTCTGCTGAGCAGCTGGGCACACAACTGGCAGCCAGGAGGGCAGAACGTGTGAATTGGCAGCAGAGTGTGAAGGCAACAGAGGGTAAGGGCCGAGTTTGCAGAGCAGCAAAAGATAAGAAACATTGAAAGCTGCAGACCAGGGAGAAGAGTGACAATCACTCACCTAAGTTGTGCTCTGGCACTCTGATAGAACTCTAAATATTGTATCAGAGCTGGCAGAGAAACACTGGCTTGCTTTGAAATGTGTGTCCTGAGCTGTTGGCAGCACGATAAACTGTATCGCTTCCTGTTGGCCTCCAGCTCCTGCCAGGGGACCAAACTCTTTTGGATTCCACAAAGAAATGAAGGGAGGCTGAAGCCAGATGGCCCAAGCCCAAAACAGTTCAGCTGCACGGCTTGCACCTTGAGGCACGGAGAGCTGGGCAGGATCCCAGGAGATCCACGGAGCTGGCATGCCGAGCCTCGAGCAGCGCGTCCTGCCCGGCTCAGCTGAGCGCAGGAGGCACCACCGCTGCCCCCAGCACGGCGGGCTGCAAGAGCCAGCTCAGAGCCTCCTCCTGAAGTTCTGCCAGTCCCAGCTCCCCAGGGAAGCAGGCAGCCCCCGGGCATGGCCAGCAGCACAGGGAGCCCTGGCTACAAGGCAGCAGAGGGCTGTGCACAAGTGTTCCCTAAGCCAAATGGTTTTGGTTGTTGCCTGTGGAAGAGGTTTTACAGTGACTTCTGTGAGCCAGAGCAGAGTTTGAGAAGAGGATCCACGTTTATCCCTGAAAGAATTTTCTACCAAGGTCATTGACATAGAAACCAAGAAAGAAAGAATAAATAAGAGAAACCTGCAACTGCCTGTTCCAATAAGCATGTTGTGTTTCCTGACAAATGAGTAAAGTATTAACTTATGAGTTTTGTACAAATGTAAGAATGTATAAATAAAACAAGTTTGAACCCTTCTGAAAACAGTGTGCTGTTTTGTATTATCTCCATCTCAACTATAACAGCTGCCTGCATCACCAGACAGTCAACATGCCAATGGGGCTGATGCTGGTGCTGAGGTGCTGAAAATCCAATGTATTTGGATAACAGGCACAGAAACTTCTCAGAACTGTACAGTTTATTTGCAATACCCTTTAGATGCAACATCTTCTAAAAGGCAGAGGAATATTTTTAAATGCATGTTTGTTTGGCCATGTGCAGCTAAAAGCATGAGCTGTACTGAGAACACTACCAATCCTCATTCTTGTCCCTCAACCACAGAACAAATCACCAATGCCATTCCCAAAGTTATTTATAAAGCACAATTCATAAATTCAGCATTAGCTGCACGTGTGAGTGACACAAACAATCGACTTTTCAAATCCAGGCCATCTTGTTTGTCAGTTCAGAATTTTATACACAGAATTCACTGTTATCATGGTTGCAATTTCAAGACAGAAAAAAATGGTTTAAGAATAATTTGGCTTCAATTATATAATCTTCTTTAAAGTGCTGAACAGTCCTCTTGGGGGAACTAATTCCCACTGCACACACTTATTCTTACTAAGGCTTGCTGAGGCAGCTTCTTGGAAAGGGAAGGCTCACCTCAAGGAAACATCCTACCCAACCAGAAGCTTTATGGAGGTTTGAAAAAGCCATCTAATAAAGAAAAAGGAGGTAATTTTCCTAAGATTTAAAAAAATCAGCATAAGGCAGAGACAGATTACCATGAAGGCTTCAGCATGCTAAAACCCAATTTAAATCTCCTGAAACTTTGCATGGATCTGTTTTCATGGTAAACTAACCCAGACATACTGATACACTCAGGAAAACACAGAATTAGGGTCTCAATACTCAGCAAGATGACCGCTTTACAGAAATATGATGTAAATAAATTAATACATAAACTCCCCCTCAATTTCAAAGTGCACAAAGATTTACAGAATAGAGAGCAAGCGACACTCCTGATTAGGCCAAAAAAAGCCTTGAAACCTTAACTTGGCAGTCCATAATAGTCCATAATTTCACACAGTGAAATTAATATGAAAAGTAAAATCTGACACATGTATAAAATTAGTCTTTTGTTCCCCCTTAATGACTCAAACTCACATTAGCAGCACCATTGTCCCCAAATCTAGATGTCAATTCCCCATTACACACCAGGCACCAGGTCAATGGCACAGCTAATGAGGATCTGCTGGTGCAAATGCTTATTGTATCTTAGCCTAATTCTAGTAAAATTTAAATGGTCTATTAATTCTCTTAATAAATTTAGATATGGCTCCTGCCTGCAATCTGTCTTTGATTAGCTAACAAAAGTGTATGAAGATCCTGCCAAGCTGACACTTCAGAATATTTCAAGCAAATCATCATCTACATTAAAAAAATATCAATCTACTCATTTCTCTGTAGTGCAGACAACCAAAAATGGCTCAGATCCTCAGGTTTAGCCTGTCCAGGCCTTCCAGTTGTGCTTCATCTGTCCCTGGTACAAATAAATTATTTTGAGTGGAAACTCTCAAATGTTCAGGTACTTCCTGAGTAAGACTGCAGGTCAGGAACTCTTTTAGGCACAGGAATAACTCCAAAGCCTTTTTTCATCTTCAGACCAAACATGGAAAAAGACAGGTCCATCAGGCGGAGAAGTGCACAAGAGAAGTTATCCCACAGATTAATTTTTCTCCAGATTTGTGGAGCACAGGGCTGAAGTAACAGGGTCCCCATCAAGGGATTGCAAATACATGTTGTTACTGAGGGGGTTGTGTTATTTCTAAGTGAAAAGATTAAAAAGCAGGGAACTGGGAATAATATCATTATAACCTAAAATCATCAGGTCTTCCTTGTGAGATCACAAATTAGTTTAGCAACAAAAATACCAAGGAATCCTGACTATTAAGATAAACTTGAAAAACACTGGAAAAAAGTGCAGCCCAGAGAAGGGGCAAAGCTATTTAAACTAAACAAGATTGTGCTAAACCATATAAACTGCCCAAGAATAAGCTCAGGATTCCTAATAAAAGGTTTCTATTCACTGAAAGACCCAGGCTCTGGCACAGCCCTGCAGTGGGGTTTTGTACATTTATAAATGTCCGACCTTTAGCCAAGACACAGGGTCAGCCCTTATCTTTTCACTGCAGATCAGCTTCCAGAGATGATAAAGCCCAAGCACAAGGCACCAGCAGCCAGGGAGGTCAATCTGCTTGTTGTACAAGACAGTGGCATTACCTTTTTGCTCCCAAAGTGAGAGAAAAGTCCAGTGGTACCTGGAAAGAGGATGCTGCAAAACTTTTATCTTTGCTTGCAACAAGAGCAAAATCAGAATAAAGAACTGTGCTACATTGCAAACCTGGAAAGTATTCATACAAATTAATCCAGTGTTTGCTGCATTATAATTGACAAAGTTCTGCTCTAAGATGGAATTTATGATCTAACCCCAGATCCAAACAATCTAAGGTAGGGGATGCTTGAAGACAGAAAATATTCAGCTTTCCTCAGCACAGCAGTTCAAAAGTTCACAGGAAAATAAATGTTTCTCAGCTTTAATTATCTCTGAACTGATTTTTGCTTCTGTTCTTTGGTTTAGTTTGGGGTTTTTTTACATTTTAATTACAGTTGGCAACTCTGAGTCTCCTGCTGGTAGCTGTAATCAAAACTGAAAACTGATTAAATGATGCAATCTATGCCACTGGACAGCAGTACTCAACCCACATACAAACAACAATAAGGCAACACAATATTTTAATATAAAACATTTCAGCTCTCTTTACAGCAATGAGTTCAGAACATCCAAACTAGGTCTCAGTACCTTCCCAGCCAAGAATGAGCCACATCATGCCACATGTCAGTCACCTCTGGCAGCCACCAATTGTCCCCACTGAGTGTTTCTGTCCCGCTGAAGCCACAAAAGCCCTGGAGTGAGGAAGAGGCATCTCCCAGCACTGAGGAGCTTCTCGGTCACAGAAAGTCCCACAGGTAACAACATTGCAGATTCCTGAGTGCCATCTGCTGGCACCTGTGCTGGGAACCAAACCTAACAGCAAATTTGATGTTGCCCAGGAAAATTTCTGGCAGGTGTGCCAGAATTTGTTTGCATTGCACTTCATCCCCTGTGAAGTTTAGAAAAATGTCAATGCACACATTTTGTCTTCTCCCCATTGGGGTGGATTCAGTGGCACAGAACTGCTGAGGCACAGCACAGGGTTAAAATGATGGAACGTTTCAGTGTCTGGCTGGGCTGCTTTGGTGCCTTGGGGAGGGCAGCCCATGCCCAAATGTCACAAACACAACTGTTCTCTGCTGGGCCAGCACAAGGTTTGCAGTTTCCCACCGTTTGTAACACACAGGCCAGATGAGGAGCCCGGGCAGCCAGCTGCAGATAAGAAGAGTGGAAATTACAAGCCATATTTACGCAAAAAAACCATTTCCTTAAAGATGTTGAGCACTTCCAAAGGGTGCTATTGTGGGAAATCCAGAACTCCTGAACAACTGACCTATGTGATCAAGCAGAAGCCATTTATTGTTGCACACATATTTATAGATTCTACAAACTACTAAGCACATACTTCTTGATTGGTGCCTTTGTCTTGTTCTCTCATTTTCTGCCTGCATTTCTCAGAGTATGTGATTAGTTACAGTCCAGGTGTTTCACAGCCCCGTGTTATCTAGTTCTTGAGGTCTTGGTCTTGGGTTTCTCAGCCTCCTCTTTCTTAATTTAGCACAATTTATGTTCCAATAGCCTTGGTGGATTCCTGAGGCTCTGATGACAAACTGAGAAGCAGGCTGGCTGGTGCCTAACCCTTGCAAATACATTTCAGCAGGGTGCAGGAGCTCAGAGCAGCTCGTTGAGGACAGCCCCTGCAGGGCTGTGCTGGCAGAGCTGCAGCAGCAGCCTGGCCTGGCCAAGCAGGGAGCTTGAGACTGATCCCAGCCCAAGAGGATGGAGGAGGCAGGACAGGAATCATGAAGACTCCAAGTCAGAAGGCTAGAAGAAGTGAACTCAACTGATTTATTTCAAATACATAGCTCTTTTTATAGAGAGCATCGTGCAGACCAATTTCATTTGCCTTAAAGTAAAAACATCTGACACCATTGGTGCTCTGTGAATGACACACGGTGGCAGAACCTATCTATAAACAATGTGAACAACAAGAGAGACAGGGCATTATGTACATTCTTTGAAACTCTTTCCCAGGCCCAGCCTGGCTAGAAACTCTCCTTTTTCTCTGACTGAACTGAGAATATCCACAGGGAGGGAGGGAGATGGATGAGCTCATTGCTCAGGCGTGCAGGGAGGGTGGCAGCAAAGCCAAAACTACCAGCACTTGTCATGGGCTTACAAAGATAAATCACACCTGACCACACTGGCTGCCTGCTGAGCTCAAGGGACTGGCAAGCTGGACTAGGAACTTCCCACAGCTCCTTCCAGCCAGAATAATTCTGTGTTTCTATGACAAGCATTTCTCAGGATGGTGACAAGAGATTTTTCAGCCCACCAGAATGATAAAAGTGGCTCATTTGGTGAAAGTCATTCTTGTGTAGCTGATTCAGGATCAGCAGTCTTTTCCACCATTTCTTACATCAAAATGGCAGGTCAGCAGATGGATTAGGGAAAATAGCAGAACCCTACCAGAGAGAAATCAGTCCACTTAAAAGCTACTCTGTGGCTCTTCTCCATCCAAGCATGCCACTGGCTGGGCTCCTTTCTCAGTAACACTGGACTTCTTACAGATAGAATCCAACAAATCTGTTGGTTTCCTCAAAGTCGTCTTATTCATGAGAAATATTTGGCATTTTCTCTCTCTCTTGCTCCTATAGAGTTCATCTACAAACTAGGTCAAAAAGGACCCAACATCTGAATTGCAGGAATTGCAGTTTTACTCTGGCTTCTAATAACAGTAACCAGGTTTCAATTCATGAATGATGCCAGATAACTGAGAAATAAATAGCAATTTTAGTGGATTGAAGCACAGCAACTTCAAAACAGAGCTACAGCATCCTTCCAAAGAAGTGTTCTTGACTCAGGAATATGTGAACTAGGGGATTTCAGGCCAAGTGTGTCTGAAATTAATCATCTCCTCACATTCCAGTCATGATACTGAGATCTGACCATCTGCTGATCAAAATGAGGAAGAACCCTCACAACGAAAGAATTCACTGTACATGGATTTTGAGGACATCCATAACCCAAGTGTGTTTTCAATGTAAGTTCATGGCCTCTGAATAACCAGTAAAATGATGAATAAACAGGCAGGAAGAGGCCTATATAAGGTCTATCATACAGGTCCAATTTTGTTCAAAATATACAGGAACAGGAATATAATGATATATGTTTTATATTTTGTAGGACAGATTTTACTGAGAAAAATTGTAATGAGGAAAATCTAAGTTAGAAAACCCTAGGGGAAAAAAACCCTTAAGTTTTGACAGCAAAAAAAAATCAAGGAGCAGCTGAATACAAACCACTAGGGTTGTTTAGAAGTTTTTCCTTAGCAATATCTGTTTCAGATCTGGATTATGGATGGAGCAATTTTAAAGTGAATGTTTCAGTGGAACATTTAATCTCTGGCTATCAATGTTTAAAAATTACATGCCCCAAACCCAGATTATTTCAGTTTAAGAGAATTCTAAAGTGCATGAAAATTCCTGCTTTAGTTCTGCTCCTCTTCCACTAAAGTACCAACAAGCAACCAAAACCTCTTCACCAGTAAATCTAAACAAACCCCCAACATGTGAACATCTGCACAGATTTGTGTCTAAACTTCTATTTTTTTGAAGACAACAGGACTAATCTGAAACGGTGACTTTAGGGTTTTTTTAATCATGTTTGTCCTTGCAAGGCTGAGCAGTGTGCCAGCTGTTAGGAGCTGGTGTTTCACACGTGGCTTTTTGTGCTGGTTTTTCCTGGGAGAGCACGGATTTGCTCCCAGTAGCTTGTCACACTACGACACAAAATAACTCATGCATTCACACTAAGATCAAAAGAGTAAAAGGAAGCAACTTTTATTTCTGACCTCACAATATACAGAATTCTAAAAGTGTCCGTGGATTGGAGGGTGAAATTGCCACCTCTCCAACCACACAGGTCAAACCAACAGTCCATCAATTCTCTCCTCCCACAGAGTGCAAAACAATCATTATTTACATGAACAGTGCGTGAGAACTCCAGTAGAAATATGTAAATATCAGAAGGCATAGAAAGCTTTTAAAAGAACTTTAAAACTTTTAAAAGAACAGGGCGACAATGGCTGCTAAGGGGCTGTGCTTTGGGTTTGGGCTGGAAATGATGATGGGACGATCACACAGGGATGGTCACACAGGGAGGGGCCGGTCGCTGCTGGGCAGGGCTGACACAATTTTGCCTTCCCAAGTCAGGGATGGAGCTCAGCTGCCTTGGGCTGGCTGAATCTGCCAGTCCAGGGGGATGGGGAATGAATTGCTTGCTTTGCCTTCCAGCTTTTCCTATTGAACTAGGTTCAAATCCATTGATTTGCTCCTATTTTTTCACTTTTGTCCTTCTGATTCTCTCCGCCATCCCACTGGGGATAGAGTGGGTGAGCAGCCACGTGGTCCTCCAGCTGCTGGCTGGGGTCAAGCCACAGCACCTCTAAAAGTGATTTTCTAACACAAGCAGTTTCTTTAACCAAATAGTCTTGTAATACCAACATGTTCTCTCTCAAAGCTTCTCCAAAGCCTGGCAATCTGGGAATAATTTGGTTGTAGTCACTCATGATTAGCAGCACTGCCTACATTCTCAGAGACCTCTCAGGGTGGCTTTTGATTATTTTTCCCCTTTAGTTGGTTATCAGGATACTTATAAGCATAATTAATTCATACTTTGGACTCTCAGGATTATGAAGTATTATAGGATGGCAGCACTAAGACAGAATGCTCTAATTCACCAGCTGTCATGTGTTTAATTAGAGATTTTGATGAATCTTTCCTACTTAGATGAGCCTTCATACTTTGTGCTCTATTAAAAAAAAAAAGGAAAAGCAGAAAGAAAAAAAAAAGCCTTCTTTTGTACAAGGAGTGCAGGACTGTGATCAAGTCTTTGTTAGCATGGCCGCCTTGTCTATCACCTCGATGTCAGAGCTGGAGTCAAACATCTCATCAGCTGCCAGCACTGACACTAGCACAGCAGCAGGAGCAAGGGTGCAGGAGGAAAAATGAGGCTCCTTTTATCCAGAGACAGAAAGAGCACAGACAGAATTCCTTCCCAAAACAGACAAACTTCAGGTATTTCAACTATTTCTGTGTTTTGTGTCATCCCCATGTTCACACACCAACATTCTTGCCCTCAAAAATGTGAACTGGCTCCCCTCTGAGATCTGAAGAATAGTTTATATTTTGTATATTCTGTATGGAGTAACACTATTCAATGTGACAAAGTTGGGAATATATTTAAATTTATCTGAAAGTCATATTAGCTGCAGCACAGGAAAAAAAACTTGTGAAAGAGAGCTATAGAACTGACTTATTTAAGCTATTGTGAAATGTGCTTTAAACATTTATTTTCATGGAAATTTTTCTTATAATGGTCATGGATAATGCACAGGACATACAGCATTTTCAATATCAGTGTCTACGTTAATAAATGAAAACTCTGACACTGGAATACTGTTAGTATTGATAAATAGATTCAATTTTAGATTTTTTAAATTAAGTTATATGGTATCTAAAGTACAAAAAAAAAATGTTGCAGTAGAAAAGCCATCCTGCTAGAGTGCTACCTTCATTTTTCATCCTCTCAGCAGGCATGTTAATGATCTGATCCAAGGATCTGCCTTTCCAAAAATCTTCCATTCTATTTAGCTTTGGCAAGCCTGACTCCCCCGTTATTTTTACTTTATGAAAATAAAAGTAAATTTCTTGATGTCCATTTCAATTAGGTGGCCTAATGACAAATCACTGATGGAAAGATAATCTTTAGAGAGGGCAGAAAGGTGACAATGACAGTTTTTAGAGAGGAACTTAAATACTGTGCTCATTTCAGTTTTCCTCCATTAAATAGCTCTGCCAGTGTAAGTGGATTTTTGATCAGTAATTTAGGTTAGGCTAGGAATTATTTAGTATTAATTATTAATTAATTAGCATTATCCAACTCCACTCCTATTAAAGTCAATGTATGAATCAATATTTAAAAGGAGAGAAAATTCAAACCTGGAGTATTTCCTCATTAAAGAACTGTGAGGGGAGAAAGCAAACAAGAAAATGTGCAAGAACAATCCTCCAGAGCATCCCTCTGCAGCAAAGCCCTCATGCTGAGGAGCTGCCAGCACAAACTGGTGCTACATTTGTGGTGGCTGCCTAAACTAAGATGTTTTATGGGGATGGCTGAAAGGAGCTTCAAGGAGCTCTTCAGTTTGCAGTCCTTGTGAAACAAACTCCTGAGAAAGGGACTCGCCAAATCACCAGGGCTGTGTGGGTGACCCTGGCTACAGGCTAGACAAGAATGGGATTTTAGTTCTGAGGGTTTGCTTTGGGGCACTCTGTCCCCCCAGGGTGGGCGGCACAGGGAGCCTGGGGTGGTCCTGCAGCACTCCCAGCACCTCCCTGCCCCACTTGCTGCCCACAGAGAAGCTGCACCAGCCGAGGAGAAATCCCACAAAATCCACAATTCCAACAGCCCTGGCTCACCGGGCTCTGCAAGCTCACCAGACAGGGAGGAGAGGAGGAAGAGGGAAAAACTCCCTCCTTGCCCTAGGGAGGCAGGAGCCCTTCCTGTGGGATGCAGCATCACCAAACCCCAGGGATCCTGAAATTATCTTTATTTCAACTGGCTAGCGCAGGAGGGGGATGGGACTGGACAGGACAAGGGAGAAGACAAAGCAGCAAACTCTTTGCCTGTCTGGTTTCTCCCAAATGTTTCAGTGGAAACATGTCCAGACTTTAGCTGAGAGACACCAAGAAATGGAAGTGTGTCACTGTTACAGATTGGTCTGTCTCAAATATTAACACATGAATTCATCTGCCCTGTGGAAACTTAAATTGCCCTTTTGTTCCCACAGATCCAGCAGACAATTCAATCAATGGCAAAATGTGGCCCAAGTCACCCCAGGTCCTGAATTTCCAGTTTCCCTGGGAGAATCTGCTGCAGGATTAGGCTTCAGAGAGATTAATTACAGACAGAGCAATGTTACCAAACAATGCTCCACAGAATTTCCAGGAGACATCTGATATTCTTGTACCATTTAACAGTCTGATTATGACTGCTACTGTATTTCCTGCAATAAAATGTTCTTTCACAGATCACTGTATCACACCATCTATTTAAATATTGTCCTAAAGTTCTTCTTCTCAAAATATTATTCACTTCCCTTTCTCCTCATCCCCTGCCCTTGTTCCTGCCCACAGTGTGCAAACCAGTAGTGCCAGGACAGGACAATTCACTATATTTCAAAACAAACTGTGGGATTTGTTTCTACAATGAAGTTGATAATTTGTATCACAAAAGTAGCAGATCTCCCAAAAATTCTTCTACAAATCTGACACAAGAAGTGGGTTTTGCAGGGTATTTGACAACCTCTTTGAAGGACACTGTGGCCTTCTCACATATCAGATATCACCAATAAATTACTGTCTTTAATGACGCCCTCCATGGGATATGTGAAATGCATGTTTTGACAAAATTATGCCTAATAACTAAAAACAATACAGCAGCACCAATTTGCAATGCCATCATTATTTGGGTGAGCTATGGGCACCTCTCAAGTACAGAAGTTCTGCAGCAGCATTTAGAGTCTCTCCATTGCACAAAACCCAGTTAAGCATTTCTGTGAATTGAGGCCATGACCCTGCAAGAAGCTGAGGAGCAGAACTGCTACTGAAGGATTTTTCTGATGGATCCTCCCTTTCTTTATAAATAGATATGCAAGAAGATTTATGAACAAGACGTGGTCCTTAGTAAGCCTAGAAAGTTCATTTTATCATTTTCATTTTCTGCTTGAACAAGGATGCTACAGGGCAATGCCACAGCTGGCCAAAAGACAACCATTTTGGTGAATAAACACAGGTAAAAATTGCCTCTTTACAGTTCTTGCTGTTTTTATTGAAGAACCATTTTCACTGATTAACACTTTTCTCTGAATTGTAGTAAACCACCCCTTTATGAAGCCAAACTTTGCTATCCCCAAAATAACAATACTCCATGAGGTTGCCTGTGTGCCTCTTTATGTGTTTACAAAATAACAGATGACTGGAGACTTCAAGGGAAAAAAAACAAAGAAATACTTCTTTGAAATAATAGCTACCTTCCATGTACGATCAAAAAAAAATTTTTGAAATGCACACAATGAATTTTGCAGTTTGGAAAGTCCTGACTCTGTGAATGGTAATTAGGTTATGTATAAATCATATTCAGAAATATTTATGATGAAACCTGCACTCAAAATAAAATAGACAAATGTCTTTAACCTAATGAAATTGCATAGTAAATTATTTCCAAGAACATTCCAATGTCAAGGTAACTCACTTAATTATCCATTATCATCGAAATGTAGACATAATGTTAATTAAAATGAAGGGGCAAAACCATTTCCATTTTTTATGAAGATCCATTGGGCTCCTGAAGAGCCATTAGCCGAGCTGGCAGGGTGAGGTGGAGGACGAGCCCTGCCCTGCCAGGCAGAGCACTGGGAGAAAACAGAAACTGAAAAGGAACTCAGCTCAGAGTGCAGAGTCCTGCAGGCAGGGATCCAGTGCCCTGTGCCAGCCCACCCTGGGCACTGCCAGCTCACCCAGGCTGAATTCAGGGCTGGGTGACTGTGGGAAGCACATTTTCTCTCACTCTCAGGATTTTTCCTAGAGATGCACAGAGAGAAATGGAAGAGAAAACAATTTCTATTTCTGCTCCTTGTTTTTCCTATGTGGAATGTGTTTGGAGAATTGTTTACCTGGAGTGAGTGCTTGGTTGGATTCTGGTGAGGATTGTTTGAGCCTGATGGCCAATCCAATCCACCTGGGGCTGGGCTCTCGCAAGCAGGGTCACGAGTTAGTGAGATTAGAGTTAGAGTAGGAGAAAGTAGTATGTAGTTTTAGTATCCTCCTTTTATATAGTATATTAATGTATTTTATCATAATTATAATAAAGAAATAATTCAGCCTTCTGAGCTGAGTCAGACATCATCACTTCTTCCCACTGGGTTCGCCTGCATCCACAACAGGTGATCCCTGCTGGAGGGGATTTCCCCTTCAGGGCTGCTGAAGGGGAGTGAAAGGCATTTTCAAGTTTGTGGTTCGAGTCAACCACTTGGACTGAAGGAGCTGTAGAAATAAAATGGCAAACTGGGGGAAGTTTTGTTTTCCCTGTGGTGTGGACACTGAATTGCAGCTGTGGAGGAGGCGAGTTCCACCCTGGTGTAACGTGCTGCTATAAATCAGCAGCTCAGCTGCATCCTCACCCTCTCTATACCTCTGCTTCTGTCCTACACCAGCAGCTAAAGCAAAAACCTGACACAAGTTGAGGCAGGACAGGAATGAACAGACTTTGTTCAGAAGGCTGAGAGTATCACTCTGATTTATTTCAAAATACATCACTCTTTCATACAGAGCTTCTTGCAGACCAACTCTGTTGGTCCTGAAGTGAAAACATCTTACACTATTCGTGTGCAGTGAGTGATGTACAGTAGCAAAACCTAACTATAAACAATGTGAACAACAAGAGAGATAAAGAACCTTATTTACATTCTTTCTCAGCAGTTTCTCAGGCTTCTGCCTGGTTAGAAATTTTCCATTTTCTCTTTGACTGAATCTGAGACCTACAAAAACCTGCTTTGGCTCTGCTGGCATGCTGCTCAACTTGATTTTTAAAATAAAATAAAAAATAAATAGAAATAAAATGAATATAAGAATAAAAATAACTAAGTATAAGATAAATATAAAATAAAACTTCTTCAGATAAACATATATGTATATATTATATATGCATAAATAATAAAGATATGTTATATGACTATATATTATTTATATGTTATAGAGAAATGTTTATATATGTTTATATGTTATATAAATATATATAATATTATATGTGATAATAGGTATTTTATATATATATAAATTCTTCCAATAAATATATATTTATCTGAAGAACTTAGTAAAATTACTTCACAAAACACATATGTTTGGGATACAAATGCCTGTATAACCCTGGTTTACCTTTCCTTCCTCTTTTGCCTCATTCAAGTCTTTTAAAAAGTTACAAATAACATCACATTTTTTTATAACTAAAATGTTTGCTGAAGTGGTTTGAATTATTACGGCAACAGCATTTAGTCTTGTGCAAAATATATATTGCAAAGAATGGAATTCAGTAATTTTTGTTACTATTACATTCCTGAATCCCTGTATTAGTCCAGAATAAACTTCAGAAAGCCACTGTTAGTTTTCAATTTCTGTTTTTCGGGGAATACATTATAGAAGGAAAAAAAAGCACAGTGATGTGGGTAAAAGGATCTAGACTTGGGGAAACTATGGTCAATTCCCATCCTTCTACAGGGAAGTAGTTTACTCCAGTTCAGAAGTTTGATATATTTATGTCTCATTTTGGTTTTCACTCTAACAGTTAACTGGAAATATGTCAATGAATCCCATGGGTAACTGCTACAGACCATATTCTTTTACAGCAAATACTATGTTCTATCCAAAAGTGTTTTAGACATGGACTAATTTAAAATTTATTCATAAAGAACTCTTCCAGTCTATCACATTTTATTGCCAGACCAGCTAAAACCCTGCTCACCTTCTGCACATTAATACTACTCTTAACATCACCAGGGATTTTCATTAGTAAAGTGTTTCATGAAATTTAAAGCATATATTACTTCCTTCAGACCTCTGAATAGTGAATTAAAATTGCTTTAATAATTCAGACTGACATAAAAATAAATCTAAGGTAATAACCAGCTTGCATATTACCTACCACATATTGCACTCTAAAATTAATCAGGGACACATTAATTAACCAAATCTTTTTTTCTGACAAAAAACTCCGTGGCACTGACAATAGAAAGTTTCACTGCTCTGTAATAATATTTACAGATTGTTTGAATAATCTTTTCCCATAGCCCTCATAACCCTGCAACACCTTATTCAGTGTATCATGATAAGTTTCTAAATGCCTAAACGTCTTATTTTTTAATACAGAGTTACTCTTCACTGTTATCTTACAGAAGATAAGTGGGTTTGGGGGGTTTCTTTGACCAATACAATTATTTTCCTGCTTACCCCAGATTAAGCTTGTGGTTTGTTTCATTTTTTCCCCCCACCCTGGCTTTGCAGTTAACAAATTGCCTGGATTCAATTTAGAATTCCACTAAAATAAGGGGAGGATGGAAATATTTTTGTAGCACAGCACTAACTACAGTGTTAAAAAACCAAGCCAGCACACAAAACAGTCTTCCAAGGATTTGGATTCTACTACGCTGCTAAATATAATTTTAGCTAGTGTAAAATATGTTCCAAATTTCACTCTGCAAGCACAGACAGTTTTAACACATGAACCACCTTGGAACATGCAGGAAACACACCAGTGGGTATGGAAATCTGAGCCAGAGAAGCAGAAAAAGGAATCAGTGCCAAGCAGATTCTTCCCAACTCCCCTCACACCTGTTCAGGACTTTCTTTAGGCTGACAACGTGCCTGGCTGTTGTAGGCCAGGGATGTCCTGGCCTTTCCTCTTCCCAATAATCCAGGGCCTGGGGAGGTGAAGCCTCATGGATCTCCCAAATACCAGTGCCTGCTTTCCAATGCATGGGACAAATCCCACAGCTCCTTAAGGACTCCCCCAGCTGCACCCACAGTGCCACCACATTTCACATCTGGGCAGCTGCAAGGCAGCCTTGTGCAGTCAGGACACGCTGGGCTTTGGGGATGTCCGAGGCTGTAAGATGTGGCTGGGGGTGTGTTTTCTATCCCCATCTGTCAGAGATGGAGCAGTTCTCCTCTGTTCATTGGGCATTTTCTGTATCTCTCCCACAGCCAATCCTCCCTGCAGGAGATCTCTTCTGTTCATGGGCCATTCATTATTAATTATCTTCTGTCCATGGCCAGTGAGTGTCCCTGCATGGCTGAGAAAATTCCATCATCCATGGGGAGATGCTCTGCCCAGGGGGAGGAGCCAAGCATTCCTACCTGGATACAATCTGACTCTGGAACACCACAGCAGCCTTTGCCCACAGCATTCCCAGAGGAGCAGCCTTTGCCCCCTGCATTCCCAGAGGAGCAGC
>QUSF01000022.1:10152567-10267310 GCA_003676055.1 Chloebia gouldiae
AGCCACCCTGGCATGGGGCTGAGCCACCTCCCTGACCCACAGCATGTCAGGGCCTGTTCTGACTCTCTCAGTGTTGTTTTGTATTACTGCAATGTTTCTTTTAATTTTCTTCCCTAGTAAAGAACTGTTATTCCTATTCCCATATTTTTGCCTGAGAACCCCTGCATTTCAAAATTATAATAATTCGGAGGGAGGAGATTTACATTTTCCATTTCAGGGGAGGCTCCTGCCTTCCTTAGCAGACACCTGATTTTTCAAATCAAAACAAGGGATCACAGCAAAACAATAGTTTTCCCTCTGCCTGTGTGAGCTCTGTGCAGCTTTACCTCTCTAATAATCAAGTTCAGCCCATCTGAAGGACTCTCACAACACCATGTGTAAGTCCTCAATTTGTAGAGTCTGTGTTTCCATGGTTACCCCCACAGCCCACATTGCAAAACTGCCACAGTAAAACAATTATAACAAAGAGCCAACTTCGTGCAGTGCAAGTCACTGCACATCCAGCACTCTGCTTTCCTCTCCCGAAGCTCTCAGAGCCTCTGCTGCACTCAGGCTCTCAAGGCAGGCAAACACCTGTTCTTGTGAAACACCCAATTATTGGACAAATTTCTTATCTCCCCCCAAGTAACTTCACAACTCCTGTCCACAGCTAACAATGAAGTACTATAGTTACTATAGTAACATTATTCTGGGAATAAATAACACTTTACTTCAGATTCCTTTCAACAAATAAAGCAAAAACCCCCAAGCAGATTCTGGATTAATAGCATTATTTATTTAGAAGCCTTAATAGATTTTTATTTATATTCCAAGGCAAAAGCTGGTTTTGGTGCTCCACTCTGTCTTCTCCAAGTAATGAGGGCTACATCGAGTAATCAACCCCCTCTGATTGCACTGGAGCTATGATCTCATTTGTCAGGAGGTAATTTGAGACTGACACTGCTAAACTGATGGAAAAACCTGTCACACACCTGAGGGCATCCACAGGCTGCAAAGGCTCTGAGCCCACCCAGGACTGACACCCAGGGCCCAAGAGCTCCCAGGGCTCTGGCTCTGCCTCTTGCTTGTGCAGCTGAGGCTGACAACAAGGTGCCAAATGCCTCAGTATGCTTCTGGTGTCAACAAAAATGATTTTTAGCTGGGAAAGAATATCCTGAGGGGAGGTTCTGCTTTAAATGCAATTGCAGAATTTTATTTATGGCTCAGACACTCATGGACTTTTTAAAACCAACTCAAAAAAAACCAAAAAAAACAGAAAAACCTTTAACCCTGACTGCCAGCAGCTCTGCACAGGGCAGTGCTTGCCTAGGGAATCAAACCTCTTGATCCAGATCACCTGGCTCTGCCCAGATGGTGACAGGAGTCTCCAGGGGGCTGCAGTCCCATTTCCAGGCAGGCCCCCCCCAAAACCGTTCTGCTGAATCCTTGCATGCTCCTATGAGACCCCTCCAGAGCAGGCATGATCCCAAAGCACAGACAGAGCATCCAGCTATGCCAAATGTGTGCAGAGCCTGTCCTGGGTGCCCAGCCCTGTGTTCCCAGCCCTCCCTCCTGCTGCCCATCCCTCGTGCCCCCAGGTGCAGCAGGAGGAGGCTCTGGGCTGTCAGGTTCCCAGCCAGGAGCTCCGAGCTGCAGTGGGAGCTGCAGGATCTCCTGAGGGAAGCAGGCTGTCTGAAACTGGCTCAGTCACTGCCTGAGTTGGAAGAGCCCGGGGGTTCAGTCAGTGCCATCATCCTCTCCCTCATCCCTGGTTCTGTCCCACTGGTGGTGGAGCTGGGAGCTGCTGGAGCACACAGGGATCTGAGAAGCACAGCACAGGAACAGCCCTGAGCCACACCACAGCTGGCACTGCAGAACAGCTGGAGCCTGCTGGTTAACCCACTGGAGTTTTGTGTTTTACTCCGTGTAAATGCCATGGCTTTCGCCAAACTTCCTACACTAATAAAATTTAATAGAACTGGCAGGCTGGAGGAAAATCATACCATTACTGCAGTGTTTAACTGAGGTTTAGTTTAGATGAGGATCTCAAAGTAATAAAAACTGAAGAATATATCAGAAATCCCAGTAAACTGGGGCAAGGAATTCACTATGGATGAATCATCAGTTATTATGCAACCAAAACTCTTCTCAGCATACTAATGGTACAAGATGGCCCCTGGTACTGCAGTTTTCATTTCTGTGTTTTGGTGCATTTTATCTGCTTTTGTCTAGTCTGCTTTTATCACTCTTAATCCTGTGCAGAGAGGTGAGGCTCACCCTCAGGAAAGCTCCAACCTCATAAAAACCACTTTTTTTCCACATGAGAGAATATATTGACAGACAGGCATCAGCTCAGGCACGGTCAAACAGCTCCTGCTCTTTCTAAACAGCATCTGTTTCACACACATATGCAAAGGGCAATTTAGCAACTTCAGATAAAACTTTTCAGAAGAGCAGGTAACTGCAGCAAGATCTGTTTGAACAGCTTTCCGCAACAAATCCTCTCTGCCCACAGGCAGAAGGAATAGAGTGAAAAATCACTTTCAGGTAATGAAGAAATGTTTCAAAGAGCCACATTCAAATCACTGAGGGTTTTGCACCGGGTGATCACAAAGTGATCATTGTCCAAGTGAGACCCCTGGACTCAAGCAAGCAGCACAAGGGTCAGAATCCCTCTGATTACTGAATCGAGTCTCCTGGCTCATGCAGCACTGCAAAGGACATGAGAAAACACAGCAAGCCACATAAAACTATTTTTCTACATATTGCTGCTCAACATAGGTCAAAATTTCATCCCTGAATGGTGAAAAGCGGTATAAGCTGGCTGAAAAATGAAAATCCATTGTAAGATGCTCTAGGAAAAAAGCAAGTTGCAAACCTGAACAAGGACAGTTAAATTAATGGGAAAGCAGCTCTCCATGAGATACATCAAATCAGGTCATAGGCACCTCCCAAACATTTTGCCTCTTTCTTAAAGACAGAATTATTAAAACTTTTAAATTTCACAAAATACTCCAAGGCAGAATGAAAACTGATCAAATCATGTGATGTTTCCCCAGATTTCCTGATGTGCTGTAAAACCTAAGTTCAAAATAAGGAAGAAGACAGCTCTTGAAAGGATGATATGCTGAGGATGTTTCAGTGAAAGAGTCTGACCACAATCACTACAAATTAAAACACAATTGTGGATGGTTGCAGAGTTTCAGTCCTTTTTAAATAACTCCAAAAACAAGATAAGAAAAAAAGAATAATATTTTTAAAAATTAAAATGGGAACTACTAAGTAAACTAACTGATCATGTCAGGTTTCATGTCAGGTTCCAAAAATCCCTGTATCTCTGCACATGGAGAAGGTAAAGAAGCATCCATGCCCAGGAAAGGGGCAGGGCAGCTTTGATCCCACTGCAGATCCAAAGCACCAGGAGTCCCTCCCACACCAGAGCTGGGCAAAGGCAGAGCAAACAACACTTCCAATCCCAAACAACACTTTCTTCTCTCCCTTTTATTCAAGCCTGATCTCCCGTGTCTCCAATTCTCAGATGTTTCCAGAAGGAGCAGGCTATTTTCTGCCAAATCAGCCACATTTTCACAGAAATGCTCAAAGACTTGATGCAATAATTACCACTGAGAAATACCTTTACATTCACATTTTTCCCACTAAGAAGAGTAATAAATTCGCCAATAAGAGGCATGATGAACATTCCTAGGACATGGATTTTTCTGTCTTGAATGAAATGAACAGTTTGTAACTCAAGCAAGGTGATGGCATTAATGAATTTTAAAGGCCTCTCCTCATGAGTGGGATTAATCTTACATGTCATAAATACTGATTAGATACCTTATATGCAATATGGAAATAAAATGAAAGGTTTATTCATCTTAATGTTGTGATGTATGTTCAAACCATGTGACATGAAAGCAGGAGGCCATGAGAAAGCTTTTCTAAACTCCACACACATCCTGGCTACAGCAGGAAATGGGAGAGGCCACTGGCAAATCCCAGTGTTCCTCACCTGCTGCCAAGGTAAAAGGGATCTGAAAGGTCACAGCCCCTGGCCCAACACCACAGCAGGACTTCAGATGAAAGAGCACAGGGAAATGCTGTCATTAATACAGAAATAATGCTGTTGCACAAGCTTTATCTCATGTACAGCAAATTCTGACTGAAATCACTTTGAATTACCCTTTATAAAGTATCTAAACTTGGCTTTAAAGAGATCCAAATCTGATTTTAACTTTCCTATCAATAAAGAAATTTCCACAAGCTTTCTTGGAAGATTCACCCAAATAAGTAATCACATTTACAATTGGAAAACTTACATCTTTTTCTTCTTCCCCCCAAAATGAACTCTGTTTCAACTATTTCCAGCAGCCTTGGTAAAACCTTTTTTGTCTGGTGGACTAGAAAACCTCCATTAGCAAAGCATTGCTCCTGATGTAGTTATTTATAATTTGTGATCCCATCACCTCCTCCTGGTTAACCTCATCAGAGTTTGCTGCTGGAATCTCTCAGTGCAGATGGAACTGATGGGTAATTTAAGTTGGCTGGAGGTAATTACATCAGCTAGTCAGAGCCACAGCACTAATGAGCCACTGGGTGTGGAAGGTGCTGTGGCACCACTAATGACTACAAGCCCTGCAGGTCCCTTCATTCTGACTCTAAAGAGAGCTTTGAGCAGAGCAGCAGCCCTGTGAACTCTGCTGGGACACAGGTACACCCCACACCAGCTCTGTGTCAAAACCTCTCTCCTGAAATCCAGCTCTGCTTTTGACTTTGCCAGGAGCACTCCACTGATCTTCCTTTCTCATTACCTTGTGAAGTTTCCAGTTTCCTGAGTGTGAGGTAAAAAACCCCACAGTCCAGCTACAGGATGACAAACTCCAGATTCCTGACATAGAAATATTGAAGTGGTTTTCTAGCACATTTGTTGTTTTGTGGTATTCTTTATCACCACCTTGCAATCTCTGTTTTCAGAGCAGCTAATCTCATAAACCACAGTAGGAAATAAAGATGATAAAATCTCCTTCTGACTGTATTAGTGACAATTTGATTTTTTTCTATCTTTCTCTTTGCTTCACTTGTGTAGCACTCACCTTCCTCATTGACCATCAAATCTGTCCCCAGGTTTATAGAAATGTTGCTCGTGGTGAACATAATGCAGATCTGTTGCTAATTCAGGGAGGTTACTTGATGCTACACAGAACTCCTGTTTCTCATCCAGTTTTTCTTAGGTATTACCAGTGCAGCTCTTAAACACACAAATATCAGCTACTTGAACATTTCTCACACACTACATACAACTAAATTTATGTTTTTTCCATATAGAAAAATAAATTTTGGTAATGCCTGCCACTTAGTTAGTAGTAGGCTGGAAATAAGAATACCTTTAGATCTCATGAAGGCAAACAAGTCCTTGGTGGCTCTCGTGCCCTACAGCTGCAATCCCCGTGGGATTCTGTTCTCAGGGGCTCAGGCCCTGTTTGGAGCACCTGAAGTCTCTGCTGGATCCTGGTGGATCTCAGAAGGAAAACCCTTCCATGGAGAGCTGCTACATCCCCCTCTGTGCAATCAAGGGGGGGTGCAAGGGAAACACTGCTGGTAATTTTGACCATTGCCAACATACTCTGAACTATGAAAACATATGTTCCCTTTTGAATTTCTATTAAGAAAAACATTAGCAACAGGAAAATCAACTTGCTATTCACTTGCACATTACATTCAACTCCATGCTGACACTTACTCAGCAGTCTATTTTTTTTCTATGAATACAGAAACTAGTATGAGAGAGAGAGAAATTTCTGCCTGGTTCTGCAATGATCTTTAAATAATCTTAAACATTCCATATTCAGAATTGTAATTTTTAAACTTTTTCAATTGAAGAATCAAGATATTTATTCATACTTATGGAATTCATTACACACTATCTATGTTTTTGTGTCAGCCAGTAAACAATAGCTTTATAATATTTTTTTGCATATCCTGTTTTACCTGGAACTTATTTCAAGTGTCTTGAGCAAAATAAATCCAAAAGTGGAGCCTACCAAGTTATTGAATTTATTAAAAACAGATCAAAGTCTTCTCTTTCCTTGACTACATCTTAAATTTAAGAAAAGTTTCTACCTCAAGTTTCACTTTCAGTATAAAATATGCCCTTGTGGAAGCTGTTACAAATGTCAAACTTTAAGGAGCATAAATTTATGGTGGCATTGAATTTTAATGGCACTATAAATGTCTATAGTAATGGTGATATATCTATTGCAATAAATTGCTATGGAGAAATATAAAAATAAATGTAAGATAAAAGATTGTGTATAAAATATGTTTTTACATACTCTTTAATGATTAAAAATCATAGAAAACTAGAGGCAATAAATCACTGCAAACTGCTGTTAGATTTTACATGCTGTTTTACTCCTAGAACATATAGACACAATCCTCTGGCCACAAATTGCACCAACTTTAATGAGGCTAATCCAGATCATCTTTTCTGTTGCCTTGAAAAAAAATCTGCTTTCCATTAAGGATCACAGAAACACTGCTATCAATGAGCCACATTACTGAAGCCATGGCTGCTATAAAAGGGAAATTTATGGAATTCTAACATCATTGTTTGGCAGTGCTTCCTGCCTGCTCTCTTCCTCTTCGAGCCCTGTTATTTGCCACAGCTCATCCCATTTGGGCTGAGCTCTGTTCCTAGGACAAAGGAATGTTCACATTGTGGTAAAAGGAGAGCTCAAACCCAAGGAATCACAGACGTGCAGAGGAACAGACAGCATTGTCTCTGCGTAGGTCAAAAGCAGTGTTTGATGTAATAAATGATCAGTCTACACTTCCATTAATTCACTGTCTTAAAAACCTTTATGTCCTTGCTTTATTTTCTTAAAACACGGGCAGCTGGAAATTATGGCATTGTTCCTTGACAGTCATGGAAGCTGACATCAATAAAACCTACCCATCCAGGAATATCAGGGGGAAAGAAAAGGGAGAAAATCAAAAGCAAATGGAACTTGGTCAGGAATGGATCCTGGAATCCCAGTAAACGCCCCAGGCTGGGGCAGTTGAGATAGGGTACATAGGGGGAAGTAACTGTGGAGTTTAAAATACATTGGTTTAAAATACATTACAGACATTTTAAATGTGGAAAATCGGGTTTTCTCCAAATTGCAGTAGTAATACATTCAAATATTCACTAAAGCCCCTAAGACTTCAATTTAGCTGGGCCAATTTCCCCAAAAGCTGCCTTGCAGTACTGGGCAGGGCTGCTGTAATCTGTGCCAATGGAGATCTGTGGTGTCTGGGCAAATTCCATCCACGTTTTCTCCATGGAGAGATCTGGGGCAGAAATGCTCAGAGATCCCGGGGAATCAGAACACTTCCAGCAGGACAAACTGCAAACCTGATCCCTGCCCTTCTCTTCATTGGGCTCAGAACATAATTGGGGACTAATGAGATTAAACTGCCCATGACTCGATTACCAGTGACACTTCTGTTGAACATAGAGAAGCAAGACCTCAGTGAACAATAAATGGAAGCTGCCAGCTCTATAAATATCTGCAAATGAAAGCTCCAGGACCTGTCATGGCACTGCCAGCTGCTGCCAGGTGCAGGGCTCCAAACATCTTGGCAAAGGGCGCTCCTGCAGTGCAGACAGGAGAGCAGGGGAGGAGTTCTGGGCAGGGCTCACTGCACTGACAGCAGCACTGTGCAAGAGGGTCCTGCAGCTTCCCGTGGGTGCAAATGGAGAAGGAGGGGCCAGAAAACAGCACTGGAAAAGTATCTGGGAAAGTGTCCCACGAGGAGACATTCCAGAGAGCAGGAATGCTGTTGGGAGGTGACAGATTCAGTGCCATGTGCCAAACCTGTCCAAGGCCACCAGCACCCACAGGACCATGCCCATAAGGATGGGGCTGCTCGGGGCACACAAAGACCACAGGATTTTGTACACACACCTGATGGAAGCAGGGAAATCACGAGTGACTTTCACTGTAAAAACCAGCCTCCTGTGCCATGGAAGTTATTGAAAAAACCTCTAAGCCAGAAACATAATTTTTGTGTTTGTTTTTGTTCTCATGTTTCTAACAGGAATTACACAGATAAGTTTGAAGTACCTCTGGAACTCAATGGATGATAATATCTTAACATCAGATCTTTACGATTCAGGAATGATTTAACTTCAAGCTTGAGAAAATTAGGAAAGTAGAATTTAACAAATTTGAAGTGCTGTTTAAAATTGTGCTTTGGTTTTTTCTAACGCTAAAAATGGCAATTAGTGATATCAGCTTCCCCTAGGTACAGTTTCACAATGAAGACCACTGAGTACATGTACCTGTTATAAATACATGAAGATAACAGAAATTCAAAGAAAAAGTGAAGGAAAAGAGCAAGCTTAAACTTCCAGCAAAATACTCTTTAGTTAAAGCAAAAACACTGAAAAAAAATTGCAGACAGAGTTCAAATTCCTGTTATTTACACTGTTATTGGCAGCTGGTGCTTTCTGCAGCCTCAGAGTAACGAGGCTGGGACATGTGAAATGCTGCTGCTCATTTTCCACATCAGCCATAACCTCTCCTCATTTCTTTCCCACCCTTGAAGGAAAAGGAAGGCAATCCCACCAGCTCTTCAAGAGTCTCATGGAACTAGAACCTTTTTACATTGTGTATTTCCTTGTTTTGAACACTGTCACTGACACTCAGTATTAACATTATTATAACCCATCATTAGCATTACACAGCTTCTCTGGGGATGTGGCTGGGTGGAAAACCTGCCAAAGAGCTGTTTGGTGTGGCCTCACCACACATTTATCACCTTTCTGCTTTTTAGTGTAATTTATTTTGTTTCATTAAAAGGATACAATGTAAGTTATTAATAGCTTAAACTTCATTTTATCACCATTAGATACTGACATATTCTTATTAAGGACAAAGGGAAACAGATTCTCCTGGCACATGGAATGTTCCATGTGCACCCCACGGATGGCATGGATCGTCTTTCACTGCTAAAGATGCATCTTTTCCACACTGAGAGATTAACTCCTCTCACAAAGTTATCACATGAATATTTCAATTCTTCCTTCATACATAAGAATTCGGAGCCAAGACTGCAAGATCTTTGGAAAACCCATCCCTGTCCATGAAGAAAGCTCATGCAGCTATAAAATAATATTGCAGCAAAATCATGGCCCCACTATTCTTTTACAAGGTGCAGATAAATGAGGGGGCAAGGTGATAATATGGGATTATTTTCCTATTTCAGTAACCTAATTAATTTCATTTTGTTCACACTTTCATCTGATTTTATTCTCTTAGAAATATTAATATTTCCACATACATGCACTTCACACAAAGGATTAGAAGTTTCCTAGTTCAGCAAGAGAGAGATAGAAATAATCTGTAAGAGAAATGAATGAGCTGTAAACCACAATCCTTCTATGCACAAAGCTACTCTAATACAACATGGGAACTATTTTTTTTTTTTTAGAATGCATGTTATCAAACCTTCTACCAGATATGGCCATTTGGGAGTGGTTACAAGACCTTTCATTCCATGATAATAATGAAAAAAAACCCAAACCACCACAAATAAAGCAGAGAGAGAGCTGAAAAGAAAAATCTGTTCAAACTGCTATTAAGTTTTGCCATAAATAAGAACAGGTGGGAACGATGGCAAAGGAGATCACAGACAAAACAACATCAGCACCACTGTCAAATGAGCAAACAGGGACTTTTTCTGCAATTCCAAGGCAATAAATTGCTGCCAGCTGTGTTTCTGTGTGGCACAAAGCAGCATTCAGTGTGGACAGGCCAGTGATTACAGTGATGGATCTGAGCCCTGCTGCCATCATCCCCCTGATGCATCTTTCCTGGAGGGACAGCTGAAGGCAAAGGTTCTGCTGGAGCTTTAAACACACTGCTGCTCTGCCTGAGGCCCCTCAGCTCAGCCTAGAACCACACAGCTCAGCAGTAAAGGCAATATCTGTGTATTATCAACAGCGTTTTGGTAATAAACCCAAAAATCCTATGAAGAAAAATAACCCTGTCCCAGTCAAAACCATCACAAGTGGACAGACAGCCCAACAACAGGACATGCCAGAGTGAAACCTGTGGTGCTTTAGAAAACTACTCTTAAACAGAAGTGGAAAGGATTTTGGATATGTTTTATGCTGAGGATCTCAATTGTTCCATGATTACGGTGCACACCTTCTGGAACAAAGTTTAGAAGTGTGGTAGAGATAGAGCAAACAGAGGGGATATTTCTTTTTTTTATTCATCTGCACTAGGATGTGATTATATTTGTTACTACTGTCACCTAGCTTAATAGTTAAAGTTAATGAAAGAAATTTAAAGCAAATGAAAGTAATAATGAAAGAAAGTTAAAGCAAAACTAAGAACAGGCGTGTAGAACTTTATGGATGCATACCTTTAATTTTTGTCAAAATCTACATTTCTTCTCATTCAGCTGCTAGGAATCTGTCTAACAACATACCTTAAGGCAGACCTTTCACACCAGCAATGCTCATTTGTTCCCAAACTCTATGAATACATGGCAAAATGATAAACAAAGAAATCTTCAGTAGAATATAATTATTTTTGCTACTCCTGTGCAACAGTAAAATATTTCAAATGGTGAAAATAAAAATCTGTGTCTAAAGAGGATGTTACAAATAAGAGTTGTCCCAATACCCTTGTAGTCACTGCAATGAAGATACTGCCAGCAAATTTACTACAAGGAGTAACTAAGGGACTGATCCCACATTTGCATGAAGAGAAGAGCAGCAACTGGCTTTTTTTCAGAGTTTTTACCTGATTCCCATTTCCCCTCAACTTCCAGAGGCGTGTCCTGCATGTGCCTGCGTTGGACACCTTTTAAATCCCCTGCAATGCTGAACTGAGCTTTGCAAAGGTAAAGGGCCAAGCCACCAAGCTGCCCAGTTCCCATAAAAAAGGGAACAAGAGATTTGCAGAAGGAATCCTTCTATTCTCTTAATCATAGGAAAATCTTGGCAAGAAACCCCAGGGAACAAAGAATTCTGTTCTGTATGAACAGGTAAATGTCAATTTAGCTGGGCCAATTTCCCCAGACAACTGCTTCTACAAACTAAGGGACATTTATACAGCACTAAAGTTAAGGAAAACTCCCCACAGTTTTCAGAAAGTTAAATCCATAACTGACAGTGACTGCTAAACTCCCAGGAAACTCTGGGACTGACACAGAGAAGCAGTTATTAGTTTTCTCTAGATCCCTTCATTCCACATGTCTATATTTCAATTGCCTCAGGCTTAAGCATTTCTCTTGTCCAAACAGTGAGAGCACAAAGCAAAGCTTTGAGCTGTGACCTCTCCTGGCTGCACACACCATTCCTGCCCTGGGCAGGGACAAATCAGGACATGCCTGGGAAGGGTTCACCTCCCAAGCCCACTAAAATCCAGGTTTCATACGGGGAAACATTTCCAGGTAGAGTATTGAGCTAACCCTGGCATGTGGATTTCTCTCTCAGGGCTCCTAGGTCAGGGTGACCCCAAGAGAGATCCTAAAGAATCTTTGCTTTCCTAGCCCAAATGCAGCCAAAGAAGAGGTCTGGAAAGCTTCTGATTGTGCTTTCAAGGTTGTTTATTTCTTCTCTTATCTAAACATTCTTTCTCTGACCTGCTGAGCTCCAGCTAGCAAGTCCACCATGGCCATCTGCCCCGAGCCTTGGGTGGCTCCCACATTATATACTCAAAACTACGTGTCTATGTTTACAATTTCTTTACCAATTCCTATCATCTATGTTAGACTGTGAATCTCTACCTTAAACCAATAGAAAAGTACCACCATCACACCAAGACATGGAGGACAAGAAAAAGAAGAATATGAAGGCCAGGACACACCCAAATTCCTCCATCTTGTCCCCTGAACCCCACTCTAAAAATCCCAAAATTCTGCTTTTCCACCCTGTGTTAGTTCAAATATTACACCACTCAAACCCCTGTGGCTTGTAATTCCTCATACAAAATTGACAGGTTTTTTCCAAGGGCTAAAATTGAAGCCACAGGTGTTTTTGACTCCTTGCCAAGGTCCCTGAGCCCCCTGCCAGGGTCTGGAGACAGCCAGGGCAGGCAGAGGGATGTCCTGGGCTGTGACACTGGTACTGTGACTCTGAAAGGGAAATGTCTTTCTGCCCAGACTGTGATTTCCATGAAGTGACCCATTTGGTGGCAGTTGCTATAATTTCTCTGGTGCTCACAGAGCCTGAGAGTTCTTCGGATGTGTGCCCTAAGATCTGCATTTATAGAACACCAGCTGGTGCTTCACACTGATCAAGTTCTGCTGTTACCAACATACTACAGGGCCTTGTTTCCCTAAATATAGGAGGGTAAAATTATCCACAGTGTTATTCATCTATTACACTGAACTAAATAGTGCTTCCACTGATTTGTGATTTTTGTTATTGTTTTCTTAAAATGTCGCAGTATCACATTTTTCCATTTGAAGAGAGAGTGTGATGACAGCTATACATAGATCCTCTTGGACTGCTGCTTTCAGCAGCGTCTGAAATATAAATTCCTAACCAGCAGAAATAGAAATTCCCAAGTGGCACTTTCAGAATCATAATTTTTGGAGGGCACGTGACCAAAGCACATGGCCACAATGAAAGCAGTTGGCAGTTCTGTCCCAACCTAGGATAGCCTCTTGGTCACAAGTCAGAGACACCAAACAGCCAAAACACTGAGAAATTACAACTCTTTACTACAAGGACACAAAGAACAGTGAAGCATGTTGAATCCAGAGCTCTTGGTTCTGCACATTTGCTCAGAAAATAATGGAGGAAAAAATACTATGCACAACATTATCTCCTAAATTCCTAATAATACCACTCAGGCACTTTGTGGGCACAAAGTGGGACTGCTGCAAACAGGAGGAAAACTAAACATCTTGTGCTAGTATGACCATGATATATCCATCAGCCTGGTGATGGATGATTTAGTTGTACCAGATCCACAAACAGAAGAAATGCATGAATACAGACACTTCTGACAAGCTGTAAGAGGCAAGGTTAAAATAAAAACAACATAGAAGAAAATGAGTAAGTGGTTTATTGCAAGTCCTCTGCAAGTCCTGACAGGCTCCAAAAGCACCTGAGCACAACAAGCCACCTGCTAATTCCATAAGGAGGATTCAGGAACGATGTAAAGTTACCACAACATGCAAACACACAGGGGAAAACAGGGAATATTTCTGTGGGGATAATCTACCAAATGGAAAGTCTTGAGAGCAGGCAGGGCTGCAGCTGCCCAAAAGTCATCTATGGACTCTGAGAAGAGTCAGAAGACAAAGAAATCACACCATGGTGTGAGGGAGCACAGTCACAGGGGCTGAAGCACCACCACAAGACGTGACTTTCCCTTACAGCAAGGCCCCTTCCAATCTGTGACAGCATTAAACATCCTTGGACTAAGAGATTTAAACTCAGGCAGCTCAAGGTGAAGTTTGGATTCTGTTGGGGATCCAGGCCACCAATACCCTTGTCAGCCTGCCTGCACTGGCATGAAATCTGGCTTAGCTCATTACAAGAAGTCAGATAATCTTCTCTTATGGGCAAGAGACTCTAAATTATTTCCTTTACTAATTTTTCACTCTGGGTTTGAAAGCAGCTAAGCTCAAATAGTTTCCAACAGACAGGTTTCCCATTTTTGTTTTTATTCTTCTCTCTTTTGACTAATGATCAAACTTTACAACACACCTGTGTAGAATGTCAGTTCTTCATAACACAGTGCCATTATCACAGTGCACAAAACACCCAGGATTATCTGAGATGATAAATCAATGACTTTAGCCCAACTGGTTATTTTATTACACCTAAGAAACACTTTATGAAGTTACTCACAGGTGAATAATATTATTCCCATTTTATTCTTTAAAAATCTTTTTGGCGAATTCTGTCCAAGGTATGAAAAACCACATCACTACAAAAGTGCAATGATTTGTGTTTAGATTTTTTTCCCAGCATTGATTTTAAAAGGTCAATTTCTGTGTTCTCTTTAAGCAAGGAAGGGATTTTTTAGTTCTACAACAAGATACAGCTAGGCTGTAACAGCATTCCAGTGTTTTCTGACACTCTGCAGATGGGATTAACACACACATGTGTTAACATCAGGAGAACACCTTTTCCTGCAATTAACCTTTACTATAAGAACAGCCTGAGTGGATATCCAAGGAGAAACATGGAAGGGATCCACAACTTTGGTACACATACAAAATGCAAGGTTATATTCACCTGTGGTCCTATGGGGTGCCTGTGTCAAAGGGGTGTGTCACTCTATGACACGAAATAACTCATACACGGATGCTGGATGTAGAAGAGGGAAGAAAAGAACTTAAAGAGGAATTTTATCTTCTGACTCTACTATATATAGAATTTTAAAAATGACAGTGGATTGGAGGGTGAAATTTCCACCTCTCAAACTAAACTGGTTAAACCAACAGTCTGTCAATACTCTCCACTTACAACAAAGAATGCAAGACAATTATTATTTATGTGAACAGTGTGAGAAGATTTTTAGTAGAAATATGTAAACATCAGAAGGCATAGAAAACTTTTAGAAGAACTTTAAAACTCTTAAAAGAACAAAACAACAGGGGTGTGTGTACATATAGCTATAGATTAGATAGATATAAATAGATATACATTAGATATAGATGATAAAGATAGATACAGAGATATAGATATATATAGATATAGATTAGATAGATCTATATAGATATATAGATAAATATAGATATAGATTAGATAGATATACATATATAGATAGTTATAGATTAGATACAGACAGATATAGATATTTTGCATGAAGAAGGTCACTTCACCTATATTTTCTAAAGGTTATGAGCCACACTTCTCAGAGTGAAAAATTGAATTCATTACAGCTCCATGATATCAGCAGTCAGTTCCAGCAGTGTACATCACCCCCTCAATATGCCTCAGAAATAATTGAAAGTTTTGTGCCTTATTTGGTTGGGTTTTCATCTTGAAAAAACCTAAACATTAAAAAGTAAATAATTATAGAAACTTCTCACTTTATACTAGTAAAAATCATGATAATTTGGTGTATAAAATGAGTGATTTCAATGACAGCCACCTCAGTCCTGCTATGTGAAATTGTTTAGTGTTAAGACATTTTAAAAAGCCTACCTTCAATGCAGAAAATATAAAGTAAATTTTGTGGCCATAGCACTTCAGTTCATGAAAAAAAGATTCAGTGTACACACTTGAACACACTTCACCTAGGAAACACTGAAGTTTGTAATACAATTCAGATGTTTAGAGCAGTTTAATCACGTCTGAAAATAAGCACAATTGCAAGAGACTGCTTGCATGTTTAACTGTCACAAAGCCCACAAAGCCTGGAATAATTCACTTTAAAGTGTGGCTGTTTAAAGTCTCTCTTTTTCTTCCATAAATAACTGGTTGGAATTCAATCCTAAGCTCTCCCTGACCCCTAACAGCTCCAAAGGCCAGCTGCAGATGGTGCCCCTTGACTTGCTTGCACATGAGAGACTCTGAGGTCGACTTGTATAAACTGCTGGCACTTTTAGACCCCCCCTGGGACTCCAATTTGTTGTGTGGCAGTTCATCTTAATGATTTAAATTAGTGCAAAGTTCTCCACTTGAATACCAAGGCACCAGCTCTCTGGTCCATCTTTACAGTCAGGGCTGTGCTGCTGGCAGCTCGCAGAGCGCCGCTGCAAACTGATCTACCTGAAATCCACTTCATTCTTCACTGAGCTTCAGCCACCTTTTCTGGTTTTTAAACTTGCAAGCTTGTTAGTAAAATCTACTAGGTTAAAAAAGAATAGTAACTCCTCCAATTTTACTGGAGGGCAAAAAAAAGGACTAAAATTGTTATTTTATATATGTGCCTTCTTCATTCCTGGTTACTCTTTAGATAACAATGATCATGAGAAGACTAAAACAACAATCATCTTCTAGTCTGGCAATCGGGAATGGTTTTGATTCATTGCACATTCACCTCTGTCATTGATTTTCTGCTCCCTAGTGAGCAAATATCTGGCAACTCCTAAATTTAAGCAAGACAACAAAAAGAACAACGAAGATTTCCATTTAACAGTGTGATAGATTCCTCTGATTTGTCAGGAAATAATATTCTTCTTTCAGAGAAAACAAAACTCATATTCACACAGCTGCTTGTCAACACTATCCCCATCTTTACATCCAAACCCTGCTGTGAGCTGAGCCTTTAGAAAAGCCCCCAAACACTGCCCAGACAAAATAAATTCTGTGGATGCCCCCTAAAATAACTTCAGGGCTTGATTGCACCCATTAGGTGCCAGCAGAACAAAGCAGCCCAGCACAGGCATCAGTCAGGGCCATGCTCACTCCTGCTACCTCTGCACTTCCTTTCTCAGAGCAGGATTTTCAGGGCATCAGAAATGCAAATATAAAATCAAAATTCAGAAGGAACAGGGGCTTAGCAGATAGGAAAGCAAAGAGCAAAGTGAAATGATGATCAAGATTCTGAAAGCAAAGAATCATTCTACAAATGTCCTCTTCTTGAGGAACACATTTAATCCCATGGCGGGATCCCTCCCTGTCCACTGTGTTGGCAAGAAGCAAAGTATTAAGGAGCAGCTGATTTCCAGCACTACACTTCCCTGGATTCTCTGGGTTCCTTTCCACACTTCCAAATGGTAACACGGAGAATGAGGCTAAAGAGGTGTGGCCCACAGCCCTGAGAAACCCGGGGAGAACAGCAGGTGCAAGTCTGCAAGGAAACAAGAGGAGACAAGCGAGAGAAACCAGAAATATTAAACATTTGTTTCATTCCAAGTAACACAATTTCCTTCAGGACCAATGTCCTTAATGCATTCCAAAGTGCCATTCAGATCACTTCCAGTCAGACTGATTTAGAATAATGAAAATCACTGCTGTGCCCCGATTATTGTACCTGTTTGCGTGGGTGTGGAACTAGAACTGAGCTGCTTTTTGTTTGTTTTGGTCAGGGATGCAGCTTTTCATGGAAATAATTACACTACATTGCTACTTCACATAATTCCCCTCCAGGTATAAGCTGGAGAGATAATGTTATTACTTGGGAATAACACTCAGAAGAACTGTACACTCAGGAGGGAAGAGCTGCTTCACTGTGATGAAATAGATAAATTGGCACTTCTCCGGGTGCAATCAAGAGATAGGAGACTGAGTCTGCATCTATTACCATGGCATCAGAATGCTGTGATATCATCCATGTAGCAGCCCTCTGATGTAACTCTATCTCTAGATTACAGAGAGAAAGCCAAAATCAAGCCTCTAAAGGCTTTAAGAAGCTGGAAGAAGACTTAAGTGGAATTTACATACTTGAATCTCAGGATGCAAAATTAAAACCCCTATTTGAAGGAAGAAAAACCAAACCCAAACATACTTAGCAATAAAAAAGAACCCAACAGTAACTAGTTCATTAACCAAATAGTGAGAAACCCCTGTCATTGTCTAAATGTTTGCTGCAGGGTTCTCTGGGCCTGGAGAACATCGAGTCTGGAGTTGTGCATCGAGTTTGGGGTTTTTTCCTAGTGCTGAACAGATGGTGCTCAATCCCAAACCTGTGTGTTGTGATCCAGCCTGGGTTCCCTATGCATGCTGCTGCTTTCTCTAAGAGAAAAGCTCTGAGGGATTTTTTGGCTTGCCATGATCCAATCCTGCAACTGTGGCACATGTTCCCAGTTTGAGCTCCTCAGCAGCACCCCGCACTACAGTGTGCCAGCCCTTTTAACTACTTGGTTTCTGAGCACAGGGTCTATTTATCTAGACACAAAGATATAAAAACTAAGCAGAAAAACCCAAGCTTTATATAATGCTTAAGACAGCGAGAACAAAACACAGCAAATTAATTTTTAAAAGTACAGGGAATTAATTTATTGCAGTGCAATGAAAGGTCAGCTTGCTTCACTTTAGGGAAAAAAAAGCATTAAAAAATAAAACCCTTTTATTTATGTAACCCTACATTTAACACTGGGAAGAATGAAAATGACAAAGGAAAACAGAAAGGCAACAATAACATGTGCATGGTGATGGCTCTCACTCCAGGGACTGTTTATGTGCTCAGTCCATTTGGAATGGGGCACACTCCAGCTTTGCTGCCCATCTGCAGGGGAGAGGATGCAATCAGCAGAGCTTTGGGAGAGAGGAGCAGGCCTCTGGTGCCTGGATGTTAATCCTAGTTGGACAAAACTGGGATTTGCAATAAACTCTCTCCAGTGGGAATGCTGATTTCCCTGGGATTTGCAATGAACTGCCAGGCCCCTCTCTCCAGTGACTTCCCTGGCTTGGGAACCAGCACTTCCCAAGAAAGCACACACAGGACCTGAGTTTCTCCTTCAGGCACCAGCTGCCTACAAGCCCTTCTCTGCAGGGACTCATTTCCTTGCTCCAGCTTAGCCTCTTTGAGGATTTAAGTCTCCATGACCTTGCCCAGGTCACACTCTACTTTCCTGCATAGCAAGAAGGAAAGGCTGACACCATAGTAACCCAAATCTCAGCCTGAAACCATGGTAACAGGATCATCTTGCTTCAGGCATGCTACCAGAGGAACCCAGCACAATTTCAAAATATTCAAATTGAAATAACTGCTTTCCAGCAAATCAATTCCCTGACCCCGATTCCTGCAAATTATCCCAGTGGAGAATTTCGAGGTAGACTGGAGCTCCCATCAGAACCTTTAAGGGAACATGCCTGTGATTTCTCTTGATGCATCAAAGAGAGGGTGGTTAGAAAATTCTTCCTAAAATTCCCTTGAAACAGTGGTACAGAAAGACAGAAGGGTCTCCATCTGTTCACCTGTGGATATTCTTAAAAGCCTTTCCTCTGACTTTCTCCTTTAATATAGAAAAATGGTTCAGAAAGTACCCCTGGTTGTACAGCCTAACCAAAATGGAGGAAAAAATAGGGGGAAAAAGCCTTTTTGAACTGACCAGCTCCTTTTATTTTCATCAGTCTTAAGGTTATTTGCAGCCCTGAGTCCAAGATAGCTGCTTTCAGTTTCATTAATCTTAAGCTTATTTGTAGAAATAACAAGTCCAAGATTTTCTGACAGAAATGTGATTTCCACGTGATGTTTTTTCCTTTAATCAACCATAATGCAATTAAGAAGACAGAAAATGTAGCCCTACTCTCCAAGCATTCCTGTAGGCTACCACCAAATTTATGACCTTTACACCTCCAGCTTGTCTGGTACAAATAAAACAAGGTGGGGATCAGAGTTTGTTGTGTCTCACAGAATCCAAATCCACCATATCCAGGTTCCCTCAGGGAAAGGTGCAGGGAGATGTGCACACAGCAGAAAAGAAGGAAATGGGATGGGGAGAGCAACACTGCACAGGACTGAGGTATTGCCATTTAATCAGATGGAGAGATCACTGTAAGAACTGAAAGAGATTATTAAATACAAAGGAAGAAACTGTCTAACACAGAAAAAAATTCTACATGTGAGAGATCATTTTTTTCTGCAATTTCTACAATGAAAGATGTAAGTCAATGCCAGATTGCTTCTTAAGGAATTTTACTGCCTGACTCCCACTGAATTCTTATGGAACAGCCTGCCTGCAGGTGATGGCTTTTCCTAAAGATATTTGCTATATGTTTTTAAGCCAAAGAGTTTCTCTCAGAAAACTATTTTAAAACCCCCTAATTTAACTGTCAATATTTTATTATCCACATAAATGTCAAATTCTTTAGCTGACATTACTATTTTATTGGCATGAGTCTACTGACATGCTGTAACACATGTTAATTGTGCATTGCATCATATTTCACTTAATTAATTATGGCCTTTCTTCTTGATGAATGTCCTTGGCTTGTTATATTGTTAGCAAGGGTAAACAGGAGCACACCACTTAACTTTATACCATTAATTTAAAAAGCATTTCTTCCATTCTTCCCCTTCATTTTTTTTATGCTAAATAGCTCTAATGCACACAGCCATATGCAGAATGTAATTTAAATGCACAGAATATTCATCTCTGAAAAACCAGAATGCCCATTATATAGAAGCAGAAAAAGACATTTTCAAATCAAGTCCATTTTTGAGTCCAGAAGTATGATTTGCCTGTGCATTTCCTCAATGGCTAGAAAACCTGAAAAGCAAAACTTAAACCTGTTATTTGGGGATCTGGGGCAAATACACTGGCTCAGAAATAAGCAAATGAAAGAAAAGCTAATTTTATTTTTTTCTAAGCCTATCTCCTGTTTGTCTGAAAAGCCCATGAAGCAGCCAGTCAGCCATTCAATGATACAAAAAAAATCATTAGGCTGAAGCCTACAGTAATGTTATCATCTGATTAACAACAGCCACCAAAATATCATTAATTCAATAAGGCAATGGAAGACCTTATTCCCCTCAGAGGTTTCTTCACTTCGATACAAAAAAGCAAAATGAGGAAGCGCCTCTTCAGCTGCACAGTTTGTACTGATGAGCTGGGATGAGCCTGGATCGTGCCCTTTGGAAATATATGTGTACACATACAAATATTTCCAGTGCCTGGATACACACCCCAAAACCTTGAATAAAACACACCTTGAGCTGTCCCTAAATGAATAAAACCAATAAAATACACCTTGAGCTGTGCCTCCCACCTGCAGAGAGTCTGTCTGCCAAGGAGCCCATTGCTATGGAAAGCATAAGGGGGCTCTCCTCAGTCCGAAGATGCTTCCTAAAAACATTTCATCTCCTCAGCATTACACATTTCTCCCTATTCTAAGGCCTGTGGCAATTCATCTGTTTTTAGCAGACCTGCCGGCAGTTCTCCAGTCAACAGCAGGAACTGATTAGGACTATTTTATTCATCCTGTGCCCACACTCCAGCCAGGCTGCCTGCTCCCTGCTGGTCCTGGGGAGCTCATCCCATTAACTCCCCCTGCTCCCAACTTTCCCTGGCACTGATGTGCCTCAGCGGTGTATGCATACATTGTGCCCCACATTTACACACCTAGTAGTGGCTAAAAACCTCCCCTCTCTCCAGCCGGAATTATATTATACGCATTCAAGCTCTTTTTACATCAAATTTTTTTTGCAGGTAAACAGAAAACAAACGGGATGATTCTCTGGCAAACAAGGTGTTTGCAGCAGCAGTGAATAGAAATTGCATTCTGACAGGTTAGCTCTTCTGCTTAAGTTCTGAAGTTGCTTTTATGGTTGGAAAAACATTTATGCAAACTGCTCAGAAATTTGCCTTGGTCTGCTGCCCATCCAATATCTTATTTCTTCGATGGAGTCTCATTTCAATGTAATCATATTCCCAGTAAAAATTGAATAGTGCAGGAATGGGAGATTCAACACAAGTTATTCAGTCTAAAATACATGAAAGACTATTAAACCTGGCCATAGGGTTTTTGGAGGGGGAAGGGAATGTTTACTTGACTATATTTTAAATATATTTTATGTGAAATTTTGATTTTATAGTAAATATCCCTGCTGAACCCTTTGCCACTTCCTTCTGTAGTAAACATGATCTGCGGCAAACATAAGGCTTATTTCAAATCCTAAAAGGTAATTAAAGCTGAGAGAGTCCAGAAAAAAAAAAATCACCGATGGTTCTTCTGTGCCTAAGGGAAGTTTTAATTAAAAGTCACAGGAGAATAATCTGTAAGAAACAAAAATGAGATGGCTGCTGTTCATTTGCCTGGGTCTTAGAGAGATAAACAGGGAATATGTAACAGCTGAAGCTGCTGTGGTTTATTGTTCACTTTAACACTTGATGGCAAAGCTCTGCCCTCATCTCCCGTGCCCTGAGCACCCCTTGGCAGAGCCAAACCTCTGCTCTCCTGAGGCTGGGCTGAAAATTCCACCAGGGAAACTGCAGCACGTGTGAGCCTGGGCCCCAGAGCTGGGCATGGCACCAGGCAATCATTGCTGGATCCTAGCTCACCAGTTCCTGTGGGGTGGGACAGGATCCCAGATCCCTAATTCCTGTGGGATGGGACAGGATCCAGCTCACCAATTCCTGTGAGGAGGGAGAGGATCCAGCTCACCAATTCCCCTGGGATGGGACAGGATACCAACTCATCAATCCCCCTGGAGTGGGACAGGATCCCAGATCACAAATTCCCCTGAAATGGGACAGGATCCCAACTCATCAATTCCCCTGGGGACAGGAAGGATCGCAGTTCACCCCCACAAGCCTCTGAAGCAGTCCAGGTAAGGAAATCCCTTTTCCTTAGGATAAAGTGCCTGCAGAGGCTCTGCTCCATCTGTTGGGCACAGCCCTGGGCTCTGAATTTGCCTCACAGAGAACCAGCAGGGAACAGCTTTTCCTTGCTCCCTTTCCAAGGAGCAAAAGGAAGTTGAAGGTTTTCCCCTTTATCCCCCCATCGCTGTCTCCAATTTTTATAGGGAATCCATCAGTTTGGGGTTCTGTGGCTGCAGAGGTCCCCACTGAGGATGACAGGGCAGTGCTGGAGGAAGGGAACAGCCCCACCCTGCCCCAAGCCCTGAGCACATGATGATAACCAGGAGACAATTTTACCACTGTGCATCCAACTTCCCACCACAGACATCAGCCCAGAAACTACAGCAATAAATTACTGTTATCCTTTCCTGCTCCTGGCCTTCAAGAGCTCTGCCAAATGTCAGAGCAAGAAACTTGGCATGTCCCCTTGTTTTGGGAAGAAGGAAGCGTGGTGCCCTGTGTGCATACAGAACCACCAAAGCTGCACTCAACTGCTAATGAGGTAACTGCCACAGATTCAATTTCCTTCTTGCAAGGGGAAAATATCATTGCAGGTGAAAAGTGACTATTTTTCACTTTTTTTTTTGCTCAGAAATCTTTCCCCATCTTTCATGCCTTAAGTTTTGATTTTTGCATTTTTCAGATTCTGTGCTGCTTTAGTGTGTGGGTCTGGGCTTCATATCAAGGAAGGGTCTCTCTGCACAGAGCACGGAGACAAAACAATTCCTGCTTTAGCTGGGGATCAAGGATGATCCAAATCTCAGGCCCAAGAGCACAAACAACGTGGGCTGAAGAGAGAAAACAAGGAGGATGGGACTGCCTGGGCTAAAGCTGGAATTGGACAATGAACTCCAATAAGCAAATTGACCAGAACTTATAAAAGTGAGAGCCCCCGTGAGCACTCGTGCATTTTGGGACCATTTTGGTTCCTCTTGGGTGCAGCCCTGGCTGGGCTCTTGTGCTGCCCAAGGTGGATCCACTGAGGCCTCCTAACAAATCCCTACTTTAGCTCTTTCCACCCTCCGTTCTAGGTCAGACTTTTCAAGGGATCACCTTCATTACAATCAATGGACATCACTGATAAAATCTACTAAGACAACCCCTTTTTTTGGGGTCACATTCATTTTTTATACTTTTCTGCATTCATAATAAAGAAAATCACATTTATTTGTGGTTTCCTTCTGTTACACAAGTAAAAATCTCTACTCCCACTTACCTACATCCCCAGTAATTGTGTGTTTCAACAGGGTAACTCCACCTATAAATTCAGACATTTCCAGGTAAAATGAGCAGCAAATCAGTTCTTCCTACAGTACACATTGAATTGTGCTATTATCCTACTCACAGCAGGTACCAATTGTTACAAAATCAGCAAGCATCACAATTATAAGCAGAATTACTTGTTAAAATTTAAGAAGCAGACAAACAGCAAATAGGAACATTGATTACCCAAAAAATGTTGAAAAAAGGAAAAATATCTGTGTCTGATGAGGCCAGTATAATATTTTTTTTTCTATGCATCTCTTCAAAATGCAATGTTTGGTTGAGACCATTGTTGAAGACTACTACTTGAAGTGTTTCTTCAGTTACCAATGCAAGTTTTTTCCTGTGAAACATTTACAAATACTATAAATAACCACTGTGGCCCTGAAAAACAGAGATGCTGCATCCATTTACACTTCTTGGGAGCAGTGCTTAGAGCAACCTGAAAGGGAAGTGAGGAGGCAGTGTCTGATCAGGGACTCTGCCCTGGGTTTGTGTCTCTTGGCCATGGCTCTTGCCTGCCAGCCACGAGGAAAGCTCTGATCTGTTTGGTGCAGAGCTGACAGAGCTTTGGGGAAACACTGAGGATAAGGCAGGTGGGACTGAGCTGAAAGCCTTGCTCCTGCCTCCTGCCAGCTGTAATCACTGTCCAGCCCATGGAACTCCAAAGTGCATCCTGACACCCAGGGGAAGGAATGGGAGCACAGTCTCAGAGGGAAGCTTTGTCCTGTTTTCTCAGCAACATTAGCAAATTGTGCCTTCAGAATTGTTATCCATCACCACCCACTAGAAACTGGGACCACAAGTTGATGTAATATCAGTGGGATCATCCCTCTTTGTACCTGCCCTACAACAGTGGCCACAAATCTCATCCCCTACCCTGCCTCCTCCTCTTGCAGAGCTTCCACTTTATCCTGTAGCTTGAAAGGGAGGCCCCAGCCTGGCAAGAAAATCTCAGTCCCTGTGCAAACACAGCTGAATTTCCTGAAGTCTCCTTTATCTCTCTCAATCATGTGATTGAATATTGTCCCTGAAGCCCCCAGCAGGGCTGTAATGGCCAAGTTATCACTGCACCCTGCTCCCAGTCTCGCTGCCTTTGCCAGCAGTCCCCTCCTGTAATCAGGTCCTTCCTCATGTTTTCTTGGCCCCACTCCTCCTCCCAGAAAGACAGCATTGCTTCTTCAGGGACTTCCAGTCCAGCTCACTTCTGTCCACAACAGAAGTTAGGACCCACCCTTTCCATCATTTTAATTTTATGAGATCCTGGTTTCTACCTGAACATTTTGTTAGCCTCAAATTCCGCTGCATTTTGTGCCACTAAGATTTATTCTCTTTTCATTTTTTACAGGTGGAGCCCATGCAGTCCATCCCTGTTTCCAAAACAGTGCACTTCCTTCATCTCAACTGTAACATCAGGAGCTAAAATACAACAGTGCTGCAAAAACTGGACTGAATTTGACAATTTGAAACTCATACTCACCCACTGGACATGCCAGAAACTGTTACTGTAAGACTTGGACAATTACCAGAGCTAAATGATGCAAGGGTAATTTTGGCACAATTTATCTCCATCAGTGTAATGCAGGAGGTGGCACAGTGTCACACACCCAGGTCTCACATGTGGAATGACACAGGGCTCAATGACATTTTTTCTCCTACAGAGGAAACATCTAAATATCTGTATAAGGGCAAAAGAAGGATAAGAGTACAAATCCTCTATGGAATGTTAAGCTTCCTCTCTGAAAGGAAATGTGATATTTACTGGAATAGATGAGAAGATAAATTGGAGACAAATACAAGATTTACAGATGCAGAAAACAAAATGCACATGGGAGCAGATTAGCAGCTCCCTCCCCTGCCTTTGCCACTGGCTGTTGGTGCTTTCAGGGAATTCTGCAGGAACTTCCTCTGGGATACACAACCCCTATGTGCTTCATTACAAACTGAAGAAATCCTCCCAAAATCTGCATGGAAACTGCTTTAATTCCCTAGCACACTCTAAGAGAACGCTAAAGGACAAACCCCTCCTGAGCTAGGACAGCTCAGCTTAAAACTGTTTTTCAGATATTGGTTTGGATCATTTTTGTGCTGTCAGGTTTGAATAACTCTCCAAGAACTGAGAAGAATGGGAGGAACTATGTAAATACAAGAATCATACCAATATTTTAAACGGCTGACCATACATTCAGCGCACTCAGAAGCTCTAAAGCTGCACTCCCCTGTACAGGTGCATGCCAGCCAGTTCCCTTTTGGCCTGGGAGATGGTTCCCTGGTCTTGGATAAGGAATATACATCCCACACCTGTAAATGGGTGCCCCAGAGCTGCAGCTCCCCACGGGAAGGGCAGGGGAAGCAGGGCAGGGTCCCTCAGGTGTCCCCACACTGGCAATCTCAGTCCCCCCATCAAACACTGAGCTCAAAGCTTGGGCTGGGCTGGCCAAGCCCCCACCCAGCTCTGGTCAGTGCTCTGTGCCCCCATGGACGGGGAAGGGAGTGGGAAAAACGGGAGAGAAAAAACTCCCAGGCTGGAGCAAAGACAGAGCAATCATCCAGCAGGGCTGTCACAGGCAAAACACGCTCACCTGGCAGGATTTGGTTTCATTTTCACCAATTAACTTTAATTATCTCTACCCCTTCTTTTCACCACAGGCTACACTCAGTCCCCAAGTGTCTCCTTTCCTCTCTCATGCACACATGCCATTATTACACAGTTTATATTTTTCCTGAAAAGCAAAGAAAAAGACAGATTTCCTCTGTTTCACAGTAATAGCAATTTTTCTGTGTAACTGTGGGGTTTTTTTGTTCACCTGCTTGAAGCCTGACAGGAATGGGAGAAGTATCTTCAAGCAAAGCAGTTTTAAAAATAAAGAGACAGATTACTCATATCTCTGTAGACAGCTCATAATGAATACTCAAAGGAGGAGAATCTGACAGAAGTGGTGAACACACCCCTGAAAACTGGAAAGACAGAGGAGAAAGAAGGCTTCTGGTCTACTAGAGCTGATACCTTAATTAGGCAATTATAACTATTAAACATTGCCAAAGCTCCAGGCCTAGTTGAATTACAACTGAGAAATCAGTAGAAAAATGGTGAGGGGAAAAGGAAAGCCCTCGGCAGGATTTGTGATAACTCACAAGGAAGGAAGGAAGGGAGTATTTGAGAACTAGAGTAGCAGTTAATATAATTCTTTTTACTTCAAAAGGCTCCAAGACCATACAAAGCTCAAGCTTCTTATCCTGCACTCAGCTATGCAGAAGACAGAAAATTATTAAACCAGATTTAGGAATGCCTGACTTAGAAGACCGTGACAGGAGGCTGAATACAAAGAGGAGCTCAGGCAGACAACTCGAATCCCTTCCATATGTTGCCTACCTGGAGACAATCCCAGTGTAATGGACAATTTATCTGGAACTCAGAAAAGCATGTGGGAGAGCAGCACAGAGCAGTTTGATCTGAAAGGAGGTGAACATGTTTGCAAAGGACTGACAAAACAAATTCCAGTAGCTGCAAAGACACCCAGCAGGACACCACAAGGAGCAGCCAGCTGTGGAGAGCCCCGGGAACTGGAGCTCCTGGGAGCTCACAACTTCATGCTGTGTTCAAAATTGTTATATCTGCTGATGGAACACAATTTCTGAGGCAAAAGAAGCAGGGGAGAAGGAGGCAACAATTTCAGAGTGACCTGGATAATTGTGGTTTATAGCCTTATCCATGGCACTCAGGCTATGAGCAGGTACCTCAAGGAATTCCACAGCACTGGAAAGTGATCACAAAGAAAACATGCAAGTGGGAAAAAAAGGGAAAAACTGGAATGTGTTGTGCCTGACACAAAGGATCCTCTTCTAACTCACTACAGAGAAAAATTAAACAAATTGTGGGATATTTATAGTGAAAAGTATATAGAAGAAGAAATTATTCTAGAAATGCAAAATGGGATGTCTTTCAAGAGGGTCATAACCAAGAAAGTTACTGAGTGATTTCACTGTTTCAATACTGGCTGATAAATCTCTAAAAATAAAATACAACTTAGATTAAACACTCAAGAATGTGGTATTTTTCAGACATCAAAGATCTGTGAATTCTGTTCAGAAGAGAGACAATCTCTGGATTCAAAATTGTAACCACTTACTATGTTAGCATCTGCACCATGGATGAATATCAACACTATCAAATTCCATGACACTGAATTCTTATTTTCTTAAAAGGCCTCATTTTGGGGTTGATCCTACAGTTAGCTATAATTTTATGAAAACAATTTTAATTTTGTCTGTGTTATACAGGGATGAGATGAGAGAGAAATGAGAGAAAATAGTAGATTCAAATCTTTGGCACCATAACTTAGAGGAAATTACGGAGTCTTAGAGCAGGTAATTTCTTAGGTTTATTGAAGAAAAAGCAAAAAACAGATGTAAAAAACTGTGACTAATAAAAGGACAAAATAGCAGCTTTTCTACTGTAGTATAATACATAGAATACCCATCTTTTAAATAGATCTAGCATGAGAATAAATCAGGAATAGTGAATTAAAATGATGCTGAGTGTGGGTCAAGGAGGAAAAAGGTTGGGATTGAGGATTAAAAAAAATGGAAGTATATAAACTAATCTGTTTCTCTGAGAGAAAAGGCATGTTTTGATGACTTTAGTTTTGTCTTTTCCTATAAAGAAGCTACAAAGGAACTGCATGTTCCTAATTTTTGTGTGGCAAGACAAAAGGATTTTCTACCCAAGTACCCCAGGAAACAGCCAGTGAGCTGATCTGAACAGCCTCAGACACAGCCTCTGAGCAAGAACTGAGGAATTCCTTGCTTCTAGGAAAAGGCTCCAGTCAAAAACATTTTAGGGGATGTTTTGAATTTGTATCTGTATGTGACACTGATTTAACTGGTTTTTATGTCCTTACCTTTGCTTGTAAAGCTTAAAGTGATAATTTTGGCAAAGCTGTTGCCTAATGACTTTCAAATAGACTTAAAAACATATTTTGATATTAACTGGATTGCCAAAGTCAACTATGTATCAGCTAACTGAAATTAACCTTCAAGTGATACTTGAATAACTGTAAACCACAAGGGTATGGAAGAGATTAGATATACTGTAGTTTAATTATGTGACAATAATTCACCTCATTAATCTCTTAGGAAACAACAACCACAACAGTTAAATACTGTGATTAACAAACCCTATTTCAAACTTAATTTTCATTTTATATGACTTTGCAGTATTATCCAGTGCAATCACAGAAAAGATAAACCAAAAAAAAGCAAATATTAAGTTCTCTGGAGAAGACATCCAGAGTATCCTCACCTCTTCCACCTGTGATAGGAAAGGATCAAGACCAGCACTACTTGGACCTATTTCTGTTCCAATATGTGGAGACACAGTGGCTCCAATCCATGTTGAAATAATCTCATGATCTCTCAGTGCACACTTCTGCTAGGTCCAAGCACTCTGTGAACATTCCTGGTTCTCTCTACTGCCTACATCCCTAATTCAAACAGCACTCCCTGGGAGGACTGCTGCAGATTTGGGTAGCACACTGGAGCTTAACAAAGGATTTAATGTGCATTTAGGGTTTGGGTTTTTTTGTTGTTGTGCCACACGGTGGTTTCCTAAACTGCATGCAGAAATAAACCTGTATCTGTTGATGCCTTGGAGTGGCTGCCTGGAACAGAGGCTAGACAAGATTAAGAGAATAAAAGCTGGTATTTATTAAAGGCTTCCAACAGATACACCTTGGGCAGTCAGGAGCCTCCCAGAGGCTGCAGCCAGGATGGAAAATGGGCACGAATTTTTCACACAGTTATGAGTTTGGTCCATTGACACATCAGGGGTTAATCCTCCAATTACAGCTTCAGCTAATGAAGTCATTTACTCCAAGTTTGCCCCCCCCGAATTCTCTATTGTTTACATTTTTCAAGGCCTGAGACAGTGAGGTGTCCTTGAGTTTCAGGCCTAGAGAGGAATTGCTTTGTCTGACTAAAACAGGAGTGGCTGACAGGCCATGGAGTTTTAGGGCTATACACCAAAGCTGTACAGGATCTGAAAAATATAAAATCCAAATCCTAAGGCACCACTGTCACTGCCCTTGCTAAAAGCTTGAAACCTCCAAGCCTTCTGTAGCCCTTCCCAGTGTCAGGAATGCTGTGGGAGAGGAGCACAGTGATCTCCATGGATCCCAGTGTGGGCAGACACCATTCCCCCACAGCTCTGCAGTGCCACTGCCCGGGGCAGCTGGGGGAGCTGAGCTTGGGTGTCAGGAGTCCCAGACAAGCAAAATGCAGGGAAAAAAATCTATTTACATCAGGAGCACCTGCGGGTTGATGCCTTGCAAAGGGCTTGGTCAGCAATCACAAATACAACAGTGATGTGATGCCTCAGGTTTGAGCTTTTATATATTTCTGATTCTGTGCTGCTTTAGTGTGTGTGTCTGGGCTTCATATCAGGGGATGGTGAGAGCAGGGAGACAAAACAATTCCTGCTCTAGCTGGGGATCAAGGACAAATGATCCAAATCTCAAGCCCAAGAGCATAAACATAAAGAAGGATGGGACTTCATTGGCTGGAGCTGGAAGTGGACAATTAACTCCAATATGTAAATGGAGCAGAATTTATAAAAGTGTCAGACCCTATGAGCAGTCGTGCATTTTGTGACCATTTTGGCCCATCTTGCGTGTGTAGCCCTGGCTGGGCTCTTGTGCTACAAAAGGTGGATCCATTGAGGCCTCCTAATAAATTTATTCTTTATTCTTTAGCTCTGTCCAGCCTCTGTTCTAGGTCAGCCTTCACAAGGCATCAATGGCAAAAGAAATGGGGACAAACAGAGCCCCTCAAACCAGGCAGGTGAGCCTGGCAGCTGCAGCACTGCCAGTCAGGTGTGCCAACATCAGAGAGGAGAGTTCTGCACCACGTTACAGGAGAAAAGCCTCAGCTCCCTCCACAAACCCTCAATCACCTCCTTCCTGGGGATCTGGGGTCTGTTTGCAAGGTAAGAAGTCTCAGTGTATTTATTTGATGAGCTCACAGTCTAAGTTCATATCAACTGCAGGTATTTTCCACATGGATTAAGCCAGATATCCCTTATTTTATAACTGTAAATCAAAACCTCACTTTGTAGATTATACTCCTCGTTCAAATGCAATGCAAACAGGAGGGAAAGTGTTTGTCTTGATTACTTTGATTTTAGCTTTTTAACAGGTGTCACGTTTACTCCACAAAACTTCTGTAAAACTACACTTGGATTACTTAGCTTCTGCTTGCTGACCTTTTTTCTTTATAGCTCTCCAAGGAGAAAAGGAGATATGTTTATAAAATCAGTGAGCAATAAACAAGAAGTTCATGTTCTCATAGAACGAAAAAATAACATCATTGAGAAAGTCATGTTCAAAAATATAAGTGTCTCAAAGAGCATAAAACCCATTCATTTATAACATTTTTCCATTAAAACAATGTAATAACTACTGAAGTTCAAATGATGTATGAGTATCTCCTTGAAGAAGATCTCCTGTACATCTGATAAACCATAAATACTGTAGAATGTACCTCAGGCAGAACAAGCACAGCTTGGTGTGATCCTGAAAAATACCCAGTGTGTGTGAGGATGAGTTATGAAGGTGAACAAGTTTAATATATCTGCTTGCCTCGTGGACACCCACAATTTGCAATTTAATCATGCAAAAGTTACTGTGTGTTCATAATTGTATTAGATCTTGAAATAAGGCAGTGCTGGTTATGTTAAGCCTAAAAAATAGCCCACCTTTTCATGTTTATGATAATTTATAAAGGAAATAGTTACAAACAAGGTGAATGGAAGCATTAGAGCTGCACTGAACAAAAGGACAGCATATTGCACACCGATTCTTGAATCTACATCACATTTTTATCATTGTCATCTTTTATATCTCCAGATTTATAGACAGAGAGAAAACCCAGTGCTGTTATTTAGGTAGGGTGACAGGACTTAAATTTTTTTCCTGCAAGCTAATTTTAAGAATATCAAGACTTTCAGAGTGGAAAAAAGCATTGATCAGTCTTGAACCTCTATTTAACAAGTAGAGGCACAGGCTTTATGCCTACAGACCCAGATCTTGGCAAAATTGGATAATATCAGAACCATTATTTCATATAAAATAGTTTTAAAATCACTGAATTAGATCTAGATAGAGAAAGCTAACTTTGTATTTTAGTGGTTTAGACACCTGAATAAAGCACGAATATCTGCTAGCTTATTTTTCAGTAAATAATTTCATTGTTTAGAAGAAAAAGATAAACATTTACTTCTAGAAAGATGGGGAGAGATTATACTGTAATAATGCAGCCAGGTGCACAGTGTTAGAAATAAAAGACCTTGGTTCAAATCCATATTTTGAATTAAGCAGAGATTTAAACATGATCCTCCCATTTTATATATAAAACAAAAGGAACAGCAACAGCAGCCTCTTTCAGGATCTGGACCTTAACTCTCTGCTTTAACCAGAAGAGGGAAAAGAGTGCCACCAAACAGAATTCCTCATTCAAATCAATATGTTACCTTTCACACTGTCTGGGCTGAAGGATGAGGAAAACTTTATTTGGGGTAGATTTGAAGCAACCCCTTTTTCAGGAAGGGCGACCTCCTCACAGAGTTCAGGGCTGAGCAGGCAGCTCCAGAGGGGATGGAGCCTCTGCCTGCACAAGGAGCCACATTTTGAAGACAAGGAGCAACAGGTACAAGTTGCACCAGAAGAGGTTTCACCTTTATATATAATTTTTTTTCCACACTGAAAACAAGGAAACTCTGAGACATCCCCGTGACTGTGCGGGGTGCTGAAAAAGCTCCTTTTCTCCACAGAAAGTTGGACCAGATGATCTTTCAGGTCCCTTCCAACCTGGCTTGTTCTATGATTTTTCCCTCAGCAGCTGGGCATTAATAGTAAAAGCAACATTCTTTCAGATGCTGCAATAAAAATAATTTTTAAAAGGGTAACTCTGAAGTCTTCTTGCTCTATTATCAGTGAAAGCTTTAAAAAAACCACCCACCACTATGACATAAAACCTTCTAATTCCTCCCCAAAAGAGAATCACATAACAAGATCTCTAATAAAAAGGAAAAGATTAATTGGAGAGCTGCCTTCAGAGACCAAATGTTCCAGACCTGACAGTTTTATAATGTAAGTAATTAGGGCAACATTGTGAGTTGTGTTATCAGAGCCAGCAGCATGATCAGCAATTGTTTGCATTTCAGGGTCTATTCAGGAGTCCAGCACACAGAAAGGAGAGCACCAAAAGCAGATGAAACAGATGTTGATGGAGCAGAGCTGACTCCTCAGCTGAATGCCTGTCAGTGCCTTCCATGCATTTATCTTCATTAAAAGAAATGTAATCTTCAATAAAAAGAAGAACAAGTAACTCTGAAGTTAACCCAGAACAGGCTCCTGCAGGTGTCAGCTCCTTGTGTGAAGAGAAAATTAAAGATGAGCAAAGGGTGGGGAGCGAACCCAAACTCTTCTCACCCCCAGAGCTGAGCCTGAGCCCCCTTCCTGCTGCTCTCCTGGGGAGACCTGGATTCCAGGGGCTGTGAGGGTGGGTCCCTCTCTTGGCACAACAGCTGAGGAGAAGCTAAACCCAAAGCCCCAAACTGAGAAAGGAGCCCCCTGCACTGATAATGCTAAAGCCAAATGCCCTTTGCTGAATTAAACAGTGATAAAGGGAAAAAACAAAGCTTGGAGATTAACAGCCAAGAAACATGAAAATTTGTAACAAAGGGGAGAGAGAGGAGGGTGACAGATGATGCCTGGGATATTTGACTCAGTGTCTGCCAGAAGTGACCCCAACAGCATTATCATCAACGCCTTAATGAAGGGATGGGCTACTGTGGGGCTAAAAATTGTTTATGACTCAGATAAACATCAGCCTCAAAGGCCATGAGGAGCAAGAAGTCTGCCATAGCTCAAAGTAGTCACAAGTTTCTTTGTTACAAGGCAATTTAGAACTTTCTAACACAATGGACTGTTGCCACAAAGTTTGTTTTGCTTTTCTAACCTATCTCCTTTCTTTAATTCTGCTGCACTGCAGATACTTTTATCCAATGGACTGCTCTCACATGTATAAATGCTTCTATTATAATTTCTGAACCCTCAGCTTACCCTATACAACCACACCCCTACACTATAAACCCTTCACCATCTTCTCAATGCCGTTTCTCACTTATTCAAGGCATATTCTTACTTACAACTATAGAAACATAAATTTATAATTTTTCTGCTTAATGTCTGTGTATTTTTATTTTTACATCAATCCAAGCTTCTCCCAAGGCTGCAGATCAAACCCTCCTGTATCTGTGGAAGTTCCTATCTTTCCATTTCCCATGCAGCATGAAAACCCCAGCTAAGCACAGGAATCATTAAGTGGGGTGCTGGGCTGTGCCCCACAACAGGGACAGGCAGAGGGGTGACTACAAAACAGGGCAAGTGTTGGGGAAAACAGAAACTTGCAGGGATTAGTTACAGAAGGGTTTAGAAATGCATAGTTCCTTCATAATATTTCACAAACATCAACTATTGGGGCTTATTTACAGAATGGCTGACTCTGTCTGAATGACTAATTCCCTGACTGCCTGTTAATTACATGTCATTAAATAAATCAGTAAACTGTTTTGGTCATGATGTAATGAATACAATTTGAGTTTTCCTCTATTACAGGTGTTTATTTTTCAAATGATCTACTTGTTTAGCTTTCTTCTCTTCCTATTTCTTACCTGTGTGAGACCATATGTTCAAAGAAATTAACTGCAACTGAAATGAGGTTTTTGTAATCAGTTGTATTTTTTGTCAAATGAAAACTTGACAAAGGTTGTGAAAGGATCACAGATATAGTAAAACATGGGATGCTTACAAAAATTATAAATATTATACATCCTTCACCACATAAAAGAAATATAATTTATCTAATCACTTATGGCAACTCATGAGAAGTTTCTGCACTGTGAGCTAGTGTGGTGTAGACGTGGATGTTTGACTTCTACTAAAACCATAGAACAAAACACCCGAGGGATTTTTTTTTTATACCAGGTACACAATTTTTTAAAAAATCAGAATGCTGTAAAGTGACTTCTGTTTTCAGGGAATCAAGTCCTAAACAACTGCTCCAATCCTTCCCTTACAGATGGATAAAATACCGAGGCAATAAACATCACAACAAAAATAAAGCCTTGTATTACAGTTGAACTAAAGGCTCCAAATAACTGAAACAAAGTAAATAACCTAGCAAAGATTCATCTCAAAGGAGTACTACTGTAACCACTGAATAATTACGAGCAGCAATGTTTATTAGTATGCAAAGAAGGCAGATCTGTTTTGCTTCCAGAGCAGCACAAAGGATAAAAAGTCAAGGAAGCAGCACACATTATAATATATCACAGACAAAAATTCTCTGTTTGTTTCAGAGAACATCTTTACTCTGGAGGCAGAGTGCAGAGCTTCTTGCCAAGAATAAAAAGTCTTTAATTTCTATTTGCAGTGACGCATTGTGCCTTCAGAGCTCGTTCAGTTGAAAAAGTACAAAGGTTTCAGTTTACAGAACTTTTGTCAAAATGATTACAGAAGTTATCGTGGAACAATTTCCAAAACAAACTGTGCTATTCTCCTTTTATGGCCCCCTTGACATTTTTAGTTCTTTAGAGGTGTTGTAAGTGGTATAAGTTTCTATTTTCACAAGAGTAGCAGTGTTTTCTCTGATAAATAGCAAAAGTTAAAAAAGTCACAGGCATCTGTGAGCATATTGAAAAGACAACATTTTAAAGTACTTTGTGTTTGTATGTGTAAATGAATATGTGCACAGAATGAAGAACTGAAGCAACAGAGTGAAAGAAAGATTTTTCAGGTGTTTTCAAGACACTGCTCCTCACTTAAGGAATTAAAAATTCACTTTTTCCTGTGTTTCCATCTTTACAGACACATCAGTGAATGACAGACTAAAAGCAATAGAGGGGTGCTGTCAGGAGCCACACAAAAGGAGAAGTGAACTGTTAATTAAAACCTTCAGAAACAGAATGACTCATTGTAGCAGGACATGAAGAAACATGGCCCATCTGAAAAATCCCAGCTCTACTTCAAGAATGTACAATTAGTAATTTAAAGAAAAATATTAACTACTTGCCATTGGCTCATCTTTTAAAAGCAGTGCTTAATCAAAATATTACAGATGGAGAGGGGTTTAAGAATTGGATATAAATTAGGTGTTCTCCACAACAATAGTGGGAAAAGGGAATATTTAATAAAATGTAGTTGTAGTTTTCTCGGTGAAACTTTGTGAAAGCTGAGCAGATCCCCTCAGCTGCTCTGAGTGGAGTCACACATTAATAGTCAGTGCATCTATCAAAACTACTAGCTGCACTACAAATGTGTAACCTGTCAGACAAGGGAATCTCAGGGGATGCACATCCTGCCGGGCTGCTGAGATGAGTTATTCACTCCCTCTGTAGCTTGAAAGGAGCAGAAAAAGAAGAACTTGGAAATTTCATCCTACTGAGAGTGTCAGCACCACACCTGAGAGAGGTGGCTCTCAAATTAGCCTCTTAAAACAGAAACTGAGGAGATCTCATTTCCCTGGACAGGTCACCCACACTATTTTCCCAGTCTGCCTCATTCATCTTCCAGCTTCAGAAAGATGAGTGGACTGAAATAGTTTTCAGTTTCCACACAATTGCACTTTCTTTCATATTTAGACTTGCTTTCACTTACAATTCAGAGAATCACAGAGGGATGTCACTTAGAGGGCACCTCTGGCACTCCTCCAGTCCAATCTGCTTTGTGCTCCTCCACTCAGAGCAGGCTGCTCAGGAATAGTCTGGTCCCATTTTGAGCATTTGAGTACCTCCAGTAACTGCCATTCCTTCTCTCCACCCACACACATACAATCTGTTCCAGTTCAGGATAAAAATGTTACACACACACAGATAAGAATACACACACACATATCGAGATATATGTATATATATACACACACACATATATATATCCATGGAATTTCACACATTCTGCCTCCTGTCCTTGGACAACCAATGTGCCTGGCACTAAAATCACAGCAGCACTACCAAGTTCTCCCAGTACAAATGCAAGATTTCCACAAGTTAGTACCACTCCCCATGGAGCCCCAGGTTCCCAGAGCTTCAATAATCACTGGTGCTCCTCTGGATGCAAAGGCACAAGGAGCAGGTCTGCACCATGCCATGATCAGATCTCAGAGGTGTAGATGTGAGGATTTGTGTGCAGCCAGGCTGTGGGAGCTGAGCAGACAGTACTGAAATCCCAAATCCTGGCACGTGCTGCTGCTGCTGTGTTCCCAAGCAGCCTCAGGTTCTGCTCAGTGTCCATGGAAAGAACTGACCAACCCTTTCCCCAAAACCTCTGCCCACACAGCACCAGCAGGGGCACCTCAACATGTCTACACCAGGCTTTAAAATTGAAATTTTTTAATTGAAAAATTGAAAATTCAACAAAAATTAAATTTAAAATTTTAATTTTACATTTTTTCATTTTAAAATTGAAAATGCAACAAAACCAGAACTCTTGAGAGAGGCAGACATGAATCCTGTTATCTCCATCAAAGATAGAATGATGAACCAAAAGATAAACTGATATCCAGGAAACACCACTATTTGGTTTTAGGAATTATTCTGGGAGTTTTAGCAACTGCAAATATAAATTGCTTGTGTGTACGTGTATCAATATCTGCAACAAAATAAAAACCAAACCAAATCGGCTAGAAAAACAAACAAGCAGTCAAATTCTCCTCTTTGTGTGCAGATTTCTATTGATTCTGTTCTGTGGGGATTCTGTCATACTTTTTAGAGCACTCAACAGAGACCATGATTAGCCAGAAGTTTTGCAGGAGACCAGATGATCCAATACAAGAATTTGGCAAAGGAGGTCAGCATGAAGGGGAGGTCTGCATGTGGGCACTCAAGGTTTTAGAAATAAAAATAACAGAAGCATCAGAAACTTAATGACTAGAAAAAAATATTGATGATTAAATGATTTTAATGGTATGTCAAGATGAGGAATAACAGTTTTGAGAAATGAGACCAGGAAGTTATTATCCCTCAGGTTTCTTCCACACTTTGTTGTTCAAGTGTGAAAAAGACAATATGCAAATTCCTCAGCCAGGTTTTTGGCTTTAACACTTTATTATGCCAGCAACTCCAGAGTTACCATCTTCAGGAATATTTTGCCATTCTCACCCTTCTGGACTGAATAGATGCTGAGAAAGTTTTAGAATATAAAATGTTCCAAACTAGATGTATATGTGGATTTTTTTTTTAACCCTTAAATAGGCAAGCAGGATGAGAAGTTTACCTCTCCACAGAAATACCCTAAATTTACATTTATTTTAGAGAAATAAACTTTTTGGATTAAAGCTTCATTATGGTGTCCTACACTACACCATAGTGTAAAATAAACTGGTGGCCCGTTCCTATAGCCAAAAATTTGATTGCTAACACACTGTATGGTTTTTATGTTAGATTTATAAACAGAATTTTGTACATAATTAGGGTAGGGAGGCACTATGGGAAGCAGAACACTGACTATATTTAATTTACTTTTTAAAGCAGAATTCTTCAAAGTTGATATTAGTTAGGGAGTTGGCCTGAAAGTTTTTGGTAACTGACATGACTTCAAGATAGGCCTTATACCAGATTTGTCAAAATTTTCCTCACAAAATGTTAAAAAAACCCCAACCCTGCAGACAGTAGTCCAGCTCTAACAAATTCATAGTTCTGGTAGCTGTGTTAATGAGGACAAACAGGAACATTCATGTCCTTGTAGACCATGATTTCTATGGTTAGGGGATTGCACAAAATTAAATATTTGCAAGTTCAGGAGACAATTTAATGAACAAAAGCCAGAATTAACAGTGGAAGTGACACCAGGATCCAAAAGGATCAGGCCCTCTTTTCATAGATAAATTTATATTGTCTTCACCATCTGTATAAAAATAGCCTAGTTCTTGGTTTCATTTTCTTCTCTAAAAAATATATTTTAGCAAGTATTAAGTGCATATCCTTACCAGCAAGGAGTTCAACTGTTTAAAGCACTTTTTAAAGCACTTTTTAAATAAGAAATAAGTGTTGTTGCTGTCCCTGGCATATTTTTTAAATATTCTCAAAATTCACATGCTTTATCAATAAGTTTAAAAATCTAATGGTGGGGAGGCAATAGAAAGATTTTTATCCATTTCCTATCTTTTTTGAGATCTGTCTTGTGAGAGAACTTGGGGCAGAGCACATCACCATTGTTAATTCACTAATCCCAGTCCAGGCAGAGCAAAGTGCAGTGGCCAGGTCTATAATGGATTTTCTGTGCTATCCTGGACACCTCCTTCCAACAGCATGAAAAAAAAAATTCCATAGTTTCTGAAATGAACAGAAAATATTCTGAACTCCTTAAGTTCCTAAAATTTTGGCAATGCCCTTCAAAACAGAGAGATGATTTTCTGTCTGCCTTTTTCTAGATTTCTCTGCCAATCCATGGCATTATGGAGGAGGGTTTGTCTCAGTTCTGCAGACAGATGTGGGTGCAGATATTCCCACTCAGGGAGATCCACACAGCACAGCCAACAAAGGCTCTGCTTCAAAATGGGACTCTGGCTTGGACAACTGACATTAATTTCTTCCACTCTGTAAATCTAGAAGCAGCTGCCACTTCTACCCCTTCCTTAGAGATATCCAGGCCAAATCCCAGCTCCGTTTTTCCAATTAAATGACTGCAGTATAGGTGTCTGACAAGAAATCTGCTTTAAATATAAATGTACGTAACTGAGCTCAAATACAGAAATCACTCACACAAATATATTACAAAGCTAGAAATATAACAATTAATTTCCTGTGGCTAGTGATTGGATTCTTTTTGCATAGATTATTTATTGCACATATGACAATAGAATTTGCACATTAATACTTTGCCTATTTCCACTTGTGCTTCCTACTCTCACAAAAGCTATTTTGCCATTCTTCATGTTCATGGAGATTCTTTACCCTTTCTTGTTATTGTCAAAACTCTCAATAAGTGCAGTAAATTCCTCCCCATTATTTTTAACAGGTTTTTCATGTCCCATTGAATCAAACAGCTTAAAAAAGCTTTGGCTTCAACTGCACTTTTTGAACCTCCTGTCCTTATAAATATAGACACTTTTTCTTAATAGGATTTCCAACTTGATGTGCCCTGAGCTGCAATGCCAGAAGGATTACTTAAATTATTGAAATTTAATTCCAAATCATTGTGGGTTTGATCACACCACTGAGGAGACTTTGCTGTGTATTGTGCAGGGAGCAGCCACAAGAGCCTTCCTCACATCAGAAAGTTTGGAAAAACAGCCTTTGTAGGGCAAGCCAATTACACTTTAGTTTCCCAGGCCCTGGGTCTTAATACCATGATTTTTAATACCACAGTTTCATGTATTTCTATTCCAGTAGATATTCTCTGGGCCAAGATCAAGCCATTCCTGGGCCTGAAAATGAATGACAAAATAGTCTATAAATTTATCCCATTGCTGGCATCTATCACACCAGGGAGTCTGATCCTCTGGCAAGAATCCTTATTGGTTTGGACAAGGATTTTCTACTCTTGCAGTAAGCCCAAGACAAAAATAATAGTAACTTTTTAAAAAAAATATTTTAAATCATAAAATAAAACCACAAGCCCTGAGCAGGAGGATCCACAATCCTTGAAGTCTAAGATGGAGAACCACAAGGAGAACATGGTGCATGAGGAATACGTGGCAAAGCATCCAGGAGATGCCAGAAGAGATGTTCAGATGAGCAAACAGTCAACACCAACAGAAAGTCCAAGGCAGCTGAGTCTGTCAGAAAGATGTTTGTCCTGCATATTCAATGTCATTAAAAATATTGCCCTACAGTCAGTGAATAATAAAATTTGAACTCTGCTCCCCTGTACCCCCACACAGTTTCATTCAACACTACCTGCATCAAACCTGCAATGTCTGTTAGAGCTGAACTGTTTCTTCAAAAATAACTCCAAGTTCCTACCTCAAATGTGAATTTTAATATCTTAATAGACATTATTTTATTTCTTGATAAAAACCTTTCACACTTCCTTTGTACAAACATCCCTAGCATTATCCTACAGAAATTCTGACCTTTCTTTCTGAAATGAAGTTCAGCCCTCTACACAGCCAGTATCTTATGGGTTAGTTAAAACTGAAATCTTTTTTGGGATTCCTGAATTCCTGCAGGACAACTCCACAGAGCACCTACAGGAGAATGAGGGATCTGTAGGAACACTGAAGAGCTGAAAATTACTCTTTTCCTACCCTTTGTCAGAATTCACATTTGACATTTCAGCGAGTTGAGTTTTGTTTGCTTTCACTGCCTTTATCTGCTGTTTATTCCTTCTGCATTTGTCACCTTTGGCACTGCACTGAGCACCGTGCCCAGCTCCTTGTACACATAAAATGGGAGGGTGTCTGGAGGAGAAGGGCCACCAAGATGTTTACAGGGCTACCAGACTGGAAATACCAGAAATTGTGTTTAGTCAGTCTGTAATCACAAAATTAAAGGCACTGGCCTTGATTTACCTGTGGTTACACAGAAAGAGGAACCAGATTCTCCTCAAACATGCACAGCAGAAGGCCAAAAAGCAACAGATAACAAGTTCTGGTTAATTACCAGGAATAAGTCTCTGTATAATTAGGAATAAGTTGCCCAGGAAGTCTGTGGAATTCTATTCTCCAGAGATAATACAAACTCTGCAGGGCACAATCCTGATCTAACTCTGGAGTTTGAGTAGGATGCTGAACTAGAAGATCTCACGAGGTCTCTTCCAAGCTAAATAAGTCTATGAAATATCCAAGTAAAACTTATTATCCATTGTTAAAAACAGACACAGTGGGTTAGTCTGCCCTATTTTTAAAAACACTGATCCACATTTTAAGTTTATCCTTTACATCTCCCTGGCTCAATTCCCACACTTCTCCTTTAGTGGCTGCTCTGTGTTTCACAGGCTCTCCCATTTATCAGATCACATTTGTTGCAGATTTTTCCAGGCTCAGAGCAATGCTGTTTTTTTTCAGGAATCACCAGCTGGGAGACACCCAGTTTTTCCAGTGGGGTTCCAGATCCATACTAGGGCTTTGGCAGTTCATCATTTCTGATGAATGCAAAGGCACTCCTGGCCATACTGGAAGTCACAGGTTGCATTTCTCTCTCATCTCTCCAGAACACTTTCAATTTTTGGCCCTGCTCAGCACTGTGTGGTCTGTTTTGACAGAACATGCGTGGCTTTCTAAATGGGGCTCACCAGAAGGGTTTTGCCACTGGAGTGCAAAATGACCATGCTGGGAAGCTCCCAGCTGCTGCTGCCTAGGGCAGAGGGAAATACGTCACCTAAGGCAGGGCAAAAACTCAGCATCAAAACTATTTTCAGCTAAGAAGGAAAACAAATTTTGAAACATAGATATTTCCTGTGCAACAGGAGTTATGGGCTTTGAGCAGCCCTAAAAGCAGTGTTTTCCTCTGAAAAAAATACAGGAACAAAGCAAATGAAGTCAAAACATTCCAGAACCATCACTAACAGTATCCCTCAAACTTAATGTGTCTTTTGCTTTCCCTAAAATTACAGCAGTTAGAAAACCAGATATGTAAGAGTTGAGATTTTTTATCAATTTCTCTTAGACTCTTTGGCAGGTGATTTCCAAATTTCTACTTTCAACCTGCTTTTTCTGTATAGTATTCCCTGTTGCACTCTGCATGGGCTCACCGTGGACCACATCTATCCAAAATGTCTTTCTCTGTGCCTTGAAGTTTTCTTTGACTCTTGAGTCCTTCTGATCTCTTGTAGTTAAACATGAGGTGAGAACCTGGGAGATTCTTCTTAAAGAAGTGAGAAGAACATTTTCCCTTTTAACTGCCTGCAATTTGCATGATTTCTGGATTTAATTTCCAAAGTTAAAACAAACCAGAAGATTTAAAAGAGAGCCTTTTAAAACTAAACCTAAAATGCTGGAAAAGAATTTTCTATTTAAAAAAAAAAAAGTTTTCAGTGAAGACTGTAACTGAATAGGTCAGAGTGTGAAAAAGCCCCTACTCTCCATTTTCATAACATGTTTCTATCCCAGAATATCTTCATCTAATCAGACTCTCTCTTTGATCTTTATGTATCAGCAGGGCAGAAAACAGAGGGATTTGAGAAATCCTTGGCCAATAATGGGGAAAATCACACTTAAAGAACTGGCCATCCAGCAATATTCTTCCCCAGAGTGAACATTAAAACTTAAAAGATTGAAATATTTTTGCAGACAGACAGGAGGAGGCAACTTCATCCCTCCACTGAAAGTGGTCAGGACCATATAAAGTCCTAAGTGGTGATATCAACAAATCCAGATATTTGCTTGCCTATTAATCCAAGAGCATCTGAGCCCTGTGTCCTGCACTGGGTGTAGGGGTGAGGAATTGGCAGGGGGGGCTGCAGGGGTGGCCTCTGGCACAAGAGGCCTGGGACAGGGACAAGTGCCCATCCTGAGGCACTGATTCAAGGGAGGGCCAGTGTCAGAGTCCAAGACATCCCTCTGGCTGCCCTGGCTGTCTCCAGACCCTGGCAGGGGTCTCCGAGACCTTGGCATGAAGTCAAAAACACCTGTGGCTTTGATTTTAGCCTGTGGAAAAAATTGCCAGCTTTGTATGAAGAATAACAAGTCCCAAGGGTTTGAGTAGTGTGATATTTGCATTAACATAGGGTGGAAAAGTAGAATTTTGGGGTATTTAGAATATAATTCAGGGGGTCAAGATGGAGGGATTTGGGCCTGTCCTAGCCTTCTTTTCCTTCTTCTTGTCTTCCATGTCTTGGTGTGCTGACGACACTTTTCTATTGGTTTAAGGTAGAGATTCACAGTCTAACATAGATGATAGGAATTGGTAAAGAAATTGTAAACATAGACACGTAGTTTTGAGTATAAAATGTGGGAGCCACCCAAGGCTCGGGGCAGATGGCCATGGCCTCCTTGCTAGCCGGAGCTCAGCAGGTCAGAGAAAGAATGTTCTAGATAAGGAGAAATAAACAAGCTTGAAAACTCCATCAGACGCATTCCAGGCTCCTTTTTTGGCTGCACGGGCTGGGAAAAAGAACTTTCACACTGCTGGGGTCCCGACAAGCTGACCCTAAAAGTTTCGGCATCCCTGGGTGGGCCTGAACCACCAACCTTTCAGTTAACAGCTGAAATCAGCAGCTGGTGGAAAGCTGAGATCAAATTTAGCTTTGCTTTGCTTCTGCACATCACTGTTGGAACCCTGGCTGCTGAGAATTTCAGCCTTTCTGTGCTGACAGGCACTGACCCCCAGGAGAGCACTGCATTGACCTGAGGCCATGGAGAAGACTTCCAAAATGGAATGACAGAACTGGGATTTTAGGTGTGGAGTTTGAATAGAAGAGTGTAATATCACAGGGTGAAAAACTTAGAGTTTAAGATTTTAGAATATAATAATATATATAAAACAAGATAGAAGTTTCAGGGCAGTAGCTAGTCTCTCTTATTTACCTTCTTCTTCATGAGTTTGAGTGAATTGTGTAATCAGATAAAAAAGTCTGCATTGCAGGGCATGGGTAATTAGTTAGTAGGTTACAAGTAAAAAGAATTTAAGTGTAATTTCTTAATAAATTTCTTAGTTTATCCTTAAAAAGTCTTGAAAAGAGAAAGACAGGACTCCATTTTTTTTTGGAGTTTGTTAGTGAAGTGCTATAGAACTCACAGCTTATAAAACTATAGTATAGATAGGAACTAATAAACATCTGAGTCCAAACAAGAAATATTCTCTCACACATTTAATCCCAACCTTAGCAGAAAAAAATAAATAAATAATCCACACATCACCTCTGTTTTGTTTTTTTTTTTTTTTTTCATTAAAGTCCCTTTACTTCAAGCTGAGAGTTTTTAATGTCATTTTCTGTCCCTGTCCTACCTGGGACGTGGAGTGAGAGCAGCCCCCAGGAGCCAAGCTGAGGTCACCCCACCACAAAGAGTACCCCAGGCATCCATGAATAATGAACTGTTAATCACTTTTAAAGCTATTAAAGCTACTGGGTATTTCTGAAAGGATGGCTGACTATACCTGACAGCTCCAGTTTCCTTGAATGTGCCCAGCAAGCAAATGCAAACTGGTAACAGGAAAAATCTCACTAAAAGCATCCCACTGGGAGAAAAATCTTCCCAGTCCCAACATGAATTCTTTCTGTGATGGCAGCAGTTCTTTCAGACAAAACAAATTTATGAGCCTCCTCTACAAAACTGAAGTTTAATTTCCCTTTTTTTACTGTTGTAATCACCAATCATGGTATTTCTTCAAATCAATAATGGATTTTCCTTTGTGATAATTCAACATATTAAGCACAAGCCCATCAAGAAATTATCTCAACGAATATGTCAAAATAACACAATGTGTTTTCCCTCATATTCTGCTAATGGATTTAAATGCAGTCTTTAGGAAGTGGTAATGCTTTTGGAAGACGAATCTACCTATTACAGACACACAATTGAAAAAATTCCTTCTTTTCAGAGCAGCATTTTAGAGGGGCCAGGTGGAAGATGATATAACTTAATGAAAGTTTGAAAACATAGGACTGAAGGCAGTGCATCAACTCCTGAATCTCCAATCAAGAAGGTAACATCTTTAATAGCTTTTTAGAGCTCTGCCTCTCAGAGCTATAATCTTAAGTTATCCAGCTCATGCAGCTCCAATCTTCTCCAGTCTCACTTTTTTCCCCAGTGAGAGATTATGAAATCCATTTATCTTCACCCAGTAGAATACTGTAGCTATAGGCACAAAATATGCTGCTATCAGGGAAACAAAATGCAGTGGAAAGCCTTCTGATATATTTATTAACTGTTTAGTGGTTTTTTTTATTAGAGAAATAATATAAACTCAGCTTCTACAAAATCCCCAAGGAATCAACATAGTTTGACTGAAGTGTGTCATTGCAATGAATACTATAAAAAGTTTACTTTCAGAGAAAAGATATCCATGCCTCAACTTTTATGTAACAAAGAGCAATTCAAACCAAACCCTGATTATCTGATAACACACCCTATTGTCCACCCTACTCAATTTGCACCCCCAGAAACAACCAGGAGCCATTAATAAGCTCATTAGCTGATCCCAAATTCTTCCAGGGGCACAAAGTTGTACCCATACAGATCAAATCTTAGAAAGCATTACTGCTCCTATTGCAATGCCAACATCTCCAGCTGCCACTGGCATTTCCCTAAATATGAACAACTTAGTTAAAACTGGGTATTCTGCTCCCTGCTCCTGCTGCTTCCCCCCGTTTCAGAACTAAAACAAGCTGGTAACAAGGAAGTACAATGGGCAGGGAAGCAGGAGCATGCTGAAACACCATATTGGGAACTATGTGCTCACATTTCACCAATCATCCAAGAAACCTGCCTCAAGAGAGGGAAGCAGAGAGGAACAGCTGAATTCAGGAGCACAGGTGCCTGTGCCCAGCTCAGCCACCTTGCTGGGAATCGCTGCCATCTCCCAGGATTCCAACCTTCAAAAACCCCAGCCCCAGAACTGCTCAGACACGTGGCTGTCAGTCACGCCTCGGGGAAAATGGAATCCTTCCCAGGATCTAGCATCAGTTTCAATTTTTACACTCAATTTTTATTTTTAGTCTGTCAATTCAACAACAAACAGAAACAAAGCTCCCAAATTTCACATTAGGGTTCAATTCAATTAACAGCAGACTGAAAACTCAGACTGAAGTCTGAAATAATGAAGTTACTTTAGTTTTGAGAACCTTTGAATACTGTCTTATAATTAATTTGCAGTACCATAATATAAACAAAAATACCAGAGGAATGAACCAATCTTTACCAACAGTCATAAAATATTATAACCACAGACCTCATAGCTGGAAAGTACAACATTATAAAAGAAATCTAACTTTTTTCAGTACAGAACTCTTGATATTTGAATTACTTACAACAGAGCCCAGCTTCCCAAAAGAAGCAGTGCTGTTACCTGTTCTAGTCAGGAACTTCCTTTTAAAACACTTGCAGTTTGAATGAGGATTTTTACAAAACTGGAGAAAACCCCCAGTCCTCAGAAATCTTCTTACTCACCCCTCTGACCACCTCGAAGAACCAAGCAAATGCCTGTTTATTACAGTATTACACAACTGCAACATGTCCAAATCATTGCATTTAGCATTCTTAAATAAAAATAAGGAAATAGAATGGTAAGCTCTGAACATTCCTAACATGTTGAAATGCCAAAGTACCTCTATGAAAATATTTTTCAAAATGCACTCACAGGAAGGAAATCAGAATGCACACGAATTTTTCACCTACAGGAAGGATTTAAGAACCTCAACTAGAAAGCTGTCCATATGTTTTCTGTAACATTACTAGAAACTGGAAAAAAAAGTTTAGGTTAAACAATCTGCAGTAAAGCATGAAATAAAGTTCTAACATTGCTATTTTCCCTTTTGAATTCTGTGTGAGAGGCCATCAGTAAGAACTATGAGACAATTATGACAATTCCTGGAAGCAACAACCTTCTAGAAACATCCTGACACCTACAAGAATCCCTTTTCCATGCACAGAGAATGTGGGTGATAATGACAGATGCTGCAGTCAAGCAGAAATTCAGCATTTGTCTCCAAACTCCCATGGACAGGACCTTCCTAAACAATATATTCTGGTGTGAATTTCTGTGGTCATGTTTGCAGCTGACTGAGGAGGCACAGAGGACAGAAACTTCAGTGGGGGGCAGAAAAGCTCAGTAGATTGAATAGTTGAGATTTCCTCAAACATAACACTTAAGAGCTGGTTTATTTCAAAGCACTACCTAAGTACACATCAAACTTGAAACGTTTCTTGCTAAAATTAAAACCAAACTGTTCCATCAGCATTTTATAATTTTTAGGTTTTTTTAAATTACCTCATTTCAGAATTCTCTCTTTAAAATCATGGTAAAAGCAGAAAACTCATAATTTAAATTATTTACCACTGTGTTAAAACAAAGTCTCTTGAAAGGCACAGAAAGTGTTTGGGTTTTTTATAGCTCTCCATTTTCAAGAAATTTTTATCCTCGTTTAGGATCATAAAGCCAACAATAGGATGAATTGGTAAACAAATAAATAAACCCCTCTACACATTTCTTCAACTCTCCACAGATACACAAAAACAGATCTACACCTACATTTTTCTGGGTTACCATGGTTATCTGCTTCCCTTGCTTGTACCAGAAATTGAAAAAAAAAAAAAATTAAAGAAAACCCACATTTAGTCAGAAAAACACATATTCTGCTGTGTCCTATAATTCCGTTCTCCATGGGAGCTCCGACTCAAGGCCCAGGGCAGTGGGATTCCCATGCCCTGGGCAGGTTTGGGATGGCTCATGGGCAGGAGGGTCCCTGGGCACAGCGACCACCTCTGCACCACCTCTGCTGTGTTTGGGAGCCCCTTGGACCCAGACCAGCACTGCCCATGGAAATGGCTGAGCAGGAATTTCTTCATTCTCGGACCCCTGATGGAGGCCAGCAGTGCACAGGCAATGATAAAGCTTTTAATGCATGCAAATTTGCAAGGCATGATGCATTTAATAATCCCTCATCTGAGTAAGTTGTAAAGAAGCCAGCAGGAGGAATAATTAATTTACGTTAATAGCTCTCAGAGTGGTTTGTGTAGCGCTGGAGTTAAAAAATTAAATAATCTGCAGAGCTCCAAGGAAGAGTTCACTCTACCACTCACAGTGTGATTCTCTGCAAACCTGTGAGCACCCAGTCAGACCCCAAACACCTGGGCCATCCAACAGAGAGGAAAAAGTGCCAGCAGCAAACTAAAGGAACCCAGCAATGAGCCCACAGGGGGAAATCTGCTTTCCACAGGCACTGAGTTCACAAGGAGGGAATAATTCCAGAGTGCTTCCTGATCATCCTGTGTGATGGCCACTGATGGATCATCCTCACAAAGTCTTTTGAAGTCAAAATACTGATGGCATGGTTGTACCACAATGTGATGCTCCATGTAACTGAATGGAATAATGCAAATTGATGTGTTCCTCATGCCTTTTTAATACCACCTTGAAAACTACAATAAGGACTATTCTCACATGAAAATATGGTCAGCATCTAGAACTGTTTGGTTTCAACTGCTCAGTCTCCAAATTTAATTAGGTCACTTTTAACTCCACCCTAACACTCTGGAATCAGGAGAAATATTTTCTTCTGATAAATGAAAATTATGAGGAAGCATAATCTATCTAAAGACAGAGGGCCCACAGAAATAATCTCAAATCATTTTATACAACATACCACCTATTTTTGATCCCAAGTGTTTCTGAACATCTTTCTATTAACAGAAAAATAGGTGGCTCAAGATATGACATGGTGTGACCATTTATGAGCAAAGTGGTGGATTTAGTTCAGATCACTCAATTTAGAGCAAGACAAGGACCCAATTCCTATTTCTATTCTCCATGTGGCAGGCTGTGTTTTGCTTTCCACTATGGATCATTCCTATAAGTGTCATTGTAATAGACACTATTTTCAGAACACAAACATTTTCTATCATATGGCTGAATTAAGGAGGCACAGAGACTAATAGACTTTCTGTCATATGGCAACAACTGCAGCAATCAGCAAGTTAAATGGAAACATTCAGTAGCTGCTTCCTAATGAAAACAATATGCTTACAATCTGTTCTGCATTAATCACACTTAGAGAAAGCTGAATTACAGTTCCCTTCCTATGGCAAATATTATCTTAATGGGATATAGAGTTAAAGGGGGCTCAGTGGAGTGAGAATGAAAGATGTGTGGGCAGGGTTAGGTAGGCTGCTCTCAAGGAAAAATCATTGCAAAGCATCCGCACTAGAAGAGAAAGTAATGGTTAGGTAACGTCTCCTGACTGGTCTTTCTTTTCCTGTGTCTTGTGTGGAGGAAAAACAAGTGAGGAAACAGGCACCAGAGCACTGCCAGCCTTTCTCAGCTGTGAGGGGTGCTGAGCACACCTTTCTGGGCCTGGCAGGAATCTCCTCAGCAGCTGCACACACACCCCCAGGGGAATAAATGGACTTTTTTAGCAGAGGGAAATACTTTACTGTGCTCCCCTCCTTTTCCAACTGCTGTGCTTTAGTGCTTTCCCTGCTCCTGAAGGTGTGAGCAGCAGGGATGTTCAGGGGGCTGTGAACTCAGCTAATTAATGGCCTCAGGGGAAGGCAAGTCAATCCTTCTGGGTAGAGAAGTTTCAATTCAATCGTGTTTTCTACCTTGTTCTTAAGCAGTGGGACTTTTTTTTTCTACTTCCTCTGCCCTTTCAGGGTTTGATTCAGTTCCCAGTGCCCTCTCCAGCTCTGGGACACTCCCCAGGGCACAGGAGTGTGCAGGAGGGAGAACTGCTGGTCCCACATCACCACAGCATGCCTCCAGGAGCAGGAGGAGCTCAGGTCTGCTCCCACCACTTCATAAACCCTGACTGCTCATGCAGTGCCACGAGTGGAGCTTTACAAATATGTGAGATCATGTCACAGACCTTATCTTCATTAAGTTTCATTTTAGTGTTGCATTTACTTATTTACTTCTACTTATGCAAAGCCGTGTTTCAAGTCCCCTATCTCGTGTATCTGCTGCATTCCTTCAAGAGGAATATCACACATTTTTCCAAGATCTAGAATAAAGAAATTATTTCAAAAACCATCAGGTACATAAGAACAGTAGGAGTTCTTGCTGGAATGCTGATCCATGCTGACTTGAGTCCTCTCTGAAGTGCCCATCACACCAAAGCTGCAGCAGGCTCAGGTGCACACACCCCACAGATCTACCAGCACACAGTTCTCACATTTTGTTCCGTGGGAAAGTGGTTAAGGCAGTGTTTTGTTCCAGTATTTCTAGGAAAGGCCTGTGTCAGCTTTGCTGAGGCCATCCCTGTCCCAGAGGCACCACAGAATGCCTGTGACATCACAGTTTCCTCACAGGTCTCTCACATCCTGAGAAAAGCTCTCCTGGGAGAGAACTTTCTCCTAAATGGACCTAAAATGGACAAGGAGCTGCACTTCAGCAGCACCCATGGCTGAGGAGCTGCAAGAGAAAGAAGCATTGGTGGGGATGGCATTAACCTCCCTCTGCTCCTGCATCCTTTTGGGGTTTCATGAAGGAAAATGCACCAAGCTCCAGAAGCACTCACTGAACCCTGAGCAGGGCACAAGACATCCAGAGGATCTGCTGGGTTGCATTTGCTACAAGCAGAAATAAAAACTGGCAACAGCTGTGAAGGATGAGGGCAGCCTTAGCTGGAGTACTGCTGGGCTTATGGAATTTCACTTCAGCAGAGAGGTAAGGAAAGCAGATGAATCTTAGGGATGGGCAATCTGTAGAGTACCAAATATCACCACAGTCCTCTGCAGATGAACTGCAAAACAGAAAGGTGAAAGTACTAAAGGATACTCAAGAGTGGGACCATAATGCAAATGTATCCCTGTCTGTGACCAAATACATTCATATTCCTGGGAAACAGTCTGAATGAAATAACATGGGAGCTCACTAGAACTTCCCACTTCACAGAAGTCTAATTTCAAAAAGCTAATATAAACAGGGCTTACTGCATTACATCAATACTAATTTCAACTACTGCTCCTAAAAGCTTTATGAAATTTTGCACCATACTAGAAAGGCTTAATGCAGAATGATTCTGTAACATTTACTCCATGAAAAATCCTGTATCAGGCAGGAATACCCCACTAACTGTGGTGAGCAGCAATGTATAGAAAAATCACCAGTCCTGCACTTGAATGGAGACAGACAGAGGTCAATGGAACTCATGTTCACAAAATAAAAATTTGCCTAAGTTAATTTTTATTCCCTGATGTCATCCTTGCTCCGAGATGACACAAGAACAGACCAGAGACCAAATTGCAAGAGGAGAAAAAGAAGCTTTAATACAAAGGATTCTCCAACTTATATAGACCAATGTGGTATATTCTACTGGACTGGCTAGTTAATAAAAACATCTTCCTCACACACTGTCCTTGAGAGGAAGAGAAAAACAAAGTGTAAAAACACCACCTGCAGATTGTTTAGACTAACAAGTGATCCCATTCCTACAACTCCCTAACAATTCTCACAAGCCACTGTGAGAAATTATTGCCATTTCTGTCTCCCTGACCTGGCCAGCATCCACACCCCTGTAACATGGAGGGTCTTTGGCACAGAGGTCAAGGTTTGAGTCCTAAAATTTAAGTCAGAGTTGTACACTTTGGAAACCTGGTAACCGAGTCTTATGCATGACAAAGAACTTCAGATTTCTGGCACATCCCATGCAGAAGGCATTTGTATTTAAATGTCAAATAACTGAGAACATATTGCAGCCGTAATGAAGTTGTTCAAAGGCTAAACTATTCTCACTCTTATCATGTCTATATCCTGTCTGACATCTGAGTTTAAGTTTTCCTTTTCCTAGGGAATTTTCTACCCCCTTTTTCTTCTGGAATAGACATGATCTCCTTACAGTGGTATTTGAAATAGTAAGATAATTAGAAAAAGTAAGATAATTAGATTCGAATGCCTTGTTGTATGACAAGAGAAAAAAAAGCAACATTAAAAAACATCTGCACTATAAACCACTACCAAATGCCTGATCCCACTGGCATTTTCCAGTGGAATAACTGACTATAAGGGGACTCTGTAGAAGACAAAAAAAAAAAAAGCTATAGTCCATGATGGCCAAGAAAATATAATTACTTTACTTTTTGCTGTTCACTTCAACATTAAATATATGCAGAAATGAGGACATGAACTAAGTTCATAGCAGGAGGCCAAGCAAAAGAATTGAAATATGTCCATCATTTGTGTTTTCTTCATCACACAGTCTATTAAAATAGTAACCAGTTCTACAAACCCTGCACTGCACATTTGCTGAAATGGATCACGTGGGGATGAAACAGCAGCATCCTTCTACTGCTGATTGCCCTGAAAGGAACTCTGTTTGCAGGCAAGACTAAGGAAGTTGAGCTTGTAAAAACAGCCCTTGAACAAAATCCCATCTTTCACTGCAAGAGAGCTGCAGGCACAGCATCCCCTGAGGGGAGTGCAGGTTGCTGAATTTATTCCTTGCACTGCTCTGTTACAGCCTGGAATTAGCACCTTAAGGCCTAATCTAAAATAAAATCACAATTATTGTCAAAGACTAATCCTTACAGGCTGATTGGTGCCACAGAACACTGTTCTCCAAAGGTTTTGCACCAGGAGACACCAGCAGAGATGGAGCTGAAACCCTGCAGAGGGTCTGGGAAAGAATGGGTGACACATTCCTGATCTCCTGTGTTCACCTGGGGAATAAAGTAACAGCTGAAGATGAAGCCAAAGCATGGGACTAAACCAATTTAGCAGCATTAAGGGAGATAGATATTGCACCACTGATGTAGAGCAGCAAGTTGGGAAGCAGCTGACAGGAAAAAAAATGGTTGGGGTTTTTAGTTTGGTTTTTTTGTTTACCATAGGTTAACATCTGGTAACCAAGTACTATGACTTGAAAGAAAGTTTTTAAAAAGTTGTTCTTAGATAAGCTGCAAAATTTTTAATAGGATGCTTGAAACTGAACTCCAAAACCTGACTTGACTTCCAGATGAGAAAGTACAACCTAGGTCAAATGGCAAAATGCAGAATCTTCCCATCCCTTTTGCCCCTATAAATCAACAGCATTTAATGCATCCCAGGAGCTCAGGGAAACCTGGGAGAAACTGGCCCTGCTCCTTGCAGTGACTCCCACCAGTCCAGGGCATGAGGCAGCTCCTCCTGGAGCCCATTGAAATTTATCTCTCTGCTCAAATGCCAACACATTTATGGGAATGTTCCCCTGCAAGTTCAGGTATGGAAAAGTCAAACTGGTCAAACAGGTGCCAGGGTCACATCAGGGTCTGACCCAGAGCCCACTGAAGGCAGTCAGCCATTTCCAAAGGCTTTGAATTTAACACACACACACAGTTGTTACATCAGGGAATCTTCAGGGGAGGTTAAGCAAAGATCCATTCAGCCCTGCTGTTAAATAAAATAATCACTGGGAGAAGTAACACTAGCAGACATTTGTTCCTGTCATGATCCAAAGTGAAGTAAATGAAAAAGGCACTTATTTTCAAACCAGTGTTCTTTATCTTGTGATCCTGTTAAAAAGAAAAATCTGTTTCTTGGGTTTGTGCATTTCTAAAATAAATGTTATGCTTTAAGTCTTTAATTTCATTTAATATTTTTATTATATTACACATATATAGCTTATGTCACTTTCCTGTGTTTCCTCAAAGTAAGTATTGAAGTAATTAATAAGAATCATTATAATGTTTTGCTTATGGCAAAAATACTCTTTTGCAACACTGAAATCTTTAGTCTCTGATTAACAGAAAATTTTATCACATTTTATATAACCAAATTCCAGTTTATATGAAGTAAAAAAACTGGCTACCTTATTTTAGTGTATTAGTACACAACTTTAGGTTCACTTGGGATTCCTTGTGAAAAATAATGTGTCACTTTTGAGACAAGCACAATAGAATTCACTTAGATTAAAAACCGAAATAGAAGATATACCCTTCTCTTCCATCTTTTGAAGTGTTCTCAAAACCTTTTCTGTCATATTGATGATCCACTTAAACTTTTTCATCTCAATCTGATTACTTTGTTCACACTGCTTCAGAGATTAGCCTGAAAACAGACATTTTAGCCATACTGTTCAGCAAATGCCAAGAGCCCATCTTCATAACATCAGTGCTATGTGATTACTTACATCATATTTCCACAAGGAGAGGATTATACAGCCTGCTGGAAAATCCACTTATTTCACAATTAGCAAAGGGAATTTTTTCTGGTTGTAGGAACCTACATGCATTTTTTATCAGCTGAGTTTACTCAAAAACAGTTGGAAAGAAAAAATGTCCATGTTCCTTTCTCCCAGCAGATGTAATTAATCATAAATCTCAGGACAGATGGAACTGTTGTAGAGGCTTGGAAATCTCCACAGCACTTCCAAAGCCATTGCATTTGCTGTTTTGTGATACTGCAAAACAAACAAAAACCGCCTGGTATTCAAGTTCAATTTTCCTGTTTATGTTTATCTGTCTATTCTGCCCTCAACATTGTCTGGTTTATTTATTATTTGGCTTAAAGAATAGGCTTGACTGGGATCAGGACAGCTGTGTTTTCAGCATTGCCAATTGTCTGCAGTTTAACGTGCTCAGGCTTGATCCACTATTACACTGCAGCTCCACCATGAATATTGGGACAGCCAGCTGTCACCACTGCTCCTTAGCATTTTTCTACCTCTATTTCTCTATCTGCCTGCACAGCCCAACACAGCCCCTACTTCTACTTCAAATCTGTGATGCTCAGAGTTCTTTCTGCTGCAAATTGAATGGCCAAGGTTTGCTCCGTGAGGCGGGGGTGAATAAAGCCCTGAAGATATTTTGCAATGAGCTCTGTCCTGTGCAGTCAGATGTGCTCCTGCAAACTGGGTGAGGTTTTTTTGGTCTTCACCCCATGTCATCCATGAGAGCCTTTTAGTAATGGAACATCAGGTTCAGATCATGACACTTTTAAAGAAACATCCAACTGTCTGAATATTATAAAACTTGAGCTGATCAAAACCAATACATTTTATTCATCATTTTCAGGACTTGCTCAGCAGTTTTGATCTTGCAATGTCCTTAAGCACATAAAGACAGTACAGAAACCCAGGGGAGATGGCAGTCTAACGAGAACCTCAGAGTTTAAACCTGCCTAATCCAAGCCCTGGCTCTTGTCCTGCACCCCCTGAAATGCTGTGTCCTGGTGCTGCCTGGCCACCAAGCAGCAGCTCAGGGCATTATCAGAATCCTGATTTCCTGCATGGTACCCCTCCATTGCTCTCCACATCCTGCCTGAAGCTTCTCCCTTTTTCAGCAGCACAACACTGCCTGTGCAGGGTTTAATCATCCCTCTCCCTCCCATCATCTCACTCTGAAGAACATTGAGGGTATTTCCGTTCCCATAAGAAATCACTTCCCTCGATTTAAAAATAAAATATTAAAAATAAAGCCGCCAAATTCTAAAACCAACCAGTGCTTGGAAAGCTGGCAGTTTCTCTTTAAATATGTCAGTAATGTATTCATTGATTAAAGTATTTCATACCCAATTCTGTGCAATCAGCAGAATTACCATTACTCATCGCATCACTCACTCTGAATCACAAAACACTGCAGCTATGAAAAGATTAAATTTGTATTGGCTTTTAAGCACTAATACTAAAATAAACACTTCAGCAATAAACATGTCAGCTAAGTGGCACTGCAGTTCTTTCCATAATCTGAGGGAAAATAAATGCTCACAAACTGTTTTTCATATATTAGAAGAGTTAAAATTACAGAAATTTCTGTTCATCTGCTTTTACATTAAAACTGACAGTCATGGATTTTTTTTCCCCAATGTTTAAGTCTGTCGGTTCCATTTCAGTGATAGATATCAGCACTTTTAATTTACCATTAAGAGAGTTTATTAAGCACTGCCTGTAAGAAAATCAAGAAAATCCTACCACGTTACCTGCATGAGGACTTGCAAATTTTATATTAAAACATTTTTTCAATATTTTAAATCAGAGCATTTTAATTATTTGAAATTTGACAGAGAAGTATACATTAAAGGAATTTTAAAATAAAATTCCTCAAGCAATTTAACTTATTTATGTCTCTTTTGATATTAAAGTACCCAATTATTTCTGAACAACCTGGTACCAGTAAAATATCAGAACTTAACAGCAGTGTTGGAAATACAAATCTGTACCAAAAACTGAGGTTTGAGGAGGTTGTTCCAACAGCAGCATTTGAATTAAATCTTTCAGATGAGAAGTTACTTTAGAATTTCAGTCAGATACAAAACAAGGACTGTAGCAAAGCTATGTAAGCACCAGAAATTTTATTCTTTCCATTTCCCTGATGTGGAAAATGAAAACCAAGAATTCTCTCCTGTAATAAGATCATTCCCTGGGTTATTTGCTTAAATGTTCCCTGAATTCAATTGTTGATTCTAATCTAACCTTATTATTTTGACTCCCAACAATCCTTGACTAAAATGTTTACGAGATGGAGAGCATACATTGTTTCTAATTAATTTACAATTATTTAGTTGGAAGTTAATTACATCCTCAGTCAGGACAACCCAGTTCACTATTACCAATTTACCTCAATTATTCAAATGGATTTAATTGATTTTTAATGCATTACTCAAATGCAAACATAGACTGAGCCTGATGTTTTCCTTTTGCAAGAGAGACCCTTGGACTGCTCATGATTTGCATAGCTTTGTGAAGAGTTTTCTTCATTAAAAATAATGACAATAAATTTTAAATTAACTTGCTGTCAATAAAATGCCCTTTTTATCACACTTCAGGCTCAAAACCCAACCTTGCAAACAGCCAAGTGCTTTTAGCAGAGAGTGCAACAGTGTCAGAGCAACTCCTTTCCTTCCTAATGTTTCTGAACTTTGTCTGGTTTGCTTTGCTTGTTTTTTGTGGGTTTGGGCAGGGGGATGGTGGGGGGAGCATTTTTGGTGGTTTTTTTTTTGTTTGCTAATTTAGTTTTTGGGGGTTTTGGGGGGTTTTATTTTGCTGTTGTTTGTTTGTCTGGGGTTTTTCTTTGTAAGAGTTTAGATTTTCCACTGGGACAAAAATCCTTGTCTAGGTAATACAGGTGTTCTGAGCACAGCCTTGCTTTGCCTGGGTTTTACTGAAAATTCCCTACAGCAGATCCAAAAGCAGTCCCAGGAGCTTGGCAGGGTGCAGCTTTATGTTTCTAACTCTCAGGAGAAATAAAGAAATGCTCAGGTGGAACCCAATTCCAATGTCCAGCTATGCTGATGACTCAGATAAGCCCCATTAAATTTGTTCTATTTTATTATGCCAAAATTCTCATTTGCAAAATGAGGATAATTTATGGAGCAGACTGAGATCTTGTGATAAACAGCCCTGAAGAAGAGAGTGCTACTGCTGATGAATTAGCTGTGGCAACACATCCTTTAAAAACAAAAACAAACCCAAAAAATCCAAGTGACTCGAGAAACAGCATTGCATTCCCCAGGATTTGCATTAGCACTTTGATCCAACAAACTCTGCATTTCTTTAGAGGGAACAGAACAGCTTGTCTCCACACTCTATTATAATTACCACTAAACTGCACTGGAAACTTGGCAATTTTGAATTTCATAACACCCATGACTGACGTTCCTAATTAATACTATTGTTTTTCTCCTCTGGCTGAGTTTCCTGAATGCCAACCTCCATAGCATAGACTGAAAACAGACATTAAAGAAAATAACATCAATGTTAATCTCTAGCACAAATACATTAAATGCCTCAGTAACACAGGAAAGGACAGCATTCCTATAAATAATGGATCATTGCAGCCTGATAATCTTTATCCTCCTTCACTAATAAGATGATAATCTTTCTCCTCCTGTGTCCTTGCCTTTGAATTTCAGTGCTGCAGTGGCTGAAGTGCATTACCAGCTCTCCTTCTCATCTGGCTTTGAAATCTGTAAATAAAAGACCCTTCCAAAGGAGGAAAGCAAAAGCAGCCTAATGAAGATACAATGCAGAACGCTCTGCTGCATTAGACCCTGATTAATTCTTTTTACTTTTTGCCATCTGAGTGTAGATGTGAGGCCAGGAGAACTCACAAAGTTATGTATTTGGTTCAGGCTGCCTCGCTGGGGAGACAGCTCTAATGTGCAGCAGAGATCACAGATCTCCAGGGGATCCCAGCCTCCTTGCAGAGGCACAATCAGCATATTCAAAAGCAGCAGCAGCTCCGAGCTGACATCTCTCCACACTTCACTCAGGAGCAGAGCTGGGCTTTATTTCTGCATCCCTCTGTTCTGGAGAGGATCTGTAAGAATACCAGCTGCTCCTGATTTCATGGCCAGACCTTGTGTGGCAGCAGAAAAATATTTAATATATTAAAAATTCCTCTCATTTGAGAAATGCTAAACTGGCTTTTTACCTTTCATTTGAAATAAGATTTTTTGATTCAGGTGGTGGAAAAAAAAATCAATTAGGTAACATATTATGAAAAGCAAATTGACTCTTAGAGGCACTCTGAAAACTATTATATTTATAAATACTATTGTGATCTGGCCTCCCAAATGGGCCAAAAACCCACGACATTTAAGCTGAACCCAAAACATCCTACAAACCCATGAGGTCTCACTTCGGCAGTCCCACGGCTGAACAAAACTGAATCACTTTGCTGAGACTGGGATGTAGGAAACAACTTTAACTTGGTGTGCCAAGATCCACTGGAAATCAGCAAAGCTTTGCTTTAATTTCCCACAGACTTCCAGCAGTCCAGATACTAACACCCCTTAATTTTAAGTACAAGATTTAGAATAATTGGTTTTGACAGAGTGAATCCGAAATAAAATGAAAAACATCATGGGGGTGACTGTACCTTACATATTCCACATATTGATCAGAAATATTTGAAGTAGAATATTCTACACACAAATTCACCACACAAAAACATGTCACTGATGTGTTAAACCACCTGAATTTTTTTCTAAATTGGACAGATCAGCTCTGTCAGGAAAAGAAATGTGATGGAACTTTCACACCTTGGAACTCATGACACAAAGAGTTAAATAAACTGCTAGTGAACTGCTGTGGTATTCACATGCTCTGAACAGAGAGAGACATGATTCTCCCTCCCAGGATTTTTCCTGAAAAGTTGTGAGACACAGAGAGAAAGCTCGGAGAAAGAAGAAAACAATTCTTATCTCTATTCACTGCTCCTGTTGTTTAACACATGTGAAATGTGTTATGGAGATTGTTTACCAAAGAGTGATTTGTTAATTGGACACTGGTGATATTTGTTTAGATTAATGAACCAATTAAGTCAAAACTAGGTTGTGACTGTCTCCAGACAGTCACAAGTTTTTCTTAAGTATCTTTTTAATATAATAGAGTTCTAATATAATATAATAATATATGTAATATAATTTAACTTAATAAAAACAATTTATTCAACCTTCTACAACATGGAGTCAGAGCACATTATTCCCCCTTCAAGGGTTGCACTACTTCAGTAGAACAGCCAAGCACTGTGGAGCATTTAAATAGTTAGAGATTCAATGTAAATGTTGGAATTGTTTCTGGAAAGCTCAATGTCTCCTGTTTCTAACTCTGCAGATTGCTTTCAAATGTCTCACTTTCGTGAGAACCAACAAAACCAAAAACAGATCATCAAGGCTTGGAAATGCCATTCAGCAGTGGCTGCAGGAGTGGGAGCCTGGTGTGCAGCAGCACTCAGAGAGCCCAGAGCACGTGGTTGATTGCAGGGGCTGTTCTGTTGGAGGCTGAGCACAAAATGTGGTGGGTTTTTTTTTCCTTTTTCCATTTTAACCCAAGCAAATGTTAAAGGTATCAATGTGTGTTTTCCTGCTGAGTTTCAGTAAAATGTCACAAATTTAAATGCACTGAACTTGTCAGTTTATGTCAATCATGCTTTGTTAAATAGTTTTGACCTGCTTTTAATTTATATTTCGCTTTTACTTTTAAATGCATATCTAAATTGAACTGAAATTTCAAAACATAATAACTAAATTAAGTCAGGGAAAAAAATGTGCCAGATTGAAAACACACAGACAAAAATTTCTAAACATGTCCTTTTGCTTCATTTTCAAACCATATAAGTAGAAAAATGCCAAATACACTTCTAGTAAATGCCTTACCCACAACCTTGCAAATATCAAGCAGAGCATCCACCTACAGATCTTGTTTTGAACACTTTCTTTTTTTCACAAGGTCATTCAGTCAGCACAACACTCAAAGACCAAAAGCCTCTGCATGTCAGAAGCCTTTTTTTCCCTTGTCTGCAATGTCATCTCCATCAAAGTCTGCAAAGAGCTTGGAAGAGGCTCCAGTCCCTTTGCAGCCCAGCGTTTTGTGGTGTGTGGTTTGAGAAAAGCTTTTATCAGGAAGAGTGTCACAAAAAATTTCCTTCTGAGCCCCATCAAGTTCTGTGCTTTGCTATTGATACGTTTCTCGAATACTGAATATTTGCCCTGCAAAGCTTTGACAGGCTGGAGCATGTGGCAGCTCTGATGATCTTTGTCTTCCAGCCTTCACCTCATGACACGTTTTAGCCTCCCACTCCTCTCCTGATATCCCCACACCCACGGTCCCTGTGCTCTGCAAAGCTCCGTGCAGCTGCCAGAGCCTCTTCTCATTCCTGGGGCTGTGCTGGGGGAGATGCACTTCATGGCAGAGACAGCCCGTCCCTGCAGACCCCTCTGGTGACCATGTCACAGCAAGACTGACAGGCCTGACACCAGGGACACACACAGCTATTGTCACTGCGTTCTGGAGAAAATATTTATAATTCAAAAGTAGTCTTTTCTGACTTGATTCCGAGACAGACACCAGACCCTGTGGCCCAGGTTTTATTGGCTGAAGGACTTCAAGACAGTGAAAAGCCAAATTATATTAAAAAAAAAAATAACATAATTAAATTATTGAACAAACCATTAAAAATACTAAACCACCACTGTTTCAGCATCTGTTCCTTTTGCCCTTTCTGCTTTTCTCTGGTCTTCTCCTGGTTTTGTTTTCTCTTTGCATCTAATACTTCTGCCATGATTCCTCTTACTTATTCCAGCAAGACACTTAGTGTATTTATTCAAGGCTTTTTTTTTTTTTAATCCTTTGTAGTTTCTCTTCTCTTTAAAAAAGAATAGCATTTATGAAAATGTCTGTCATTAAATGCACAATGTTTTCACCACTGGTTTGGGAAATTCCTTGCCAACAGAAGCTGTAGCATTACAGAGTGTCCTGGATGTCTGGGGAAAAGCTGTAAAATTAAGGGAAAGGATATCATGTGCAAGGAAGGGAAACTAACACAGGCCAGAGTTTTACAAGAGAAAAGAGAGTCCGTAAAATAAGGAACTATTCTGGAAAGGCAGCAATCCTTCACCAATGGACAAAACATAAGAGGAGTAAGAGAAGATTTCAATTTTCAGGGAAAACTCTTGTTTCTCAATATTTCAGAGCTGGCTGGAGAGAAAAGAAAGCAGGTAAACCTTTTCTAACTCTGGGAAGAAGACTTACAAGGAGATGGCAAGAAGTTTTTCACTTAAATAACATAAGTATCTCCAGCTGATAAATTGATATTGAAGAAGATACACAGCAGAGAAACAATAAAAGGAATATTTTTTCCCAAGAATTTATGAGAAATAAAACCATCAATGGAGAAGGACTATATGAACCTGCAGATGACCAACACACACCTAAATTATAAAAGAGCACTGCCAAGTAACAAAAGTATCCCAGTAAATATCTGACCTTATTCTCATTCTTTGTGCCTCATGAGGGGAAAAACAAAGGGGAGAGAGGAAAGGAGAGTATGAAATCCTGCTTATTTCCAATTAGAAATCAGGATTTAGAAGGCCAAATCTTTTTCTCAGCAAATGCATATAAATCTGTGGTTAATCTGCCTGGCAGACAGATATTCCAACAGCACACTTCCCCAAACAGCAATCATGGCACAGTAACTGGCACCTCTTCTCAGAGACACTGCAGATTACCTCAGAAATCACCAACAGAAAGCAATGAAGCATGAAATATATGACCCTCCAGGTGACCATTGCCCTAACTCAGAGCCTCGTTTGTAAGCTGAAAATGTACCATCTAGGCTTTTTTATGGAGACTAACATTTAAAATGCTAATGCAAATGGCATGCAGGGAAGCAGGCACTTTGAACACACAAGGGCACCCTCAAAATGCAGGGACATCACTGCCAGTTCTTCTGGGAGGTGTGTGATGAACCTGATGTATGTGTTAAACCAGGATCTGCTGCACAAAGTCCTGTTGAGCTTTGTTCAGCTTCAGCCAAGCCCTCTGATTTCTTACTTACTGTATTTCAGACATTTCCAGAGGAGGTTTTAATCTGCTTCTTCCCTGCAGAATGCCAGTTGCCATTCTGTTCCCATTTGCCTGGGCTTCAAGCGAGCAACACATATGATCAGCTTGGTATCTCTCCAATTATATGTAATTAATTTATATCTTCATCCTTCTAGATATATCTCAGCCTCATCCATCCTTGCTGGCACTGTTTGCATCCCAGGGTGTAATTTTTGGCAATTTACAACTGCTTGCTTTATCAGCTTAGCTTCAAATAGTTAATTTGAACATGTTCTCTGCACTGTGTATATAAAAAAGTAATGAGCCCTGGTAGAAAATGTATGTTAGCTCTGAATACAGCAAAGGCTTGAGAACACAAGTGTGCTCCACAGTGTGGCAGACCTTCTGGAAGTCATGACTTCATTTCTATTTTGGGTGCTGAGTGAGTGCCAGTTGTGATGACACAGGCTGATGGTCAGGTGTGAACCACCACCAGAGCCAGCAGTGCTTGGTACAGGAGGCTCCACTGTGTGACACGAGAATGAAGCACACTCTGCCTGCAAAACAACTGCACCTTGGGGAGGAATTGAGCTTTAAGAATTACCCACTTAATGGATCCCTTTGCAAACGTTTCTTTCTAAAAAACCTTGAAGCAATTGTGTCGATAGGGATCATTTCTCCTGTGTTCAGCACTGCTGAAATCCCTGCTGCCTTGGGAATTCTGGTTCTCCATGGCTAATCACAAGGGCAGTGGTAGTGTGGGTGTCTCTATTCATGACAAGAGACTGTTAATCCTGAAGGGTTCAGTGGTTTCATTACCTTGAGAACCAGAAGGAAATGCATTCAAGAACTCAGTTCCCCAAACTGGCAGATAAATTGGCTAGAGCTCCTGATTGCCACTTGGAAAAATAAAACTCTTGGAAAGCCCTAGTTAAGATTCTTCCCCTAACTGATTAAGTTGATCATCAAGTGCAATATGACTACAATCTGTATTCCCTGGCTGCAAGTGACTCACTTGAGCACATTCCATTGCACACAGAGCAGAGAGAAGCCTCTGGCCTGAGCTGCTGCTTGGCTGCTCCGCAGCTCTTCAAAGGTGAGCCACACTCAGGGTGCACCACAGACATCAAGCCCAGCTTTTAAATGGAATTTAAGGGCACTGCTACCAGAAATAGGCCAAGTATACCAGGGGGTCTAAATACAGGTCTGTCCCTCTTAGGAGCCAGGTCTGAACATTTTCCCCATTTCTTTTCTTCATATGTCTCATAGTACATCATATGAGCACACCCTAAAATGGTAGAACTGCTTTAGAATTGACAAAAAAAAAAAGTCTCTGCTCTCTTGCTCATGCATTGCCCAATAACTGCATATGTTTTGGGGTTTTTTCCATTCATTTTATGCATGGGACTGTGCCCAGTTCAGGAAAATGTTGTAAATAATTAAAACTCATAATCTAGAACCCCACACACCCTCAGCCTGTTTTCCCCTCCCTCTCTCCTGGCAGCTGCTGGTTCAGATGTCAGTCCCTGACAGTTGTTTTCATGACCCCTCTATCAGTGTCTGCCCACAGGTGAGACACTGCAGAGGTGACTGTACCAACCCAGACTTTGGAAGCACAGGAGGCTAAAGGAGAGCCTGTGGCTCCCTTCACATCAGTTTAGCCAATGATTGCTCCTAGCAGGTAACAACTTCATCTGCATTCTTCCTAACAAAATAAAATAAGCTGAACAACTCCTATTGAAACAGCATGTGATAATGCAGTAAAGAGGGATCTAGAAATCATCCCTACAGCAAGGAGAGTTCCCTGTGATGCCTTAAGTTTTAGCTTTCACATTTTCCAGATTCTGTACTGCCTTAGTGTGTGACTCTGAACTTCACATAAAGTGTTAGCAGTTCTCCTCACAGCTCAGTCACAAAACAATCCTTTTCCAGCCCCAGAACCAAGGACACCATTTGAGGAGAGCCATCTGGGAGGATGGGACTGCATCACCTGGAGCTGGAATTCCATACTGGAATCCCAATATGGAAATAGACCAAAACTTAGAAAAGTGTGAAAACTCATGACTCAGAGTCCATCTTGGGCAGTGCCACAGCCAGGCTCTTGTACCGCCCAGGGTGTATCCTGTGAAGGGCTTTTAATAAATCCCAACTTTATTCCTGTAACACTGCCCAGCCTCTGTGCCAGGTCAGCCCCTTTCAGCATCACCAGGTATGTAAGGAACTGATGGGAACAGTCTGTCTCTGCCATGGGGCAGCCCATCCTCCCCTCTGCTGCCCAGACTTCCCCAGGGACACCCAGCAGAGAGCCCAGCCCTCCTGCAAGGCTGCCCCATGGAATGGTGTGTCCAGCCGCCCTGATGGCACAGCAGTGACATAAACCAGCTCAGCAATGAACACTTTGCTCTGAGGCTTTAGGTGAAGTGGCATCACTGGAAGGAACAGAGCTGACAAGTCAATACCAAATCTACATCATTCTGTGGAGCAGTAATTCACCTTCTGACCTTGCTCCATTTTAACCTGTCATCACTCCTTAAACTTCTGCACCACTGTAAGACAATGAGAGCAAAAAGCTTTGGGCCATTACAGCAACAGCTTGAATAAAGCAATGAGGTTTAAAGATTACCTCCCCCAGCATCTGAAAATAGAGAGATAACTGAGTCTGACTTTCTTCAAAGCTTTCTACCCCCCTAATGAGGTCTAATGGATTCAGCATTGAAAATTTAGCAACAGGTGCCTTTACAGGAGGAGGCACAAACAGCACCTGTGAGTGTCTTCCTCAGGAATGCTAAAGAGGGCCTCACTCTGCTTCCTGCAGCAACAGCTGCCCTGCTAAATAAATAAATAAATAAATTCTTTTGCCTAATGTTCACAGCTTGCCCAAGCCCCGGCCTCTACCCAAGAGCAGGAGTTGTTTCCATCCCAGTTATTGATTTATTCTCATAATGCACACACAGTTCCCAGTTTTGGGGCTCAGCTTGCACTGTTTGCTACAGGGTGGTGGGAAAATCAACCCTTTCTCCCTCCAAAGCAGCACAGCAAGAGGGGCAATCAATGGCTAGAGTCTCAGCTTAGTGACTGTCATCACTTCCCATCACTGCTTATTTTCATGGGCTTAAAGAAGAAACACGTACATGGTAAATTACGTGATCTGGAATTCCTTAATAGATGATCTAATAAACTGCATTACACTTAACCAGCTGAAACTTATAAAATGTATTCTTTAATTTAATAAATATGCTCTAAATCCTAGATAATGCTCCTATAAATCCTTTAATAAAATATTTTGGCCACTTGGATTATAAATGACACCTACATAAAAAGAAAGTGTTAAATATAACTTACATTAATATATGTTAATATTACAATAAAATATTAATATAAGCACAAACACTGAAGAAAAATACATCCATGACTCTTAAAATCCATCCAGATGAGCAGCCTCTTGCTCAGGCTGCCCAGGGGCAGTGTGTGGGGGGTGGTTTTGGGGAGCTGTGACAGGGGCACTGGCAGCCCCAGCCCGGGGAGCTGCAGGGGTTGAGCACCATCAATCAGAGCCCGTTTGCTGCAGGAGGCAGTGCAAGGAACAGCACTAAGCATTTTTCAAAAATGAATAATAACCCAGGTACCTGGCACCTGCGTGTGACGTGAAGCATTACAAACAAATGAGGAGTAATAGAGCTTACTGGGCATAAAATGTTACTGTTTTATAAAAAAAGTGCAGAATAAGCAAACCAGAAGTAATCACCCTGAGCACTTCCACCAACTAAACAACCTTTAAACTTTCTGAGGTCCTACAAAACAACATGATGGATTAGCATCTGCATGAGGCTATAAAGGGAAATGAGACAGAGCTACTTTGAAATGATCCTAGAATTTTAGTCCTACCTTAGCTCTGTTACTGTTCAAATACTAAAACATTGAGTTAACTATTTTAATGATCCAGATCCTCCTATTGTGTCCCCTAGGCTTTTAAAGTGCTTGGAGAAATATTATTCAGGCTTTAGGCATTTGCCAAATTAATGTCTGGAGACTGCCAGGCATTTTAAAAAGCAGTGCCAATTAAATATTTCCTTATATTGCACATTATTGAATACACTTTGCTAGAGATCCATCTTGCTAACAGTCCCCCTGCTTGGAAGTTTAAAGAGGGAAAAAAAAAGGGAGGGAAGAAGACCTTTAAAAAGAAGGGCAGGCTGATACATGGGCAGATGGAAGGTGTACATCTGGATACTGCCTTGCTCAGAGAAGTGAGCAGTTACTGCTCTTGCTGGGTAAAATGTTGCCAGTTTGCTGAGAGTTTCATTGCAGAGAGTTGGAAATCCCATTTTGCCATAGAATTATATTAATCCTGCCCTAGAAATCAAATTTGGATTTGGATTCATCGCTACCAGTTTCTCAGTTTTAGCAGACAACAATTGCTGCCATATTTTACAATTTGCTGGTCTGGGGGTGTTTCATTTGCTTTAGGTTCTTGCTGAAGGCTCCTTGTACCTGTTTTGTCTTTCCAGAAAGATTCTGCTCATGTGTCCTAATGGATTGAAAGAATTTAGGGTCCCTTCAGTGAAAATACTCTCTATTTACATTAATAACAAGAGGAAATCTCTTGGTCACTAATTCCAGGCACTACGTAATAAATTCCACTTAGAAAGGAGAAAGAATTCACTGTATACCTGGGCCAGCATCTGAAAAGTAAGATCCCTGGCAATGTATTTTCATTCCCCAACTATAGCATCTTTATAAATCCATGGACTTGAATTTTATCACAAATTTATATTCCATATTCAGACTTGGAAGAACAGGCAGAGTAAAGAGAACTTGAACAAACACTATTTGCTGATCTTCCATCATGCTTGAAATTCAGAAAGCTGAAAAATTGGAATTCTGGAGAGACAGCTACTGCCATATCCTTTTGCTTTCATAAATCACAAGCTGCGGGGAAAGAAACAAAATAAAGGCAAAATTATCTTGCTTTATTTTGCTATGAGAAAGGTAAGAGAACAAAAGTTCTACCATTCCTAGAGGGCAATAAGGTTGGGTAAGGCAGGGCAGGTACACTGAGAGCAGAACCGGGTCTATATGTGCAACTGACTTGTATCAAAATTGGCTGCCTTATTTCTCCTGAAATTAAAGTGCATTTTTAAATGCTCTTTAGAAAACAATACAGTGCTATTCTTTTCTGAGAGAAGTGGGGTATTCAGTAGGCAAATTCACATGTGGCATAGTTTAAATGTTCACACTGAAAGAAGTGAGAGCCTTTGTTTTGAAACACAAAAATATCACACTGTGGGAAAGAGAGAGAAAGAGACAGTGAGAACAACTGAGTGATGGACTGAGAGATAAACATTGGGCAGTATTGTTTATCCAGACAGCCAGCAGCACTAAATAAGCACCAAATATCACTGCTGTGGTGATTAACATCTTTTTCCACATTTAAAAATCATTCCTGAAACTGTAAAGTGGATGGATTTCTCCCCACTATAATTAATTCATCCACATTTAATTGCAGGAAGCTGCAATGCTTTTTCAGCTCTGCACTTTCAAAGCCATGGCTTACATCTGCTCCGAGCTCTGTTCTGCGAGGGCCAGTGGCCACTGCTGTGTGCAGGTGATGGAGAAGCTGCCCCAGGCTGATCTCTCCACAGCAAACACCTCAGATCTCCCAACAGCATCAGGGGCAATGATGCCTTAGGATTTTAGCTCTTCTATTTTTCATATATTTGTCATCCTGCAGTGTTTAGTGTGTAACTCTAAACTCCGTATCCAGTGTGAGCTGCTGATTCCCCACTTTGGGCAGACACAACAATTCCTCTCCAGGCCTGGGAGTCAAGGACACCTCACTGCCTCAGGCCAGAGAGATGGAAACAAAAGTGAGCTGGGGGAGAGCAAACATGGGGTAAATACCTTCATTACCTGAAGCTGTAATTGGAAGATTTACCTCCAATATGCAAATGGACCAAACTTATAAAAGTGTGAAAATTCGTGATCCATTTTTTGGGTGTAGCCCTTGGGGGGCTTCATCTGCCCAAAATGTACCTGAAAGTCCTTTAATAAATAGAACTGCTTTTTAGTCCTTTAATTTTGTCTGGCCTCTGTTTTTAGGTAGCCCCAAAAGGCATCAGTTTTGGGACAAGGAGCTGGGTTTGAGGTTTAACGAGGTCCCAGAGACCCCAGGCAGCCGTGGTGGAACCCTTGAGCGTGGTGCGCCGAGGCCACCGGCGGCTGTGCTGAGGGTGGTGCCGCAGGGCTCCTGTGTGCTCTCACCCAGCACTGCAGACACACGTGATCCCTCAGGTTTGAGCTTTTGCATTTTTCAGCTTCTGGGCTGCTTTAATGGATGGGTCTGGGCTTCTTATTAGGGGATGGAGAGCTCTCTTCACAGAGCAGGGAGACAAGACAATTCCTGCTCCAGCTGGGGACCAAGGACAAATGATCCAAATTTCAGGCCCAAGAGCACAAACAACGTGGGCTGAAGAGAGAAAAACAAGCAGGATGGGACTGCCTGGGCTAAATCTGGAGTTGGACAACGAACTCCAATATGCAAATGGAGCAGAATTTATAAAAGTGAGAGACATCGTGACCAATCATTCATTTTTGTGGCCATTTTGGGTTGTGCTGCCCAAGGTGGATCCATCGAAGCCTCCTAACAAATCCCTGCTTTATTCTTTAGCTGTGTCCAGCCTCTGTTCTACATCAGCCTCCACAGGACACCAGCTCCCACAAGAATTGCCACAGATGAAGACTAAAAATTGCTGAGGCCATGTCAGGAATGCCATGTTTTGTTTGCAGAGCTCCCTTTTGTTTTTATCAAGCTGTTTATGGACAGGGAGGGAGCAGACCAGCAGTGCCAATGTTCCCTGCTCAGCAGCTCCAAACACTCCTTGGCATGATTTTGCAAGTAATGCAAGGGCTGAATGCTGCCCTTCTGGGTTTGTTCTTTATTGCTTTAATGCACCACACCAACAGCAGCAGCGGTGCCACAACCTCTGGCACCAGGTGAATGTTCAGAAAATTCACAAACAACAGAAACTACAAGTAGTACAGTGGGTGGGGGAAAAAGGGAAGCTAGCTCAGAGCTCCCACATCTCTAAATAAAAAAAGGTTTGGTGTTATTTATGTTATGTTATTTATTATTTATGGAATTAAACAAGCCTGGTCAAATTCTGTATTTGCAATTTGGCAACCTGGCACTTCCCAGAATCAAGAATATAAATCTGATTTTTGTTAAAAACAGAAAGCCTCTGGACATTGAGAGTGGTATCAGTGCATCTTTCTGAAGCTGAAGGTATTAGCTTAACACAACTTCACCAAAAAAAAAAAAATGCAGAATATCATCCTTGCACACATTAGCTTTTTCAGTCTCTGCCCAAAGATTACCTCCCTTTATTAACTTTATTCTTTTACAGAAAAAAATACACAAAAGGACTTAAAACTTGTATGAAAACACATTGCTGAAATTTTCTCTTTATCACGTGTTAAAAGACACAAAATCCACTTTCAGATCCTACCCCACACCCAATTCCCCATGCACAGAATAATATGAAACTAGTTTACATCCATACACACATGTGCACATAGACTTTGCAGAAACAATCACTTTTTTTTGGTGTTGATGAACCACTAAAAAAGCCCTTGGGACACGCAGCACTGAACTGGCTACTCGGTGTTATTTACCTTCCTATTTTAGCTTGTTTGAACATCCCAACCTAGAAATAAGGGCCACACTGCCAGGTAGCTCTGCCTAAAATGCACAGAGTGGTGGAACTAAACTGAGAGAGACATTTCTGAGCCTGAGGGTTACTCTGTGCTTTGCCTCTAAGAGTCAGTGCAAGGGAGACGCTCCAGTCCCACCACCAAAGATGCTGCCAGGTGTTCTCAGTGTCTGCCAGCCTGGCACAAACCCCAGAGCTCACAGGAGAGGATTCTTCCAGAGCCTGGGAAGGATCTCTAGTGCTGCAGCTCCAGAATTCCATGGGGGCTCCAACTACCTTGAAAGCCATCTCTGTAAGAATAAAGATCAACTCCGCTTTCCTCCCTGAGCTCTTAGGTCTACAACTCAAGTGTTCCACCATCTGCTGGGATTAGAAACTATCTCAATGGAAAAAAAAAATTCAAAAAAATTTAGAAAACCAAAGTGTCCGATGATTCTGGGAATCATCACTGTGCATGACAGGACTGCCAGCTTAAGACTGGCAAAGAAAGTAAATTGTTTTTACAAAAAAAATTGTTTCCATGGTTGTTAGGAGGGTGTCATAGACGCTGGCAAGACTAAGGTTGAGAGAAATGACCTTTTCCTTGTGCCCAGAACTTGTGAACCAGAACATGTGCCCAGTTTGGGGCCTCACAGTCTGAGACAGACCCCGGAGCAGCAGAGCAGGGCCAGCAGAGCCCATGGAGATGTCAGGGACTGCAGCACTGAGGGCTGAGCAGTGACACCACAGGGATGGGTCATCCCTGGGAACAGGCAGCTGATGGATGCCCTGCCTCCCTTCAGCTCCCTAAAGGCAATTTTTGGGGAAGAGAGCCAGAGCTGGACACAGGGCCACAGCAATGAGAGGTACAGAACAGCCTGGAATTCGTAGTAACTGCTGGCTAGAAATAAGGAAAACAAATTTAATCAGGAATATATTCAAACATTAGAAGAGAGGTCCAGAGATGTTCTAGGAGTGATTCAAAACTCAGCACCTATAGAGCAGAGCAAGTGAATAAAAGTATGAATAAGCAAGTGCAAAAAATCCTTAAAATGAGCATCTGTGTCTTCTGATAACATTCTGAGTCCTTTCGTGTCTTATTTCATTCAAGAATCAAAACCCAGTTGTGCCAAGCCCCAAAACCAAGATAAGGTCATCACTCTGAAGCATTTACAAGATGAAGTTGCAATGACAACTGATAAAACAGTAAAAAGCAAAGATTAACAATTGAACTACTCAGAACAGAGACTCAGCAGCAGCACCATCACAGCACGTCCTACACACCATAATTAATTCATTGTGCTATCCAAAATTTCAACAATCTTTTCAGCACGTTCAAGTAGCTTCAGAGAATGAAGCCTTTGTAAAAGGAGAACATAATTTCAAAATCAGACTTCAGTGATGACTGAAGACAAAAGCTGAAGGTGCACTGGTTAAAGACCCTTGTCATGGCCTTATTACAATAATAAGGCTGCCAGTGGATGGAAATTAAAGGCATAATTGTCCTCACTGAAAACTCTTCAATTTCTGCAAGCTGGGATTCTCTTTCCTCTGCATGTTCCCTCCTCATATTAAAAAAACCCATACCCTCTGTAATCATAAATGCTCCTATTCAAGAGTGAACGCTTTTCTTTCACCACTTTAAACTATTAAATAGATTCCTATTTTAATATTGCAATGTATTGGAAATCATAGCTTTCTAAAAAGGAAAACACAGCGTCTTAAGAATTACTTTCTCTTCCAAAAGGCTGATTTCTTCTAGATAAATAGCATTCTATTCTATGTCAGTTTATTCTAAAGGGAGAAAAGAAGCCAAAGAAAACATATTATGCACATAGCTGGACCACAATAACACAAAGTTTTACCTTTAGAAAAGCTCAGATTGTTTCCTTACCTTGAACTTAGCCTTTTTGCATTGCTAATCTTGTTAATGGGCTCTGAAATTTGCAGCATTAGAATAACCAGCCTTACAAGGTCCTCAGTTTGTCTACTGCTTATAAAGGTTGTGTTTGACATTGGAAAATAGTGACATGCCTTGAAAAGGTAAAAATGTAACATGCTTCATTAGGGTCAGCAGTACAACCATACTTGTCAGTGTCTTAAAAACATGAGGATCTGCACTTCTTTTTATTTAATTTAGCAATTAACAAAAAAGAAAAAAAAAAAAAGATAGCCCCAAAAGCCACGAAATGATGTCTCTGATAATTGCTGTGTCTCTCAAGCTAACCCCAGAGTGGCCAGCCAGACTTGCAGAGCTGGAGCTGTGAACACCACAGTGCTCCAGAGTTTTCCATTCCCTTGTGCTACTCCCAGGATAAGCAGCACACCTGAGCACACAGGGAACAGCTGGGAAGCCTCATCTCACATCTGGGGATGCTGACATTTGCTTTCAGCCCAGCTCCCAGGCACTGCTCCAAATCTGCAGGGCCAAGAACAGGGGAGTGCTGCTGCCAGTCACACACAGCAGAGCCCACACCCCTGTTCGTGATGTGCTCACCTTCTGACAAACACACTGAAAGAACAAACCCAAACTCCTGAGCTGAGAACACACTCTGTTTCAAATACATCATTTCCCATGCAGCTGGAAAGCCTGAGGTGATCTGCCTGTGCCCATCCCACCCCTGAAGGGTGCACTGCTCTCCCTGCAGCCCCATCCACCCACCCAGCACCCCAACCCCAGGGGCTGGAGGGGTGTTTGCACCCAGGTTTTCATTCCAATATCCCCCTGCTAAAGGCTCTCTGTTCTCCCATCTCCTTGCTCTTATTCCCTTTTCATATTAGTAAATCTTGATCTTTTGATTTCAAGTAAATGATTTGGAGCTCTTCAGGTAGAAAACACCACAAAATAAAAATTGTCCATACTCCTTACACACTGTAGTGGTAAATTTTGAATCACTTTAGCTATACGCTGTAAGACTGGTTCTGCCATCAGAAATGAGTGTCTTTTGAGGGGCTTGTAGAAGCCCAGAGCCCCTTGCCAGAGTGGTTCCAATGGTCCCCAGCTGCCCACCAGGCATTGGGAACAGCACAGGCTCAGAGCCTGAGGAGGGCAAACTCTTCCCACAGTCTCACTCTTGATTTATTGGAACACAACTGTGATAGATAAACAGGAGCCACGCATCAGAAAAAGCAGCAAACCACTTTTTTTTGGATCATAGGGAACATGAAGAACACAAGTTCCAAGGCTTGAAATGAAAGGTCTTAGAGAGGGAAAAGGGTCTGAGCTGAAGGTTAAATATATGCACAACATGCACTGAGAAAGTCTGTGGCTCTTCGACTCAATCCTAAACCTTCAAAGTTCTGAAAAAACACAGAATACTTAAGTGCCCCAAAAAAGCTCTTTAAAAAGATACACAACCCCCACGCAGTGTCTCTGTGTTATCAAAGAGCACCATCACATTCAGAAAAAAAGGCTCTTGCATTTGCAATGCTTTGTTTAGCCAAAAAGAAAGTACATATTCCTTCTCCCTGTTACATTTCTGTGATTTCCTCTTTGTGAGGAGGAAAAATTGACAGAAGTGATGGCACTGAGCATTTAGAGGTTACTCAACACATTAAAATAAATGCTCTGTAAAATAATCAGGTGTAAGTTCTTACAAGTCAAAAGACAAAAATCTTTGCTCCCTCATCACAATTAATCTGACCTTGAACTGGTATTTCTAAGCAAAACTAGACAGGGGAAGTACCACTGGAAAAAAAATCTTCCAGCACTTTCCTTCTTTAAGTACGTCAGACAAGACTGAGGGTTACAGAGTAAGTAAAAAAGGGACAGAAGTGGATGAATGAAATGGGCACAAACATACTTCCCTGTCCTCATTATTTCTGCAGCAATTTTTCAAAATGCTGTTGACACCATAATAGTCCCCAGGAAGAACGTGTTAAGTAAAGGGAGAGCAGCGCCATTTATCATTAATGGGACAGCAAATTTCCCTGTAGAAATTATGCCAACCTGCTAATACAGCTAAACAGGAATTGGTGAAACCAGATCTTGCTATTAGAACTCAAGGGCAAATGACAGGATTTTACAATGATTACTGGGGATTTCAGAGTTTTTCATTCTGAGGAGTACATTTTACATTACTACAGCCAAACCTGGGGGTAGACAGACCAAAAAATCACACTAATAACAACATGGGACATGTAAACATTTTACTTTGAGGAAACTGAGTTCTTCTGTCTAATCCTGGGAAAATAAAGGAAGTTTACAAGGTTTTGTACACAAAGACTGCATGATAGCATAGACATACTGTTACAGCTGAAGTGGAAAAAAATGTTAAAAATCTAGGTTTTCCTAGGATTTGAACTTCAGCTAACTCACTACCTTTTTAAAGTACCATTCATAAGACAACTGAGGAATTAATTAAAACAGAAAATCACAGGGAGATGAGACCAGATGAAAGGGCATCCATATGTGAGACCAGGACCTCTGCAAAGCCACTTCATTTCTACTCCTCCCTTTCAGTTATATCATTCACAGTGGGATGAAGGCCAAATAGAGATGTCCTTATTTGGACAGAGCACACAAAATCCAGGCCTTTGCAAACAAAATCAAATATTGTATTGCCTTAGCTTGGTTCTGTTGGGGTGCAGCTGCAGATAAGACTTTTGAAGCTGCAGCAGCCAGAGCAAGTCTGGCTTTGATAAGAGTCTTTGATAACCCAGTGTATGTGCCAGAACCTTCTCTGTCTACAGATCACTTCTGTAAAGGAGGCAAAGGAATTTAACTACATCCATGTATGGGATGTTTATTCCCTTTTCAAAAACACAAATCCCACCATTTGCTTTACTAATCAGTTTTCCCCCACTTTCCATTTATCCTATTCATTTGGGAAGATGTGCTCTGTACACTTCCAGTACCTTCAGCTGGGATTTCCCACCACTACTGGTTGGTCTTTTTGTGCAGAGGGGTTTGTCTTATAGCTCCTATACGAGTGGTAATGGGATATTTCATCCTGTTCTTTATGCATTGGACAGCTTCCTAAACAAAGATAATTAATTAATTCCACAGCTTTTCAGAGGGACCTGGGATAATCCTGGCAAATTCCATCTTTTGGACGTGGGTGCTGCAGAGCAGAAAAAGCATCTGCTCCATAGCAGGATGGGTTGGGCAGAGCAGCACATGGAAATCAGTCATGCACCAGCTCAGAAACTGCTAAAAATGCACAGATAACACAAGGATGTGCAGGAAACATTGACACTGTGCCCTGATTATCAAGCAGAACTTCCCCCTGATGCCTGCAAGTTTAGAGAGCAAATACCTCTGCATTAACACATGCCTTGGATAATCCAGAATGCTGGGACCAGCATTTTAAAAGCAGAACTTTCCCTCATCAGATTTGGTTGTTAGTTTGAGCTCAGGGACACATATAACTCTTCATATGAAAAATAAAATATTCATTCCAACTTACTTTTAAAGGGGGAAAAATATAAGCATGGAAAGTTGCCTCATCTGGCTTAACGAATGAAGTTGTACCCTGTTCATCTGTCTTGTTCTGTTTAAAAAGCATTTCTTAAAAGAGGCCCTCAGGAAGGGGAAAATGTTCAGAAAGGCTGAACCCTGAGTAGAAAACAAATCACAAGCCCACTTGAACCAAGTCCATGGCCCTGAAGCAAAGTAGATGCATTGTAGGTACTCGTTAAGTCTCTGCAAATAGCAAATGTTGAAATAACAGCTTTCTCATACAACACTTCTCACACAGATGTGGAGAGATGCAGTTTGCCAGTGTATTGATGGCTCAGATGGGTAGAATTCTGAGATTTAAACACCCCCGAGACTGGACAGTCATTTCATGGTTTTGTCATGAAGAATAATTTACCTTTTGTAACCCAAATCATGATCAAAAGGGTTACCTGGTTAACAGGTGTGGAGAGATGACACCCACAGGTTTGTAGGATTCCATGACACACAAGAGCACAGAGGCTTTGTTCTCTAAATTGCTCTACTTTCTTCCAGATGACCACAAATACCACAAAAATCACCAGTCACAACTCCTTTTTTCAATGACCCATCACCACAGGGTGAGCCACAGAAGTTCATTTATTAGTCTTAATGAGAACTTGGAAGATTTAGTGCCAGGTTTCCATAAAACAAAAAGCACTTGCTGTCCTTGCACAAAGCCCAGTTGCATAGCTGCAACAAATCACTTTTTTAGCTATTATATTTTTTCCTATAACATATAAAAGCTGTCCAATTTGTATAGAGCAGTATATATATATAGAAGGCCCCTGGCTACATGCTAGGATAGAGGATATCCAAACATGCCTGGCTTCCACCTGAGTTTAAATCAGAGAATGTAGGAAATATGTATGTGACAATGGTTCTGTCCCCATTCTTTCAAATGAATAAATGTACTTTTAACTGAGAAGAAGAGAGATGTCAGTTCAGGGCTAAAGGAATTCATAAAGACTTATTTAGGACCCAAGAGAAGAGATAAAAAGACTCTTGAAATTAACATTAACAGCAGGCGCACAGTGTAGCCTTAAAATATTTTTAAGGTATTAGAAACATAACACCTGAAGGCTACAAATGTGTCTTTCACAAATACTTCAAAGTTAACATCTGCTGCTGGGGTCATTCACCAAAATCACACACAAGAGGGGCATTTCTCACACACAGCGGCAGGTAAAGAAAAACAAGAAAAACAGGGTTTCTACTCTTCAGAATACATTTAAATATTCACTGCCAGTGAATAGTGAATATTTAGGATTCGGGAATGCTTGAGGCAGGCACAGCATTGAAATTCCCCCTCTCCAGTGGGATGTTCCCCATCCTGCTGGGCTGCACTTGGCCTGGAACAGATCCATGTCCTGTAGCTGGACATGGATCCCCTGAAAAACACCCCTGGGAATTTTCTGTGCCTGGGGAAATTCTGGGATTTAAGTGCTCTGTAATGGCCCTGTGAGTTTGTGTCACTTGCCCACAGGTGACAATTCCCAGAGGACAAAACCCCTCGTGCAGCACAGCCCCAGCCCATGGTGATAATGCTGCACCTGCCTTACCAGAGGGGGAGAAGAAGTAACTCTATTAAACCCTGATTTTAGTCATGTGTTGTTACGTGGTAAGTTCTTTTCTGTCCATAATTCTATTATAAATATAAAAAAAACCAAAATATACAGGTGGCAAATGGGTCAGCTGACCTTCTGTCTTTAAATACAATGCTGTAAACAATAGATTTCTGCATGGAGTTTAATTTGAAAAATCAGAAAGCAAGAAATAAAAATAAAAAATTGAAAATATTTGCCTTTTTTTGTTGTGGTATCTATTAAGACTTCTGTCAAAACATTGATTCTTCTCCCCCAGTTGGGGTAAATAATTATCACCATTTCATTGGTAAATAAAAATACTATTTTTAAATTTAAAAATACCAATTCTATATTCTGTACTAAAAATATGAAAACAGTATGGTTTGATTGAAAGAGGAAAAACTTGTTCTGACAGCTTAAAAAGATAATTTGACTTTAGTTAACTTTAATTAACATTTACACCTGCACTCTCCCAATGAGCTGAGGGGGAAGATTAGCCACAGTATATGATGCTACCAGGAGTTCAATTCAATATTTATTATTCATCTCAGTATTCTGTAGGAATTAACTCATTTAATGAGCAAACAGGCATTGTGAATACTAGAATGGATTTTCAACACTTCAGATATTTATGTCAGTGGAGGTAACAGAAAAATGTTTACTTGTGAGGCACTGGGCTGTGGTTTTCCCCTGTGTATTTCTCTTCTCCACTGATGTTTTCACCCCAAAACTCACACTGATCCAGAGTCAAACCAGTGCTTGTGGTGCAGCTGGAGCTGAGCTTGTCTTACTGGGATAAACACCCTCTCCAAGTGAGTAATTCTTGTTTTCAGTCTCATCTCACTGCTCTACACCCCATTTATTGAAACCCCTCTGTTAATCCTTTCTTCTACCAGTTATTGGCTTTAAAAATTCATTTGGGGGTTAGATCAGTTGCCCAGTTGCAGGTAATGAATTTCCCAGCAATATTAGAGTTGTGACTCCATTTATCACCAAAAAAAAGTTTCAAAACAGCCATTTCAAGCCCTCTCCCACATTGTAAAAGAACATCACAATCCACTCCTGTTATTTGGAGATTCTTGGATCAGATTTCAATTTCTTCCAAGCCCCAGTTCCTTGCCTTCATGTCAGTGACTCACATTTTGTTGCTGCACTCATGAAGTGTTTTATTAATGAAGATGAAATAACAAACACCCACACTCTGGCACATCTACTTCAGGCCTCACAGTTTTACTCCTCTCTTTGCTGGTACTTTCACACATTTGTTTTCCATATTTCAGATGCTTGAGGCCTTGATAGCACCATTATAGAATTGTTTAATCAAACCCACAGTTTACTCTGACAATATTTGGCATTAGTAACAGCTATAACTCACCATAAACATTCCACTGGCAACACACTCATGGGAGATTCTTCAGTGGCTTTTACATAATCAAAAATCATGTGGCATTAAACAGACACTTAGATACAGACTGTAATTCTGAATTATTCTGCTATGGCTTTCTGTATACATAGAAGAAAAAACAGCAGATTTCTTCCACTGGTGTGTATAAATTTAAAATAAAACAGTGGCAAAAAAATCTAGTAGCAAAAAACTTACATGTTCCCCAAGGAGGGAGAAGCCTAATTCAACTGAGTGATCAAAAGACAGAATTGAAAATACTTCAAATGCCCAAAAATGTGCAGGTTCAAAATCTGTTTAGAGAAAAACTTAGGAGGAATATTTATTAGAGGTTATTAAAGGAAAAAAAATGGAAATTTCCAACAAGCCATTACATCTAGGGCCTAAGCTGGGGAAATTTAGGACTACAATAAAGATCCTTGCACATCTGCTAGTTCTTAAAGGTTCATAATATCTGGCCACACTGGAATAAAGCATCATGCACAATACTCTCACCAAGAACAACCACTGTTGTGCTCTTAACAACACTTTCCATCTTACTTAGGCAGGAAATTACTGGCAGTTTTCTTAAGATGTAAATTGGAAAACACTGATGAGCAACAGGCAGAACTTGCAATTGCTTCAATTACTCTCATAACCCCTTCCTTTTTTAAAAACATCAATACTACAGATTGCTTTGGGGAGATTATTTCTTCCCGCACTTTTTTTTTAATAGTATTCTGCATTAAATGGATGTTTAGCCATCTCCTCAGAAGAAAATCTATCCCTCAGCACAAATACTTCCTTCACAGCTGCCATGGAAGGACACAAACAGCCAAGGGAAGAGATCAATATCACACTATTTTCAGCTGTTTGGTCCTCACCCCTAATACAGTCAGACTGCCAAAATCTCCACGTGTGGTAACTGCAAACTGTTTTTAATTTTTGCACCTAATCTTCATTTATGTTTCAAATATCTAAACGCAGATGTGTCTATTTAAACAGGTACCCACAAATCTTTATTCTGAGGCTGAGAGATTCCTGCTAAAATGCTCCAAGCAAATGCTTTGACCTTTCCCCAGCAGTGTTTCACATGCTTCACATGAAGAATATCGAGAGCCCTGGGATGGGAGGACATTTATCCAATCACCCCTTCAGCCATCTCCCCTTCTGTACACACTCTCACTTTTGGCAAGTGCACTGACAATCAGAACATTCTGTTCTCTGCTAAGTAAATAAGAAAAGGGTGATTACAGCCATCTTCTAGAGGAACCTGAGATGTGCTGGACTTTGCAGACTTGAACTCTCAGATGTCAAAATTCTATCTTGTAAAACCTCCTATCATCTGACATTTATACAGACAGGAATATTCTCCTCCACACTCGTGCTAATATGGCCAATAAGACACTGTCACTGCACAGTCCCACTTAACCCACAATAAAGATTCGTTCTGGAACAAAATAAACTACCTCAGATGTGATTTTTCCCAGATTTTACTCTCTCCAAGCAAACCACATCAATTACCAGCAAAAAATACAGACCGCTGCACGTGGTAACTAATTTCAATCTGTTCTTTCCCTGCAAAAGTAAAATAAAAATTCCCAACAATAAACCCCAGATATTTTATGTATCTGATAGCCTTTCTTTCAATAATGAAGAGGAAAAAATCTTACAAATACTCACAAATTTTAATGAAACTAAGTTGTTTTAAAAACCAAAATTTTATATGTCCTATATTCAAAAAAGCTTCTGTTCCACCACTGTTACATCTGTTGTGTGCCAGGTGAGAACACGACTACACCGAGTTCACATTTCGGGAGGCTGGGAGGCAGCAGGGGCAGCGGCTGCCCAGGGCGCTGCCGCAGGGTCCCGCACCCACAGCGGCTCCGGGCGGGGCGCGGCGTTTTCCAGGAAAACCCCAATTCCGAGCGCCGCGGCCGCAGGAGCCGCGCACGGCTCGGCTCGGCTCGGCTCGCTGTCACTAGGTGGCACCGGGACACCGCGCTTCGCCTTCAGCATCCCCGAGCAGCCCCGGCCACTCCTGCTGCCAGCCCAGCTCGGCAAACACACTCCTGCCTCCTTCCCCGCGCCCCGCATCCCATCCCGCCGGAACTCACAAGGTTCGCCCCCCGTAACGCACATCCCGCTGCGTTCGTCCAAATCACAGCGCTGCTCTTAAGAGGGAGCGTGGGCAGGGGGGAGTGCCTAAATTATATCCCACAGCCTGATGTATGAAAATAAATAAATAATGTATGAAATAAATAAATAAATAAATAAATAATGTATGAAAATGAAATAAAATTATTTAAAATTATATAAAATTAAACCAAACTAAATTATGAATACAATATAAAAATATGGATAAAATTAAAATATATAAATTAGTATATAATAAATTATTATTATATATAATAAATTAATATAATAAACCAATATAATAAATTAATACAATAATAGTACATTAATATAATACATTATACAGTACAATTGTGTACAATACATTATACAATATAATAATACATTAATATAGCAGTAATGTAATACCATAATATAATATGCTCTTAATATGATGTTATATAATAATAATAAATATAATAAATGAATAAATTGTATATCAAAATATAAATAGAATACAAATAAAATATAGAAATATAAAAATAGAAACAAGCTAGAAATTCTGATTCTCATCAGAGTTCTCCCAAGTTTTTATTGCTGGATTCCAGAAGCAGGTTTTTGACTTTGGCATTTGCTTGTTTGGTTTTGTTTGCTTTTCAAATCCTGGGTATTAGTACTTTACAAACATTGTTAATATGGGTAGAATGCAAAAGAAAAACAAAATTAAAAAATACTATCTGAACTATAAATACATTCTGTATTGATGCATTTATTTATTTGCCTCTGAGACTGATGAAAGCATCAAAATGAATGGGATGTGACTACCCTGGTTTGACCAACCAAGGTAAAACAGATCTGGTTTGATGGGCACCTATACAATGGTTAAGAGTCTTGCTGTGCAAACCAATAATTGTATTTTTTTTTTTTTACAAATTCTGATGGAAAACTAAAATTCAAATACCAAGCAAAGCAAAATGCTCACTCCCCCTTTGGTTTCACTTGGATGATGTAAGCAGAAATTACAGAAGTGCTGTATGAAATTGATTTTTACACCCTCTTTGTCTCCCATCCACCTTGGGAGCACACTGCACCTCACAACCATTTTAGTCCTGCTGGCAGTGAAGAACATCAACTTCTGCTCACCTTTCACACAACTCTGGTGCAGACACAGCCTTTTCCTGCTTTTTCTTCATCTCCATTTGTTTATTCTTAGATTGTGAGCATGCTCCCAAGCTCCTCCCTGAAAGTCTACTAAATTCCAGTATTTAGAAGTACCAAAATTTGATTACTAACAGCAGCAAAGGCTTTTGGTTTTTTTCTGAATTCCTTTTAAAATAACCCCATTTCTTCTTTAGACATGTCTTGTCTGTGTTTAGCTGCTGTCCAACTCCAGCTTTTCTTTCCACACTAGAATCATGAGTATTCAAGAAGATTCAATGATTTTTTATCAAATCACACTTGACATTTCAGCAGCTCTCTGGATTCACCTGCTTGTTAGCACTTGAATTTCCTGCTATTGGAAATTGTTTATTCTTATTTTGTCTCCCACCTCTCCTTGGCTAAAACACAAACACAGAAGAATCTCTAATGGTGAAATGAAGGAAGGCTGGGAGAACAGGGCAATTTCTTAGTTTCATCTCTCCTGCCAGAAAAGATGACACCCGACTCAATTTTAATCAATGAAAAACTCAAAGCCTCAACCATGTCAACTTATCCTGGAGATCTGCTTCCCTACGAATAATAAATCAGCTCCAGCTCTGCAGACACCACACCATTACCACTCCAGGCAAGGTTAACTCTGATAAACAACATTCAGCACCTGATTTAATAACAACACACAAGTACAGGCTGGTGGAACAGGGAAAAAGTGTCAATATATTACAGGAGTTTGAATCTAAGAATAACTGGCTTGTCCTAACTTCATTAATCACCAAGTAACATTTCTAATATGAGGATTTTTCCCTATACAACCACTAATTGTAGCCCTGTCTCATCATCTAAATGATATTGGAGTATTTTCAAGAAGACATATCCAGATAATGTGGAAATATTCTCCATAATATATGGAATAATGTGACCTCCAGCCATTGGGCCAATTCCTCTGCTGGGATAAAATCACACAGCCATGGGAGCAAAATGAGCAGATGGAGGTGGAAGGAACAGAACTCAGCATTCTGTACCTGCTTCTGACTTCTCCCATCTGCTGTGCACCAACACAGCAACACTTCATCTGCCTGGATTCTCAAATCAGTAATGGGATGGAAAACTTTACAAAAGCTTCCCACAACAAGCATCTCAGGTAAAATTTTCCCCTCATGCTGGATTACATTTGTCATAAACCACTCTCTGATCCTCATGGCAGAGCTGTAAAGAATTTTCTCTTGTTTTCAGTATAGATGACTTTGAGAAATAAAACCAAACTTAGCCAGATATTCCCTGGATTTGTTGGTTTTATTGGCATGAGTTAGATCAGCTCTATTTTACTGTTTGAAATGCCTGCACAATGCACTTTCCCTTCTCCCCCTGTGCAGAAGACTCTCTCCTCCCACCCAACCCATTATCCAAATGCTCTCTGATGATGCTCAGGGAAGACTTATTTTTGCTTTCAGCTCTATTGTTCTCTCCCTGGTAGTGACAGATTCATTTAACATTTTTTAAAGAATGCTAACACACATTCCATTCAATAGGAATCTGAAATTTAAAGAAATCCACCGGGTTTTTGGGTTTTTTTTTTTTGCAAGCCATTATCCCAAGATAATAGATATCCCTCCTGAAGCAGCAGTAGAGATGAAGTAATTTCAGGTACCATCACATTTCTATTCCGATCACAGGCAGCAATTCTTGCAGTGATTTTATTTCTCAGTAAAAAAATCATTATTGTCCCTCCTGAATTACCCTGAAGAGTCCTATTTTACTCCTACTACCTCCTCTCAACATTTCTTGATTAAAAAACAGTACATAGTATTTGTTATCAAATATCAATATATAGACAAGAGTGGGAGAAATGGAGACTGGGGGAAAAAGCAAAGGCACTTTAGAAAACATAAACCTTTAATAAGCAGGAAGGAGAATTTAAAGCAGCCTAAAAAAGACTGTGAAGCTGCAGATAGAAGACTGCAGCACTTAGAGGAAGCCAGAAGAAAAAGGGACAGAAATGCAAGGATCCAGCCCAAATCCATCCCTCCATGGTCTGGCAGAGTCTGTAATTTTACAGCTTCCTAAAGCTTCCAGTAATACTTCCTTTAGTTAGATTCTCTTAGCTCTGCAGGTACAACTAACTGCCTGATGAGATTTAAGAACAAAAGAAAGGCTTTAAAAGACTCAATCACTCAGCTTAATGAAAACATCTTGAATTATTTAACAAACAATCTATTAGGCAGCTCTAGCTATCAGGAAACATGAAGTTTGATAGATCTGACTCCCTGCTGGAGTTTTATATCACAGCGACTCCAGCCCTTTCAATGCAGTCTCAGTGATGTAACACAGAAGTGAATTCAGCCTGAGATTGAGCTGCATTAGACTTTCATATAGGATCTGTCACTAAGAGTAGAAAAAGCAGGCAACAATTATTTAAAAAAAGAAAAAAAAAGAAACCCTGGAAATAAGCTTTTCAGGCCCTGGAACTGGGGCATTATTCAGTAATTTGTTCTCAGGTCCATTTGAATTCTCATCTGTCAACTCTCCTTTTATTACCAGACTGTTCTATAAGCAATGATCTGGCAACACTTTTGAAAAATCTACGTATTCCTCCTCATCCATCACAACAAACAATTTTCCAAGCAACAACAGAGACAATGTAATTTCAAGAGCAATAAGCTCAACTCCTAACTCATTATTTTTATGCCATTGTAGTGTGGCATAAGAAATATCATGGAAAACAGGAAACCTTTTCCCTCTTTCCATCACAACCCTCTTCAATACATTAAAATGCACTGCTAAAAGTACCTTTAGAACTCTTTCCATCACTCAAAAATAAGCAAAAAATAATTAAAGTCCAAACTACTTAGGTTCAAGGAAGATGATTGAAATCTTGTTTGTAAAGTCACTACTTCAACATGTGAGGACACTTTGTTACAGACAACAAAAGGACTCAGTCACGAAAAAAAAAAAAAAAAAAAGAAAAATAGAACTCCCTGAAACAAGAAATTCAGTAAAGCCCCCACCCTCTCAGTACAAAATGACAGGTGTTCATCAAATCTTGTCCTGCACTTGCAAAAACATTTTCTAGTTTAGAGAACACATTCAGCCAGAGAAACATGACACCATTCTTCAAAACATTCCTTTTTAACTGACACAAACCTAATTTCAATGCAAATATATGAAGCACAAAAAAAACAAGTTTCTAAAAATAAACCTCCACCTCTCAGAACATCATTCTCAAAGTTAACTTTTGACAAACTAACAGAAAGGCTGTGACTTTGTGTAGCAAGATGTTCCAGCAAGAAGCATCAATGCAGGAAGAATTATTGAAAGAAATTCTTCCAAAATCTACTATACAGGGTAAAGAAAGGATCCTGTCAAGTCATCAGAGAAGCTAAAATTCTCTTGTATACATTTTCACTTTTAAAGATATTTTTGTATTTCCGTTGGTGTGACTAAGCAGTTTCCAAGCCAGAGATTTCCAACTGAAAGACAGTGATCATTTGGAGAATGTCCAACCACCTCCTCCTTTCAGGGAGCTGTTAATGTTTGATGTTCATGTTTAAAACAGCATTAATCATGCCTGCAAACAGGAAGAAGGGGGTTGCCAAACATTCAAAATACTGAGTATTTCCTTATTCTGGCATAAATCCACACTCCTACAAACTCGAGTCTGAGGGGATACAGATTAGATAATCAGAAAAAGAGGGGGAAATATCCAAAATGAGTGTTCACAGAGTGACATCATTTCAATTCCTGGCACTGTCCAAGGAGACACACTTGGAAAAGCCCTCTAGTAGGATATTACTGCTTTAGAGAAAAAATATTAAAGGATCTTTACAGCAGTGAATGATTAACTCTGACATCAGCCCCTCTGTCCATCAGACAGGGGCTGTAAATCCACAGCACCTCAGCATAACCTTGGTTTGTGGTACACATTTCCTGCCAAACTGTGATGTTATACAGAACACGATGCATGCAGCAGAGACTCAGGGTGGGTTATATCCAACCTTTAGTCCAGGATAAGGCAGATCCCTTTGGGTCCTGCCCTGCTCAGTTTCCAAGCCAACAGGGGCCTTGCCCTTGTGAAAGCTTTGCTCTTGCATGGCTCTGAACTCACCCAAACTTCTGCTTTCTCTTTTTGTACCTGCTCTCCTCACTACAACATGGAATTCCAGAGGTGCTTGCAGCTGTAGCCCACCCTCCCATTCCCTGATTTTGTCCCCCCTCTGCAGAGCAGTGACACAGCTCGGAGCCCAGCCTGAGCGTGCAGGTGACACAGTTTGTAGCACACACAGGAGAGCCACGGGGCTGTTAATGAACCTAACTGCAGCAATTCTGATCACTTTGTCTCTCTTTGCTAGGACAGATATTCCCTGTACTACATATTCACATATTAAAGAGCATTTAAGCCAATTCAAGAGCAGTCACTTCAAAAGCAGCAAGGTGTCACAGGCAAGAGTTAGTGCCAGTGATTGATGACTGAAACAATTTAAAAGAAGATCTAAACTCAGTTACAAAATCTAATCTCTTCAGCAAAATGCTTTACTTACTGGACCTTGAGGATTGTTCTTGGCACTGGTAACCAGAGTCATAACATCAGATTTATAGTCCTGAAAAGAGAAGAGGGGGGAAAAAATAGTCAGATTAAAGATAATAGATGGGACTTTACATATCAGGAATAAAGACCAACACTGAGCACCACTATGATTAGACTTGGAGGTGCCATTAGTAAAACATTTGATGATGGAGATTTTCGTTGCCATTCATCTTGTGCCTTAGACCCTTTTGATAAATTACCCACCTTTTAGTTTTACCATAATGATCCCCAAGGAGGACAGCAGCCTGATGTCTCTTTTGGAAGGCAGTGGGGTGGGAAGGACAGGATTTCTGCCTTTCAGAAACTCAGGGGAGAGTGCCATTGCACTTCCTAAACCAGTCCTGCACATGAAATTTGGGTGGCAGTTTCTCAGCCACTCAAAACTCTCTCAGCACCTGATGCCAAATGAGTCTCTGTTCCATCAGAGGGACCATGGTTTATTTCCTGCTTAGCAGCAGCCCTGTCAATATTGTTCCAAACCCCAGCAGCACAGGCTGTGCAGGAGGCAGGCCCGTGGCTATGCTGGCTCACCATTCTTGTGTCACATCTCCATCTAGGTCTACCCTAAAGCAAGGTAAAAATCCCTTATTTTCTACCCCTCAGGAAGCTCCTCCTACAGCCCAGCTGGCATTCCACAAATCACAAAGCAGTCTGGGGCTTGGGCATGGGAAGAAGCTGGGCACTCTGCTGCTACTGCAATACAGAAACAAAGGCTGGGAGGGGCTTTTAACAGGGGAGAGAAGTGCCACAATGTCTGAACACAGGTACAATAAATTCAGCTGCAAGACCCAGGGCAGTAATTAAACAGCTCTGATTTTAAAAGGATGTGTTAGAAAGAGCACACCAAATTCTTGCCTCTTCCCGAATGAATACAGCCATTACACTCCCATTTGTATTTTGAAAAGGCCTCAGGGCTGGCCTCCTCTTGTCATGCCATCCCTGACAATAAAGATCACTTTTACATGGCAAGCCAAGCTACACAGTTCCCCCCCATTGTTTGGGAATTAAAGTCTGATAAGCTGAAATTGAGGCCTATCGGTCCAAGACAGCAAAGAGTAACTGCTATAAACTTCTTTTAATTATCATTATCAAGCAAGCCTCCATATATAAAGCTTCTAGAGCCTTTATATATAGGAGATGTGCTATGACCCAGGAGACAGATCCTACTTCAGGGAGCTGGAAGTAATTCTCCATCCTTCACTCAGTATCCCCCAGTCTCCAATTGTATAAATTAGAGTATGCCTCATTGTCCATTCAATTTAGCCATTGCAAACACCATCTCCTTCACAGGAAATGCCAACAAACAGACTTCACAAGGTGCAAATAGATAAACTACCACCAAAATCACCTCCCAGATCAATTCCATGTTTCCCACAGAGGATAGCAGTCACTGCTGTCCACTAAGAAGCTGCAAACTGAGACCAACATTGAAGAAAACCACCAAGCAAACCTCTAATCCAGCCCTGGGTGATTTCACAGTGCCCCCATGCCCTTACCCACTGCTGTGCCAATGAGCAGCTGTGCTTTTGTTGCCTGTTCAGGTTTTCCTCAAGCTGACCCCTGTCACTCTCCTCCCTTGTGTCCCTGCTGCCCCCAGAGCCCTTTCCCTGCTCCTGCTTTGCAAACACTCTGTGCAGCAGGATGGATGTGCAGCTATTTCTATTCCCTGCCCATTTCCCTCCCCTCTTGTTCCAGAGCTCCTCAGGCTGCACCATTTCCCTGGGATCCCAGCTTCACAGGGCTCAGGAAGGACTGTGGGAATCCAAGCTAACCTTTTTGCAGGGCTGTTTCTCTTGGGAAACTCCCTAGGAGAGGCAGGCAGGCAGAGAGACAACACATCTTTTTTGCACACCACTTTTCCAGAAGGCCATGCCCCAAGTTCCAAATAAATATGACATTTTAAGCAGCTATTTTTCAAATATAGTTTTTTTCCCCCAACCCAGGTAATCTCTAAGCATTGCACAGCTCTATGAAGCAGTAACAAATTAATAAACAGCTTTAGGCCAATGCTGCATGTGGGACAGCTCCTTGGGAAGCTTGTGGTGTACTCCCTATTAATAACTCATTTACCACCTGTGAAAATCCAGGGACATTGAACCAGAAAATAAAAGCAAAAAACAGCAAAACTCCTCAGGTCTAGGTTGTTTTTAGGGAGGCAGAGAATTCCAACAACAATCAAAACTAATCTAAACCTGTTAGAGCCCAAATCCCTTCTCCAGTAATTCCAGATGCTTGGACACCAAACCCCCTTCTCCTCCTGCTGCATCACACAGGCTGAAATCACCATTCCCTCACTACAATTCCCCCACTACTGCAATAGCAGCATTCAGCTCTGACAGACAAAGGAGATTAATTCTCATCATGATGATTTTCACATATAAGACACTTTCCTCTACACCATTTCTGTATTTACAGCAAACAAAAATTGGCTTGTGGAGTTGCTTTCGCACTCATTTTCAGGTAATGTGTCATCATAACTGGTACATGTTCAGGTTATGCAAAGTATTGTGCCACTGACAAATCATTTAACTATGCACTTGTCTTGGAGGCTACAGGAAAATGGAAATTACACAGTTGTAGCACTGCAGCACCACAATAAACAAAAACTTTCTCCCTCCTGTAGAGCTACATTTCATGTTCCTATCAGTTCCTCCTCCAGGTAATTTCTTTTGGGTGTCTTGTTTCCATTAACATTTGAGTTTTGAGGTGATTTCTGCTCGGTACTAGAAGGTGGAATTGCAACAGCCATTTACAAGCTATTTTGTTTTCAGGGCCTGTTCTGTTACCAAGGGCAGCTATGCTGTGTCCATGCCAGGCTTTCCAGAAGTTTCTTATGATTCCCATTACTATCCATCTGCCCTTAGAGAAATCAAGAAATAGCAATAAAACACTCCCTAAATTTTATATGGGGCATAGCCTTCTCCCCACCCCTCAAACTGAAAGTTTGGACTAAATGTCAGCTAACAGACATTACTTTCTATTCTTCTGACTTTAATGGGAAAAATAAATTTTGGCAGTCTTTCCCCAGTGTTAAAAGTCTTAGCTACTCCCTGGGGATAGAAAGAATCAATGCAAGTAAGATCCATATTTTCTTTCTTGGAACACCACTACTTCCAGCAATTTATTTGACTGACTATGCCTTCTATTACCATGTAAATTGTTTCAGGCTGCAAGAAAAAAAAAAGTATTAATCTCCCCTCAGTAAGTCATAAAATAAAGAAATCAATTTCAAGGTCAATTTAGTCTAAATAACACCTGCTGCCCTTTTTGTAACATGCAGAGTCCTCTGAAACACTAAGTTGCTGTCTATAAAGGCATCAGTACGTGATGTCTCACATAAATCAGGGTGCTGTATGGTACAGTGCAGCTGATTTGCAGGGCACCAACTGGGGCTGGCAAACCAGCCCAGAGCAGGGCTCTTCTCACCACACCTCTGCAACATCAGCACGAGGCTTTGCAACAGAAAATAAAGCCCAGGGAGCCTGGAGTCTGCAGGGGTCTGGTTCTGCAAGGAGCTCGTGCCTTGCCAGGTTCTGGGGACATCCAGGGAGTCCCAGCTCCGTGCTGGGAGAATTTAGATCCATGAAGGGTGGGCAGCTTCAAGGTGAGCTTCAGAGAAGGGGAAAAGGACAAAAAAATAGTAGTGACAAGAGGAAATCTTTCCTTCTGTGGGAAAGAAGAGCGGAATGACAGAGACTGGGAATAGGAAATAATATAATGGGGTTTTTTTTTTCCCTATCCTAGAATTCAGAAAAGGGAAACTACTTCAAATATTCTCACCTGCTTCCATGGAGGGAAAACTTTTCAGTGTAAATCCATTTCTCTTTTGGTGAAAAACCGTCCAGTCTTTCTTTTAAATATATTTAGTGTGCTCTCCTTGTAGCACAAGATTGCATTTGGTGGCTCTAAAGGGGCTGGGTATCCCTGCCCTTTTCCTGAACAGTTTGCCTTGAACTCTGTAACCTTTCTGGGCTGGAACAAAAAGCTTCAAATTCCCAGGACTGGGTGGCCTGGTCACTGTGTTCCTCCCCACTGTGGTATTTCTTTCCCATCAGATTAATGACTGTTTTTCCTTTCCTTTGTCCAGTTCACAGCAGTGCTGGTGCCTTGTTAAATCCAAAGTTCCTGGCAGGTTATTTCTTCCTCTGGGTCCCCCAGCAGAAGGCAACCTGGACAATCAATACCCAAGCAGAAGAAGTTCTTGAATGAAGCAAATATTCAGATATTCTGGAAAGGGGACTCCATACTCCTGTAAGACTTCTCTAATGAAAATGTCCTGAGGGCTTCTGAAAAGGGCTGAGAACATAAGGATGCACAAGGCTGAGCAGAGAGCAAACTGAAATCAATTTACAGAAAATGGCCTAACACAGGAACCCATTAAAGCAGGAACAGATTGTGGCTTCCCTAACAGAAACATACCCCAGCTCTGCTCCAGGATGTCCAGGACATGGAACACCCCCAGGTGTCTCCAGACAGCCAAAGAACAACGCTCCATGCAGAGATGTCACAGCAGCAGAGTTCTCTCTCAAACTGGTGGGCAACAGTAGGTGGTGTCCAAGGCCTTCCCAGCATTTACTGCATGGGTGATTTTGGAATTATTGAGGGGTTTCACTTCTTGTTATACTCAGCAGAAATACCTTCCTACTGTACCCAAAGAGAAAACCAATCCCAACTCTGTCATTTAGAGCAGGGAGTACACAACAGCATCCCTGCTCCACAATTCATAGCACTGGAATGTGGAGCCATTTTTATACATATATAGTCTTTGCATGTATTCAGCTTTATCTGGAAGACAACATTTCACCAAATAATCAAAATTTAATTTAACCAATAATATATTCATGTATTTATAGAGTATAATGATTCCCCTATGATGATACACTAGCAAAAAGGAATGTTGCCCTTTTCCATCAGATAACACTCAGTGAATCAAAGGCTACATAGAAATAAATTGGAAAATATAAAGTCACAGAAAAAAATCATTTATTTATTGGATATAAGAGGATATTTCATTTTTTAAATCCATGGTCCTGAATCCTATTTAATGCAAACTTCTCTGTGAAATCCCACTATCACAAGCCAAGGATAATGGCTGCATGTCAGGAGCTTCCAATATACTGATTCAGTGAGTCAAGAAACAAGGATGAGATTTACTAGGAGTGATAAGCATATTAATGTTATATCATCTAAAATCATACAAATCCTCATTTTGCAGTTGAATGTGTCTAATAGCATGAGATTCCACAGTAGAAAAACAAGCAGAAGCTTGGCATGGCTGTCCAAGGGCTCAAAAGATTAGAAACACAAGAAAAGAGTAACTTTTAAAAAAGGGTTTCTATGTTTGAGGTAAAGGAACAGAAACAACCACTAAGTTCAGAAGCACAGCAGAAAGAGCAGGGTAAGACACACAAAGAGCTTTTTCTAATGGGAAATTATCTTTTCCATGTGCCAAGAAGCAGCTTCAGAGTCCTGAACAATGAAGCCCTGTAAAGAACAGGGAGAGATGTCTCCCAAAGATGAAGAATATAAGCAGTGTGAGAAGAAACCCAGAATATTCCTAACTACTCCTGCTCATCTGAATGATGATGTATTTCCTAATCCTCCAGCAGTCCTTAAAGTGGGTAAATTATTGCAGGATCTGCTGTGAAATCAAGGTGAAGAAAAAGACAAAACAAGTGGAGAGTTAAATAAATACTTTCAAAATGTAATCACAAAGGGCACAGATGAGCATGTCTGACATTGTCCATTATCTCCTGAGCAGAATTAGTTTAAGTTTACTGAGACAGGAGATTTCAGTAACATTTATCTAGGACTATTAGAAGACAATCAGGAGCAGAATCTGCAGAGCAATGATAATCATCACGGGGGTTTGCCCTTGCACTGGAACAGCAGCAGAGATCCCCACAGATCTCACAAACCAACCCTGCCCTGGCTGCAGGGAGTGCTTGGTACAGCCCCAGCGACATTGCAGCTGAGTTCAGATAAGAAATCAAAAGTTTCTCTCTGCTACAAGCTCAGATAAACCCAGCTGGGATGTATCTCTACTCCAAATAGCCTGGGAAAATGTTTACAATGATTCCTGATTTTTACCAACCAAAGCAGAAAGAAACAACCACTACCTTCAGATGCACAGCAGACAGAGAAGTGTAAGACACACAAGAAGCTTTTCCTAATGGGAAATTATCTTTTCCACATGCCAAGAAGAAGCTTCAGAATTCTGAACAATGATGGAAATCTCACAGGAACCTTGTCCCATGGCACCCCATCACCAAAACATCCCATCAGGAAAGGCTTAATTCACCAACTAGCCAAAATTTTCTTTAAGTGAATTTAAAGACAAAAGATAAGCTACAGGATGTATCCACATTATTTGTTCCTCCAGGCACAGAAATGTTTCTTATGCTACAGAATTTTCAGTCAATTATTATATTTTAAATGTAGTACCTGCCTGATCACTGTTGCAGGATGCTGCTCACAGAATATAATTTTCATGTGATTCTCTGGCACCAGTTAGATATATACATAGATAGATACATATATATAAATAATACATAATATTTGTTTACAAATCCAAGCACAAATATTCTACTATAGCAATACACCACCAGCCTTGCATTGTTCTGCCCCAAAATGCTTAGACAAGCTATGATCAAGTTCCTAGGACTGAGACTTCAGAAAAATCAATAAAAGCATATTGTTACATTACTGGGAACAATTATATGACTGTGAAGTTCACTTATTTAGAACTGGTATGTCTTACATTACTGTAAAATAAACAAGCATTACATGGAGTCTTTCAGAAAGAAAGACCAGAATATATCTGTCATGTCTTTACTATGTTACATGCATATAAATCTCTTCTGTAGGGACCAATGTTAGTCTAACATGACAGAGCCACGACTCAAAATAAAAATATTTCACTGCTGTGGAGAATTATCAGTTTTTACAGGCTAAACAGTGGCTGCAAGCCCTCTGCTTTAGGAAACACAGCTGACTGCTTCTCAGTTGCCTGGTGGATACCACAGAGCATCATCTAGCTGTCCAGAGCATTCTCATCTTCCCTTCCTGCTGCTGGAGTCCACACCATGGACTCTACTTCCATGACTTTGAAATAAGAACTGACGAAGATATGTATTTGAAATATTACTATATTGCACCCTGTGCTGTGATTTTTGACAAGTGACCTTCCCTCAGCTCCTATCAGGGCAGCATTCTGTGCACTGCCCAGGGCCTGGGGAGCTCCCCCAGGAGTACTGCAATCCTAGGTTTGCTTCATTCACAGGACAATTTAACATATGCACCACCTGTTGTTTGTTAAAACTATAATACCTGAATATTTATATAATATATAATACCTGAGCATTATAATACCTCAATATGCAATATAATACCCGAATTACCTGAAATACCTGGCAATCTCTGAAGGCCATTTCAAACACACTCCTGCAATTCCAAGCCACCTCCTGCCCTGAACACTTGCTGGCTTAGCAGATTTCTTTTGGCATGGATAGCAAAACTACAGTTAAGTATTTCAATTTTCCTTATACACTAGCATTCATGTTATTTTTCAGGAAGGTTGATGAGGTCTGAAATAACAGGAAATTTCTTCCTTTTATTGAGGAAATACATATAAATGCAAACAAAAGTGAGGAATCAATTCAAAATCCTAGGATAGCTTTCCAATAAATAAAAGTGAAATGAAAATTCAGTTGCATGCAGCTATTACAAGCCCATATAACTCTGCCAAGATAGCACTTCAGCTTCGTGTTTATTTCTGTCAGAATAATATGAGGAATGCTCTATCAGTTGGAACTGGATTACAATAAATAAGATTCAATTTAAGAATAAATGGCTCGAGTCCTAAGGGCAATTTAAAATTTATATATTTAAGAAAAATAAATCTATATCTCTTGCAAGGAAATAATACTTTGGACAGTGAGTTTATGAAGGCTACAAGCTATGAAATTATGTAGCTGCTGCTAATGTACCACAGAACCTGTCAGCTGAAGAATAACAGCAGTAAAACATAGCAACCAGAGAGAAGGAAGGGAAATGCTCTGAGAAAGTGCTGAAACATGCAGAGAATGGATGCACCAAGAATAGAAATTAAGGCAAAATCCTCATATCACCTCCCCATAAGCACCTCCATGCTCTCTGCCATCGGGGTAAGCCTGTTTCCATGGCATGCTGTGGAAACTGGAATAACAGCAGCCAAATGAGCTCCACCAGAATTTTCAGTGTCTCTGTAGTGCTCTAAGATATTGGAACTTATAGCAAAAAGTTGTGAGTGCATTCACAATGAATGAGGACATCCCAACCTGAGCTCAGGCACAGCTTCTGACACCAACAAGTCGAGCTGCAGGATCTGCTCTGCCAGCATCAGGAGAAAAGGCTGAATGTTTGTTTCAAATAAACCTGGGCTATGCTGTGGGCCCTGCTCTGCCTAGGGCTGAAATTCAGCATTGGGCAGGACAACAGCACAACTTCAGCCCTGAAAATTCAGCATTGGGCAGGACAACAGCACAACTTCAGCACTGAAAATTCAGCATTGGGCAGGACAACAGCACAACTTCAGCATTGAAAATTCAGCATTGGGAAGGACAACACCACAACAGCACAACTTCCAGTCACTGCAAACCTCTCTGCCTCTGCATGCCCACGGGGAATAGCTGAAATTCAAACAGCTGCAGATCTCAATGAATTAAATATGTTTTATATCTCCTGTTGCTTGTCCAAGCGTCCCCCCACCCACAGCAGGTACATTCCAGCAGCCAGCACTGGCTCCTGGTGTTTTGATCCATTTCAAACAAACACAGACCCAGCTCCCTGGTTATTTACTAAGGCTGAATTTACATGGGAAGTTGCTCTACCTGGGGTCTGCTCTGTTATCTGGAGCTTACCGATTCTTAAATTAGTTATTGGATTATAAATCAAATGGCATCTAGTTAAAAAATAACCCCAGAAGTATTAGAGCTTGGTGTTTGGCAGGAGTAGTGGCTGTGCCTGTCAGTAAAATAAGCACAGAGCCAAAAAGTAATGTCCTAAAGAAAACTATTTTCTTTACATGTGATGAGGCATCCATTAACAACAGTCAGCTTGTAAATAACAGCTCTGTAATAAAGGGTGACTTTCTTGCTGCATGTCCAGAGGAACAATGGATTTTGGCACATTTCATATTTTGGCCTTCACTCTTTCAGTCCTCAGGCACTGAGAAAGCAATGGAAAAGAGATTATAGTCTTAAAGGAAAAGAATCCTGCATGCAGATTGTGGGGCTTGATACCAGAAGCCATAATACCTCTTTATATTCAGAAAAGTACTGATAAGCACTGCAACTCCACTGTTCACAGTACAGCTGCCTGCAGGTGAAAACATGAATTTAATGCTAAGCCTACATTACATTTTTAGTCTTTGAACACCTTGGGCTGTGCAGAGAGCAGCTCCATCTTCCCAGCTCTGCTCTCACTGCAGGGACAGCCGAGATCAGAATCCTTCCCACTCTGCCTGCGTGGCTGGGGGAGAAGGGGGAATGAGGGACAGATAAAACCTGCAGAACTGGGTCCCCAGCAGGACAGGACTAACACCAAAACACTGACCAGAGCACTGATGGTGGCTCCCTCTTCCCCCAGGTTCATACAACATGGAATGTTGAGAGCCAAATGTTGACCAGAGCTGTTCTATCCTTATTTTTAAGTCACTGGAGCCCTTTCCATGTCCTTAGTCATGGAATTGAAAATCACTATGAAAATTGAGAAGCCTTTTGGGGTTTTTCTGATTCACAACTAATATTTTCAGAGTGAAAATTTGTTGTTTTAAACAGCCCACGTTTAGATCTCTGAAATTCCTTGGCAATACAACATGCATATTTTAGAAAAACTCATTAGAGCAGCAATCCAAAGACAGTGTTAAGAAGACTTCTATAAGCACTTAGGTTTTCTTCCTTGCAAATTAGACTGAGAAAATCCTAGGAAAGGCCCAACCTAAGAGTTTCTAAGAGTCAAACCTTGGCTTCACTGACATTCCATCACTGCCCTGAATCTCTCTCTTTTTTAAACAGCAGCTATGCTTTAGCCTGGAAACAGTGAGAAGTGAATCTTCCTCCCAGAACATTTTGTGTTTTCTTGCCAAGTCACCCTGTGAATGTGCTTAACTACAGCTTACAAGTCAACTGGTGCAGTGGTTCCATCCAACACCCATCACTCAGCCTGTCCTGCCCACAGCCCAGGCAAGCTGCCTGCAGAATGCCTTGTCAGTCCTTCAGGCATTGCCTCCACCAAACAGAAATGGACTAATAGCAATGCCAAGTTGTCACTCTGCATTTATCAACAAAAGGAAATAATTTTTAGGAAAATAATAATAAGCTCTCCTCACAGTACTAACACTAAATGACCTGAAAGACTTTCCTAAGGGACTGAAGGCACAGAACAAAGTTTCGTTTCATCTTCACAGATCTGACAGCTCAATTTCCCAAGCTCCCAGGGACCTTCAGCAGTGCTAAACAGAGGCAGTAACAAATGTCAGTGTTTACTCTGAGATCTCTTTGTTAAAGCTCCTGTACTCAGCAGTCTTTAATAACCCTCTTTAGGCACATGTTCTGCATAAAGCAATCAGGAGTGACTCAGCACAGTGTGTCTGCTGTGGCTAAACAGGATGGAATTACACTATATAACTGCCACAAATAATCATATTCCCTATCAAGACCTTCTCCTATCCTGGTAAGGAAATCAGCTTTGTTTTCAACCAGCACAAGCCCAATGCTTGGCTTTGCTTTGCCAGCTGCAGTCCCAGGCACAGCCTCCTCATATTCTCATCACTTGCTGGGGCTGAGCTGCTGCTGCAGGGCAGGAGGGGCAGAAACCAGCCCAGAGCAGGCATTGCAGCCTGTGAGTGCAGTGAGAGACCCGAGCTGTGAGACAGGAGTGTGCCCACTTCATCCACATATCCTCACACCACCCAGCCCAGGGCAGGCTCCTGATGCACCAGGATCATTCCAGAGGTGTCCTGGTGAGCACAGCCAGCCTTCTACAAAATCCACTGCTTTGGTGCAAAGCTCACAATAACTTTTTCCTCAGAATTAACCGATTGTCCAGGGTTTTCAAAAGCTGGCTCTACATTACAGATGCTACAGAGGTTAACAGTGCAATGGGCAACAGGAGTTTCCTGCATCCAGTTTACAATTAGAGGTTTTCTTTTTTAATTAAAAAGCAAACAAACCTTGAATTTCCAGATCGAGACTTAACTGAGCTGACTTGAATTTCATTATATAATGAAAATAAGTAACTAGGAAAATATCTGGGGGCTTTACTGCCATTGAAAACAATGTTTTTGATGAACTGTTTTCCTTTGATAGTACATTTGACCAAGAACTTTTTCTGAACACTACAACATTCACAAAGAGAAATAAATGGGATCAAAGAAAATAAAATAGGAACCAGAAGAATAAAACAGTTAATTAACTTCAAAAAGCAGGATATACAACTCAAGTCATTCCTTAGGGCCATCCATCTAACCTGGTTTTAAAAGCCTTCAGTTATGAAAACTCCACTTTCCCCAATTCATTTATTCCATTTCTTTTAGAAAGCTTTTCTTACTGCCAAATCTCAGTCTCTTTTGCTACAATTTAAGCCCATTACCATTTGCTCTTTTCCCCTTGGATCTGTATTATCATCATTACCTGAGTCTCTGCAGCAACTTTTTCCTGTACCTAAAGACTGCCAGTAGAGCTTCAGAGCTTTTCCTCTTCCTTAATCTCAGCAACCCCTTATTTTTCAGTCTTAAGTCATACACAGTAATACAATGAATAAAAGTTGCTATTTTACATAAGTTTGGGCAGACAATGTGTGACAAGAATTGAAGGTGAGGCTGAATGTAAAAGATCTTGAATTTTTGAACAATTTTGGAAAGTGGTGTTCACCTGAATCATAAATATCCATAGACAGATATGCACATGTATTTACAGAGCTCTTTGCTTTGGGGATATCTTAGCATTGCTAGACCAAACCTTAAAGGATTTCCATATCTGTTTATTTCTAACCACATGAACATCTAGGCAAGCCAGCCCTCAGGACTAGAGAATTGTTCCTGAGTGCAACTGGTCATTTCAAAACTCCCAAAGATAAGCTTTATTCAGCTTTCAGGAGCTGGTTATTTAATTCAAGCCTGGAAAGCACAGCCACAGATAGCAGTTTTTGGCTCTAGCACCAAATTCCTGATTGCAGCTCCCCTTCAGGTGCAGAATTTTCAACTGGACCATAAAACCAGAGACAGCTGTGAAATTTAGAATGTGGTCAATATTTTGTATTATCAACTCTCAGTGTAGTTTGTTACTCCCAGCCCTGTGTGTGGAGATCCTGGGTGTGTCCTGAATCCAGGATCTCTGAGCCACAGGGATTCTCTGAGTGAAGGACACAGAAAAACACTTCTTGCATGCTCCAATGTCAAGTTCCTCATTCCCACTCTACTCTGGGAACTCTGTTCCACTCCTAGCAAATAAGCACTGCTGCTGATACAGATGGAAATACACTCACACCGCTGCAGACGGGGTTTATTTGTAAAAATATCTCTCTAAACATAATTAACAACTAATGGCAGAAAAGAGCAAACACATTATTTGTCCTTTTTTTTTTTTTTTTACTTTGAACCCAGAAATAGCAACCCAGCAGGAAAAATACTTGAGTCAAATGAGCTAATGAGGAGACTATTCCTGTATAATGAGATCCAGAGAAGTCTGTAATTGCCCTGTTCTATTAATAGTTTCTGCAGTTTTTACTCTGCTATTTGGACTCCACACACACCTGATCTCTACCTACCAACACCTCTATTCCTAAAGTTTTATCTCTGGAAGAGCAGCAGATGTTAAACACCAGGCTGGCAGTTACAGAGTTCTTCAGCTACGTCTGAAGCCTGATAAACAAAGTCACTGGAGATTTAGAACATGGAAGAGAAATATGAGAACTAAAATGAAATATACTTCAAATTATGGATTGGTTTCCTAACGAACTGTCTGTTCCAGCCCAACAAAATTAGACGTGTCCCATAGCAGACTCATCAGCACCTTCTTACAGGTATTCTTGCCAAATATCTTTTAATTTTATGTTCATTAGTAGCACAGTTTGAGAAAAACAAAATATCTTTGATGTTAGCCATGCCATAACAAAAAAAAAATTTATTTGGTTGCACGATGAATACTTTTACCTATTTAATCATCATTCTTTATAAATCAAGGAAAAGATTTCTTTGGTTGGAAATGAAAACCAACCATTTCTCCTGCTCAGGTGTCTCCTGAGGCAGCAGGTGCTGCAGTGAAGCTGTGCCAGGCAGCCTGAGCAGCAGCAAAGTCCCCTGAAGACTGGCTGAGCTGCCCTGGTAGAGCAGCGATGCCCAGGAGCCTGGACACAGAAACCTGGGCTCCGCTGTGCTTGGCACAGATCTTTGCCTTGGATCTTGTCAGCACAAAGGGAAAGAGACAGCAGGTAAAATAATGAGCTTGGGAAAACAATAGAGAGACTAAATCTGGTAAAACAAGCATCTGCTAGAGCACAGCAGCTGCCCAGCCACGCCATGAGCACTGCCAGTGTCACAGCAGAGTTCAGCTCTCACTTGGTACTCACTGATCATTTATTTAAAAATAAAATAAAGTCCTCCTGTCTTACAAAAGGAAAAAATGTAAATTAATACACAGTTTCAAGCAATATAGACAAGAGATTTGAGATCCACTTAATGATTTATGTGGTGAGAGATAAAGATCTGCAGCTGAAGTAAAGAGGAAGAACTAAGCATGGGAGAATGTTCTTAAAAGGCAGCATTCACATTCCTAGGCAGTACCTGGATGGACCTGGCTTTATTAAGTGGATCAGGGCCCTCAGATCACAGTGATCCTTATATTTAATGTGGTTTATTTCTCACAGAAGTTCAGGCTGTGTGGTGGAAGAAAAGCCAAAATGCCATTGCAGATGAACTGCAAAGGGCTACTGGGGACAGATGCCTCTCTTCCAGCCCCAGCTGGGCAGGTCATTAAATTAGTTTGGAATCCACAGAATTGACAGCTGTACATCTGCTGTGGGACATGAGACAGGCAGGCTGGGGCTGGAGCCCTGCAGAACCACCTGCACTGCACCAGGCTCTGTTTGCCCATGGCCTCCAGGGCAGTGACCAACAGGACACACACAGGACCTGAGGGACGATGGCCACAGTCCAGAAAACACTACTGCTAACAGCTAAACTCACCTGCTAGGTCCCTAAACTAACAAAAAGTGAGAAATTATTAGAAATTTCTTAGGAATTTGGAGTTAATACAGACCTTCCTACCTTCCTGGATGAAGAATCTCAGGATATTTCACTCCTTATTTAACAGGAACTGCATCAACTCAACATGGTCATCGTGCCCCTGGACAGGGCTTTAGTGATCCTTAAGTGGGACACACAACTTCTGTGCCAAGACAATTAAAGAAACCAACATCTAAATCATGTTCTTACAGAGCCATACCTGCCTTTTTCCTGTTTTTATTAAAGAAAGCTCCATTTTTCCTGACTTTTGCTATCCCATAACTGCAGGGTGCCATGCTGCTGCATGCCATGCATCATAAATAGATTATTCATCCCTACACATACTCAGCTTCTTAAATGGCATCTGCAGCCTGCCAGGCTGATGTAAATGGAGCTCTTTAGGAACAATTATGTCTTCTAGAAATATTGAGGACATTTTAAAATCTTTGTTATTTAGCTTCTGATAGTTCCATCAGGGCCATAAAATCTATCAGGTAAATAGGTCTTTAGAATTATCATTATTCAGCCACACATTAGTGGTTCCTAATGACTCCAAAGATGTTGTTCCACTCCACTGAATAGGCTCTTGTGGCATATTGATATGCACAGGAAAATGCATGCAAATATGCGTATTTACCTATTTTGATTGTTGACTGCTTGCAGAGTTAAAAGACCATTTAATATGTTTCCTAAAATAATTAAAAAGGCATAATTAGGGGAAGTTTAAGAGTAACCATTTTTAAATGGGCACATTAAGTAAAATTGTTTCCACTGTCCCAAAATCCTTTGCTAAATGCAAGCAGTACTTTTATAAATAGGCACAAGCTATAATTCCTTTTCCTTTGTCATAGCCTAGCAACAGGACACAAAATTCCTTCTGAACTACAACTAATGAGGACATCAATTCTATTTTTGCAGACATTTGGGCAGCCTGGTTTACCTGACCAGTGGGAGCACATGGACAACCCAAACAGAAGCAATTGCTGCCTGTCCTCAGCACCAGTAAATGAAGTCAGAAGAAATGACAAGCTCCTCAGATTGAAAGCAAACTACAGCTTTGTTTCCAGAGAGGTTGAATAAAACATATTCTAAAGAAAAGAGAGAGAAAATTCATTTTTCCATAAGAGTAATATATTTTTTGCTGGCATGTAATCCGTGTCAACCACATTCACAGGGAACCACTGAAGAGCTCTCAGGAAGAGAAGCACTGAGAGCTGATGAGGAATTTCCCAGCCTGCCATCAAATGTTTGTTTGAATTCCAGTGCAGTGTGCCTACAAGTATAGGGAGAGGTGCAGGAAAAGGTCAATAACACCAAAAAATAATCATCTAATGGACAGCAATTAGTGTATTAGGCAAATCCTGTTTTCAATCATTTTCCCAAGTCAATAACTGTCTAACTCTGCCCAAATTCAAAATGCAGAGGTTCAGCCTGCATTTGGAACAGATGGCATTGCCAATTATTTGTCAGCAATGACAATGGCTGCACAGACGTACCACAAAGTCAAAGCAATGCACACTTCTAGTTCTGCCATTAACCATAAATCACACTGCAGTCTGACCTGCTGAAATACCACCATTCTATTTTATAAGGTGCTTAATTCTCAAAAAAATTTGACTATAAAAATATGTATACTTGGAAAAGATTTCATATCATATGTACATTAATAGTTGTAATTATTATATAATGCATAGTTGATATTTACATGATTTTTTCTATAATTGCACACTCTTTATACAGTAACAGAGACTACAATTAGATAAATGCAGAATATAATTTTTTACAATAGAGACCAAAATTCAAGATTCAGGGTTTGTTCAAATGGAACACTGAAACACCTTTAGGAAGCTTCCCTGCACTTTTTGCCCAGAATGAACTCTCAATCCAAGTGTCCTTTCCAACCAGATCTAATGGGAACTCACTATACTGCATCTGCATTGAAAAAATCTTCAAATTTCTAAAAGATCCTGGAGGCAAAATTGTATGGCCCAATCATCATAAAACCCTCACCCTGTAAGTGAAAAGAGATCCAAGAAGTTTGGTAAATGGGAGGATTTGGCACTCGGGTGATTAATAAAGACATCAGGAGAACACATGAAACTTTAAAACTCTGTCTCCTGCTTATTGATGGGTGAAGCTAGAAAGGCCCTGCAGCAAAATTATCTTTATATGATCTCAATCTGTTTTCCATTGATTTTTCTTACACAGCAGTAAGTTTTGATTAACTTTAGAAGCAGCAATGACTACTTCAAAATGCCCAGAATTGATCAGACATAAGGATTTCCTGTTAAGTAGAAATTAAAAAAAATATTTCTTCCAATATCACGATTAAGAAATGCCTCTTTCCAAAAGTATAAATGAAAAGGCTGCCATGTTCCTATGGCCATTCTGTTGACTTGGAAGGTCATTAGGACATCTGCCAAAAAGGTGAATTAATCACAGGAAGAAGTTTTTCCAGGTTAACATAGCACAGCACTAGGAATCCTTTGGTGACTGCCCAGCTCAGCTTGTCACAGATACCAGAAGATGTCACACGCACAGGAACTGAAAATATAAAATACTTGCAGTAATGCAATACACCAAAATAAACAAAGCCACACTTGTAAGTACAGATTTTGAAATAAAAGCTTCCAGAGTAGCAGCTGAACATTTCAGTGCTGTGTTATTGCTACTGACAACCATCTGCAAAAAACTCTTTTGTCAGGTCTGATAGGTACCTGGGTTTGGCTTCTAGAATGGCCTCCTGCTTTAACTTGCCTTCCTCTTCATGAATTTCCACAACTGGAAGCACAGTGGACTCTCACCTAAAGCTTTCCACCTTGTAAATGGAGCAAGAGCAGATTTGTTTTCCTCAAGGTTTTGCTGACACCCTCTGAAATCTGCAGTTCTGCGATAACAGTTCTCTTCTACTTTTCAGATATAGATCTAAACTGACAGTGCAACATCCCAAGATCAGCAGATCAGTGGAGCTGCTTGAGTCATTAACTGTTCTAAGGTTTGTACAGCTGAGTTAATCACACAAACTCTTCTAAAGGCAAATTTTACATTCCTGTACTCTGGTAGGAAAGTAATAAATAGACTGCTTGTCACCTCCATGCAGTTCAACTTCCAGAACACCTCCACTTTCCACAGTCCCTCTCTAAAATAACCTTTTCCTCCTCCAGCTTGATAGGAAGCACAAATTTGGGATTTTTTTTCCAGACATGCTTGTTCAACACACTGCTGCTACATTCCAGATCGTTGTAACTCACAATTTCCTCTGTCTCCTCAGCATTTCATATTGTAAAGCATTACAATCTCTCTTCCATAATGTTATCTAAAAATAACAACATCAGGATGGCAGAAAAATCTACTGCAGAAATTTCACACCATTTCAAAGCAGTCAACAGGGAATCTCCAACAGGGATGCACTCTGGGTAGTGAATGATGTGTATCTGGAGAGAAATATTGTGCAATCGATGCTAGAGATCAATCACTTTAAAGAAACACAGTCATTTGGGACAGTCTCTGTTCCAGGGCAGAAAGCAGCTCTGCTGGAAAACCACTTTGTGCACAATGTACATTCGTATGCAGAAGTTCATTTATAATATATCTCAGGAGATGCTGTAGCTTGCATGCAGTTATTTAAATAGTTTGGGGACTTTGCAAGAGAGATTTACTCTCCCTCTCCACACATTTTATTATGGAAGGTTTATCATCAATATTAAAGTTTAATTCCCCCAAAGCAGTGCATTAATGCATTCATAAGCTTTAATACCTGGAGCTCTGTGCCCACCTTCATCATATATTGAGCACAATTGTCAAACAGCACCTCCATACTTTGCCATCCTTCTTTTTCATTTTAAAGGGATTTCAGAAATACTTCAAAAGCACATGGTCATTTTGATGCACTACATTTTGCCTAATTTTAAATGTCTGCCATGCAGAAAATTGAGTTTTATGGTTTTCAGAGTAAAAACAAAGACTGCAGACCCCCAGCTCTTACAGCTCATTCTTTTCAAGCAATTTTGCTAATCACATATGGACTTTTTGATACATTTATTATTTATTGCTTGCCCCTAAATCCTGCTCTAAAGTTTACCCATAATCATTTGGGGTTTATGCCCTTTCAATATTTAAAGTCATCTTTTGCTTTGTGTGATAAACTTAACATTGGGAGTCATTTCCCATTAAAGATCCATCCACTATTCCAAATCCTGCAACTGCTTCCAACAGACCAGTGTCTGTCCTGTGCTTCTCCTGCATTCTGAGGTACTGCAGGAGAAAATCCTGGGTCTTATTAAACAGCTCATTAGCATGATGGCACAAAAAAACCATTTTTTCTTATGTGCTCTGAGCAGAGAGAAAGTGGCAACCAAGAACAGCCAACACACAAAAAGAATAAGAAAGGGTTTTAAAAATAAAAGAGTAAGAAAGGGCTTTAAAAATAAAAGACGAAACTAATTTAATTGCAATTAAAGAAAGCAAACAGCACACTTATTACAGGAGGAAAAATAAAAGTACTCCCAGAGGTATTATCATTTGCCAGAATTGCTGCTGCTCCTTCCTGACACCATGGCACACACAGGGGGAAAAGGGGAATTCAGAGATCATCAGGAGAGCTTTAAAACTGGCTTTTGGTATCTGAAATTGTACACACCAAGAACCAACACAGCCACAAACCCCCCAGCTGCCAGTGAGTGAAACCTTAATTCAATATGTAATTTAATTTGGCTTCTGCTGCCTATAATTGCTTCCATCCTCAAGAACAGCTGGCAGGCACCAAGACAAAATGCACACTCAGGACAGCAGGAGGGAGGGGTTTAATTAATTTTTTAAATCGTTGTATTTTATTTAGCTTTTGCTGCCATCTACAGTAATCATCACAAATCTGCACAAGGACCGGGTACAGCACCAAATCCACAAAATAAACCTGCAGCACAGTAACAAGTTGGGCAAGACACACACCAGGGGACTTCCACTGTCACTGCAAGATCTAATAAACCTTCCTTGCAGATAAACTTTCTGCCTCAGCTGGGGCCCAAAAATTCATTTACAGCTATTTGTCAGCTCTGTAAGTGAATTAACTCATCCACATAGCTCCCAGACACAAGCACAGACTTCTGAGTCTGTGTGCATCCACGAGGCAGCAGTGCTGGCTACAAACTGATCAAAGTTTTAATTTCTCTCTGTGAGATTGGAACACTGACTGGCTCAATTCAGTGCCTCATTTTTCCATATGGCCACACCATAAAAATGTGGACACCATAAGGCATCAGTTTGCTAATTTGCTCCCAAAGAGCTTTGTGTAATCAAAATATTTTTCACTTGTTATCGTAATTAATGGAATTTTTTTTTACATTCCAGAGTAATGCTGCACGTCTTCAGAAACCCATCCATCTAATAAAGGCTGGCTGTGGCACAAAGCAAGATGCACAGGGGATGCTGGAAATGGCAGCAGGATGAGGCAAAACACTCCCAACAAGAATGCAGCATATGCTTTGATGGTAATTTTAACTTACAATTAAGTCATTTGAAGGCATTACACGTCACACCCTCGGTTACCTTTTCAGTAACTAATGTCTGATTCCAGTTCCAGGGTCTGATCAGGGCCCCACTGTGATTTTGATCTCAGCTTTGTCAGTGCTACGTAGCAGCACCTGAACCAGCATGAAGACTAAAATCCAGTTTCTAAATAGATTGATTCTGATCCTTTTTGTTTGTTTGTTTGTTTCTGTGATTAGTGATTGTTTTGGGCAATTTCTGCTCCTCCCACAGTCTGCAGGCTCCTGCTGCCTCCTGCATGACAGCACTGTGTGATTCTGAGCAGCAGCCTTTGCTGGCTCCCTGAGCAGTAACACACAGGAGCATTCTCATCTCTACAGCTCGTTCAGAGATGGGCTCTAATGCCACTTTACACCATTCTTACTCCACTGAGTAAAACCAAGCTTAAACTCAGAGTTATCACAGCAGTGGAGAGCACAATTATCACTTTGTCAGAGTTGTCTACTGGGTATCTTTGAAATCCAATGTTCTCAGATGAACCTTAAAAAAAGTTACCCAAGGCAAGACACTACTGGGAACCCAATTTTCTCTACTTTTTCAGCTCTTTGGCAAAGATTCAATCTTACCTAATACGAGTAAAGAGAATATTTCTGATGATTCAACAAAGCCAGCCAAACCTTTTTTTATTCATTACTTTCATAACTCTGTATTAGGTAGCTAATTATTTGGGGTTTTTAGAAGGTTAAAGCATCAACATATTTATTTCTTTAAATTTCTGCCATAACACAATCCACTGAACAACATACACTTATCAGGTGGATGGTGAAACCCAGTTTAAGCCATAAAAAATCTTCTGAGGATCAGCAAAAACTGGTGTCAAACCAAACATCTCTTTTCTAGCTACATTTTAGCATACATGGGGACCATTAACTACATGAGACTTTTAGCAAAAGTCAAACCTGGACTGATTTTGTGGTATTTTTTCTCTGTTTCTGGTTGCTAGAAACCATAGTAAATTCAAGTATGGTTTCTCCTACTTCCTAATCCATGGAAGGAGAGGTGTTCACAGTAGTGATAAAACCCAGACCAGTTTCAGAGTTTAATTTTTACCTTTCCTTCTTCCAGCATCATCCAATTGCCTTCAACAACCTGTTAACAAAGGTGCTTGCATGCCAGCAATCAGAGATATTACAATTATTAAAAACATCTGTGATATATTTTCCCTTCTCCTTATATAAGACAACGTGTAAAACCAATAAAAAGAAAATAAACCTAAAAAGAGAGTCTCAGAAAGCATGTGTTGTGGAGATCAAAGATGTGAATTCTTGACCACACAAAATGCCATAAAACTAATTCCTTCAGGATTAGGATATGTCCAACTCTTCTCTTTTGCATAAAATATGCACTCTGAATTTTTTGTACAACTGCTGGAAGTCAAATAATCTCAGAATTGATCCTGAAATGCTTTTCCCTGCTTGTAATGCACATGGCATCCACGAGGGCACAGGCTGCCCTCAAGCCAAGGAACTGTGCTGCCAACAGCTTGCTGCAGCTCAGACATGAAACCTTCTAAGCCAGCAGACAAGCTTTCCTCAAATAAGCTTCTTATAGACAAGTCAAGAGCATTTTTTTTTGTTTTTTTTTTATTCATTGAAGTTTTATTAATAGAACTGAAATCTGTAGGCTAAAAAAAACCCATGTAATAAATACACCAAAGATGTTTAGGGTCTGATCTTTTTGCACAGTTTTGCCTGTGCATATTTTAGGGACCATATATCTATTTATTTAAGAGTCGCATCATTAAAACATAACATGAACTAGGGAAAATAGCTTCAAAGCTTAAAAAAAAATAAAGTTTATGTTGTACAACACTTACTCTATGTCAGTCTGTGAACCCAGTGGGAAACAAGGTTTACCAAATTAGATTTGAAAAGCAACATGAGTCCTTTAATAAAACCACTGAGCACCTCTACAGTCCAAAGGACAGGCAAAAGTTCTGTCCAAACTGTTTCTAAACACTCTCACCATTCTGTAGGGTAAACTATTTCCCAATTTAAAAAATTAGTCTTACACGTCAAGTGAAAAATTGGCATGAATGAAAGGTGCAATTTAATAATTCTTTTTTAAATGCAGCATTATTTCACAACTGCATGGGTGAGGTTGGGGAGATTTCTTTGTTACACCAGTGTTGTCTGTAGTTGTTTGTAGTCATGATTAACACCATTAATTGAAGCAGGAATAACTGCTGATAGCAAAGCAAAATTGATAGCTTTGAAAGTTCAAAACCTTGTCTTTATTCCCTTTGGTTTTTTGATAAAGTAGCAATTCCTGCTGAAACCAAATATCAGCGCTCAGAGGAATTCATATTCTGTACAAACTCCATAAGCCACTGAGCATTGCTCCAGTTACAGCCTCCAGCCATCAATGTGCTGAACATTTCAGATTTTAAATAACATGAGAACAACAGGCATCCTTAGCAGCCACTGCTTGATCCTGGAATACATGAGGGTGGAAGAGTGGCACATTTCATCTGGGTTCACCAATGCTCCCAAGGAGCTGCAGCTCCATGCTCAGGGCAGCACCTGGGGAAAGCCAGAACACAAATATTTCAGCCAGGTGCTTACAAAAGCATTCCCATTATTCCCTGGGAAATCAGACATCAGAAAGTAGCAGAGTGCCACTTTCCACAGCCTGCACTGCAAATGGTTTGGGGAATTTTAGCCCATCACCTCATCATTATATCTCAAACACAGATAAGCAGCAAGGAGCAGTAACCAAACCTGTATATTTAGGGAAAACCACATATTTCAGACAAAGCACACCAAATGATCCATACAGCAGGCCCAAAGGAATTATCATGAATTCCCAAAGATAATGCCTCTGATTGAACATAGGTTAAAAAGGTGTACAAGAGACAAAAAGCACTGAAGTTTTATATAAAATGTGCTCTTCCTTATGACACCATGTTTAAACATCCTTCCCTTCTCCAGAGTGCATTCAGGTCAAGGAGAAAAGAATTCACACATTTCTTGGGATTTAGCCTGGTCCTGGGTAAGGTTGGTGACCAGAGCAACATTTCTAAAGAACTTTTCAGTTCTCAGAAGCTCCCACTGAGCTTCAGGCTTCAAGGAAAAACAGCCCTAAAGGTAATAGAGCAGCTGCGAGAATGGTCTGAAGCAGCAGAGCTGGAGTCAGCACAGTGGAAAGAATGCTTTATGGATTATAAAATTAGGTAAATAATTGGTGTAAATCATGGAGGTTAAGAGTTGAGAAGAAAGGCTGAGAGAGAGAAAATTCTTCCTGACAAACAGCAAGATGTGACCAAAGACCCTTCAGTCCTGGGGTGAATTTTCAATTTTCAATGAGCAGCCTCAGGGCTGGGCTCACAAGGAATCACCAAGTGGAGGCAGGACTAAAACAAAGAGAAAATGCTACAGAGGCTTCCCAGTTTCCACAAACAGGCACAATTTTCAGTGAAACTCCTGCAAAGTTGCCTGCAGAGCACATTTGGGTAAGTGCTTTGTGCACACACATCTGTGACGTGTTTGCAGGCCCTGGTGTGTGACAAAGCCACCCTAAGAGCCTTCCACAGCAACAAACAGGACAGGCACTTACTGAACCATGGGCAAACCAGAGGCTCTTTGATCCTGACTCAAAATCAGGCTGCAAAATAACTTCTGAGAGAATCAAACTGCACACAGGTTTGTCAGCCATGGGCTGAAAGATGAGTCAAAGGGCAACCCAAGGGATTTGTCACCAGCTCCGTGCTGGCTGTCCCTGGACACAGCACAAGCACCAAACCCAGGCCAGGCCCGGGGTTGTCCCTCCACAGCCAGAGCAGGAATTGCTTGGTGGCTGTTATTGTGAGATGGCCACCTGAGTGCTGATGGGTTCTGCACTTTTCCACTGCAAACAACTAAATTAGCTCTAATAGAACATCTAAAATTGCTGCTTTTACCCTGGCTTGAAAGAGATGATGCAGAACAGGCCTATGATTAACTTTTCCATTTCAGATGCAGTACTTAAATCAGAAAGCTTGTCTGATACTGCTGAGAGCAGGGAGACAGCAATTTTCCTTTCAGTATCATGCCCTGACAATGAGCTGACACTATTTTAAAAGTACTGAGCAATTTGAAAGGTTCCAGATAGCAGAGATTTAAATGTACTTTGCAAGCCGAAATGGGCTCGGCTTTTGCACTCCCTTGAAAAGAGAAAAAAAAATCAGAAAATTATTACACCCTTTATAATTAAAAAATGTGCTCACCTGGGGCGAGAGCTAAGGCCATGTGGTGGGAGCTACTGAAATGTCAGTCACAGACCATTAAATAATCATATTGACAGAGCACATTTTCAGGTGTGTTTTGCAAATAAATCTGGCTACAAAGCATGACACCAGCAGGAAATGTCTCATTCATCTCCAGCTGCAGTGTGGGGAGCAGGGGGAGCTGCTCCAGCCATTCTTTACACCAAAAGTTCATTACAAACAAATACCAAAACAGGTCATAAAATATTAGGAACAGTTACAAGGAAATTCCACAGAAAAACAAATAGTGGTTTTATAGCTAGAGTTGCCTTATCCAAATCCACTCTATAGTCTGCTTTTCTATGTACTCTTTGCTCCCAGCAGCTACAAATGAGACTGGTGATTAATTTCATTTTTGTAGCAGCAGCAAAAATCTGAAAGAGGGGCAAATGTGGGACAAGGAGTGGGAAAATGGCAAAGATACTGTAATTCCTTTCTCAGGAGTGTTACATTTTACATTAGATGGGATCTCAGATGGGAAGAAAGGAATTTTGAAGCATAAAACTTTAACAACTGAACCAGACATGTTGCTGTATCAACTGTGAGCTAAACCTCACAAGAGAGAAAGGCAACCTGTAATAGTCATCTCTCCAGATACTGGAATTCACATTCTGCATCTCATTCTATTTACCTGTCATGTGTGTACATTAAATACGTCCCAGTAACACCCATCAATGCCAGGACAAAAACTGAGGTAAGAATCAATGTCCCTTGTACCTGAGAGAAATTGCTGTTTGAAATCTCTGTTTCAGGAATCTGTTGCTGCCTCCTCCCTACCTGGGGCTGCAGGAATAAAGACAAGGCACAGCTCACCTGTGCTGCAGGTGGGAACTTGTGTGCGAGCTGTGATCCTCAAATGAGTGTTCAGAGAGTTCCACTCACCTGAGCTATGGTCCTGAGCCCAAAAACTGCCACAAGATAAACCTGATGCCTACTGCCATCCTTTCCTCCCTATCCACAGTGCCCCCTAAAGCAGCACCACACACAAGGGTGATGAGAAGTACAAATCCTTTCACTGTTGAAATTGGTTTTTCTGCTATAATTGATTGTGTTTAAGTAAAACAGGACCATTCCTGCCTCAAATTTAGAATAAACTCAATTTGATGTTGTGGCCAACACCCTACTGGAAGGAGTAGCTGTAACAACAGAAAGCACATATATTGTTTAGATATTGTAAATATTCACACAAATGTTTATATATTGTTTACACTTACCTAAAAAACTTTAGGAAAGTCAATTAAAAGTAGCAAGACTACATTGAAAACAGAGACACACACCTGGAGTTTAAAGCAGCCTTTTCAATGCATGTTTTTCCCAAAATAATCTGATGGCCAAGTGGCCAAAATTATTGCTTCCCAGAAGACTTTGGTATTTTCAGGCTTTGAATCCTCCAGATACCAGAACTAGAACGGCAACTCCTCCTCAGCACAGCAGGGCTGTCCCAGGGGGATGAGGAACCGAGCCTGGCATCAGCAATCAGTCAGCATCCCACATTCCATCTGCTCCCGAGGCTGCAGGAGAAGGCTGGGAGGCATGGAGGACTGAAACAGCTCTTTGCATTCTTAGGTATTTCCTTATTGCCCCAGTCTGAACCATAAATTGGAGATTAAATGAGCTTTAGGTAGCACGTTATTGATAAACTGTAAAATAATGATGAGTTGTGATAATACTGTGATGCCAAATCTTCAGTCTCAGCCAGCCCTTCCAGGGACAGGTCTGTGCTCCAGTTTGGGGTTGCAGCACATGGGCAGGATCCTCCCAGCTGGAAAATTCCACCCAGGAGAATGCTGGTTATGATCAGCTGGAGGAGGATGCCAATGTTTTGATCAGCTGGGCAAATATTTCCTCTTTATGTAGTAGGGAAGCTACCTTGCAGAGCTTTTTCAAAGCTCTTACTTGGTTAAGGAGTATTCCAACCATTTTCCTATTTTAACTAAACTGGTGCAATTCTTTCCTGGTGTACCACCATCATGTAGAATGATACTTTAAATCACATATTAATTGACTATTTAAGGCACGAAATGCTTCTTTTGCTGTGATCTTTCATTGTGACACAGACAATTATCTTCATGGATGGGGATCTATAGCTCCCATGATCTATAGCTCCCGTTGTCCAGAACTGCTGGACAATTAGTGAGAGTTCATAATGATCCATGCACACCTCGTTACTGCAGTCATGGATCAGATGGCAAACTAACAGTGACTGCCTCTCTGAGCCACATCTGCAAGCTGCTGTTTAAAATAAGTCTGCTGCTTAAAATGGATTTAAAACATACATTTCATTATCACAAAGGGCTCCTGTGTGTCACACTGGGAATCATTTCACCAAGATCCCCCTCCCTTAAATTCCTGTGTAAGTCTAGTCTTTCGGGAGGCTGCAAGGAAATATTTCTGCTCATGCAGATACATAGATTTGCCTTCTGAACCTTTTACAGTTTCATCTTAAAATTCAGATTTCCAGAAGGATCTGAACAGCTCTATAATCACTAACTTAATTTATGGTCCCATATTGCATCACTAATTACTTGGCTCAAACCCTTAATTCCTCTAAATGTGCTCAGGCATGAAGGGATCTGCCCACACACTCCAGTGTGAGCAAGAAGTAGAATAAAAAATATTACTGGCTAAAATAATTTATTGGCTAAAATAGCCAAGTGTCTTTTTAAGCCTACTAAAAGTTTGGGGTGCCCAGGCTCCTACATGCACTTGGATGATCTGAAAATTGTACTGGAAAGCAAAAATCCACTTGGAGCCTGGCCCTGGAGTCCCAGCACAGTAAAACTCTCAGGACAACTCGGTGAAAACTGTACAAAAGACTGCAGAACAAAGTGTTTATAACAAAGAATGGTCCCAGAATTATTCCATAGCTGCATCAGCCAGGAGAGGAACACCCAAGGCCTGACACAGAGCCAGGTGCACCCTTGGCCACGGCATGTCACCTTTCTGCTGTCGGAGCATTTCATGCTGATTATCTGTAAATATCTCTTCTTGTTTCTCAGCCCCCCTTTACCAGTCTGAAAGTTCTCTTCTGCACCAGGATCTGCAAACTTTCAGCCTGTTTCTTACCACATCAAGCAATCTTTAATCAGTGTGACACAAACTCAGAGGCGTGGGATAAGTATAAAACTTGCTTTTTCAACACTCAAAATTGGTTCCTACAGGCCATTTTTTACATCAGCTGTCAGCACTTAAATGCCACAAAAGCTTTCAGCATGAGTAAGCAATGCCATTTAGAAAATCCATTTACTTTGTCTCTACCAGCGGTTGTCCTTCATGCATTTTTGTGAACATTTTAGGAAACAAATTTTAGTTATGGGGGAACAACCACAGAGAGCAAACAGTAAGTTAATACCCTCAAGCCTGCATAGAAGTAGTAATATATTTTAGGTAGGTGGGATAACAGTCCACTGAACAGCCAGAGCTGTGGCACAGAAGCTTTTATCCAGACATGGACCCAACCACAACTCACACCAGATCAAGCTCACACACTTGGTCTCTGCAATGATGAGGATATAGCACACAATGCCATAATTTAACTGATATATTGGGATCATTTACCCTCCCCCTCCCTAGGGGATTGCCTAACCCTGCATACTTTCTACTTTCCCCTAATCTGACAGTCTCAAATCAAAAGTCACTCAAGCGGCTTTGAGGTTCTCTCTCAAAAGTTATTTGGCTCACAAGACAGAAAGGCTTTTTTGCTTCTATTTTTATGAGCATCCATGGAAACTAAAGTCTCAATAGGGTTTTAGTAATTCCTCATAGTTTGATGGCAGACTATTATATAATCGCTCTCAGTAAAAGTACACTAATCAAAAATTACAATATTGATAAATTTATCAATAAAAATACAACAAAAAGCCCTTACTAGTTTGTCTGTGTTATTTCTTACATAGAGGTGCTGTTTACCTCAGTCCCAGCAACTACTTTTGAGATGTCCTGTTCATAATCAACTTGAAGAATTAAACTAGCAGCCCCTCTATTTCCATTTATCTCTGTTTCTATTATTCCCTTTTTCCTTATTCCCATCTGAACTCTCAGTTGACCCTTTTTTAGGGTTTTTCTTCTCCACTATTCCATGACATTCCATAAATCAGGCAAGGAAAACCTTCCCCCGGAACACTGCAAAGCCTGAAGGATGAGGAAGGAACTTCGCAGCCACTCTGTGGACACTCATTTGTCCGGAGGTTGCAAAAACAACCTCGGAGAGAGGCAGAGATGGCCAAAGCCACCGGTGCCCTCGGGGGTGCTGGCGGTGACAGCCCAGGCAGGGTGGGAGCTGTCCCCTTGTCCTGGGGCATCCCTGGGCAGTGTCCCCCTGTCCTGGGGCAGCCCTGGGCGATGTCCCCCTGTCCTGGGCAGTGTCCCCCTGTCCTGGGGGCAGCTCTGGGCAGTGTCCCC